>CM051030.1:54971952-55639452 GCA_027627225.1 Congeria kusceri
ATACAGAAATCGCAAACAGTACACGAGAATTTCCTTCGTTTTCCTTTAAAACAAGAAGCAATCTCAGGAGTTATGCATCACATTATTCATCTCCTTTAGGTCAGATGCCATCGAGTGACTAAAGCCTTTTGCACCTGAAATGTAAATTCTCCATACAAATTAAATTAAATTGGAAATGTTTTGTTTACTCGTTCAAGCTTAACCACTTATATAATCATATAAATACGTAGATACCTATGAAAACATTCTTTTTAGAAAATAATGGTTTGCTTAAGGTCTCAAAGTAAGTAATAACGTTATAATTTTTGTGTGGGAAAACAAGCCATAGTTTATCTAATATAATGAATGTTAAATCATAGATTTGTTCATTAGAATTATTAATAAACATAGTACCATACCAAAGTATATATATAGTTAATTTAAGCTTGTGATAATTGAAGTTACTGCATGAATAAATTGTCCGGGTGGTTTTAGACAATCAGTGAAGGCGCATATGCTTTAAACATCAGTATTATTGTATTTTTTTTTTTTTGCCGTTATGTGCACGTGGTTATCGTATTATTTCGTCTACAAAATACTGGGTAGTACATGTATATTTTATGTGGGTATTTGCAAGTTGCCTCAGTCTTTTTACCTTATTTTGCTTTGTTTAGCGGGAAGCCACTTGAATAATTACGTTATTGAATTAAACTTCGTATTCTATTTATCACTCTTGCTTTTGAATTGCGGTTCTACTTTTAAGTCATAACTGCTTTGATTAATTCTGAGCCAACCATTGTTGCCGTATTCTGTGTTTGTTTCGTGTTGTTTTGTCCAATCTCCTGGCAGGGTTGTCGTTCGTTGTTCTCAACATACATCTTTGCAATGGGCTCAATGACAAGAATCTTGTCAAAACGGAACAAATATTTTGAACGTACATTTTAGGACTACACGCATAGAAATAAAAATGTTTTGTAAATTATCGTAAATGGGGGGAAGACAATTATTTTGATTCCTATTATTGGAACTATTTTCATGCCCACTTATGCAGATGGAATCAGTTCGCAGATGTAAACAAAATGAGTGGATCGTATTGTGCGTTGCGTTTGAATGTTATGACCATGTGACTAAAGCCATATGCATGAAATTGGACTACTTTCCGAGACAACTACAGAGGTGAATAGAATGTAGCCGGTGAGCAAGAGATTGGTGTTTTTCCTGTTCAGTAAAGTTGTATTCTATAGGCGAATGGCCACTTGCCAAAAATAAAAGACACTGAGTGATTATACTGCTGATTTAGCTGGACTCCCCTCCCTTATCTTTGACATATGAATGTTATGCAGTTGAAGCAGTATTTCAAACTTATTGTTTGAGGATATCACAAACATTTTGTAATTTTTGTTAATGAAATAAAAGCTGTTACTGTCTAGGACTTGTCTTGACTTTGCTGTACTTTATAACACCTCCTGGAGTTTGAAAGTTACTAACTGTAACTGTTACTTTGTCCTCGCGTTGATGCTTTGCAAAAAATGTTAATGATACCTGATCGCAAAATAACTAACCTACGACTAAGACATATCGGCAGATCAATAAATAAGGTTTATAACTCGCGTTTTACACTTATGCCTTACACTGCCAGACAATTCCACTTGTACATCAATACGTGGGTAGAAATAACAGAAAAAAGAAACGCCGGCAAAATTGGTTTGGTTTAAACATATTTATTTCAAATGAGCATATATATGTATTTGTACAACATTTTATTATTGAATAAACATGTTTGAATAGGTTTGAAACCAAAGACATAGTCTTACATTGTTCTTCTCCTGTCCGCATATTTAGTACGTTTTATTTCGTTTATTTTATTAAGTTAAGGCAAAAAATGATGGGATAAATAAAATACTAGGTAAGTGTTTCAAACATGGATAATTTATTTACTCCAAACAAAAACATGGTTTTCTAACCACAATAAAGTTATTTTTATTCAACACTAGACTAGTACTCTTTATGCAAAAGCACATTCAACTCATGGTCACCATAATTTAACTCGCCTGCGAATTAAATGAAAGGAATGGGACTCGAACCTGCCATCAGCTGCTTGGCGCTTTGACCCGACTATACCGATGTCTGTACTTTTAGCGAAGGACTCTTGCTGTAAAATAAGAGTTTGCTTTACTGATGTTATCATTATTAGAGGCGTGTCGTGGGAAAACGGGTCTTAATGCATGTGCGAAAAGTGTCGTCCCGGATTAGCCTGTGCAACGACACTCCGCTTTAATGGTATTTTCTGTTTGAAGAAAGTCTCTTCCAAACATAGATTCACGGTAAGCGAAAAGTGCCGTCCTGGATTAGCCTGTGCGGACTGCACTTTACGGGACGACACTTCACGCACATACATTTAGCCCGGGTTTCCCACGACACGCCTATTGTGTTGTGTCCCTTCTAGAAGTTTTTAAGTATCATAGTTCCGTTTATAACGAGGTAGCTGGTTATTGAGACTCAACTTTCGTTCGCTATTCAAAGGGAGGCTGCAGTGGCAATTAATGTTAATATGTTGTAATAAGAGTTGTGTCCCTTGTGCATGTCACAAACGGACGCTTATAAATCAGAATCCAATTACTGTTAACGAAGTGGTAAGATCAAAGATCTATCAATAAACAATAAACATTTAATATATCTCTTTTAAGATGAGGTTATCCAGACTTACACTAGGTTCCCACTATCATGCAATCTGTCACGAACGCCACGATTGGCCGCTCGTAGCTGATCGTGGTATTTCTTTGATTTTTCAGGCTCAGATACGATGTCATGCGAGTCCATACGTTTTGATACGATGTTTTGCGCTCTGTTGCGATCTGGTCACGATTGGTCAATTACAGGAGTCACGATCTGTCACTGTTTGATCTCCAGTTTAGATCCGATTACATACGTTCCGTTGGGATTGTTTCGATCTTGTCCACGATTGGGTCTCGATCTGACATGATCATCACGATCGGGTTCCCCGAATTAGGGCGTTCTAGTACGTGCAGATAAGTCTCGATACGCGTATCACGAATCCATGCGCTCCGTTACGATAGGATACGATTGTTTTCGCGATTTCTTTCACGGCCATGATCGATGGAGATCACGATTTCAGCTACGACTGGACCCGTATGATATAAATACACGATTAGATACGATTTGTCACGCTTTGTTACGATGTAATAAGATCTGATACGATGGTCACGATGGACAATTGATCGCAGTTGATCGTGTTAATCGTATAGAATTTTTGAACCGTTCAAAACTTTTCTACGATTAACACGATTACCGCGACTGACCTCAAGATCTGATAAGATCTGATAAGATCTAATAAGATCTAATAGGATCACCACGATTGGTTCATGATTAAGACCACGATTTCAATCATGGCACGAATCGTGATTGTGGATACCTAGCATAAGGGACTAAGGCTTGTTAATCTGTTTTCAAGCGAGTTATTTCCCCTCACCCCTCACTCTAGGTGGAGGAGTACTGACCTTGTCATCAAATGCTTAAAATTATAATTTAATATTAAGCAGACATTTTTCACACACCAGCTTGTCAAGTGTCCAGGCATTGACAAGACCTTTCACGTGAGCAACAGTTGTATACACTATTAGCGAATATCCTTAATATTATATCAATATTTACGATATTGACAAATACAAAAATAGTTTATGACTGGGCGAGTTCTTAGAGAAGAAATATATATGAGACGTGTCGTGGGAACCTGGGATTAATGCCTCTTCGTAAAGTGTCGTCCTGGTTCAAGCCTGTGCAGTACGCACATGCTAATCCAGGACGACACTTTCCGCTTTTATAGTATTTTCTGTTTCAAGGAAGTCCCTTCTTAACATAAATCCACTGTAACCCGGATTAGCCTGTGCGGACTGCACATAAATGTGTCTCTTTGGCTATTGATGATGAATGGCGGCAATTGATTCTGAAGGTAGACACTGTAATGGAATACACCACGGCCAAAAATCTTCATTCAAGTCGTGCAATGATTCTGTCATTTATCCACACCAACATTTATGGGAATCGCTAAAATGTCTATACCGGTACGATGTAAATTGCGACATATTCAACCTTATGTAACAAGAATATCGCCACGTGGTGTATCGCGTCACTGATAAAAGACGTTTTAAATGTTTGATTATAACAGTCAATTATAAAATTGCCTTGGAGTGATGGACAGGTAAATACGTAAGTTTGAAAACATTTTGAATAACATATGAGACATGTTTTAAGGCGCCACTGTATTGTACAGTATTTAAATGTGGCTTGACTTTAGTATAATAATTACGTTGTGTTTATAATAATAACACTTCATAGCTCGTATTTACTCAAAAAATACGAGGCGTGTCGTGGGAAACACGGGCTTAATGCATATGCATAAAGTGTCGTCCCTTTCCGCCTACAGTGGATGGATGTTTAGAAGAGACTTCCTAGAAACAGATAATACCATAAAAGCGAAAAGTGCCGTCCTGGATTCGCCTGTTCGGACTGCACAGGCTAATCCGGGACGACACTTTAAGCGCATGCATTACGCCCGGTTTTCCCACGACACGCCTAATACACTTTTGTTGAGATATTTTTGGAGTATTTGCAAGGTTAGCCTACACATGTTTGGTATGTGCGGTTTACTGATTTTATGTTCAACAACGTCCTTACTTGCAGTTTTTCGTTTCCTATTTTCGGGATGATAATTACATTAAAGGGCTTTAACTTACAAATTAAAGTTATAGTCTCATTAGTCGAAATTCCGGACATTGGTCAATATGTCTTAAGTTACTTAAGCAGATATATAATGATATGATGATAAACTCACAGTACTATCTGGCTACTGCAGACGAAATCCACGGTAATCAAGGGTGGACTTTGCAAAGTCCATCTATATCTTATACTTGGATAATTTAAAATTACATTTATTTTAGTACATTGCGAAACTTTGCATCGATAGTTGACGAAATGCCCCGGAGATATTTTTGCTGTGACTTATTATAATACAACTTGTACTAAGTCTATATGTGTGTTGTTGGCATGCATTTTTTAATGGCAGACTTGATAGGGACTCGTAAATCGTGTCTTATCACTGTAATGCTATTTTATTCAATTTATGCAATTAAAAGAGGTAAACCCGTTATACGTGACACGTATCATCATCATCATCGTCGTCGTCGTCGCCTTCGTCATCATCATCATCATCATCATCATCATCATCATCATCATCATCATCATCATCATCATCATCATCATCATCATCATCATCATCATCACAACATCATCATCATTGTCATTATCGTCATCATCGTCGTCGTTATCATCATATTCATCATCATTATCTTCATCATGATCATAATCATGACGCTAATTATTTTGATGTTATTGGTGGAGTTTTTGGTGGTGTTATTAATGATGATGATGATGCTGGTGATGATGATGATAATGATGATGATGATGATGATGATAACGAAGATGGTTATTACCAGTACGTTGCTTATGATTGTCTTAAACCGCATGGTATGATGAAATGGCGGTTTATATTTACTCCAATCATCACAATGCAATGTATAAGTACCTTACAAGTGGGTTTAACAAGCCTGTCCTTGCAAACTACTCCATAATTCAAGTGATTTGGTTTTTATCAGCTCAAAGTCCTCGTTATCTGGACGATAATTCAATTATTCCAGCCTTGTGCGAACAAGACTTAAGCGCATTTAACTATCGTGATTGTTCGTGTTTGTTCGTCTATATAACCGCTTAAATCCGTACAGTCCGAACTGTTACTCCACGTGCTATACACGATTCGGAACTTATACTCGATAGTTTCCGTGTTCGGCTTCGGTACGCCGGAGAATGCCGAATTGTCAAGAGTTCCTACACGCCCCCTTTTCGGAGGCTGATCAGTGTCATATGGTTGAACGTTACCACCAGTGCTAGGACTGCTGGGTGAGTCGTGGTGGATCCCCACCCCTTAGCGGGATGGAGTGGGGAATGATGCCATTTCACAGCACTTGGTATGTATTGTCTTTGATATTTTCCATATTTTTATATTTTTATATTTAATTTTCCTTCAATTGAAACATAGCATTATTAGTTAAATCTTTGGAACTCAACAGATACACCTTTTAGTTTAATGAGTTCAACATACAATCATATACGTGTATAGGATGAGGTTAACCTTTTCAATATCAGTTATATGATCTTGTATCTGAATATCTACATTAATTACACCAAAGAATGCTATAATAGTATAAATTGAAAAAGTAAAAAAGTAAAAAATAACTATATGGTCAAGATATGTTCATATTCGCCTTAGATAAGCGTACAATTTGATTTACATTACAACGTGGAATTTATTTGACAACCAATTAATAGGTCTGAACCTACACGTTCAAGTTTAACCTCAAAATAAGCCACATTAATGTAAACATCGGGCTAGAACATCAGAAACCATGCAATAATGTATTTTCGTATATGTACTTTGCGATTAATTATGATCTATATGTAGAATGCAGTGTATATTGTTTTACATTAATATACCGGTACTCATAATCAATTAAAATAACATGTTAGTTCGTATTAAGATCATGGAATAGTGAGCAGATTACTAACTCAAAGACTTAATTAATATAAGTTTTAACTTTCAGATAAACATTTCTTTTTAAAGACAGCTGGATTTTTAACTTCATAATTTAAAAAAATCAAAAAAATATAAAAGTTTAATTATTCTTAATTCTTTTGCAAAATCCAGTTACACAAACATTGGATCATAAGGCATGTCTACGTAAACCGTGTTTATAAATTGGTCTATATATACTAAAATGTTAAAATTTTAATAAGTTACCTTTCTGTTCTGTGGAATAAATATTCTTTCGCTAAGTTTGAACATCCAATAAATTATTTTGTTCCAGAGAGTCAAATGGGACAAGAACTGGGGCTGAAATTTCTGAAATTGCTATCCATTTGAAACACCAAGTTCGGGAGACATCTCCGAGGCCGGTCTGATAACATGCAATGTGTTGGACAATGTTCTCACAGGCTACCAGAAATATTCTCCGCAAACATCCGAACGGTTGGTTCATCGCTCGACAAAAAAGAGGCAAATCGTTCCCCTGGTTACAATAGATTTCTGGAGACGCCCACACGAGAGGACATTACAAGCGGGACAACTGACTGCGCAAGTCATCTTTGAAAAAAAACATCAGACGTATAATAGGGACTTTTTAAACAGGACAATGAATCACATTGTTTAAATTGAATTTATGTTAGGCAGTATTGTAAGATATTGATATTTCACTATAAGATAGTTTTCATTTCCATAATACGATATGAGTGCAATTGATGTAGAAGAACTTAAGTACATGTAACAAATTATATTGCCTCAATGATATTGTCTTTTAACATCTTGCCTTATAAAACAATAGCTGTAGTCATTGTATATAATGTCCTGATACCAAGGCATACTTTTATCGATTTAACAAGCTTGAGAAAATATCTCCAATTGTGCACTGAAACAAACTGCTTTCAAAAGTCTGCTTTCTACTTTCTAAAAGGAATAAAACAGTTATAGATTTCTGTCCAATGGTAGCAGAACGACATAGGAAAGAAAATATAATGCACTTAACGACATGACAATTGATTGTTTCCACAAACACTGACACATACACATAGACATTTTTCTGAATATAAGAACGCGTTTTCGCTAAGTTGTTTAAAACTTATGTTAATATGAAGTTACGGAAATTGGTTTTGGACTAAAATTGCCAACAATAACACAATTCAAGTTAAAGCCATAAGCAACAACCACTTAATTAAGGACATCATTACGGTGCCCATAGCAAAGTCATAGATTCGTGGAAGTCACTGAGTAGAGTAGCTTGTACAGCAGAGCAATTAATCGCCATTGTACGGAAGTTGGGATAGGATTTCTCCTGTAATTGATGATAAGAATTTCTTGGTAGCCACTTCTGAACTCATAATAGATGTAGAGTTTTGTAGCTTTATATGTAGTATTATCTCTCTATTCAGTTTTACTTAATACACGCATCTTAAACGTATACATTTGCTATTATAATTTAGAAAACTGTTTTGTCACATATCTGAAACTTATTTGTTACAAGTAAATACTAACAATTTTGTCAGATTTATTGTCGGTGAAATTGTTCCTTGTTAGCGTACCTATGGCAATAGTGTTTATATATTCCGTATTGTCTATATGTCATCTAGTATTCCCAGCACCTATTCACCCTTATATACAGCATGTTAAGGTAACCAATAAGACTTATATTAGCTGTAGCGTATGCACAATATTTAGCTTTCCAGTTATATGATATGTACAAAAGTATAAATGCACTGGTGACGGCTTTGTGTAAATAACGCGGTGGTGGGCCTTTGTTTTAATTGAGTTATAGTCAACGTATTAACATGCACTGGCAACATTTGTTCATGTCACGCTATTGTATATTCGCCAATGCAATATACTTATGTATCCGTGAACTGTAACTCTGTATAAAGGTGTTTAAGTATGTATATAATCGTAAAAGTATATTTATATATGCCATATTTACGTGTATCTTGTTTCAAGCATTCGCGATGCCAAAGTTCAAAATGTATATAACCATATAACTGTGTAATATTAGTATTCATGGAAACATAGTCGTAGATGTACTTATTTTATATGTGTATTTTACCATACATGCATGTATATTTAATTCGCTTTCATAAATTGTTGTTATTGTGAACTCCAAATGTAAACGTAATACAAGTATGTATGTTCATCTTCGGACAAAATATAAAACAAAACAAGCTAATACTTTAAATAGTTGGTAATACAATTACTATGGCACTTAATTCACAAACGTTCGGATAGCTCCTCCTCGTATGTCGCTTTTTTAACACATACATTGTTAACAGCAATAATAACAGACCAATGAAATAACATGGCAGTGTGTCTTCTAGTCATTACAACAGGGCATTTGGATGTATAAGGGTCACATATACAATCATAGTATTGTTATCCTCGTTAAAATATTATCATGCGTGTTGTTTTTTTGTATTTTACGAACCTGACAACTATCTTTCTATCAACATATATAATGGGACTTCTTTAAAGAACACTAAGTAAAAACACTAAGTCTTATTCTTTTACGATGTTTTTGTTTTGGTGACAAATCATTTATTCTTGAAACGTGTTTGAATAAACAGATATCAATTATGGAAATGGCCAGTGATTCCACATTGAAACTTTATGTAAATACTTATATGTATATGTTGGAGTATCTTGTAAAATGTTTTATACCCATATTGTATGATAATAAATTTGTATATAAAGTAAATTATTATATATTATAATATGTTCATCATTTAAATGTTAACGTGTATAAAGTTATATATTTTGATGTACCTTACATAATATGACAATGAATTAGAACGTCTGTTCGTCTCGGGATTGGAATACAACACATACAGTAAGCATTTTAATAGTCTTCGACTGTCTTAAGATTAAAATATAACAAACTAAAACGTCGCATGTATTCATAAAACAACACTACATTTCTTTAAAAAACGTATTATGTACTACTAAGCACGATTGGTCAGAATGTTCAAGTCAAGGCAGCACTCTGTTACTTTTTTGAAGTTTTTGATTATACTCCTAGATCTTGTTTTCTTTTGTCAATTTGCCCGGGTTTTTTAGTTTTCGCGGTTAATTATAAATATAAGAATAATGAAACTCCTGAGAAATCACCAGGAGAGAAACCCTTATTAACATCCGCTGGTCTTTTATTAGAGGGAAGAGACCAAATGCCTATACACTACAGGACAATTCACACAACACAACACACAGCATAAAAATGATTAAAACTAGGGACACCGCCTTTAAACGGTCAATGAATAGCATTTTAGGGGTTTAAACCGGTTTAAAAGCATGCCGAACCTCACATTTTAGCCCAGGATTAAGACATTTGTTTCTTCTTTTTTTTAAACTTGCATATAAGACGTTTGTTTCTATTACAAACATCATCAGTGAAAAAAAAGTATAATACTATTCATTCCGATCATTAGGGATTCGCCACATCAGTTTTATACCCATGTTTCCTTCATCCCTAGACAACGGCTTCTTCATGAACCATTTGTCAACCAGGCCGGTGCAAGTGCAATGCTTTTGTTTTTATTTGTAATTGTGACTATATTATTATCGTAATTTACATTTATGACAATATTATTATTGTAATTTGTAAATTGTGGCAATTGTATCATTATTATTTGTATTTGTGGCAATATTCTTATTGTTAATAATACGCTTGCCAATATATATATAAAATTGTCCCTTGAAAGTCAGAAGGTGTCATCATCAGCATCTGTGCAAAATGGCTGATAGCCCCCTCTGGCTTTTAAGGGACATATATATGACAGTAGTATCAACATATTTTGTCACATGCCTGTACATATCATTATTTGATATCTTATAACTTTGATGACATGCATTTATCGTCTCACCGACCCCTGGAAGGGATATCGGGGATGAGGCTCCCAACGCTGCATTGTGATATGACCTGTACATTCCAGCACCCTCCGTATCTTAGAGCAAAACTATGTTACGTTTTACACGCTAGTTATCATTGTTATTCATTCACCCATCAATATTTTGTTACACTCACGTTGCAATTCTTGTTAATGTTCCGTATTTGTATGTTTATTGATATATATGTATTAAAGTCTGACCATTTTGATATACACAGACGAAACCAATAATCAAAATATATTTATTTTCATTAAAACTTTTTCAGGTCGAATGTTAAAAGTTGGTTTAAGCAGATTGCCTTTTTATCTAAAAAGTTTAAGTTTCGTTTTAAAACTAAGTAACTCTACTTATTCTTTTAACTGAAATTGTCATCGTCTTTTATGAATGATGCGTATTTAGATTGATTAAAATTATTTTTATTTATTCAGTTGAACTAAGCATATCAAAACCCAATCATCACTGTAACTGGACAGTTATGTCCACTGAAGTATTGTGCTAACCGCTTTAGCTGGAATAATGTCCTAGCAAAACGTCAAAACGTATATAATGAATATTTTTGCGTGGCAATTTAAATCTTTTTTTTTTTTTTTAGATCAAATGACAACTGATACTTATTATAATGTTATATATTCGTTTTCACTGTTTCGATTTTATGATGATACGTTAAATGTCAGTACCGAAATACTCTTATGTGTACATGTTTTAAAAACAAAATAAAATGAATGTTCAAGATTTAACGTGTGCCTTTTTATAACCGTATCCTGAAAAATCTGTCTTCAGAGCCAGTTGGTGTTTTCATGGAATAATTATAAAAGTGACCATGTCAAAAAGGCGTGATCTCCTTCAGCAACTTTAATGCTATTAGGTTATAGAAACAAGCACTCCAAAGTCATACACAATATATAATAAATTACTTATATACTACATTATGAGATTTTAGTTTAAAACCAATATACCAAACAGATTTAACTTCAGATTTTTGTTCTGCCGTTGCCGCGTTGGGGCCCTACTCGTAGATATTTAATTACATCATTAAGTCATGTCATAGCCTTTTTCACACACAGTATGTGCATTCTGCGCACATCGGACATTGAACCAGCCATCCGCTCCTCTATCATGCCAGGCGCCTTGTTCCAAAGATAAAATATTAGGTTCGCCTGTATACCAGTGTGTCCATGTCAGTGTTGTACCATGGTCATGCCATTCATAGATGTTTCCAGCAGTTCTTAATGCTATTCCAAGCCATGTGATTGCCGACTCTAAAATTCATAAAACAAAAATAACAATCTTGCAATGAACATTCGTACAGCAAGACTATTGAAATGTAGAAAACAAAGTACAGCCCTTGCTATATCAACAGATGTATTGAAATTATGTTCAATATTATAAGCAATACTATTGCATACTCTGCAATTCAGAAAACAAATTACTAGCCTTGCTTTAAACAATATTGTATGCTTCAAAGGATGCGTTGCATTAATTACAAGAGAAGGAACATGTATCTATATCATTAAATGAGTTAATTATAGATTTGCAAAGTGAGAATTTTCAAAATGTTGTCACATTTTCTAAAAACGGATGATTGTACATAAATAATTACATGTGTATATTTAATTATACTGTTACACAACCTGAAAAGTTGTTAATAAACTTCTCTTCATCCGCTGACTCTATCGTCAACACACGCGCACCGTCCTCCTTCGCGCAAATATCCTGAAATTTCCATAACGTGTTATGTTTAGTTTATTTCTGCACTCCGGGACTCTGTTTACCCAATTTGTTCATATCGAACTACACATATAGCTTTGGGAACAAACAGCACCTTGATCTGGTTGCTAAAATATCAATTGAGGCGTGTCGTGGAAAACTCGGGCTAAATGCATGTGCGTTAAGTGTCGTCCCAGATTAATCTGGAACGACACTTTACGCCTACAGTGGATTTATATTTCGAAGAGACTACCACGAAACAGAAAACACCATAAAAGTAGAAAGTGTCGTCCCAGATTAGCCTGAGTGGACTGCACAGGCTAATCCGGGACGACAATTTACGCACATGCATTAATGTCATCTAGTCATATTTCCTGTCTGGGCTTTTATCACCCGGAACATTTACTCGCTACTCATGCTTTAGCTCATTTAGAAGCAGTACAGTATAAGCTTACTGTATAAATCTCAACTAATATATTATAAGCTTACTGTATAAATCTCAACTAATACATTATAAGCTTACTGTATAAATCTCAACTAATACAGTATAAGCTTACTGTATAAATCTCAACTAATACATTATAAGCTTACTGTATAAATCTCAACTAATACATTATAAGTTTACTGTATAAATCTCAACTAATACATTATAAGCTTACTGTATAAATCTCAACTAATACATTATAAGCTTACTGTATAAATCTCAACTAATACATTATAAGTTTACTGTATAAATCTCAACTAATACATTATAAGCTTACTGTATAAATCTCAACTAATACATTATAAGTTTACTGTATAAATCTCAACTAATACATTATAAGCTTACTGTATACATCTCAACTAAAAAAAACACGAAGAATACAGGTTGTTTCAAAGAGTTCATAGTAAAGGAATACACGTTGTTCTTTCCACTTGTATAAGTGTAGTCTGTACTTTGCTTCAACGACAAAATGTACGATAAATTAAGTTGCATTAAAGGAACTTTAAAACAACCTAACCAACAACACAAAAATAAGCAAAGGGCTAGACATATCATGCGCTTTCGCTCTTGTACTGGTTATCCGTTAAACATTTATAAAAAAAAAAAAAACTACAATTGCTATCTGTCGATATTTAAGAAATCATTGCAGTAATAACCAACGGTTTGGAGTTCCGATGGGTAGGAATTAAACCACGAGGGCGATAGCCCGAGTTGTTTGATAACAAGCATCGGAACGACAAACCATTGGTTATTACCGCAGTAACCAACGCTTACCCGTCAATTATTTCGAATCTAACACGATCTTAAATAAAATAAGTCTGTATTTTAAAAGGTTATAAATGAGAACTATATTAATCTGTACTCCGCCCATTTTTCGCAAAGTACATTCACTCGTGCGTTTCTGTGACGTCAATAAACAACAATTCTAAATGCGGTCAATTTTATTTATAAATATTGAGCGAATGACGTCAGACTTGTTGATAAATACAGTGAATATTTTATGCTTACAAACGCAAATTAAAAGCATATTAACAAAACGTAAAACGTTTTTGGGAACTTTAATATAAAATATGTAGTAAAAATGTGGTTTTATTGCGCTACATAATGCAGAAGTGATACGTTTGTTACAATTTTGCTATCGCGCGTTTACGCACGTGCATTTTACGGAACCATTTCTTCGAAATTTAGGAACTATTTTCAAACCATTAGGCTCGCCCATAATTTGTTGCAGAATAACCCACGGTTATTTTCCTTCTTTATCTATGGACAACTAGCCGCGTGCCGTGTTGCAGAATAAGCCACGGTTATTTTCCTTCTTTATCTATGGACAACTAGCCACGTGCCGTGTTAGAATGAACAATAAACAAATGAACAATAAACAAAGTGTTCCTAGAACCTTACAATATGACCCATATTTATCAAACATGATTAAACGTTGGGACTGCAACAATGTGCCTTGGAACATGTGCATGACAAATATTTAGATATTAATACCCTTGGAATTTTATTATGTTGCTTATGGTTTATGGTTTATTTCAGAATACATTAGGCTTTAAGCCCATGAGTACACATACATATAATACACTATATTATCAACAGTGGTCAATGACATGCAGGCATATAAATATACTGTCTTAAGCAATACCAATTTAAAATGTCTAATGAAAGAATTGATAACCCTACAAACAGGCATATTCAAATAAAACAGCCATTTTTAACATTTTAACACTGTTTACCAATACTAATTTAAGGTAAATATATAATTTGCATATTGAATAACAAATCAAATGTCAAACTCTTGACACGATAGATATTTTGTCAGAAAATCCATTTATAAATTTTTTTGTTTTTTTGTTTTTTAATTATACATTTTTATTTACAATTACATATCAATGAGTAAAGCATATTAACAGAATTTGTAATATTGAACAGGACAGTACAATGCAAACTATCATTTCTAACGTACTTAACTAAGAAGAAGAAGAAGAAGACTTTATTCAATCAAATATAACATACATGCACGCAATGCATTAGGTCAAAATGACCCATGAGCATCAGCAAATTGTTATCATAGCATAAAACAGTCTATGTCTATACATTATTATTAATGTCCAATATAAGCATATTTCTCTTTTGAAAAGCTCTATAGACATAAACAGCCAAGTTTTTGATAACATTAACATTTTTGGAAGAAAATAATTCAACACATTTAAACATACTTGGGTGGCAATGATAGTATAGTGGCATATACCTATGTCGGAGATTAGAGTAAATATTACATTCAAAAAGAAAGTGGAATTCGTCTTCTAAGACGTTACAATTTGGGCAAGTTCTATTAGCTCTTTCTGTTTTATTCCATCTGCCAGTTTCTATGTTAAGTCTGTGAGATGATAACCTTAGCTTACTCAGAGCTATTCTGTATTTTTCGATATTGACATTAGAAAGGTAAAACTGATATTCAAACTGAAATATACTATTATAAAATAACGCTCTTGGTGAATCATTAAGTCTGCCATTAATATACTGTTTGAAGTTATCAGAAATCCTTTGTTTTAGAAGAACAATAAAAATGTGAAAGTCACCAACCCCTTGTGATAACCAAACATGGTAGAAACCTAGGGAGCTCAATATCGCTTTAACTTGTTTTGCCCAGTTATGTTTTAACGGATTTAATTCTAAATCATTTAGCATTAACTTGTAAATAACACTAATGTATTTATGATCTGGTGCGCTTATTACTTTATACCAATATTTAATCATGTTTAATGTACTTAATGTTAACACATCAAATCGGCCCGTTTCAGATAACATGAAATCGTTTTGTGTACTAGTTTTCACTCATAAGGTATATTTTAAGAATTGTGTATGTATTCGTTCTATATAAATTCGTTTTTTCGAGCCCCATATTTCTGAGCCATAAAGTAAAATAGGCATAATTAATTTATCAAAAAGTTCAATTTTGTGTCCGGGATTAATATTAACGAATTATTGATGGATTTTGTTTGGGAAGATGCACCGTAAAAATAAGAAGTTCTACAATTACTCAAAGCTATGAGAAAGGTGGTTTGCAAATGATAGATATCTATGCATATTGTAAAAAAATCAAACTTTCTTGGATACGAAAATTGTATACATGTTGCGATAGTAATTGCGCAATACTTGTAAGATCTATGTTCGACATAGGCAAATTTTTTAATACCGGAAAATTATACATTTCCAATGTCAAGAAAAAAATAAACAATGATTTTTGGTTAGAGGTTTTTACAAACTATGAACAGTTGCTTGATGTGTTAAACATTTATCATATGGACGATATTCTAAATATGCCTCTATTTTATAACACAAATTTTAAAATTGGTAATGAACCTATTTTTTTCAAATCACTTTACGAGAAAGGAATACGATTTGTGAGAGATATACTTATTGATTCTAACACTTTCTTAACGAAAAAACAGATAGAAACTATTACGGGAACATGCATGAATTTTATGAATTACGAAGGTCTTATAAAATCAGTAAAAACGTTTATTAATAAAATGAATATACATTTTAACAAAAACGACCATCTCACGTTTGGTCCATCTCTATCGTGTTATGCGAAATATATTATTTGCTACGAAAGTAAAGATAGGTTTATTTATAATTGTTTTAATCAAAATGTTAAAACAACTTTATACAAAACAAAATGGGACGTATTTACTCTCTCGGACGAAGACTGGAAATGTATTTTTAAAACACTATTTAACATAACAAGAGATAGTTACTTACAATGGTTTCAAGTTAGAATTATCTACACTATTTTAGGTACAAATTCCTTATTATACAAAATGAAAATAGTCAATAATAATCTATGTAGCTTCTGCCAACAAAGCGAAGAAACTGTTATGCATCTTTTCTGGAACTGTGAAAAAACAAAAGATCTAATTAAAAAAGTAAACGAAATCCTTGCAAATAATAGAACTTTATTTAATACGACAGAAATAGACTGCCAAACTTTTGTATTAGGTGGTTCTTCAATTGCAACTAAGGATCTTACCCTTCTATGTCTAGAGATTAAGAGATATATTTTTACATGCAGAAGAAATAACATTACACCAAGTTTTAAAGGCCTCACTAATAGCTTAGATTTTTATTGTTCAATTAATACTAGCTATAAACTCTCGGAAATTGAAGCAAAAAGATGGTCACTAATAAGTAATTTTTGTGAACAAAGCCTATAGGGACTTGGTTAAAGAAATGTAGATAACTATAAAACAAATGTAACTTTAATTTGTTATTATACCGTAAATCTGCGCATTGAAAAAAGAATTTATAAAGAATATGGGCATTCATAATTTCATGTTGTTTCTGAAACTGGACCAACATTCGTATAATATTTGTACGTTCTATATGTATATTTTATACGCTGCTTGCATATAATGTTTTTTACGCTGTATGACTTGCATATAATGTGCTTTGTACTCTGTATGACTTGCATACAATGTATATTTTACAAACTATGATGGAAATAAAGGTTACAAACCAAAAAAAAAAAAAAAAAAAAAAAAAAAAAAAATATTAACGAATTTGTTCATATATTTTCTTAATTTAAATAACGCTTTTTGTGCTTGACCGGCTAGAGTTTTCGTTGCATGTGTAAATGACCCCCCTGTAGTAAAAACAATCCCTAAATATGTAAAATTGTTTACAATTTCGATGTTCGTACCATCGTATAAAAATTCTAAATTTTGTGATATTCTACCACCTTTCTTGAAAATCATTACCTTAGTTTTAGTTTTATTAACTATTAACTTCCACTGTTTACAATATTCGCTCAGTATATTTAGGCTATTCTGTAATTCAACGGCGGAGTTCGCAAATATGACAATATCATCTGCGTACAAAAGTAGGAAAAATTTCAGCGCTCCTATATCAACCCCTTTTGCCCCTTTAAGAAACAATGTATCTTCTAAGTCGTTTATATAAAGAGAAAACAGTATCGGTGATAGACATTCACCTTGCCTGAGACCTAAATAACTTTCAAAAGCGGGTCCCATATTACTATGAAGTCTTACTCTAGTGTACACGTGAGAATACATAGATTTTATAACCGAAAAAAGTCTACCACGGATACCAAGTTTGTATATTTTCAACCAAAGGTTTTCCCTGACAATATAATCAAAAGCTTTCGTAAAGTCTACGAATAAGCAATATAACTGTTCATTTTGATTAATGAAATGAGTTATTAAACCACGTAGAGCAAATATATTATCTGTAGTACCCATTTTGGCCCTAAATCCTGCCTGTGCTTCTAATAAAATGTGATACGTTTCAGCCCATTCTGACAATCTAGCATTTATTATAGTAGTAAAAAGTTTACCAATTACACTTAACAGAGTATACCTCTGAAATTGTTTGGGTCACTCAGGCTCCCCTTTTTATGAATTGGTACAATATAACCTTCCGTCCACTTATCTGGAAAATATCCAAGGTTCAGGATTTTATTAAAAAGTGTTACTAAAAAAGGTGTGAGCTCAGTTTTGCCGTAGATCAAGAATTCGTTTAAAATTCTATCTGGTCCGGGACTTTTCCCAGCTTTAAGATTTGAGATGTATTTCATTACTTCTTCCTTAGTAAATGGAATATCCAAATCTTCAAACATGCTATTTAATTCAGAGTTTAACACAGTATTGTTAAAAAGCATGACATCATCATCAACTTGAAAAAACTTATCATCCGGATCGTTAATTGCCTGAAAGTATTTAGTAAATGTATCTAAGCTAACACCTTTAGGACTATTATGCGTAGTACCCTCTTTCAATAGTTTCCAGTATTCCTTTGCATTTTTATATTTAGCTTTGTTAAGTTTAATTGTGTTTTCATTCATCCTTTTAAAATTAAAAGTTCTAACACTAGCTTTATATATACTTCTAGCGTTTATCATTTCGCATTTATTCACGTGGGAGTTATATTTTCTGTACTTGTTCAAGCTTTTATAAAAGTTTTTCCTATCCTGAAAACAAGTGGTACTGTATAAAGGGTCATGTTTATAAATAGAATCATCATGTTTTTGAACAGGTTTTCGTGCAAATAACTGTTTACAAACATTATCAATACATGAGAGAAAATTATTTAATGAGTCGTCAATATCACCATTAGAACATGCACTTTCTAAATTTTCAATAATATGCCGAAGGCGCATTTCTATTTCGGGATTAGTCAACGCTTCAGTAAACAAATCTTTCTTTTCACCGTCCCATTTAAACGAATAATTAACTTTATTGGTACATGTGTTTTCTTCAATATTAAAAAAACTGTTATAATTATTAATTTGTAAATTGCATTTAATGCCGAATTCAATCACACAATGGTATAAATGATCAGATGTTTAAGAATTGTCTTTCTTCTCGACTAAGAGTTTGTACAAATCCAAGCCATGTACACACACTAATTTGACTATACTAAAAGCAATCTAACAAAGAGATGCACGTTGCTTACATTGGCTTCAGTGGAAGTTCTTTCGGTCGCACCCATGTCCTTGTAGCACGATGTTTGGAAATGAGTCCAGCCGTTAGCACAAACTGGAATATTCAATTTTGTAATTGTAATAACGTATCTGGTTTAAATAGTGTTGAATGTGATCAGAATGTGAAAACCAACCTTTGCCAGTAATATTTCCCCATGGACAGATACAATAATTACAATAATTACATTAGTCAATTATGAGTTATTTACACATTGAGTAATGGGTATTTAACGCATTTATTTGACGAGTTTATATTTTATATTTTTTCGGGGCTAATATTATATTTTATTCTATATTCCGAAGCACACATGTTTACATTTGATGACAGCACATGTGTATGATTTTTAATAATGATGCAACACATGTAATTAAATGATAAATCTTTGTAACAGTTAACATAGTTTAAAATGAATTGATCTACCTTTCACACACTTCGGGACCGGTGTCCAGCTACCGTTAGAGCAGCGGCTGACGTCCGTATCCGTGTTAACAGTAAAGCCTTTGCCACACACCACCTGCTTTCGGCAACCTTCTGTGTTCATGTTGCCAAGGACTCTGCCGTTAGAGACATCGCCGAAAAAAGGGCATTCTATTTGTAAAGACCTCGTGTTAAAACTCGTTCTCTGTTTATGGCGAAATATTGGAAACTCGACGGTAAAGGAAGCTAACAACATGACGATGAAAGTGTAATTTATATCTTAAGATGTGATATTTTGCAACACAATCACGTTTATAAAAAACGATAATGGAAAGTTTGGAAACTGCTTCGGAAATATTTGTATTTGAGGCATTTCAATGTTAATTACTGTAACCAACATCTACGCTACCTTTTAGATCTTTCAACTTAATTCCTTCAAACGATATGCCTTGCAAATCTTCTTTCCTAATAATTGCGCAATTCGCTACTTCACTGTCTTTTCCTTGCAGTGCTGTCATATCCAAATAAAGGTTGCACATGGAGAAACTTTTACGGAATGCCAGACCCGTGCACCAGTCTTTTCCTGCGCAATAGGCTGCGCACGTGCGGATGTTGATGTTCTTTTCTATTAAAGCCACATGACCCAAGTCAAGATGCGAACATTCCACATATTTTGCCAGGGAAGTAACTGATATAGCTGAACTTTGCGTGAACAAACTTATAGCCACAGAAGATATCACGATAATGGATTCCATTGCTTCCACTCTGTGATTCACACACTTTTGTTTCTGTTTTCAGCTCCTGAAATGTACAAACGTAACAAACATAACAAACACTATTATTTATTAACACATTCCGTTTTTATAAATTGAACAACGCTTATTTTTTATCTGAAATACGTGCATTCTGGGCAGCCTCTCTTATGTTTCAGTTTTATTTTCGAGAATTGAATACTTATATCTCATTCAAATTCTACGACTTTTACACTTTACACAGTTACCTTTGTATATATTCTCCAGCATTTATATTTTCTCCCTTCTTGAAAAAAGAACGCGATTAAAACAGGATTAAAACAGGACCATTATGTATATACACATGTCAGAACCAACTGTAGAGAAAAGAAGACATTGAGCTCAACCAATTCTACCAAAGCAAATATATCAATAACAAAATCAAAAGTGAATGCCGTTTCAAGTACTTCGTAAATAAATTGTATGTTTTATTCAACAGCGCCCGAAATCAATAAATCACTTAGTGCCATTCAGTATACAACATGGTAATACAATTCATCTGTAATGGATTGTGGACGTTGTCTGAATTGCTGAGTACATGAGCTGATTTATATTTTATAATCAATTTTTATTCTTTTTCATATTCCAGACGATTGATTTAGGTATTGTTCGTACACGTTGCTAGGTAATCGTATGGAAAAGGTATTGAATAATTCACGTATTCAATTCAAAACACACGTGGCTTTTGAGATGTACTTTAAATATTCAGACAACATGCTCTAGGGAAGAGTTTGAATTTTGAAATGAGTGTCGCAGTCATATCAAACAACGGCGTAAATTAGGTTTAATTTTTGTTGTAGCTGTTGTGTTTTAAGTCTAGAAACGTTAAAAATTGCTCCTAAGTCGTGAGTTCGAGACCCACTTGAGGTTTTATTTTGTTTCAAACCTTTTTTATAATTTGTTTTTATGAAATATTTCATTGTGTATTATATTATTTATTATTTATTTAATGCAAATGTCTTAGCATAGCTCATTTTTATCATCGAATATCATTTATTAAGCAATAGTAAGCCATTTTTTCGTTGACATAGTCCCTTGAAGTACTATTCAATTCTATTCAATCTTTATTGTGATATACAAGGCCACGGGCCCATACACACCAATGTTATTAATGTGTAATGATTTTATCTGCAATTAGGGGAAATTTCAGTTCAAAATAACAACACAGGTAGCAAGAAAGAGCTAAATCGGACATGCTGTAAACATTCATTCCAAAACGAGGTTGGCCTAAATATAGCCTAAAACAAAGAAAAACCGTTTTGTGTTTAAGATCTTAATTTGTTGATATAACAACTGTCTGTCCAAAATTCATGTTAAAATTCATCATGATTGTGGACAAAGTTTGTTAATGTTTAGAAATAAATCCAATTAGAAGGAGGATTTACCAATCTGCAAGTAAAGTGTTATTTTGATATTGTCATATATTTTCGCGACCCTAAAACACGATCATTACTAAATCTGTTCAAATGAAGTGTTGTAAAATCTTAATTTCCTACAAGTAACGATTATAGTGCTAAGTTTTAATTATAATTATATAGTTATTAATGCTATTTAATAGTGACAGTTACTGTTAGATTCTGAAGCATGTCAATATATTACTGACAATCAAAATTGGCTCAAACATGTTAAAAGTGGCGAATTTTAGTGGCGACAACTTTTTTTGAGCCAGCGGAACCCCTGCAACATATACATCAAATGTATGTGCAGTCTGTGATGAGAATGCGTACTAACACAACATAATACTTTTGTGGCAATAATTATTATCATAATGATACGGATACTAATGCTTATAACGAGGATGTTCATAATGATGATGATAATATTAGTAATAGTAATTGTATGAATACATAATAAATAATAATATGACAGATACTGATGGGTAGACAAAGAGAGAGAAAACAGGTGTACATCCGAGAAAAGAGTGGGGACAACACAATTGAAATTAATAATAAATATATTAAGCATTATACGGTTACAAATAAATATTTTTAACAGAATATATACGATATACATATATTACGAAAATATTCAGTTAATGTATAAATACATTTTCTGTTTAAATATATCGTCAAGATATATGATACTATCTTTTCATAATTTCATTACCATACTATTTGTGCCATGTTATAAGTTGGCAAACATGCAATGCTGCTCGTAGAAAACATTTTCCACATCCTGTAGGCATTTAGAAACTTCTTGAATTGAGCTTGTTCGATAACAACATGTCCTGGTTCATTGATAGCAAACATGCTTATTTCAGGCACGTTGCGAATATACATTATAATGAATTGAACAGATTCGAAGATCGCGTTTTTTTTTTTCATTAACAGTGTGACGTCTAATTTACTAATATGTGTATCCGTCAACAAACTCTATATGAATTATTTATTAACTTCGATTCTTGTTAAAAGTCACTTCTACCCTTTTTAGTTTGTCATAATGTATTGCCTTTGTTGGGCGATTTAAATACGAATAATTTATCTATAAAACGTATTTGAAACGGTGTTTGGGTATAGAAACACACAAAACTATTTTGCTTTTAAAGCGACTTAGCATTCGTTTGTTGAATTTTTGTGTTTAGAAATCGATGGGTGAAAACCAGAATGTACTAACTGCTATTAATTTCAATGGCAATCAGTGCCTTCTTGTTTTCAAGCCTCAAAAAATTGTTAAATTACAGATAGTACAAAGTATAGATGCTTTATAGAATCACTTTATTATTTTATACAAATTCCTTACCGTAAATAAAATAAAGGGATTGCGTTTCAGCAACATTCATTGAGATTGTGTTAATGCAATTCCACAATACTAAAGAAATCCCCTTTCGTTCTGAAGCTGCCTTTTTAACTTCGAAGATGTTGATAAAACAGCGAATAACTGAGGATTGTCCCTTTTTACAAAATGTGCTCTCAATGAAATTGTGGTTACTTTAATGTCACCTGATATCTCTCATATGCTGAGAGTAACTGATACCCTCATTTCATAAGTTATTAGCACTATCTTATATAAAATTCGTCTGTATTTTTAAAGGTTATACTCCGCCTATTTTCCGCGAAGTACGTTTTGGTGACGTCAATAAAGCATAACAATTCAAAATAACGTCGGCTTTATCGACACACATTGAGCGAATAATGTCATACTTATTGATAAATACAGTGAAAATAGTATGCTAACAAGGGCAAATTAAAAGCATATTAACAAAACGTAAACGTTTTTGTAAACATAGATCTAACTAAATTATGTAGTAAAAATGTGGTAATAATTACGCTAAATAATGCAGAAATACTTTGTTTGTCACAACTTTGCTTTCGGGAGTTTATGCACGTGTATTTTACAGAACAAGTTTGGTAACTATTTTCAAAACATTAGGCTCCTTCCATAATTTGTTGCAGAATATCCCATGGTGGATTTCCTTCTTTTCTATGGAAAACTAGCCGCGTGCCGTATTAGAATTTGGTGTTTACTTGTATCGAGAATTACATTCAAAATTTCTTAACATGCCTTTGTTTTATAATGACCGTTTTAAAATGAACCATTTTTGAAAACATTGTATGACATAGGTATAAGATTTGTGAGAGATATAGTTATTGATTCAAACACCTTCTTGAAGAAAACGCAAATAAAATGTATGACTGGAAAACCCATGAATTTTTTCTATTGTGAAGGTCTTGTTAAATCTGTAACAACATTGTTCAGGAAATTTAATTTACGTTTTAATACAAATGACGTTCCGATATCTGGCCCATCTGTGGCATGTTATGCTAAGCATTTTATATGTTATGAAAGCAAAGACAAATCAATTTAAAATAGCGTTATTAACAACGTACGAAAGCCTATTAGTGTCACACGAACGTTAAAAATATGTATATATTAATGCGCAATAACGCAAAGAAACGCGTTATAACGCAAACCAAACACGTAATAACGTAAACCCAAACACGTAATAACGCACAGTAACACACAATCACGCAAATAAAACACGTTATAACGTAAATCAAAACATGTTATAACGCGAATAAACACGTAATAATGCAAAACAAACACGTTAAAACACGAAAAAAACACGTTATTACGCGAAAGCAAAAACACGTTATAACGCAAAACAAACACGTTATAACGTAAAACTAAACTCGAAATAACGCGAAGAAACACGTACTAACACACAACAAACACGTTATAACGTAAAACTTAACTCGTTATAACGCGAAGAAACATGTTATAACGTAAACCTGAACACGTAATAACGCGAAAAAACACGTAATAACGTAAATAAACTCGTTATTACGTAAAACTACACTTGTAATAACGCGAAAAAAGCACACAAAATAATGTAAAATAAACACATTATTACGTAAAACTAAACTCGAAATAACGCGAAGAAACACCTAATAACACAAAACAAACAAATTATAACGTAAAACACAATAGTTGATGATTAAAACTTCTGATCATGTTCATACTGTGTTGCATAGTGCAGTGCTGAAACAAGCATCGCTCGTACTGTTTCTTAATGACACATTTATTAACACCCTTGGCAGTTTGCTTTTGCTATCCGTCGTACATAAATGAATACATTTTCGGTCTCAACCCAACAACAGATGCAATTGGTATCCCCCCCCCCCCCCACTACTCCTTTATTTTCCCCCAAGACTGTACAAATGTTGTCGCTGTATAAAGGATGGGCTTTAGGGAAGTTGCAAACTTCGTATCAATCAGATCATGGGGCTCTCTCATGTCAAGTTTCACGTAATAACGTGTTTATTTTACGTTATTACGTGTTTGTTCGCGTTATAACGAGTTTAGGTTTACGTTATAGTGTGTTTCTTCACGTTATAACGAGTTTAGTTTTATGTTATAACGTATTTGTTTTGTGTAAGTACGTGTTTCTTTGCGTTATTACAAGTTTAGTTTTACGTAATAACGTGTTTATTTTACGTTATTACGTGTTTGTTCGCGTTACTACGAGTTTAGGTTTACGTTCTAACGTGTTTCTTCACGTTATAACGAGTTATGTTTTACGTTTTAACGTGTTTCTTTTGTGTAAGCACGTGTTTTTTTCGCGTTATTTCGAGTTTAGTCTTACGGAAACAAGGTGTTTATTTTACGTTATTTTGTGCTTTTTCGCATTATTACGAGTTTAGTTTTACGTTATAACGTGTTTGTTTTGCGTTTTAACGTGTTTTTTTGCTTTCGCGTAATAACGTGTTTGTTTCGTGTTACAACGCGTTTGATTTGCATTATTACGTGTTTATACGCGCTATAACATGTTTTGATTTACGTTATAACGTGTTTGTTTTGCGTTATTGCGTGTAACTGTGCGTTATTACGTGTTTTGATTTACGTTGTGTGTGTGTTCGGTTGTTGTTTATTAAATACCTTTTAAATGTGTTAACAAAATTATCTGTGTAAAAACTGTATAAATTTGTACGTACAATATGCCTTCTCGTATGTAATCTATGTTTTGTAGTCAAATTTATTAGAACCGTATATTTTACAGTTCAATGCTACTAAACACTATATTATTATTGTATTATCTGCTCTAATGTTTGAATTTGTATATTGCAAATATTGTATATTGCAAATGTAAGATAAAAATAAAAGTTTACATATACACACAGGCACGCACTCACGCACGCACGCACGCACTCACTCACTCACTCACACGCACGCACGCACGCACGCGCGCACACACACACACACACACACACACACACACACACACACACACACAAAAGAGAGATTCAACATAAAACACAAACAGAAAACAAACACATTATAGTGAAGAAAAGAAACAAATAATTGAAATTAAATGTTACTTATTACAGATAATAATACATAGCAATATTAGTAGTTTATTAACGTATACAAATAAAATACACCTGTCGAACTTAATGACCTATACAAAATACAACTAATATAAGACAATCATTATGTTAAACGTAACCAACGCACTTAAACACGTTTTAATGACCTTACTTTTACGACAATCTATGTCAATAAACGTTTACTTTAATTATCTCAACGGCTAAACGTTAAAGCTACCGTCCCTTAAATGATTTGCTACATTTGCTACATGCACAATTTTTTAACGGGAACGGAAAAATATCCTAACCACTTTTCTAGTGTTAATTTTTTCTTACATTTCGATTTCGCTAGCAAGAACACTGCTAACACCCTAGATCTAGTATTAAATTAACACGGTTTGGAACTTTCTGAGATCAGACTATCTTGCATTTCGTTTTTCTGGCAAGAACTAGTCAATTAGATCTTTTGTAATAATATTCGTATGTAAACCCATATATGTTTGCTGTGTTTTTTCTTCACGCATGCACTGATTTATAAACAAATATTATAATCAACACGGTTTGGAATATTTTTTTATATCTAACTATCTTGCATTTCGCTTTTCTGGCAAGAACTAGTCAATTAGATCGTTTGTAATACTACTCGTATGTAAACTCATATATGTTTGCTGTTTTTGCTGTTCTCTTTTCTTCACGCATGCACTGATTTATAAACAAAAATGCCAGATATTGAGATAATGTCGTTTATATATGACGTCGAACGGTTTTTAAACTAATGTATGTTTATATCGCCATGCATGTAACGAATTGCAAGTAATATCCCAGGAATGTAGATTTTGATGTAATATTTTTACTGTCAAAACAACTCACATTTGTTTAGCTTGTGTCTCCAGATTAAAACTTACGATGTACCTCGTTTTTTTTCTGGCAAGAAAAGGTGAATTAGATCGTGGGTTTACTGTTTGTATGTAAATTCATATATGTATGCTGTTGTTGCTGTTTTTGCTCTCCACCCATGCACCGATTTATAAGCAACGGCAAGAAACGATAATTTAATGGTGTTAATGGTACTATTTTGCGCACTTATTAATTGGTATGTTTTTATGTGTCCAAGTGTGTAACATTCTACTAACAAATATTAAAGGAGGTCGCCCCCTATAGCTGTTAATAATACTAAACTAAAACTTGTGTTTTTGTCCTCAGTATGTTATTTCCGACATTTTTACACAGGACTATATCGCTTGCGTTGCTTTAACTCAATATTTTTCAATAGCGAAACGCACGTATATCAATCTACTTTTTGTGTATTGCTTATAAACCATTAGTTTATTAAAGGCTATACATTGTTTATGCATTAAACATGTACACATTTCTTTTCAATGCTATGTAAATAAATATACTGTTTAATAGCAAAAGCAGCAACATTTTATAGAACAGAACAGAACAGAAATTTTATTTTCACTTAAACAATACATGTTTATCGTGATATAAACAAATTATATACATAATTTAAGTATAGGACAAAGGTTTGGCAAGTTTGTCAATTGATAATAGATAAATATGGATGGACGTAATGACTAACAACGATGCACAAGTATATTGTATTTAAATATACCTATCATGGAACACATTTAAAGAACCGTTATTTTGAGCATGCTTATCGATGTTTAGAACATAAACCTATATTAATATAAATAATAGTAAATAATAGTACGAAGGAAAAACATCGATGCTTATACATGCAATTTGAAAGGAAAAATACAGCACTATATGCATTTGTTTGTTAATGATACGAACCTAGCGTCAATGTTTCAATTTCTCAGAATTTATAACAACATAAATTTTATAAAAATCACTGCTTGCACGTTTGTATTTATATAGATTTACGTTGCTAACATTTTAATTGCAATAAAAGTAGTTATGGCTAAAATGTAACTAGTTGCCATTTATAATCGAAAATCTTTGTTTGAATGCCTCGCAGATGAATTTGCTTAATAACAATATCTCTTTTTTATTGTTGGTTGAAAGAAGTTGTACCAAACTTAAACATACTAGGGCGGTTTCTATAATGCCGCTTAATGTATTTGTTTTGTAAATTTTGCTAAGGAGCGCAGACAAAAAGAAAATGAAATTCATCCTCGATATCCGAGCTATTACATATTTGACATAGTCTTTGGTTACGCTCCACCTGTTGGCCTCCATATCTGCCTGTATGAATCCTTAAATAATGCGCAGAAATACGAATTTTAGTAATAGAAGTTCTTAATTTTCTACAATTTATTTCATTTAGATATGACTCAAGACCAATATTATCTTTGACATTTCTATATAGCGTCCAAACACAATTTTTTTCTAACGATGCTCTCCATTCCTGTAAATATTGATCAGTCAAACGTTGTTTAAACGTCGAAATAAAAGCATTTACATTAATATCATGCAAGTTCAACCAAACATCTAAAAAGCCATGTTTTTTCCAGAAGTTGTTTTACGTTTGCAAACCAGTTTTGTTTTCCGTTTTCAACATCTCTCAGAGACATATTTACGATATTTTTAATAATAATATTTTCAGAGCTACATAGTTTGAATAAATATTTAAGTATCCTAACATATCTATTTATGTACAGGAGATATCTGCCAAGTTCAGAGTAGATGGCTATATTACTTGTACATTGTCTTACACCTAGTAGTGTTTTTCAAAATTTAATATGTATTCTTTCCAATGTATGTGATTTTGAAAAACCCCACACCTCGCAACCATACGACATAATAGGAGAAGCAAAAGAATCAAATAATTGTAAAGCAGTTTTAGGCTTTGTATCATATTTCTTCAGGTTTGTTATGAGCTTTTAATGCTTTTCCCTGAAGAGTTTGTATATTCAAATCAAAGCTGCCAGTATAGTTTAATGTAACACCAAGGTAGTTAAATTCGTTCACGTTATCGATTAATTCGTTCCCGTAAAACCATGTCTCACCCCTTTTTAGTCCGCCCCTTTTTCTGAAAACGACAGTTTTTGTTTTGGCAACGTTTACCTCTAATCCCCATTTGTTGCAATATTCATATAATTTATCAAGAGACAACTGCAACTCCTGTGGCGATGATCCTAAAATTGCCATGTCATCCGCAAATAATAACAGTCAAACAGATATCTTGTAAGCTTAGGCCACTGTGAATAGTATGCTGTAGATGCATTTCTAAGTCTTCGACGAATAGAGCAAATAGGATCGGTGAGATTATCTCCCTTGGCGTAAACCTATTGATAATTGAAAGTAATCGGAGACTGAGTTACAATGTTTCACGCATGATTTAACCGATTGGTACATGTTGCGTATAATGCGAAGTAATTTACCATTTAATCCTACTCCGTGGAGCTTTAGTCAGAGAGCATTTCGATATATTGAGTCAAAACAAGATTTGAGGTCCACGAATGTGCAATATAAGCGCTTATTTTTCTGCTGTACTAATTTTTGTATCACATATTGAAGTATAAAAACTGCGTCAATGGTTGACCGTCCCTTTCTAAAACCGAACTGGGCGTCGGAAATTACATTGTTTTCCTCGCACCATTTAGTGATCCGTTGGTTTAATACGCAAGTAAATAATTTTCCAAAATTGCTGAGCAAAGTAATACCCCTATAGTTTTTCGCGTCATTTTTATCTCCCTTTTTAAATATCGGGATAATTATTCCCTTTGTACACGCATCTGGAAAAATACCAGTATTAAATATAATATTAAAAATTTGTGTAATGTAGCCTACTAGTATATCGCTGGCTTCGAGGAAGTATTCGTTTAAGAGTTTATCACCTCCGGGTGATTTATTACGTTTCAGCAATAATATTGCCTTGGTGACTTCGTCTAACGTAATTGGTGTATCTAATTTGGCAAAGACTGGGTTAAAATCATTAAACATGTACACATTTCTTTTCAATCCTATGTAAATAAATATACTTTTTAATAGCAAAAGCAGCAACATTTGATACGTACATTAACTATGTATGTGATTTTTTCAACCCTAGTTGATAAACACGATTAATAGCTCAGGGACAAGCTGTCAATTGATGCCCAGTAACAACGTGATTATATGCCTTGAATACTTAATTATGCACTTTTCTTTTCTCCAGCCCTTTGTAATATACATATTATTGGTACAAAAACAAACTATGAAATGCTTTCTCAGCAGTAACACTCTTAGATACAAGTGTACTCTGTATATGTCTCTTTGCAATCATATGTCATATACATTATGCTTTTGTACTAGTATTAGAACAAGTTGTTAAATACTGTTCAGCTACAATATGCTTATATCATTGTATGTATATACAAAAAATTTGTCTGCACTGTGATATAAAATCGTTTAAGTAAAATGTTTAGCTTTTGATAACCTATTTATAACCTGGTTATGATAACCACTGGCTAGAGGACTACAAAATATTTTGGTTAACTATCACTGTTCTATGTTGTTCACAACGTGCAAAAAGATAGCAGACATTAAATCGACAAAAATGCAATGCTACTGTAAATGACTATTGTATCATGTGAAAGCTTTTTTGTAAATACATTACGCTAACATATGGTAGACTAAGGTATATGTTTTATATGTTGAATGGTCCAACATTATGTTTTGTTCGAGATACACCTAACTCACGATTCACTAACACTAGCAATTAGATAACCACTATTTAGTTTTTTTACGCTGGTAACATAAAATTATATAATATATTCGATATAAAACATAAGTAAAATTACAATGAATATTGTAGCATGTGTACAGTGAATATTGTATCATGTGTAGTCATTTTTGTAAATACATTACACTTGCATACGTTTTATATGTTGAATGCTGCAACATTGTAATTTGTTCAAGATAGACCTAACTCACGATTCTCTTACACTGGTAATTAGTGTTTTGTTCGAGATAAACCAATGTTAGGGTTCACTTACACCCGTAATTAGATAAACACTATTAAAATTTTAACGCTGGTAACATACAATTATCTAATATATTCAATATAAAACATATAGCAAACATTACTAGTTTATATACAATTAATATTGTTTAATGTGATGAGTTTTTTTTATAAATACATTATGTTAACATATGGTAGAATAACGTATATTTTTTATATGGAGAATGGTGCAACATTGTATTTTGTTCGAGATAAACCTACCTTAGGGTTCACTTACACTCGTAATTAGATAAACACTATCTAGATTTTTGCGCTCGTAACATAGAATTATAAAATATATAAGATATAAAACATAAGCACAATTACTACAGTTTATAAACCATGAATATCGTATCATGTGTGAGCTTTTTTGTAAATACATTACGCTAACATATGGTAGAATGGAGTATAATGTTGTTTACATGTTGAATGGTGCAACATGGTGTTTTGTTCGAGATACACCTATCTTAGGGTTCACTTACACTCGTTATTAGATAAACACTATTTAGTTTTTTAAGCTGGTAACATAAATTTATATAATTTATTCCAGATAAAAATGACTAAAAGTATTGAATATAATTTTTTTTTATTAATAGCGCTATAACATGTTAGGAACAGAATTAATTTGCAATCCTAGTCACACATTACATGTTCACTCACACACTACACTTTTTACAGTTTTATTTGTAAGAAAGTTTTTTTAACACTTATATGTTTTTCTATAAAGATTGCGGATAGGACAAGATTTTGTTAAACATCTATACGACATACATACATAACATCAATATAGCTATCGATTTAAATTATAAAATATATAAATTAAACATTCAATATGTCATTTAGAATATGCAGTTTTAACGTTAAAGGTATATCGTCATCTGTGAAAAGAGGCCACATATTAAATTGGCTTAGGGAAAATAAATATTCAATCTGCTTCTTACAAGAAATTCACTATGATAAATCGAACAACACGTCAGGTTGGCAGAGCGAATGGGAAGGCGATCTTTACTTGAGTGGAAATAGTACAAACTCTTTAGGCGTCGGTATTTTAATAAATAGAAAATTACTTAACCCTAAACTCATACAATACCAGGAAATTATAGAAGGCCGAATGCAAAAATTGACAATAGAACTAAATGATAAAACCGTCGTGCTTATTAACGTATATGGCCCTAATACCGACAGTATTGACTTTTTTAACACTTTAGAAATTATTAGACGTGATCATAATGACCAGTCGCTTATCATTGGAGGGGATTTCAATACAGTTATAAATCATAAGCGCTCGACAAATTAAATGGTCGGGATAATACACACAAAAAGTGCTCAAGCAAAATTAACGAGATTCTCGAAAACTACGACATTTGCGATATTTGGCGTGTACAAAACCCGGACGAATTTTTTTTACTTGGCTAATACAAAGCCGCCTATTTTATCCCGCCTCGACTACTTTCTTATATCAAACAATCTAATAAATTTTACCAAAACGTGCAGCATCGTTCCAGGCTTTAAATCTGACCATTCACTTGTAAACGTTTCGATTGATTTCATTCAATACAAGAAAGGACCAGGTTGTTTCAAAATGAACAATCAATATTTATTGGAAACGGATTGTCAAAATACTATTAAACAATCAATTTTAGAAATCACATCTTTGAATAAAAATTCTAACCCAAACACATTATGGGAAATAATTAAAGGTAGAATTAGAGACGAAACCATTAAGTATTCAATCAAAGCAAAACGAACAATATTGAATAAAATTTACAAAAAAGGATAACAGAACTGGAATCGGCCTTGATTATATCACCAGATGACTTTAATATATTACACGATTTAAGCGAAACTAAGCAAAAATTTTATAAGCATACTGAGGAAAAAATAAAAGGAATTATTCTTAGATCTAAAGCAGAATGGGTGGAGGGATTCGAACAAAATACACAATATTTTGCTAACCTGGAAAAGAAAAAGGCCGAAGCTAACACGATACAACAAATTTTATCAATTTATAATGAAGTTATTACCGACCAAATGAAAATATCCGAAACGGTGAAAACTTTTTATGGAAAACTATATCAAAAAGACAGCCGCATCGATGACAATAGCCAAGAAAAGTTTTTCAACAACAAGTTTAACGTTATCGATGCTGAAAAAATTCGCAATGAAAATAAATATTTATCTGTATATGAATGTGCGCTGGCATTAAAAGAAATGAAAAATAATAAAAGCCCAGGATCAGACGGAATCTCAACCGAATTGTATAAAATATTTTGGAATTATATTAAGCTTTTCTTAATAAACTCACTTAATTATTTACCTGATAACAATAGTTTAACCGAGCTCCAGAAACAAAGTATAATAACACTGCTACCCCAAAAAGACCTACTTTCCATTGATAACTGGAGACCTATATCCTTACTAAATATTGACTACAAAATAGCATCGAAAGCAATTGCGAATATAATTAAAACGCATTTAAACAATATATTATTAATACAGACCAAACGGGCTTTATAAAGGTAGATACATAGGCGAAAACGTTAAAATCCTAGAAGAAGTAATAAAGAAAATTAATGAGAACAATGAACCTGGGCTTATATTCTTTTCAGATTTTAATAAAGCAATTGATAGTTTCGATCACAATTTTATGTTTAAATGTCTAACAAAATTAGGTTTTAGCAATTTTACGGTAAACTGGATAAAACTGTTATATCAGAATGCAAAATCAAGCATAATAAATAACGGGTATATGTCTGACTTCTTTCGATTAAACGAGGGGTACGTCAATCGCCATACCTATTTATTACATGCATACAATTATTAGCTATTGAAATAAGAAACAACAGCGATATTAAAGGCGTTTCAATTAATAACATTGATACCAAACAGACTCTTTTTGCAGATGACGCTTGCTTTATGCTAAATGGTAGTAAGAAATCATTTGAAACATTAGTCAGTACTCTAGACGACTTTGGCTCCATCTCCGGACTCACTTTAAACACAAGTAAATGCAATGTTCTTAAAATAGGTTCTTTGTTAAAAAAAGACATTCACTTTGCAAAACATAAAAAATTCAACTGGAGCACAAACCATCCTACTTCATTAGGCATCACATTCAGCAATAATACACATAACATGACAGAACATAACCTACCAGAAAAAATTAAATCCTTTGACAATAGTTTATCTCGATGGAAAAAAATGGAAATTATCGCTGGCAGGAAAAATTGCTGTACTGAAAACATTCGCACTCCCAAAACTTGTATATCCGCTTACTGTCTTAAAAAATCCATCTACAGATACTCTCAAACAGATAAAAGAACAAAGTTACAAATTTCTTATGGACGGTAAGCCTGAACAAATAGCAAGAAGTCAAATAATTCAATATTATGCCGACGGCGGTTTAAACATGTTGGACATTGAATGTTTTTTGCACGCACGTAAATCAAGCTGGATTAAACGTCTACTACATCAAAACGATTCAAAAATTGTTTAAGTATGCAAAACTATGATAAGTCACATTGGGGGTCCACTTTTGTTCAAATCAAATTTAGACGCTAACAATATCCCACATCTAAATGTACAATCAAAATTTCTAGAAGATGTATTTCACGGATGGGTATGTGCAAATAATAAACAAAATAAACCAGTTGGGGAAACAACTTACATGGAATAACAAATACATTACTGACGTTAATAAGAAAACATTCTTCTTCGAAAGTGTCTACGCAAAGGTATTCAATATTTGGAACACTTGTTTAATTATAGAAACGGAGCTTTATATACTTTCGATGAAATTCTAACTCTGTATGGTTTAAATAAAGGTGACTATCTAAAGTATTACTCTCTAATAACATTGATTCCTAACGACCTTAAAATATCCCTTATTTATGAAAATGTATCATATACTCCACCTGAATATTTAATTAACAAAATTACAGAAACGACAACAGCTTGTAAGCTAATATATAAATGTTTGATTTCCAAAAGCAAACCTGAAACTATCAAACAAATAGAAAAGTGGAAAAACAATTTAAACCTTACCGATGTGAACAGCAAAAATAGTTTTATACAACCAGCAAAATTAACAATAGATACGAAATTAAGAATTTTCCAGTATAAGTATATAATGGGGATCATACCAAATAACAAGTTTCTGTTTATATGTAGGATAACACCCTCTACCTTATGTGACTTCTGTTTTATGAGTATTGATTCAAATATCCACCTGTTTTGGGAGTGCCAACATATACAGCATTTTTGGTTTTGTTTAAAAACATACATACAAACTACTGTTAAACTCGATGTTAATGTAGAACTGAATTATAAAACAATTTCCTTTTGTAATATAAGAAACAGTAATCCATATACTGAAAATTGTACACATTCCATAATACTTCTAGCAAAGTAGTTCATCTTCAAATGCAAGTATGAAAGAACCTTGTCAGATATCATATCATTTAATACTTACTTTAAACACACAATAAAGATTGAAGAAACGATTGCATCCTTACAAAATAAGAATGAAGAATTCCGAAAGAGATGGGGCTTTCTGACAAATTAGATTCAAGCTATCCAGATATCTATTCCCATCCGCAAAACACCTATGTCCATCAAATAGCAATATTGTTTTTTTTTTCTTGTCGACATCACATACACGCATATCCATGCATACACTTTATTTTTAATGATACTTTCCTACGCCCCCACACGCACACACACACACGCACACACATACACGCACACACACACACATGCACACTCAAATCCACTGTATACAACGATATAAAATATATAATTGTTAATTTAATATATACACTTGTTTAAAAATACTATTGTTAATCGTGAAATATGAATCACTGTTGATGTTAGTATGTATATGTGTATATAAAATATAATGGATGTATATATTGGGAAGAAATAAAAAATGGAAAAAAAAGTTTATTAACGTCTCATCCATATATGTCACGCAACATAAATACAAAGTAAAACACATTTTGCCACTCTAAATACAATTATAAGAGACTGAATTCATGTTAAACACAATATCTAGAACACAATTGTACTTAAAACCTCATGCATCTAAAACACTGCATCTGTAATAAAAAAAAACACATATACATATGTAGAATAAACAAACAGAGCTAAAACAACATTAAGTCAGAGGGTAAAGACATTTTCTTTTCTTCTTGTTTCAAGAATCAGGTGACATGTTTGACACTTAAATTAGTAAGGCACTCACTAGACAGAATTTTATGTAGCTTATAATCCAAGTCTGACAAATGGAAGTGCTCAAATACATACATACATTTTAACATCTGTTTTTTCCTAACCACATCATACAGAGGACATTCTACAATAACATGATTTTCATCTTCAACAACATGTTCATCCAGGCTTTTACAATATGTACATGTTCTATTTTCTAATAGCACTTATACAGTCTATTCCCAACTGGTCACTACATTATATATGCACATGAATAAAGAAATTGTCACATGACACCTATTCTGCTACCGAATCTAATGAAGACAGCTTTATCACATGCTATACCTTGTTTTCCGTGTAATACAGTCATTACGAATATTTTTACCTAACACGTGTGCCAGCTAACATGTTAAGCGTTTTCATTGGCTACATATTCATTGACTGACCCATCGCATGACGTTATTTGGTGAAATGACGTCTTCAACATGAAATGAAGTCGCGTCCGTACACAACTTTGAGGATTTACCAGCTTATTTTGGTAAACTAAGAAGGTTTTTATTTAATTTAAAAACATGTGATAAAAAGATCTGACACTCGTTTTCATTTCATACCATATTTTATTAAACTCGTCCAGAAAAAGGCTCGCTAACTAACAATATTCCTGAACTCGTTTAATAAATATAGTATGAAATGACAACTCGTGTCAGATCCTATATATGCAAAGCACGAATTCGAATTCTCGGGGTTTCGTAAGCAACAGACACACTAGCAACAAGTCATAAGTTTTATACAGAGGAAGTACTAAGCACTTTGAAATATAACAATTCGTCCCACAAGATTTTGAGAGGGTTGTTAACTTCGGTGCTTATACATTTTTCAATGGTACCATGTTGGCATTTTCTCAATAGTCCATGTATTATTCACAATCATCAAAAGAGCTGTTTCAAATAAGCACAAAAGCCGCCATTTTAACAATCAGTAATAAGTTAAAACTTGCATCCAGTAACTGCCAAGCGTGTTTTTTTCTACAATGGTTATGATACCTTTTTCGTTTTGTTCAATATATGCATAGTAACAAATTTGTTTAGTATATACATAGTTATTAATTATTCAGTTTCTGACTGTAATTCATTGTCAAAATATTACAAAATATCAGCGACTGTTTCACATAATCGTTTTTAATCTGTTGTACTTCACTAACCTATTTTAGACCGTTTGTGCCATGATTCAAAACGTTTTGCAGTGACACAAACGGCCAAATGGTATGATTTTAAAAAGGCTATTTTTCATTGATTGCTGAAAGCAACATATGGATATTAAAACTGTTTGTAAAACGGATAGTTTCTCGAGTTAAGAAATTTCCTGCCACGTGTACAGAGGTATCGAGGGCTGGTTTGCAGAAGGCAGAGTAGATATTTGCAGTTCGACATCGGATGCTTCACTAAAAAGTACAAAATAACATATTAGCTATAGGTGAAATAGCCTAAATGAATCGATAAATAATACACAGGATTCACTCAAAGGTGCCGATAGAATTAACGATGGTTCACTCAAAGGTAGCAAATAATTTACGATTGTTCGCTAAATGTTACCGAATATTATTACTAATATCGTATATTAGTTTATTGCCAAAATGTATTAATTAAGAAATAATTGACCGGTAAGATTTGGTTATTGCAGTAATAACCAACGCTTTGGAGTTCCAATACGTAGAAATTAAACCACGAGGTCGATAGCCCGAATGATTTGATAACATGCATCAGAATGACAAACCATTGGTTATTACCGCAATAACCATCGCTAGCCCGACAATTATTTCAATTCGTACACAATCGTATATAAAGTCCGCCTGCTGCTGTCGCAGCTGGAGTTTCGCTTTCTTTATATTTATAATTAAAAGGTTATGATTGCAAACTATATTTATCTATACTCTGCCCATTTTCCGCAAAATACATTCACACGTGCGTTCGATTGACGTCAATAAATCATAACAATTCAAAATGATGTCAGTTTCATTGATAATATAGGAATAGGTAAACTCCAGAGACATCATCAGGAGAGAAACACTTATTTCCATCCGTAAGTCCTTTATTTGAGGCAAGTGACCAATTGCCTATACAATACAGGACAATACATACAACACAACACAAAACATAAAAATGATTAAAACGGGGGTCACCGCCTTGGAACGATCAATGCAAGCATTGGGCGTTTAAACCAGTTTAAAGACATGTCAAACTTCACACTTACCCCAGAATTAATCACTTAAAAGGGAAAATACACAATTGACAACATAGAAATCACACAACAGACACAAATAAAACAAAACATGATTAAAGCGGGGGTCACCGCCTTGGAGCAGTCAATGTAAAAAAACTTCGGGGCTTAAACGGTTTAAAGGCATGTCAAACCTCACACTTAGCCCAGAATTAATCACAAAACACGCACTTGTAAATAAACTTTAACCTCATAGCATTGCAATTCAAATTAAATAGTAATAAAAGAGAATATTAATTCAATTGAATTACAATTTAATTACTGAATGGCTTAATGTTCAGCAGAGCAACAGAATTGAAACATAAATAAATATTGAACGAATGACGTCATACTTATTGATAAATACAGTGAAGATATTATGCTAACAAGTGCAAATTAAAAGCATATTAACAAAACGTAAAGGTTTTTGTAAACCCATTTAATATTAAGTGTGTAGTACAAATGTAGTTTTATTGCGCTACATAATGCAGAAATGGTCTGTTTGTCACAATTTTGCTATCGCGCGTTTAGCACCTGCATTTTACGGAACAATTTCTTAGAATCTCCGGAACTATTTTCAAAACATTAGGCTCCGCCCATAATTTGTTGCAGAATAACCGATGGCTGATTTTCTCCTTTATCTATGGAAAACTAGCCGCTAGCCGTTAGAATACATATTGAACTTAGTTAGTTAGCATTTGCTGAAGTGCAATATAGACATTCTAACAAAATGCTGTTTGTTTTTATTATAGAATGTTATACATACTTGTAAATTGTAGTGGGTGCAATTTCTACTTCAGCTGTAAAATTCAGTCAAATTTGTAGATCCATTGTATATGTCATATGTAAATGAAAAATGCAGTCATTCAACTTAATATTAAAGTGATGATATGTTTCTTGAATTTGAATATCTTACGAATTTAAAAACATTTAGGTTTTCTAATCAGAATAAAAATTAGTCAAATAACCACCGTCTTCTATGGAGCTGACGTTGGTATTGTCAACCACATCCTGGTTCTCTGCATCTGAAATGATACTGAACCCATTTAAATAGGCAAATGATTAATAAATTAATAATATACTAAAATAACACTTAGTACATGCTACCCGAATTCCGCCAATGGCACGTTTTGCTCTGTTTCGTTTATAGATCATTTACACGAAATAAAATCATACATCAATCGGTGCATACAAAAATACGATTTCAGGCGCGTTAATATATGAAACTTCGTGCCTGCTGGTTTTATTAAAGATTCTATAAATTAGCAGTGTACGTACATATAGGTATTTTAAAGAAATACAGCGTTTTCAAATATTCTCAACATAATGTGGTTACTCATTGCCTATACGAAACATTATCATTTATGTCAACTAGACACTACCTTTGCGTGAAAACACGAAGTTGTAACGTCGTCTTAGAAACCATACTGTTATACCAACAACGCAACCAACAACGCAACCAATAACAAGCAATGTTAGGAAAATTGTAAGGCCGGTCGAAGAAGATCTGCTCGAGTGAGGATTCAGTCTTGCACTCGTTTCATTGACTGCAACATAAGAATGTATATCGCATGCTTGTGTACTGGGGTAAAATTGGTATGACACTAGTTTTCAAGGATTAACATGTTTTGTATTTATTCTGTATAAGGATTGTTATTACATCATTCGCATTGAATACTAATATTTCACTATTTGTATTTTTGTTCTCGGAAACAAGAAGACTGGAACAGGGATTTGCGTGCTGTGTTACTGTTCTGCCTTTGGTAAGGAATTTCCTATCTATTCTTCAAAACTGACATGATAATATTTGAAATAATATTCTTAGAAGAAAACATAAAACAACTAAAATAGTCACGTGCAGATGCAATGGCCATACATTACAAAATATTTACATACCTATCATAACGGGTGTTTCTTTATACCCGAACCCAGTCATGGTAAACGGCACGTCCTGATTTACAGTGCATCTGACGACGAATTCTCGCATATTTGCTGTTATCTTCAATGTTAACATGGATGTTGCCATCATATGGCAGCTTCTGTAAGGGTAGGCGCTACCCCGGTTTGCTAGGCTCGTGTAGTTTACGACAGAGGTTCCATCGCAGTTAATATAGTAATACCATCCGAGAGTCCCTACTGGGTTGTTACCAACGTCGCTTATACAGGTAAAGGTCACAACGTCACCTTCGTGCAGATTTGACCCCGGCATGATGGTAATTGGAAATTTGTCGAAAGAGTTGAATTGTGGGTATACTGCAACAGAAACACTTTTAATACGGTTACAATTTATAAGAACTACAATAAGCACTTTTAAAATAAAATATCCACATATCCACACAGCTCGTAAGAAAAAGATTCCCTGCGAAATTTCAAGATCAATGTTGAAATATTATATCCAAATATGTTTGCAAACAAACAGATAAATTAAGAAACAACAGGTCGATCTTGAGTAAACCAAACTCTTTCAATGTAAAATGAAATATACATTGTATATTCAAACGCCACACACTTTGATAAATTTACAGATATGGACCAATATATGGACCATTATATGGACCATTAACAGATTTGGATTATGGACCTAAACAAAGCAATAGTTGTAATTTTCAATTCCCACGAATAAATTGGTGCCAATATAAATATGTGAGAATAGCTGTAGTCCATTTTCATTAAACATGATAAAACAATCGAAAGAACATTGACAAAGTTACAGTTGGTGGCTTATTTCACGAAGACAATACTTAGGTTTTGACCTTTAACAATAACGTGTTGCAGTTGTGTAACGACCAATGTATTTCTTGTGTAAACACGAACTTTCCACTCGTACGTTCCATGGTCCTCGCATTCCAGGTGACCGAAGATGACAGACACTGATTGATTTGTCACTGACGTTTCTTTCACGAGCACGTTCAAACGTTTGGCTGCGTCGTCATCATAAAAGTTTACGTTGGGTTTCGTGGTCGACTGATTGAGTGGTACATACAGCAATTTGGTTATTTTTCTATATAATAGGACATCGATAAGATCTTCAACTTGGACGTTAATTGAACAAGTTATCGTCAGTGGTAGGCCCAAGACGGACACGCCTGTCTGATTGCATTTAATACGTTGGCTGGTGCCTGTGTATTGCAAATACGGATTTAAGACTATTTAAAATAAACAAGTGTACCTAATAGAAATCAAAATAGCAATATTCATGAAATAATAGCAATAAAAACTAGTATCATATTTCTTATTGTCATTGCTTTATTTTCAGTAATGCTAAGATATATGTTTCTTTGTCTTGTAAAATATATTTATAAATATGTATGTAGTACGTACGTACGTACGTACGTACATATGTAATTACTCAAGTTTCAACTACGGCATGCCAGAGCAGTGATCCATTTCTTTGTCACATTCTTTAAGTTTAAATAGTAATTTCTAATACTTACCTTTTCCAATAAGCATAAGTGTACACGTCCATATCCACGAAAGTTGTAACCAAATTGTAGTCATAATTGAATAATTGAAGTCATAATAAAATATTATATAAAACCGTGTTTGTATGAAAAAAAAGTCGTAATTATTACTATACACGTGTTTCCTTCAGCAGGCAAGCATTCCTTGTCATCACTTACCATCATATACCCTAGGCGTGACTTTCTCATAATGAGACTAGCTTCCGGCGTTTATATTCACATTTCAAAATACAAGTGCAGGTTGAATTGCTTTTCATTTTTCATTTGTCGAGGATCGATTGTCAGCAATTTAGTCATCATACTGATTATGTTAATTGTGTGCAATGTTCTTAAGTGGCAATAAAGAAACATGTTACATAAACATAATTTTAGCTTCGCGTTTAAGAAGTCATGAATAAAATCAAAATTTCACTCGTTTATTGCACTCGTTAATCCATTGCTATAATAATAACAAAGAAATTATCAAAATTAACACGTTATTTACAGAAATTTCCAGAGGTATACACATATTTGAAATGAACAAACTGGCTATCAGTACAAGTAAAATATATATACATGTAAAATATATATTACTTAGTACGATAATACACAGTACATTAACAGTAAATACCTGTTTATTTAAATACACTCTGCAATTACTCATCAGCCTATAGAATTAACCCGTGAGAGTTATATAATAATTTTTCCCAGTACATATTATACATATTTATCAAATCGAAAATGTTTGACATACATCGCTAAATTTATGTTGATTGTTATGATTGTTATAACATGTGAGAAGTTTGGGTACATGTGGTCTGACATAGTAATACTTGTTTACTGTACAATGTATATTTCAAACCACTACTTGTTTACTGTACACTGTATATTTAAAACTAAACATGAAATATAACTTCTAACTTGTTCCATATACAAAATATTCTGTATTGGTGTGGCCTTGGCTTTTTCCACCCGCCATCTTCTGTTTTAAAATTATGTGCTGACATTCTTGACCTGATTAAAGCCATTCTAAGGCTGGCAATGTATACTTTATCTTACGTGCCTATGATTTATTGTCATCGGTGTATTCAAATATATATCAATTATATTATGAGCAACATTCAGTAGGAATATGTTAATGCAATTCTTCAATCCATCAAATACACTGTTTTGTTCTGAAACGTTTTTTTATTTTTCTATCATAATTCAGATCGATTAAAAATAACGAATAACTGCCAGTTTTGTACAAATATTACTCTAAATCGATTTGTAATTTCTATTCTATTGCTTTGCACATTGCTTGACACTTATGAGACAAAAGTATTTTGGTTTCTTCAATTTTAGCTGTTTTCTATCGTATACTAACAGCAACTGATGATTACAGGGACTTGTTAAAGGGACTTGTTCTCACATTTTTGTAGTTTTTAAAATATGACATTAAATGTTTAAACTAGACAAACTAAAGCATCTGAACTAAAAACCTCAACTATAATAACAAGAAAAGCATCAAAAAATAAAATAGAATGAGCCGCCTCCGAAGATCGAACCCATGACCTTCGGATCAAAAGTCTAACGCGCTAACCGCCATTCTTATTCATTTACAAATCAGTGTAATTTTTATGTAAGTGATTTACGTGTTTTTAACAAGATTGTATTTCAACGAAAACAACAGAAGCATTTCAAAACATTCAATCGTTTCGCGTTCCAAACGCTGTGTAATTTTATACATTTCAACTGATGATTACTCATAAACGAAATGTTATTCCCAATATAATTCTATGTTAGAAGTGCTATTTCTCTTATTTATATACAATTTTCTTTAATTTGTGGAATCTGTGATTTCTTGTAGAAACGGTTTACTCATAAATATGTGAACAAATCCTTTTAACATGCATATGAGCATATAAGTCTTTAAACAAGAATAAATAATCTAAATGCAACAATAACCCATCTAAGGAGGTAAGCGCGGTTTTAGTAATTTCATGTTTTGTGTTCGTTTCGTGTTTTCCGAGTATTTTCTGTATTGTATCAGAAAACTGTTAATTGCCTTAAGGAAAGATCGTTTCTGAGTCTATTCTGTATTCTATCAGATGACTGTCACTTGCCTTAAGGAAAGAACATTTCCGAGTGCATTCTGTGTTCTATCAGATAACTGTCACTTGCCTTAAGGAAAGGACATTTTCGAGTGTATTCTGTATTATATCAGACAATTGTCACTTGTCTTAAGGAAAGGACATTTCCGAGTGTATTCTGTATTCTATCAGATAACTGTCACTTGCCTTAAGGAAAGGACATTTCCGACTGTATTCTGTGTTATATCAGACAATTTTCACTTGACTTAAGGAAAGGACATTTCCGAGTGCATTCTGTGTTCTATCAGACAATTGTCACTTGACTTAAGGAAAGGACATTTCCGACTGTATTCTGTATTCTGTCAGACTATTGTCACTTGCCTTAAGGAAAGGACATTTCCGAGTGTATTCTGTGTTCTATCAGACAATTGTCACTTGACTTAAGGAAAGGACATTTCCGACTGTATTCAGAAAACTGTTACTTGCCTTAAGGAAAGATCATTTCCGAGTCTATTCTGTATTCTATCAGATAACTGTCACTTGCCTTAAGGAAATATCATTTTCGAGTGTATTCTGTATTCTATCAGATAACTGTCACTTGCCTTAAGGAAAGGACATTTCCGAGTACATTCTGTGTTATATCTGATAATTGTCACTTGCCTTAAGGAAAGGACATTTTCGAGTGTATTCTGTATTCTATCAGACAATTGTCACTTGCCTTAAGGAAAGGACATTTCCGGGTGTATTCTGTATTCGATCAGATAACTGTCACTTGCTTTAAGGAAAGGACATTTTCGAGTGTATTCTGTATTCTATCAGACAATTGTCACTTGCCTTAAGGAAAGGACATTTCCGAGTGTATTCTGTATTCTATCAGATAACTGTGACTTGCCTTAAGGAAAGGACATTATCGAGTGTATTCTGTATTCTATCAGACAATTGTCACTTGCCTTATGGAACGGACATTTCCGAGTGTATTCTGTATTTTGTCAGACTATTGTCACTTGCCTTAAGGAAAGGACATTTCCGAGTGCATTCCGTATTCTGTCAGACTATTGTCACTTGACTTTAGGAAAGGACATTTCCGACTGTATTCTGTGTCCTATCAGACGATTGTCACTTGCCGTAAGGAAAGGACATTTCCGACTGCATTCTGTGTTCTATCAGACAATTGTCACTTGACTCTAGGAAAGGACATTTGCGAGTGTGTTCCGTATTCTGTCAGACTATTGTCACTTGCCTTAAGGAAAGGACATTTCCGAGTGCATTCTGTGTTCTATCAGACAATTGTCACTTGACTTAAGGAAAGGACATTTCTGAGTGCATTCTGTATTCTATCAGACTATTGTCAATTGCCATTAGAAAAGGACCGTCAATTGTGTACATGAGTTTATGTTCTGCATTTCATATCATTAATATGTTACTAAGTGTAAGGAAGTACAAGAGACATAAATTATGATATATTTGTAACCTAGATGTGTTCCACTTTTGTATAACCTAGTTTCGAGAATAACATTCAACAAGACGCACACATAGAAAACAAACTCGTGTTAGTAAAGAAATAGTATTGCTGTAACATTTCTAAGAATAACAAAAATAAGAGACAGCACTAATTACATTCTATATTAATATATGTATGTGAAGAAATTATCACTTAACAACTATACTGCTACCGTACCTACAAAAAAAGAGAGTTATACTAAGCATGAATTCAAACGCTCAGAGCTTTTTCAGCATTCAAACAGGTAAAATTGTTTGCAATAAAATCATATATAGAGGAAGAACCGAGCTCTGTGAAATCTAACTCGTCATCTGACAAGCTTCTGCGAGGTTTATACACTATTTTACTCATACATTATTCAATGGCGCCTTGTTGGCATTTTCCTCAATGGTCCTTTTATCATTAATATTCGACAAAGAAGCAAAAAAGAGCTGATTCAGATAAGACAAAAAGGTGTCATCTGTAATAAGATATTTAACCACCAATAATTCAAACGCATGTTAACAACAACCGTAAGTTAACACATGCAGACCTTCATCCAATTACTGCTAAGAATGGTTTTAATACTTTCCCGTTTTTCTGAGTATAGGCATATTACAAATTATTCACTTTATATACATTTTTCTAACTTAAATTCATAGTCAAAATATCACATATTTGTATTACAATATAACCATCAATAACTTATATACATGGACTTTATTTCAATTAATTGTTTTAATGACTTGTTATTTTAAACATGTGCAATTATTCAAAACGTATTGCCTTGACACAAACAAACACATATCAAGATACTAAACATGACTTCGTATCATTCTATTTGTCAAATGTTGCTGCAAGTAACATGAACGTCTATATAAAATATATTAATGCTTATAACACAGATTGGTTCCCGCATTACGAACTTTCCTGCCACGTGTACTGCGGTACCAAAGGCTGGTTTGCAGAAGGCTGAGTAGATATTTGCATTTAGACATCGGATGGCTCACTAAAAGTACACAATTACAAATAAGCTATAGTTGACTGAAATGTACCGATGAATATTAGCGATGATTCACGCAAATGTACCAAACAAAATTGTAAAGTATGAAGATAAGGTTATTGCCAGTTTGTACCACTTTATAAAAGCGATGGTTCAATGAATGTTACCGATGGTTATTAGCGACGGTTCACTTAATAGTTAAGTTCCCAGGTGACAGTGAATATAATCAATAGTTGCAATAAATATTGCGATTGACGAGTCTAAAGTGAAATAAAAGCATTTGAACAAAATATTATTTGTTTGAAATATAGTATGTAATATATACCTGTAAATTGTAGTGGGTGCTATTTCTGCTTCATCTGTAAAATTCAGCGAAAACAGTAGATGACAGTTCCATTATATATGTCATAATTATGTAAATGAAAATGCAGTGTTCGAACGTTATATATAACTGGGTACACGTTTCTAGCACTTGAAAATCTCACGATTTAAACAACAGTTAGTTTTTGTTGTCAGAATAAATATTGGTCAAATAACCATCATATTCTATGGAGCTAACGTTGGTATTGGCAACCGCATCCCGGCTCTCTGCATCTAAAATGATATTGAAGCCATTATTTGAAGGCAAACAATAAATTAAGTTATAATATAACACTCTACATTCATACCAATTATTCCGTCAATGCCCAGTTTTACTTAAAATGAAATACGAAATCGAGGATATAGAGTAGCGTTTACGTTACAATATGCGGATTACATTTATTCTGTGTTGTTTTCATATGGAGAAGAAACTTTAAAACTTTCTTGACAACTTCCCATAGAGGCATATATTGTGTGGTTCTTTATAATCGTTAATATTCTCTGTTTAGCTTAGATATAAATTACACGAAAACAAAATCATACATCAATCGGTGCATTTATATATGCTTTCATGTTTACTGGTCTTCCGTAAGGATCTATGATTTAATAGTGTACATATAGGTATTTTAAAGCGATAAAGCGTTTTCAATTATTCTTAGCACAATGTGACTGCTTATACAAAGCATTATAGTTTACGTCACCTAGACATTACCTTTGCGTGAAACTTGAAAACTGTAACGTCGTCTTAGAAACCATACTGCCATACCAACAACGCAACCAATAACGAGCAATGTTAGGAAAATTGTAAGGCCGGTCGAAGAAGATCTGCTGAACTGAAGGTTTTCTCTTGTACTCTTTTCATTGACTGCAACATAAGAATGTATATCGTATGCCTGTTTATTGGGGTCACGTTTGTATGCCACTAGTATTCAAGGACTAGCATGTTTTGTTATTAATCTCTATAAGGATTGGTATTACTACATTCGCGTAGAGTACTTATATTTTAATATTTGTATTTCTGTTCTTGAAAGAGAGAAGACTGAAACAGGGATTTGCGTGTTTTGTTGCTGTTCTGCATAAGGTGAGGACTTACTAATTTATCCTTCATTACTGACATTATACTATTTGAAATAGTATTCGTAAAACAAAAAAAAGAATGAAAAAGTAATGCGCAGATGTAATTTCATAAATTACAAGATGTTTACATACCTATCATAACGGGTGTTTCTTTATACCCCAACCCAGTCATGGTAAACGGCACGTCCTGATTTACAGTGCATCTGAATACGAATTCTCGCATATTTGCTGCTATCTTCAATGTTAACATGGATGTTGCCATCATATGGCAACTTCTGTAAGGGTGAGCGCTACCCTGGTTTGCTAGGCTCGTGTAGTTTACGACAGAGGTTCCATCGCCGTTAATATAGTAATACCATCCGAGAGTCCCTACTGGGTTGTTACCAACGTCGCCGATACAGGCGATGGTCACAAAGTCACCTTCGTGCAGATTTGACCCCGGCATGATGGTCATTGGAAATTTGTCGAAAGAGTTGAATTGTGGGTATACTGCAACAGACACACTTATAATAAATTTACCATTTATTAGAATTCCAGAAAGCACTGACTGATTCAACTAGGCCTTTTCCATTTTATTAGGGAAAGGGCCAGAGCGAAATAGCAGGGTGCTGCTGTGTGCTTCTTTTTGGTTCCCCGCTGCTGGCCCTCTGGGCTGACCAACAGAAGAATGTTGAATATCTTTTGAAATTTAATATATTTGTTTTTATCAAATATTCAATAGCAAATGAAGAGATCATGTTTTCACAACTCAATTTGAAACAATTGAATGATAACTACTTTAAGTTAACCAAATTATTACAAAATGTCAATGCAATTGCCCAGCTTCCCCCCCCCCCCCTGTTTCTTTTCTGATCCTAGATATTGCCCTAGTAATACTCCTATGGACAATTTTAATATAAGTTGTACCGAAGCGACATTTTCAGATCATTGTTATTATGTTAAATCTACCTATCTTTGAACACAAAATCAAATTAAGAAAAGCTGTTAGATCTTGAGTAGAACAAATACGTTCAGTGTAAAATGAACTATATACAAAAACGCCACACACTTAAAAACTGTTATAGTTTGAAGCAATTTTCTTAGTTTTTAACTCATTTGCTTTATGGACCTTTAACAGGTTTTGTTAATTGACCAACGTTAAGGGTAGTAAACAAAATTTGATTTGAAATGTAAAAACCCCCTTAAATACATTGGTACAAACTGAATACCATGTAGTTGTAATCCGTTTTGATAAATTGTGATAAAACAATCGACACAAATTAAAAAGTAATACTCAGTGTCTTTTTTTTCAAACAGACTCCCAATGCATAGGTTCTGACCTCTAACAAAAATGTGTTGCTGTTGTGTCACGACCAATGTATTTCTTGTGTAAACACGAAATGTCCACTCATATGTCCCATTATCCTCGCATTCCAGGTGGCCGAAGATGACGGATACCGCTCTACTCGTCTCCGACGTTTCTTTCACGAGCACGTTCAATCGCTTGGCAGCGTCGAGATCGTAAAACGTTATGTTGGGTTTCGTGATTGCATGATCAATTGGTATAAACATCATATTTGTTGCTTCCTTGTACAGAAGAACACTGATCAGATCTTCAACTGGGGCGGTGATTGAACAAGTTAAGGCCAGGGGTTGGCCCAAGACAGACACGCCTGTCTGATTGCATTGTATGCATTGACCTCTTCCTGTGTTGCAAACACCAATTAAAATAAACGCTATATGAAATCAAACAAATGATTGCAAACAAAAGCAAAGTCGCAGATTTAATGTATAATAATAATAATAATAATAATAACATCTACAGCAGCAGCAGCAGCAGCAGCAACAGCAGCAACAACAACAATAATAATAATAATTATTATTACTATTTATAAAGTGTTCTTTATTATTAACTATCTAAATAAATGAGTCATGTGTATTTTTACTGTTATTCATAAAGTGTACATGTTTTAATCGAGGTGTGAAACATTATACAGGTATTTCATTGGCATTTGGGAACATTCAAATTGTTTTCCTGAAGTAGACCGGGCAACTTTTGAACTGTTGGATTCGGCCATTACTGAAAGAAACAAAATTCGACCCTTCCCAATACCAATAAGGTTTCTGATTTATTACCTACTACCAATTATTAACAAAATAACAACAACAATTCATTGTTTTAATTTTCTATGAAAACTGACTTAACGATAGGTGTGACTCAGAACAACCACAAAATAAAGCAAACATTAATCTGGGTCCTGCCGTAGCAGTCAGACAATTGGAAATTCAAATCGAACAAAGCAAAACACCGGGAAAATGCCCAATGTCACGTTAATTAATAATAATTAGTTTTTGTAATGATGGATATACACTTTGCAATTTTGCGAAAAGAAATTCATCATAAAGTTACATTGCGCAACGTTCTGCAACAAACCAAAACCACGAAATATCACGACATTTTTCCTGTTGGGAGGAGTTTGTTTCAACAAAGTGTTAAATAGTTAAAAACGCTTTTTTTATCATTTATATAGTAAAAAGTTAATACATGTGTCTACTGCCCGGTCCGATGAAGTGTTTCAAGCGCAGACATGATGCACACATATGCTAGTCTACAATGACGTCACTGTTGCGCGCTGTACTCGTACCAAACAAGCCTTAGAAAAGGGCTAAAACCTAGAATTTTTTAAAGTCAGGTAATATCGACCTCGTGCAGAAGTTCCAAATCATTTCCGACACCTCGGGACAACGATTTTTTACTGTTCCTACGCCTATATGAAATAAATATATGAAATAATCATACCTTGTCCAAAGAGCATTAATATACATGTCCAAATCCACGGCAGATGTAACTTAATTGTTTTCATAATGGAATGTTACATGTATGAAATGAATAAGTCTTAATTATTATTTCACTGTATATGTGTTTCTTTCACCAGGCAAGCTTTTGAGGCCAGAGCTAACACTCGGTGGACCCACGACTGCGCGTGACTTTCTCATAATGAGACTCGTTTCCGGCACACGCATTCACATTGCAAAATACAATTGCAGACGGAAATCCTTTTTTTTTTAACAGAAACATTTTTCAGAGGTCAGTTATTTAGTCATCAAAATGATACCGTTAACTTAGCTGAATGTAGTATGCGGAAGTAGCAAAAGCAAACATGTTTCAGAAACATTGATTGAGCTTCACGATTTATGAATCATAAATCAATCTTACTTCCACTTCACAATTTGAATTTATAAGCGAGGAATAAAAGTATATTGTTGTATAATAAAATAGTCTTAACTTGATTCTGTGGTTCAAATGTTCCGCTAGTCAAAACCTCAGTTCCAAGTAAATGTAGCATACAAAAGGCATATATTACATGTCTTACAATAAAGCCATATTTTAGGACACCAGTTTTTGTGTGTATATGTTTGGAAACGGTCAGCTGTAGATATATAACCTCTTTGCTCTGTTTTGTTATTAATTCTCACTCTACGGATACACAAGATAACTTCATAAAGTTAACAGATTATTTACAGTTTGCTGCGTATTCCAAATACATCGGGGCAGAAATATCCCTGAGCATACAAACATTTGAAATGAACAAACTGGTTAACAGTATATGTACAATACAAATCAAATTTATATCAAGGTAAGTGCGGTACAAATTATTCACACTTATATTTAGACATTTCAATAAGCGACAGTACACGCTAATCAGCAGTAAATACATAACTTATTTATTTTAACATAATTTTCAAGTATTCATCTACCTATAAGGTTAATTGGTGACTGATATATGAGGCTTTATTTATAGTACATATGATCATTTTTTCTCAAATCAAATAATTTTTTACATAATTTCTATTTATTGTTATGTTTGTACATCGGAGAAGATAAGTTAAATTGTGTACTTTTTGTTTTGCACAGGATTGTGCTCTGAATGACTCAATTAATTCATTGACCAATATGCATAAAATGTAAGTTATTCTTTCTTGAAACATTCTTAGAAACGTATCAATATCTCCAGCCCTTGAAAAATCCACACATAGTCAAAACCTGGATATCGATTTATAAGTTATTTTTAATACCCATTATTTTTCATAATTATTGTACTCAAATATACAGCAAATATATTAATAAATCAATACACGTTTTCATATAAAATTAACGTTCCTTCTTTGGTAAACAATGTATCCTGAATTTACAATGCATTATTAAAATACTTCTGAATGTAAATGGTTGTAGTTAGAGCGGTTAATAGTGACACAATGTTTAGTCGTCGTCTAGTATTTTCATGTATTACTAAGTACTTAAGTACTAAGTCAAAGAGGCATATGGACGGTATTTCCCATAAATACAGACACATATTTCAACAACACATATTCCCAATTTTAACGAATATATTTTTCTAGAAGCAATAATATATTGATGGATCGTTAAACAAATAAACAACGCAAACAAAATGTTTTTTCGATACACGGTTCCTGCAGGATTCGAACGTCTACAAAATCGCGCACTTCAATGGAAACTTTCCTACGCTATACTACATTTATCAACAGTACCCATACGCGTAGCGGCACTTCATGTACACTTTAAATACATCAATTTTACATTTTTTTGTGAAAATATTATACCGTATTAGCCGCCGATACGTACCTTTAACGTTCTTACATATTGTATATGTATGTTTTTTTTACCTATAAAAACCTTACTCAATTCAACCATGAATGTTTACAGAAATTAAATGATTTCATTACACAGGGATTTCCGTCGGAGTCCCCCCCCCCCCATTGGGCGTGTTTATTTCAAACGCCTGCATTGTCAAAATGAGTACCATTTGAAACATAATTCTCAGTTGTGAAGTTTATAAAAAAGAAGGAATTGCGAAAGTGTGTAGGTCACGAAAACGGAGTACAGCTAGCAGACTAATATTAGGAATATTTTGATTTACAACTTTAGTGAAATGCAGATATGGTTTAGTTTATGTCTTATTTATATTGTAAAAAAATCTGCACAGTATGCAGAGTATCTTCAAATCAAACACACATTCCACTTGCTAGAAAATGTAAAAGATATATACTTATTATATATAATTTTATACACACATGTTTGTTCAGTTTTTGTGCTATGTACACAATAACATACTATCGATGTTAAATAATCGAGTGATGACATAGCGAAATTATTTTAGTAAGACCTACCCTCTCCTGAATATGTATTTGTTTAATACCGATAAAGCATTGGGAAATGCGTTGTCCAAAGAAGCGAACTAAAAACAAATGGCGCATATCCATTGAAAGTTAACATTATTAACCAGTTTATATTTACTTATATACAAATATTCAGTTTGTCATACATATAATTCGAGTTGCTGTCCATCTTTAGTGAGATAATTAATGATCATCCATTGCCGTGGCAATTGCTTCGAATGCATGGTCATGTCCCCTTTGTACAAACTCGGTTGTTAGTTAGTAAATCAGATTGTAACGAAATACAGCGAATGGATACTTTATTATAAGTTCCCGCTATCGTGCGATCTGTCACGAACGCCACGATTGGACACTCGTAGCTGATCGTGGTATTTCTCTGAGATTTCAGGCTTGGATACGATGTGATGCGAGTCCATACGTTTTGATACGACGTTTTGCGCTCTGTTGCGATCTGGTCACGATTTTTCAATTACAGGTGTTACGATCTGATTTCCAGTTTAGATACGATTACATACGTTCCGTTGGGATTGTTTTGATCGAGTAAACGAGTGAGTCTCAATCTGACACGATCATCACGATCGGGTTCCCGGAATTAGGACGTTCTAGTACGTACAGACAAGTCCCGATACGCTTATCACGAATCCATGCGCTCCGTTACGATAGGATACGATTGTGGTCGCGATGTCTTTCACGATCATGATTGATGGAGATCACGATTGGAGCTACGACTGGACCCGAATGATATAAATACAGCCCGACTGACTATTGACTTCATTGTTTCTTGAGATCACAACACATCTTAACAGAGCATGGTGTTTTTCTTGTCTACGTCGATCCCGATCACCACGAATTGGATACACAATTAAACACGATTTGTCGCGCTTTGTTACGATGCAATAAGATCTGGTACGATGATCCCGATTGACAATTGATCGTAGTTAATCTTGTTTATCGTAGAGAATTTATGAACTGTTCAAATTTTTTCTATGATTAACACTCTTACCACGACTGACCTCAAGATCTGATAAGATCTGATAAGATCTGATAAGATCACCACGATTGTCCACGATTAAGACCACGATTCCACTGGTGACTCGATCGTGATAGCGGGAACCTAGCATAACACCAATAATTTAAATATTTTGCCAGTCGTGGCAGCGTCACTTATTGAAACAGAGTTTGGTTTAATCTTCGCACTGCAATGGCGCACCCGATATCACCGGACTGTATGAATTTTCAGGCATCAGGCATCAGATTTCTGTCCAGAAGTGTGTACAGCTGAGAATCGCTAAAAGCAACACCGGGATAATTGGATACTTTAAAACTAAGGATATGGCCACGATTTGCATCCAAAGCATTCTTTTGGTAACAGTAAACCGTTTGTTGAGATTTTGTTGAGAATGCGGTTAGCCAGTCTGAAAGCAAGGATTTCATTGTTTGGAGGAAATGTCTTGTAAAAACATTCGTATTCTGTAAACGATGTAAGCAGATTGATCTGAGAAGGCGTGGTTGTAAGTCCACTGTTTGATTGCCACGCCCACTCAGTTCCACTCAGTTCCATTTGCGACAAACGCCGTTTACAGAATACAGTTGTTATTACAAGGCATCTCTGACAATCAATCAAGTATACATTTCTAAATGGCTGAACCGGTAATCAATCGCATCGTGTCGATCGGCAATTTACATGAACTTGGTTTATGTATGTAACTTCACTATTGATAGACTTTCTAAAATAAAACAAAGAGGTTTTTTTTTAGAACATGCGTACACATTATTCATTCCATTTTATGTTTTCACTACAAAATTCTTTTGAAAAAAATGCTAACAAATAATTTATTGATTTCAAAAGCTGTGATAAAAGATATTATATTAACTAGTTCATTAAAAGTTCACCTGTTTGGCTGCTGACCAGCCGCTGCGGTTTGTTCTGTAAATAAATGCATGATAATTATAAATACACGCTCATAATGAGACACTACTAATTTAGTGTAACAGACAGTATGGGATGTAGTTAGTGGGCGCTATATGTTTACGTTTATTTATGTGTATAAAATATATTTATATGAGTTCGTTTTATTGTGTATCAATGAAAACGTTGGGAAATTTTAAACACTTTAGTGGTACGTCCGCCTCGATGAAAATGTATTAGTACCAACAATCGGTCTTTATAAAATCTAACAAAACGAAAATATAATTACAAATCTGATACCGTTGTATTTTATCCACGAACATAGTCGTCTGAGCAGCAATATTAAAACCGCACCCGAAGTAATACTTGCAATACCACCAATTGCAATTGCAACAGACAATCCAACTGGGAACAACGCATTCGCTGTTCTGTTGTCGTGATTGTTCCGGACTGTTATGGATGTGTCGCTTGTGTTTTCTGTGTCCACTTAAGCAAAATAAATGATGCACCTTGGATACATATCAGAGCGGTGTATGCCAATTTATTTAGAAGTAGTTTTAATTGCATTATTTGTGTTATTTACTTAACAAACACATGCAATAAAACAATTGTTGGCTTCTGTCTTTTTATTTATTCCGAAGTTATATTTTAAAATTATTGTAATTAGTATTAATTGTCATGTAAGTTCTCTTCGAACATTCAGCCCAATAGAAACCGTTAAGTATATAACATATTTAAAAAACGTACCAATGTTAACGACTGTACTCGCAAAGACAGTCCAATTCCGACCGTGTATGCAGTTATTCGCCACGCAAGTGTATATTCCAGCATTGCTCAACGACAGGTTGGTGATGTAGTGTTGAGAACCCGTGGCTACTTGGGTGGAAGTGACGTCATTGTGCTGGTGCATCCAGACGTAGGACGCGGGCGGGTTTGCCTCAGCATGGCAGCTCAATCTTAGAGAAGAAATTTGATGTTGCTGATATTCTGGATGTTGTGAAAGCTTTGAGAATCTTGGCTTGTCTGAAAAATAATACAGCATGGTCATATAAACCGGATGTCAGATGATTATGATATTTTCGATTTGTATGCACAAAGTATCATTTGTTCAACAGTGTAAAAGCACTGCAAAACATGTACCAGAAGACGTCAACAGTTGACGTTTCGCCAGGTATCACAATGTTACAGTCCAAGAAAGTATCATAACTATAAATACAGATTGTTATGAAATAAATAAATTATATAATCGTTATTATATGCATCGCGAACATTTAAATCTAGATTATTCAATTAATTAATTGAAATATTTGAAACACCTGATTCTTGAAAACTATACTTGTATGCACTATGTACAGAAATAAAAGTCCATGACATAGACATGTCTATGACATGTCTATGCTGGAAAAACGATATATGGACTTATTGCAATGTCGCTTACAATACACATTTATAGGCTGTGTAGCCTTATATCCTTGGCCAATGTTATTGAACGGATCGTCCTGATTCATAGTACATCGAACCACAAACAAGTGCATGTCTCTGGTTAGCTTCAATGTGAGTTCGGACATTTGAGGATTGGAGCAGTTTTGTTTATACGTGTGTAATGGCGGCGGAGGACGGGTCCGTGCCATGTGCGTAACTTCGATACCATCGGAAGTTCTGGTCGTGTAGTGGAACCAAGATATAACCCCAGTCGGGTTGCGGCCTATGTCCGCCTTGCAGGCAAAGTTCACTGCGTCTCCTTCGGTAAGATTCACGTTTGGAATGTATGCCAACGGAGCGCTGTCCATAAATTTCGCGGGAACTGAAAGGCAGAAAGAACCACTGATCCCTTTTTTGTTGCTTAGATAAGCTGACAACCTTTTAACATTTATATTCTTTATTAATAAGCGTCATTGATTTATTTTTATTTGTCGAAAGAAAAACAGATACTTTTATATGTGCGTACATTGTGTGAATATAGTGTAAAATAAACTGTATCTGCATTTGAGATACTGATTAATGTTACTTGCGATGTTGTTTATTTTTACAGTTTGTATTGTTGTAGATGATCGCCATTAACAAAACAACAACGGGAATTGGAATTTAATTTTAAAAATGTTTTTTATAAGAAGCAGTACAAAATGAAATGTTACTTTTCATGTCGTAGATTTTCAACAGGAAATAGCAAACGAGTTCATAAAAAACGAAAACATAAATGAGAGAAAATTTAAAGGTTGTTTTTTATTAGACGGACTATTAACTAAAATTACTTTTCATGTCAATAACTGTTCGATGGACCAACGCAAAGCTGGCGTTGATTGTAATATGGAAACTCCAGTCGTAGACCCCATTGTCGTCACACTCCAGTTCATCAAATGTCATCTCAACGGTTATCTTCACCGCAGACACTACCTTTACACGACCACGCACACGTGTCCCATATTCGAATTTTATTTGTTCGTTCTCTTGGAATCGTCGCGTGAACATAAAATGTGAACCGTCTTTGTTAAGAAATATCCCATAGAAGTATGTGGCTGAACCTGCTGTGTTCATTGTGCAACTCATAGAAAACATGTGTCCAAGAGTGGGCGTTCCGGATGATGAACAATTCAATTCTGGAACGTCCCCTATGTAATAGAAAACAATACATTTATGGTAAACATTTATCAAAACTCCATAATACCATAAAAACGTGTAAGCTTAAAAACATTCATTATACTCATACATGGATTTTAAAAATTGCGCTTTGCATTTAGTCACCAAACCAAAATACAAAATTCCTATTAGTATGCTATGCAATTGTTGCAATAATTTAGCAAATACAAAATTTAGAGGTCATAACATCTACACATTCTGGTGACCGAGTTTGTTTTGAATAGGGTAAATATTTTGTGTATAAAAAGTGCCATAATTTCTACCGCACATTCCTATTTTAATTAAAATACATGTACAAAGTGTAATGCAACCAAAATAAATGTAATACCCTGTATTTAATGTATTTTTTTCAAATCATGAATATTCTTACCTTTACACACTCTGTTTAAAATACAAATTCCAATGAGAAATATGTATACACGAGGGCGTGATGATGTTCGAGTCATTTTTGGAGCCAGTTACCGTCGTAATGGCGAGAAAATATCGTTTTAAGCAAATATGAATCAAACTATGAATTGCTTCATTTCCTATTATTACTCAGACAAAGGAAAGAAAAGGAAATTAATTGAATCACGAACGACATTTGCTTACAATGAGAACAATACCTAAACCTTAAGTTTTTACTGGCCCATTGACATATATAGGAGAAATTTCGCAAAAGGCTGGCTTACTAACAAAATTCCTGAACTCATGAAATCAATTATGGTATGAAATTACAACTCGTGTCAGATGTTATATGTATTTCAAGGTCGATAATCGATGATGAAAGTAGGCATACTGCGATCTGTTGATTCATTATCATTTTCATGGCTTATCTGGGAATAAAGGACTGATATATTCGTATGTTAGTTTAACAGCGCAAGTATTTAAGGGACCTGTTCACCGATTGACGAATTGACAATTTCCAAAATGTTTGTCACAAATTATAAAACCAAAAGGATAGTGTATATAAAGGAGCGAAACAAAACTACTGACATTGACATACATTGGAAATAACGTTTTGTTAATGAGTAATCATCAGTTGAAATGGAAAAGTTATACAGCGTTCGTAACGCGAAACGATTAACTAATTTGGAATTTTTCTGTTGTTTTCGTTGGAATTGTTGAAAACGCGTGTATTACTTACATAAAGTAAAATGTACACAGGCATGTATATAATTTAGATTAGCGCGTCGGACTTTTGATCCGGAGGTTGTAGGTTCGTGCTACAGTCGAACCAAGATTTGATTTTTTTATGCTTTTTCTTTTTATAATTTGTGAGCTCTTTAGTTGAGATGCTTTAATTTCCCAGTTTAAACGTTTAAACGCATATTTCAAAAATACCAAAATCTGTAAACAAGTTCCTTTAAGGTACTTTCCTTATATCGATGATCATTGAAACAAGTGCATCGGTGTTACTGTTTTTGCTTGAAGTTAATCATAAGTTGTTAAACTAGGAAACTTCTAACATGCATTTGTCACGTTAAAAAAAAAGCAACACCAGCAGTAACATTGTAACATGGCAATTGTTTCCGATCGTAGGACAGAGGAGAGAAACGTTCGTACTTTGTGCTATGAAAACATTACAGATATTCCTGTTGTTCTCAGAAAGTCCTTTAAAATAACAATTAACCGACAGCTCGCAGTATGTCAACGTTGGAATATAAAATCATGATCACGTCTATGTTGTATCTTGAATATAAATTATTGACTTTCACATATATCCTTTTCACTTAAATTATCAACATAATATTTCGGGAGCATTATTATTACCGGCCATGTGTCCGTCGCAAAGGCAAAAATAGTTACCAGAAAACAACAAGAGATATGACACATATAGTATATAAAAGCAGCGTTTAAGTGTCCACGGTTCAATATGATGATACAATTGCAGTTCCTAAACAAGAATGATAACTTCCTGTTAAGTAAGCACACAGGGAAAAAATATAGCTGAAAGTCCTGAAGAATTAAGTTAGTAGCAGAAAATATGATGCAATTTTAACGAACAAATGCCATGCCCTAGAACCAACTACTTTCCTTACACAGTTAAAAATGATGTTTTGATATAGAAATAGTCGCCACTTTCGCAAATTTGTCGCATTTGGCGACAGTGGCGATCGACAGCGAAACCCTTGCTTCTGTTGACACATCTGTTGCCAATGCATTATATATTCTTCACTCAAGGCCCACTTGCTGATTCCAGTTGACTGTACGGCTCATTCATTCTGGAAGTTCTTTCTAGAGTCTCGTACATCCTTGGAATGCTGTCAAACACATAACAGAGACATTGTTATAATGAATGCTAAGGACGGAATCATGCTTCCGCAAATTAAATTTCGCTCGCGATAATGCGACGGCGCGACGATGCGACATTTTAGTTTTCATTTTCTGCAGATCTCGCTTTCCGATAAAACGTGGACATACAAAATAAAAAAATAAAAATGTTGCGGCGATAAGTATTTTCTAAATCTCGTTTGTGTAGCAAAATAACTGAGATAAACTTCCCGTTGTCGCATCTTCGCCAACCATTAATAGCGATCATGCCTATTTATGTATAAATTATTGCTCATTGAATACTTTACCAGTGGCGTTACCATATGCTTGTACGTGTATATTAGTAAAACCGCGTATTGCCAAGTACAATGATTACATGAGTCAGTGTTTATGAACATGAGTTATGGAAACGTCTTCTATTGTTGTCGTTCATTAAATTACCTACTGTGTACTTAATTACACACCACACTACCCCATACAATTAAAGTACAATGTCTTATTGCATTAGTAAAGATTAACCTGTAGTAAGGAGTGGTTTGTTTTCAGTGCATTCTGAAAGCAAAATAATGGAGCCAAGTTAATATTGTAATGATATTAAATATTTCACAAAATAATAAAACGATAACTGACATCATAATTGGCATTGCCTTTCTTTAAGAATATAATATGTTTTCTTAGCATATTATTGTAACGATCTGTTCAGACATTACAGATAATTGCAGTTTATAATATGCAGTTGCGTTTGAAGAATCCATGTATGATTTTGAAAACTTTACAAAAACTCTTCAACTATTACCAACTGATGTAGACGTAATTCCGGTTTCCCGATGATTGTCTCTCCCTAAAATAAGAAAACAAGTATATTTTTGTGTCCAACAAACAATGTAATTCTTAAAGTAACGTATAAAAACGCTTATCAGTATGCCAGAAACATCACTTGTTAAACTCTGTTCTAAGATAAGTAACTCACTTACATTGGACATTTACATTCGGCATTTGCATAATAAAACGGTTACACAATTATATCTTTGGGTTTATTAGTCTTGAAAGTGAAAGAGAACTCATTTAAAATAGGACAACTTCATATAGAACACAATTATTCCATGGAAAATAATATCTTGACTTTCAATAATGAGTCTTTTGTCTGGGTTCTTATTTAGTGTTTACATAATACTTACATTTAAATGAATAAATTGACATATTAAGGTACGGAGGTCATTTTTAAATATTTTTTTTTCAATACCTTTTACAGTTACCTTGTTTTTTGACACACCTATACCTCCTGCGGAGGACAATAACCACAATAACAAGAATGAGTGCCATCGCAGCCACTGTAACCCCGAACATCAGCATCTGTAAAATGGAATAATATTTTGTAGCGTTCAGAATGATTCGGTTGTAATAGGGGAATTGGAGGCTTAAATTTCAACGATCTAAGAGTAAATATCAGCGAAGCACTTAACTGCAGACTATATGGGTCGCTATAATGCTGGCCAAACTTGTTGAATTGAATCTTTGCGCAGTTATGCATTATTTATAAACAAAAAACATACTAGGTGCATGTTTGATTACGCATAATATATAAAAGAAAAAATAAGTTATGGATATTGTATGTCTGTAGTCTGTAGAAGATAAAAATATAGATACTGAAATAATGTTATTTGCTATTATGAAGATAACACCTCTAAAATCTGGTTTAATTGGACGAGAAACACATTATTACATCATAAAATGTATAAATGCATTTAATTTAAACACTTTCTATGCCTAAATTAAACAACCACAAAACACAAAACTGGACATTTACACAAAAAAGCGGAGTCTAGACAAACTACGCTCAGCCCGTTTAGCCTGCTGTCGTAATGGGCACATTGGCCCTAATATAAATATTTCCGTAAATATTAACGTATCTTTTTATTTGGGACACAATCTCTGTGGTTTGACTTGCTCTTGTCATATTTTTTACAAAGAAAACAAACACATCATGTACTTGCTTGCAGATTCGACGATCATTTGTTGTACTACAGTACAAATGCACACCGTGACAACCATTGTGTCTTTGTTCGAAACGCTATATATTTCCATGGGTATTAATAACCAAAGCTACTATTTAAGCAAATAAAGTTTTGAACATCTTTATGTATTTAGTTTTACTTTTGTTTGTATCTCTCTTGTTTAATCCTTAACATATTGAGTACATACGACTTATAACAATCCGCACGCTAGCATAAACGGTCCGGTTAACTCCCATGATCAGGTTGTACGCCACACACGTATAGACCCCCGTGTGGTTCAAGATCAGGTTTCTGAGCTCCAGCTTGGTCCCTGAACCAATCTGTCTCCTGTCGTTGCCATCTGACTCGCATATCCAGTAGTATGAAGGTGGTGGGTTGGAGTCGGCTGTGCAAGTCAGGGTCAGTAACTCCTCTCCTTCTGTATACTGTTGGGTGTCAGGAACTCTTTTTATTCCAGTTATCGTTGATTTGTCTTACAACAAAATTGCATTAGAATTTATGTTACAATTCTAAATTTTACAATCATTTTAGAAGATTTATACCAGAAATATTTTCATAAAGTCACGTTTATGCATGTCTTATGGGACAGTTGATCGTTTGGACTGAAGTTCTGATGCGAAGTAATTATATCTACATAATGCAATGCCTCATTGCAGCCAAAGAGTTCTTGTCGTAGATTGATTGAGCATACAATTGAAAACAATTAAAGCATTACAAATTTAATACCCGCAAATACATGTATTCTACAAGCTATTTCAAAATAACAGGCGGAAGAAATGATAAAGATCTTTGCTGAAAACAATTAAACGCAATTAGATTTTATTTGCTAGAGGTCATTCTGATTAAAGGGACCTGTTCATGACGATTAAAGGGACCTGTTCATGACGATTGTCATAGATCCCCAAAAGAAGATACATTATATATAAACAAGTGAACACTCCTGACAAAGAAATATTGGAAATATAGTGTCGTTTATGAAAAATCATCAATTGAAAGTGGTAAATTTATAAAGCGTTTGTAACGCTTGTCTTCGGTATAAGGGAACACATGTGTATCACTTATATAGCGTTAAAAATTCATTACCATTTTGTAAGTTCGGATGGCCGAGAGATCTAGCCGCTCTTTATAGAATATTTGTTTGTGTTATTTCATATCCTGTATTTTTTGCAGTTAAGGTATTAAAGGGCATTTTTCAAATATACAAAAAATCTGTGAACAAGTCCCTTGAAGTAATGTGTGCCTATTTTTTATAGTTATGATATAAATATGAAATACCGATGTGGCGTGAATTTTGTAAGACCGTCAAAATATTAAGGTATACACGAAAACATGGGGGTTTGTGCATGCGCAGTACAATGTAAACATTGCCTTGAGAAATGTAAGACTGCTTTGCCATTGAGTACCGGAGGTATATTCATTATTCTGATTTTATTATTATGAATTGAATTATTATGAATTGTGGTGTGTGAAGTACGAAAGACCGGTGGTAACTTACTTATTCCCATTTCATAATTATGAATTGTGATTGTGAAGTAAGAAATACGGGTGGTGATTTCATTATTCTCATTTCATAATCATGAAGTGTGTTAAGTGAAGTTAAAGCATAATTATTTATTTACACTATATTAATGCAAGTATATTAATAATTTCACTTTTCAGATTTAATTTTATGTAAAACAAACACCTGAAAACATGTTAATTACAACGTGCAAATGGTAAGTAATAATTAGTTCCTTACACTGAACATTAATCGGCTGCATCATTTTATAGCCTTGACCTGTTTCACTGAATGGCTGATCCTGGTTCACTATGCATCTCACGACAAACCAGTGCATTGCTTTGGTCAGGGTCAAGGTTAGTGTGGACACTCGTGTTTTCGAGCATGTTCTCCCACTAACTATAGAGTCCTGTGGAGCTTGAGCCGTAGAGTTGTTGGAAACATCTACTGCTGTCGAGCTTCCATTGAGGTAGTAGAACCACAAGAAGTTCCCCACTGGATTATTTCCGACATCACCTTGGCAAGTGAAGGTCATTTCATCACCTTCAACTTGATTTGTTGAAGGCGAATATGTGATATTATTTCCATTTTCGGTTCCAAAAAATGGAATGACTGGAATAAGATAATGTTCAATTAAGTATTATTTAGTTGAAATATATTTGTCTAATAACATTTACTTTTTTAACTGTTCATCTTTAAACCAAAATTACATATTTGATTAAAATTAATAGATGGCTTTTAGAAAATAATGTATAGGCACCTGTTCTAATTATTTGAGACACAATAAAAACGCGCAACACACATTGCTATTAAAGCAGTTTCTTCGTTTTGTGTTGTATCATTCGATGACGACATCAGAGTTCGTATACAGTCTTTCAAAATGTAGGTTATAGTAAATATTATGGGTATATTTAACTACACCTTTCGTGTTTTAAGTCAACATATCAATTAGTTGTTAAGATAGTCATGCAAAATTGACACCACGGAACTAATGCTACTCTTGACAACATTGTCATAAAATGTTGAATGATTATTTGTATGCAAACATGACAAAAATAATGTGATTTTAATATTACCTTTTATAGTTATAGTTTGTTGCTTTGCAAGTGGCACTACTGTATCAGTAGTAAAGACAGATGTCTCCAAGACTGACACCACGGCACGTACTGGGATAACTGACACCACGGCACGTACTGGGATAACTGACACCACGGTACGTAGACGACTCTTTACAGCATCGTCATAAAAAGTTGCATTAAAATTTGTATCGAAGCTTGGAATCTGCATACAGTTTGCCGTTCCCTTCTTCAATATAACACCATAATAAAATGTCACTTGTCCTGTTACGGTACAGTATAACTCGAACGGCTGACCCATCGTAGGAACACCAGACTGGCCGCACTGAAGAGTCTGACCAGAATCTGCACAAAGCTGTTTAAACGACCTCATTTTATGCATTCATGTATAAATGATTTCTATTTTACCTAAACGTATTGCTATTACTATGGTTACTACTACTAAAATACTTTAAAATGCGAAGCTGCATATAGTTAACATCTTTTAAATGTTATATTCTTGGATTAACATTGTGCATAATCAAACTGCAATTCATTAAACCATCATTAAAGAATATATACGAAATATATAGAATATTATATGTTAATATAACTTACATCTTCTCAATTCCAAAATACTGACCGCTATAAAGAGGCAGCGATTGTTCATTTTTAAGCACTAAGCACATGAAAATTAGTAACACACACACGGTTTCACCTACCCTCACGGAGATTGAGGAAGTGAAAACCTCACTTTAGACATCTATGTCACGATATCAGTAGAGGCGTGTACTCGTTTAATGCTCGGTGAATGCATGCTGGTAAAATAAATTCCCGTTCGAAAGCAAATATTCATCTTTATTTACATAATACCAACGCAAATATTATAACATACACATAATGCAATGAAAGCAGTTGGATCACAAATGAAGTTACAAGATGCATTGAAAACATTAAAGAAAACAATCAATGGCGGAACTCCTGTTAAACTTTCAGTCGAAATGCTCTAATTATGCTCTAATTATGTGAAGACGATACACTTCAACGCAATGACAATGAATGTCCGTTTCACGGATTATTTTCATTCAAGACAACAAACATTTTACAGGCGCGTATACCGAAAGTGGTTCGACAATAACAATTTGCAAAAAAGAAAATCATTTACAGAGTACTAATATTTAAGCCTTGTTAAATACAATCACCTTGTTTTTATGAACAGTTGACAAATTTAATTATATAATTGAAACATAATAATTCTTAATAGTGTCATCGATGACACTTTCGCGGGCGCGGGAAAATTAGTAGTAGCACTAAAATCGATATGAATGAAACTAATGTGCATGAGGTACCGTTAGGCGCATGCATGCGCAACATTGATAAAAGTTGTATAGCGTAGGAAATCTTGCACTGAAATGCAAATTTTTTTAGACGTGAGTGCGTTACCGTGTATCCAACGTTTTTGGCTTTGTATTTTTGTTTTCTTAACGATTCCATCAATATACAATTAGTTTTGGTACTGGAAAAATGTATTTTATAAAAGTGGGAATATGTCTTGTTTTAATACGTGTCTAAATATATGTGAAATACCGTCGATATACCCTTAAAGTCTTTGCTCTGGATTTGAAATGAAGACGGTTATTTCGAATAATGTGTATCTGCATTTAGTTCTACAATAAACGAGTAATACAACATCCTTAACCTTAAGTATCAGATACAGTTTACTTACTATAAAATATACCATATATTGACAAACATTTCTGAACAAGTATAAAATGTGCACAATGGTCGGGTCGGGTACTATAACGAGTTGTAAGCTATCAAAATGTTTCGTTCTTGTTCCCACAGAAAAGAGCGTCCATTTATTCGGTAAAGTCAAATACAAACAGGAAGGTAGAAGAAGCGTGTGTGTCTGTGCTATTGAAAACAGTTGGATGTATGATGGAATGGGAGTCAATGGTCATGGAAATGCTGACTGATGTTTTAGTGGATTTTGCTTTGAAAGTTGTTGATTGTGCTGAGCTGGTGAGGATTATTGTAGCTAAGTCTAGTCGTATGGAAGTTCGATGCAGGGTGGAATGAACCTTACTTCTAAACTTAATTCTTGTTCTAGCTAACTTCTTCAATGCTAGGCATACACGTGTACTTGTCCCGATATAGAAAAAACATTTGCCCTGGTCCAGTACGAAGTTAAGTAAACCACATACCATTGTAGGCACTGTTATTACTGATCTAATTCTGTCCGGCGGTCGGGTAGTCGGACTCCTACAGCCCAACGAATGTTTAATAGCTATCCGTATCTTTTGATTCCTATTTGTTATTTTCACTTCTTTCCAATTTGAATGGACATTCAGTATTTAATTCACCTACAAAGCCATTACTCACTGCTCTCTACATCTCTCACTTGCATTGTTCTATATTAAATCAGTTTTATGTCGATGACTATCTTTGTATCTTTTCAGATTATGTTACTCTGTTCTCATTCCTTTTTCACATTATCGCAAACGAAAATATAATAGTATAACACTATATAGTTGCTGTTCTCATTCCCTTTTCACATTCTATATCTATCTATTATCACGGGACAGAGGTTGCTAAACCGCAAACGAAAATATAATAGTGTTATGATAGTTGCTGTTCCGCTGCTGTGATGTTTATACCACGATTGTGAATATTTTCTGAGTAATATTGAATTTATTGATAATAATGTTAACGATTATTCTAAGATTATGCTGATACTGTTATCATTGTATTAACGTTTCTATTGTTGTTTATAACATTGAATTCTTAGTTGTTGTTTTACTGACACAGCGTGAACGCCGATATTTGATGCCATTACATATGATTCGGGTATGTCTAGTATTACTAAGGATTAAAATTATGCAACTGTATGCAACTGTATCACACCCTGTTGCTTGCGAATGTATACACGGCAATGGTGTTGTTCAAGAGAGATTACTGCATCGAAAAAACCTCCGGGCAAAGAAATAGTATGCAGAAATAATACAGTGGCAGTCCAGTAAGCCTTTATTTTTCATTTTAAAAAAATAACATTTTGTTTACACTATGAAACAGTCAAATCAAGTACTAATTACAGCTTTACCATATACATGTATATGTACATTTTAATCTCCATGAAAACGTTTTAATATCTTATTACTAAATGAATATTTGATAATTCTAAATTACGTTATCTAGCAATAAAACTGCATAAATATATGAGTGTCAACGAAATGTATAACACCGGCCATTGTTTTCACTTAACACGGTCAAAAAACAGAACGTCTTTCAGTCATTCAGAAAGTAACACAAAGCGAATAAGTCACAGAGTTGCAAAACGATGTAACACATTCGAAAATTGTCAGTTATAAATTAGTAATAAAATAAATAACACAAAGCATCGCATTTCCGCTCAGTCTATGGTGATTCCAGTCAAGTTCTCTTTCCCTGTTTGAACATTAGTTGACACACCTTGGTCTGTAATGCATATTTCAATGCCGCAAGTATTTTACATTGATTAGGTTACACAATTGAAATACTTTTTATAAATAAAACACTGCTTCAGTTTCGATTCATTGGCACCAGAACAGTTCATATAGCCTAGTCCCCTTTCCATTCCTGTGTGCATGTGTGCCTCACAATGTCATCCACTCGACGTCATACGCCTCCTCCACTGATATCTGTCCGTCCAGGCACTTGTACACGCGTTTCGGGCTACAAAAATGTGACATGCAAATTGTGAGATTGAACTTGAATTGCTGTTAAATTTTGTTAAATGAGTTATTTTATTTTTTGGTTGCATAAAGACAATACAACTTTATTAATAGTTTACCCAAGTAAAATTATATTCAGATTATTATGAATTATTTTGTATTCTAAAACATATTCTAGACCTAATCAAAATTTGAACATTTAAATCAATTTGCTATTTAGATCTACATCAAATAACAACGCTTTTGATTTTAATTAAACATCACATTTTAATAATAACTCTTCTGCTTGTGCGCATTCAATATTAAAAGACAAATCTTACATGTCCTTATCGGATGATTCAACATCAGTTTGGATTTTGACATCAGCTGTCAAAATAAAGTAATGGCTATTATTGAAAAGTTTGACAACAAAATATAAAACTATTGCAAAATATTGTGAAACGCAGCCTGTGTGCAGCAAAAATGGCAAAGACAGAAACTACAAGCTTCGGTTATTGTTTATCCTTTTCCGCCGAAGAACTAATATAAGTCGAAAAAAGGGGGGAATGTTTATTACGCAATTATTGGTTGGATCGGTTAACACATAATACATGTATTCTTTATATACATGTATTTGTTATTTGCTCGCTTATACGAGCGATTCTGTATAGAGAAAACGATATGTATTATTCATTTCATATCAAAACTAAAGTTATAATAACCTTTCTTGGTACTCGAGGTTCTAGCAGCCACTGGTCGTCTGCGACAAGCCGATAAGACAACAGCAAGAGCGAAACACATTGACGCCAGACCCAACGTCAAACATCCAATGACAACTATGTCGTTCCAGGAGTAGCCGTCTTTGAAACAAATATATGTCCAAAAGATTAACGGGTATTTGCACATAATAAGAGTATTACGCAATGCGAATTAATAAGTCTATTAATACATGGTTTATTATGTTTTGCAAAACGATCTTAATTATATACGTGGTTTGATAATGCAACTTATTTTCTTGTCGTTAACCAATGTATGTTTAGCATGTAAGAAATTGTAATAATAGTATTTATTTTTATTTTAAAAAAAGTTAATAAATTATGGACACTCGCATGTTTGTGTTCTATGATAAATATGTTGGTTTATTGTACATAACGCAGGCTTCACCGTAGAAATGAAAAAAAAAACTTTTGTTTTATTCAAATATACTTTTACCTCTAGTTGTTGCCGTAGCCATGGCCTTTTCAGCGAATTTACCACTTGGACCTTTTAGACAATAAATCAATGTTAAAAAGCAAAGTGTATTCGCACGTACATTAAATTCATGTCGTGTTGCTTAAATAATATTTTACATGGAATGAACTTATTTTTGTTATGCAGAGATATCTTTGTTATGTTTTATTGAACACTACATTCTTTTCGTGCTTACCAACAACAATAACGACGCTGCGAGTCACCGTATAGAATTTATCCTTAATTCGGCTGTATACTATGCACGTGTATATGCCTGAATGGTTTGCTGTAAGGTCCTTTAAAATCAGCTCATGCTGAGTCCACTTGATGCCTTTTAATTCAAGCATCCAATGGTTCGCCCGCTGTAAGTCTGGTGATGAGCGGAACATGAATCTGTCTGCCCAACTCTCGACCCTTGTCCGAGACTTTTCGCGACTGCTAAAATGATCTTCTATTTGCTGACCTATCTGACCACTCTTCCAGCTGTCGTCGACTGGATCGAGCACACCAGGTCTGTTAAAATTCTCCTCTTGTTGCTGTGACATATCAAAGTTGAAATTCTCGTCTACTGGTAGGAAAATCCAGCGGTAAGATGGAGTTGGGTTTCCATCAGCATTGCATCTTAGAGAGAGCTTCACGAGACCTTCCTCATACTGAAAGTAACCTGGGTCTCGGTTGATGCTTGTGATTGACGGTTTATCTGAATAGAAAATCTGATTTAAAAATTCTAAAAACATGCGTACTCATTTCTGAAGATTCTCATGTGCCAAATAGTGTTAGGAGACTGCAAGAAATTATGAAATGTAAACCTTCCCAGTTACGAAAATGATAAGTAATAAAAGTGTAAATGTACTGAATAAATTACGAAGACATACAACTTGACAGGTGGTGTATGTACTTTTCAATATATACATTGTATGTTACGTACAGTGTACAGGAATTTCCGCTGTTTCCTTAAAATCTCGACGGTCTGCATTTTCCTCTACATAAACTTTTGTTTTACATCTCACCCTGGACAAGTTCATACTTTTAGTCAGTGTCAAAGTAAGTGTAGATATCCACATAGTGTCGTTGCAGCTGTATATCAGTTGCTGGAAAGAGTGGTTTGTAACATCCACTGCTGTAGGACTGTTCTTCAGATAGTAATACCACATGGTATCCTTGCCTCCTGAACACTTCAAAGTCAAATTGTCGCCTTCGACAAGGCCTTCTGATGGATGTAAAATCATGGAGATATTTTCAAAAGACGGCATGAAGGCTGTAGCAAACAAAAAACATAAGAAGTTAATTTAAATATTGCAACCAAGTGAACTAATACTAGTTTGTTTTGCTAAGAATGCATTTCAGGAGTTGTATTTATGATTATTGGCAATAGAAAACATACTAAGAAAAATGCAAAATGAACAAACACATTTTGCTAATTGTGTCAAAGGGTAGTTTGTACTTTGCTATGCATGACTTATCTTGTTCTAGTCGGCCGCCATTTTTTCTCGATTCGTAATGTTTTTCTTGGAAAAATATCCTTGTTATGAATCAAAACAGGATGAAAGTTGAACCAAACGTTTGAGTGTTAATAAGCGGGGGTGTGGGTGCGGCAGCCCCACAAATTAGTCATTCCGCTTTTTAACAGTTCAAATTTCGTCGTGGTTTACTGCTACAGGACTACTGCATTCAGTTGAGAGGTGTACATTTGCAACTAATGGATGCACATGGCCTTATTGAACATTTCTTTACGCTGTTATCATGTTCTCTGTTAATTATTGTATTTATTTTTACGCATGAATGACTCGATAACCATTTTCAAAATCGCCGACCTTGTTATAGAACGCGGGTAAATCGCAAAGATATGCGAATTTAAATTAATATTTTGTGAAATATTGCACAAAATATTTATGAAACGTTGCACAAAATCGCGAATGTTGTTTTTTTGCGTTTTACGGTCAATTTTTAAAAAAATCGCCCCGCTAGCGCGCGGCTCTCTACGCACATCTAGTACTTAGTTACGTTGAATATATATAGAATTTCAGGGGCCCGCTAAAGAAAAAGTGTTCCGTGTCAAATATTGCATAATTTGTACAAACACGAACATTGGCTTTCAATCCTTTCTGGCAAAAGAAATAGCATTAACTGTATTATTTGATTTCTGTTGTTATTTTTTTCTTCTTTGTTCGAACGAACGCCTAACCTAGCATGTCTGTTACATAGGTACACGATTTGATACCACCTGTAGTATAAGTAAAAGAGCGTTACCTTCATTTATAGGTTCCAGGGGTAAAAAACAGTATCCCAGTAAGGTGCAGAACACTGTTAACGCCATCTCTGTCAACGCCCTGTCAACATTGACTGCAGCAGTTAACCACTCGGAGGAAAGAATGGAAGGAAGCCGGACATTAACTACACAATGGCATGCATTGATTTCATTGAATTGAAAGTTCAAGTGTTGTTCGAAATACACAGTTCAGAAGTTAAACTCAGTGGTGAGTATGACACCTGTTTTTTTAATATCATATACGGCATATGCCGGAGGTTTAGAAGAGGTAGAAGAGCCTCTGTCGCAAGTCAAATAATCGTTTCTCCGCATGTTACAGTGACATTCTGTCGCCGGAGGTACCAGCATGGCTCGGCATTGCACACACAAAGTCTTTTTAATATGTGTATATACATATAGTACTTGTATTTCGTTTATCAGAATTTTCACATTTCATTTCGTTTGATCACAATTATCGTACATCTTTTGACAGTTACATTGCAATTATTTGGAGCAAAAGTATGTAATCGGACAATACCATTCTTTCATGGCCGCTTGCCTTCTAGTGTTTAAGGTTTAGAAATAGAGGCTAATTCCCCTGTTATTGTTTACACCGATGCTTTCCGGGTTATTCCACTAATTTTCTTTAAGGGAAAAGCCCGAGATCAAAACCGTTTAAGGCGCTTATAGTCCGGTAGCAACAAAATGACTCGTACTTAATTCCTACTGCATTATTCCGACCCCCCCACCCCCCACCCGTTATAGTTATCTAATATTCGACTTGTAATAACTGAAACATAATTACTCCTCGATGAATGATGTACTTGTGTAAGTTTTCTTATCGTGTATTGCAGGTTTGCAGTAAGGTGAAATCTTTTGGAAGTCCTGACTTTCAAGTGTAGAATATTGGTAGTCATTAGCATTTCAGACATGATATTAAGTAGAAAAGTCAATGTTTGTTTAAGGTCACTTCTTTGTCATTTGTAGATACTAAATTGTTCCACCCCTCCAACTCCAAAACCCATGGGCCGCGCCTGCATTTGGATTCTCTGTCACTTTTCTAGTGAGCAACTTTTCGGAGAAATGAAAGGATTTGCAAAATATTGTATGGGATGGTTGAAAACCTCAATGAACAAATGGTGGAAGTTTGGTGATGATCCGGAGCACTGTCTGAATCCGGGATTTGTTAAAGGATTCTTTAAAGGGTGCCTTGGTGGAGGTTTTATATATAACAATTTTGAATTGACATCGTGTACATTCGCGTGTATGCGTGTTGGTAAAGGAAAAGGTAATTGGTATATACGTAGATAGTCGATATCCCACTAAAAGTTTGCCATATGTTAAGGGTTTTATTTTTCTTTTGTTTAACGAGAGGTTTCGTGTGTCAGATTTTGGTCAAACTGTTTTTGCTTTGAAATGATGTGTCCTATTTGCATATTTTAATGTATTTTTACAAAGAAGAAATTCTACAGACGCGAATTTTCTGGAGTTTCGATTTAGAGATAAATGTGTTCATGTTGAAATCGCAAATACTGCGATTACCATGGGTGTGTAGTGACATGCAATTCCCTATTTTAAAGTAACATAACCTATATAGTACTCATCCATACTGCAGAGAGCGCCTTTGATTTAGTTCAATAAAGATTTGGTTCTTTTATTTAGTTCGATAAATATTTAGATATAAGACTTATGTGATGGTGAGCGAAACACTTCGACACACTACACTTCTGGAATATTAGGTGTTAACGAATCTCATCTATAATAGCAATTTATATAGGTATAAAACGTGAAGTTTGCTTTCATTCACCTTAATGACATGTACGTTTTTAACGCTTCAAATGTTCAAATGGGTGCTTTTGGTTTGGATTTAGGAGAATAGAAATAGAAATGTTATTATATCCCGTACTAAATATAAAATGTATTAAAGTCTCAATGATCATGCCATGTGTATTACTGAAGTTTGGAAATTCATTTGAAGCATGCACTGTATAAAAATTTCACATACACATGCAATCATTATCCTGAAACGTGGTAAATGTCACTGTGTAAAAGTCACTGAATACAAACTTATTGTAACAAATCAGTCCCAAACAACTCGCGTGGTCTATGTCAATGTCTAAACATGTATTTCTGTTACATAAGAAACCAAAAATCGTACAGTGTTTTCTTTCAACGGGATCTTGTTTCAATAACGCCAGTAGAACTTTTGGTTCACACTGAGTCGCTTGTATTTTGTGCATATATTATGGGGGTGTACAAAAATATTATTACAAGGCAGCGAGCAAAACCGGCCTCTTATCAAACCATATTTAAGATTAACTTTCCCCCCAAAAATGTTAAAACGGCAACATATTTTATTTTGGTCAATTGTTATAGGGTGTATGTACGATCATTTATAGGGTGTATGTACGATCATTTATAGGGTGTATGTACGATCATTTATAGGGTGTATGTACGATCGTTTATAGGGTGTATGTACGATCATTTATAGGGTGTATGTACGATCATTTATAGGGTGTATGTACGATCATTTATAGGGTGTATGTACGATCATACCACAAAGTATAATAAATTAAAACAACACGATGAAGTTAATTACTATATACTTTGACTTAAAATGTATGAAAAGTAAATAATAACCATTGATGTAAAACGCATAATTGGCTGTACAGCCGGGAACTCCAACACATGTATATACGTTGACTCGACAGTTGTTTTAGGTTACGCGACACTAAGAAACGATGCAAACGTTGACACTCGTATAAGTTGATTTATTTGATACATTAGTGTTTCCTTCTTAAGGTTTATGTTTATCTGTCTGCTTACAAGTTATATTGTCACTTTCATCAGCTAATTTTGAAAATAATGGATATCAAAGATAGTACATACATACTTTGAAGGTTTTTTTGTACACAATGTATAACACATGTATCATTTCGCGAGAAAATACAAGATATTTCAACCATTTAAAGCATCATTCCCTATACGTCATTTTTATCACAACTAAAAATATGTGTTCAATGAAGACGTCAACAATTGGCAAAAATCTTTTTTTGTTGGCTGTACCTTTATTTAAGTTGTATTAAATGTAAAAAAAAATACACTAAATTTAATGAATATACAATGAAAAATAGACATCTAACATAACTTATATTCACTATTATAAACATCAAATTGTAATGGTACATTGTCTACTGACCTGACTAATTTAACATTATTATATTAACTCTTGCTTTAGCATGTTTACACTATTTAAACATAACACAGAATAACTCAACTACGCTCAATAGGGACTAGTTAATTGCGTACACCTTAATATCCCCATTATCCTGAGTGACAATAATGTGTCCAAACGGGCTAACGCAGACGGCAATCGGTTGAACCAGGTCATCAAGGGCGCTAACCACGCATTTCCGGTAATGGCCGTCTGCTGTCAAACTATGGATAGCGTGCGCGGATTTATCCGCCAGGTATATATTACCGTCCAGATCGGTGCATATTCCACGTGGATCTTGGATCACTACGCCTATTGAAAGATAATCGTATTTCACGTTTCCATTTTTATCCAGAAAAAGTAGTCCGGTTTTCGTTTCACAATCGGACACAACGATTTCACCGACCGAGTTGCAGGCTACGTAATACGGCCACGTGAACAGATTCTTGCTTGGCTGACGGCTGTCTTGGCGATGACTCATCAAAATTTCACCCTCTAGAGACAAAACATCCACAGACTGGTTATTAGTTGCACAGCAAGAAACGATAATGACTGGTTTTCGGTCATTCTCCGTTTCCTGAAAGCAGCATATACCACGATACTGTTTCACTGTTTTGATTCGCTTTTGAAGTTTCATGACGTTTTCCGATACCATTACAAACACCAGCGTTGAAATCTCGGGTAACGTCACAACGACGTCAGATTTTTCTACGTTTGTTATCCCATGAGGCCAGGATGGAAGCAGTACCTCACACATGACCAGCCCGGATGCATCGAATGCCTTGATCTTCTTGTTATGAAAATCAGTAATCACCGGCGTACCGTCACACAAAACCGTGACATCAAGAGGCCAACATTTCTTGCCGTCGTTTTCAGTTCGTCCATTAAAGGAGCACAATAGCTGTGCGTTTGTTTTCTCCATCAATGGCGTAGGGCGAGGTTGCTGCGGTGACTTTGGAGAAGGCAGCTCCGCTCGTCTCGCAAGCGGAGGCGACAACACGCTTGACGGTTTTCCAACGCTTGAGTCTCGTTTACGCACGCCCGGTGACAGGACGTTGTGGTCGGGCGTCTTTGAGCGGCGCTCGGGACGCACTGGCTTGTCACTCATGGGCGGCCGGCCATTCACTGTGCTTTGGGAGCGTCTCTGGGTAGGAGGCGTTTTTGAAGTTTCTTGTGGCGTTGTCGACTGCATAGCTTGTGTCTTGCGGAATTCTACAGAACTGTTGCCGCGCTTTGTCCTTGGCAGCGACCCCGTGGATCCTGCCATAAGACGGGCACAAGCTTCCTCTTGTTGTCGCCGCAGTGAGAGCGCACTTCGACGAGGAGTCTCCAGAACTTCCTGGGAACTCATTGAATCGCTGGACGTACTCGGCGAGTTTGTGGATAGACTTCCTCGGGAAGCAGTCTTTGGCGACGAAGGAATTGTTTGAAGAGTCTGTCGATGAGGTCTTTGAGGCGGTGACAACAGCTGCTGTTGCTGCTGATCTTGATGCTGCTGTGATGACTGGTTTTCGCTCTCCTTGTCTACTCTAAATGTCCCGGTCCGTTTTATCGAACTCCGACGACTGGTAGTTGGAGGTCCTTCGCCATTTTCTCCGTTCGTTAAAAACGAAGCTTTGTTCATATCAATGACATCAACAATTTTCCCAAGTTGTTTAATCTCAAGCACCCTTCCAAGGGTGTGTTCAATGGCAAACTTATGCCTAAACAACAGTTTTGCGACCTTTCGACGATTGATTCCAGTGTTCATCTCAATAATTTGATTCTTCACCTTGTCAAACACAGACAAAAACTCTGAATCACTACCGTACTGGGTCAAATGCCTCAGGAACACGTTGGTGTTCTCAAGACTTTTCTTCAGGCCTTCTATTTCATTTAGTCGTTCTTTCACCTCGTCTAGCGCATTGCTGTGTTTTTCATCTAGTTCGTCAATCGCGAGCTTCTCAAGTTTGGCCAAGTGCGAATCGACAGTCTTTCGAACAGTTCTTATCTCTTTAATAAGTGCCTTCTTGTTCTCTTCTAACTCTTCAATCTCACGTACATGGTCGTTCTGCCAATCAGTCAAAGACGAGCCTTGAAGCTCAAGATCTTTTAACACATTGTCCGTTTCCGGTTTTAGTTTCCGCGCCGATTCTGCGCACGGCTCTACCGTTTCACATTTCCTGTGATTCATAGCGACGCACATGGAGCAAATTGTTTCGCGACAGTCCAGACAGTAAAACTCGAGCATTTTATCCTTGTGATCGGAGCACGGGATTTCGCGTTTAGTATTTTCCAGGGATTTCAAAGGATTACTTTGTAAATCCTTCAGAGTTATGACAACGTGATCGCTACACGCTTTGATAAGGTTATGTGCTTTTATACACCCATCACAGAAAGACATTTTGCAGTTTTGACACCACACTTCCGCTTTGGACCTCAGGCCTTGATTTTGACCTTGTGTCGCGCGCGCCTTACACGATTCGCACGATTTGTCCGTTTTGAACATTTCCATTTTCTCTACGAGGTTAGCCATCAGATGATTATCGGAGAAGCCTCGTTTGATTTTCTGCTTGTCTTCAGTCAGTTCGAAGACAGACTCCATTGAGCACATAGGGCAAACGAACACTATTTCGTGTAGTTCTTCTTCGGAGTTATCCCCATTTTTTGCTACAGAGTTATTGTTACTGTTTATATGGTTGCTGACGTACTCCAGGAGGCAATGGTGGCAGAACGAGTGCAGGCAGGGTAACAGTTTTGGGTCGCGGAAGTTACGACTACAGATGGGGCAGACGAGAAATTCCTCTTTTATTTGCTGAAGCGTCTCCATGGTTACCCACGTGCCCCGTGTCGTCTGCAGCGAATAAACTTCTGGTCACGTTATCTGTAAATAGAAAAATCAACAGTTTTAGAGATGTCCTTTTTTAGTGAACTAGTTGCAGTAGCAGCAGTAGTTGTGGAAGTGGTAGTAGTAATAGTAGTAGTAGTAGTAGTAGTAGTAGTAGTAATAGTAGTAGTAGTAGTAGTAGTGGTTGCGGTGGCGGTGACGCTGGCAGTGGCAGTAGCAGTAGCAGTAGTAGTAGTAGTGTTTGTTTTCTGATGCAATTTACACAATTAAAGTATAGCGTCATCACTTAAATAAACACAACATAACCGGTTTAAAAATACGTACAATCCATATTGAGAGAATTCATCACACCATATTCCTGTATAAAACTTCATACGCAACGTGAAGAATAACTTGTATAACTAAACGAACATTTCAGTATTCGAAAAGTTAATTGGAGCACGAAAAACTGTCTGCAATTTGCATATTATGACCTTCTAAAAAGAATTCAAGCATGACAAACTTATAACTGCCAAACAATTTATAGCCACACATCATATTAACCATCATAAAAGGTAAGTATCTTCGCCGCATGAAGAGAATATGTTTCACATTGCACGACATGTAAAAGGTAAGTATCTTCGCCGCATGAAGAGAATATATTTCACACTGCACGACATGTAAAAAAGATCACTCAATCCTAAACGTGTGTTAAGATTTATATCTACTTGATATATATGTACATACAAAAAACACATGTATAGATATACATTATTCCTCATCTAAAACACATGTATAGATATATATTATTCCTCATCTAAAACACATGTATAGATATACATTATTCCTCATTTAAATTCTTTTGTCGGAGCAAGGCGTGCAGCCTGAATAAAAGGTGAATAAAAAGTGGAAAGAACACTTTGATGTTTTAAATATTAAATGCATTCAACCTTGGTACAACATTATGGCGAAAAGATGTATGTATTTTTCTTCTTCAGTGAATCGCACTAAATCATCAAACGATACTTCAATACCATGACAAAACACATATCAAACGTAAGTAGTTGTAATAGTCGGTAACAAAGCTGCTATAAATAGCGTTGCTGAAACCATGATTATGTTCTCTAAATCCTCGCCCAATGGCCAATTAAAGCTACCGGTTCATGCACGGATTTAGATCTACCGATTTTCATAGTTGCAAAAAAGTAAATGCTTAGGTTACACCTTACTAATCTTCTTTGTCCAGTTAACTATATCACCCTGACAACACCCATCACACCCTAGCCCACCCAAAGGATACCACATACCTCTACAAACGGTGAATGGAACGTGACTGAAGACACATGTATAGGGAAAGATATAGAGCAAAATAGTAGGGGGCTGCACCCTGGTAAACACATAAATGTTCAATATATTTTGAAATGTAATATGTTTTTGCTAATAGTCATTGACAAATGAATAGACTATGCTTAAAAACCTTAACTACAATCATTAGACTAATAAATGCCCTGGATTTAGCAAATTATTAGAAAATGTCAACAGACTGGTCCGGATGTCCACCCTGCTCCTTCTTAGCAGCACCCTGTACCTTTTGTAATCCTAGATCTTTGCTACATGTTCCTAAATCAGCTAAATAAGTAATGGGAATATATTTGATAGGCCTACTTATTCAAAATTAGAAACTGGACAGTAACGTTTTCAGCTACGAGTTTAACTTTTTATTATGACTCTTCGTGTTGCATGCTTAACATTTCTGTGTTTTATAGAATAAAAAATGAAACAAAAAATGTCAGTAGTAACTTTCCTGAACAAAGTTAATTTTTGGTACCAGACATGTGTAGGTTTGGCTTGGCAAATACTCCTTAGGAAAAGTTTTTTTTAGTTTGTATAGTAACAAAATCTGTATATCTTACTAAACGGATCGCAGAGCGCTGGGCTAGAAAACAAACAGCTGACAAATGGGTGTTTTTGGTTTGATGCAATTTAAATGAACATTTTATGCATGATGCATTTAGGTTTGTAGTGCTTATGCATGATGCATTTAGGTTTGTAGTGCTTAAGACGAGATGTAAGTTCATTAATTGTTGGTCTCACTTTTTCCCCCTGAACACTAAGCTTGCACGATTCGGTTTCTTGAATGTCCGCATGACAGTCTTGTGTCAAACCACGCAGATGGAGTTATCTCCCTTGCTCTGTACACGCATGTGTGTTTGTCTCCCCTGTGGTGAGCACGTGTGTGAGGTGTGTGTGTGTGTGTGTGTGTGTGTGTGTGTGTGTGTGTTATCGATGGTTGGTAAGCTGGTGACAACATCAACACAATATTTTCTTTACAAATGTGAAAAAATCCTAAGCCCTCTTGACCATTTAAGCATGGTCTTGACAATAAATCGTCTCTCAGACCTTTGTCAATGAAAGTGCTCGTAAATAATGAATGTTTACACTTTCCCCAGTTTTATCTACACTTAACCGTTTTATTGAATCAATCTAGCGGTTCGTGCTATAATTGGAATTCAGGGTTCATATGACAGTCTTTGCAGATGTTTAACCAAGATATTATATTAAAAAATCATATAATTCTATTAAGCTGAGCGTACTTTCAAATTAACAACGACTGGATCAAGACGATGAACTTAAATCTCTGCACACATACAGTTTTACACGACTGTACATTAAAAAATACAGTGGATCACAAATCTGTACACTTCGATGCACTTGGTTGTATTAAATGCTGACATTTAAATTTATATTAATTCTATTAAAGTGCGCAGATCTGTGTTGGTTTAATTATCGGAATCAGTCGTGATTAACATAAGTCTCGCGCATAGTCAATATTGGACTTCACGTTTATAAACAATCACGCAAACTTTTTTTTAAATTTGTATCGTGATTCCCATGCATATGTTATTGTATAAAAAAAAACTTTCTCCATATGTTTTCATAAGTAATTCATTGTTGTTGTTTTTTTTTGTCACTTTCATTCGTAACCGATATGCGTAGGGTAATAAAACAGCAGCTGTAACATAAAGGCGGTAGGTATTTTTAAATAAAAATACAAATAAATTGTAGCAAAATGGTACTTGGTGGATCAAATTTGAGAAGATAGACATAACTTTACATATGTCGTGATTCGTGGGTAGAAGGTATTAATAATTATATATAACCTTATTCTGAATTCGTGTAGCTTAACGCATGGTCTCTTATGTTGATATGGGGAAAATTGCTTCGTTACGGCGACCCAAGTGTGTAAAGGGAGACGGTTGATCTACATAGTAAACACTAAACAAGCATAGCCAAACAACATTTTATTGATACCGTCATTTATCTGTGTCGTAGTTACGAAGATACCAAATATAACTGTTATTACTGTAGTTATTACTATTTTATGTACTAGGATGACAGTGATGATGATTGCAATGGTGATGATGTTGACGATGATAACAAAGTTGATAATGATGGTGGTGACGATGACGGTGTTGATGATAATTGTGATTTTGCGATGATGATGAAGACGTATATGAAATAGAAGAAAAAATATAAGAAGAAGAGAAAGAAGAGGAATAATAAGAAGAATATGATGAAGATGATGATGATGACGACGATGACCATGATGATGAGCATTCAATACTCATAAGTTATTATTTACACTAGCTGATATAATTATTTTACAAGACTAAGCAATGAAAACCAAACTTAAATTAAATGGTATAGTTACTTAGTAATCCAAAATGTTGACAAACAAAATAAACTGCGTCATATGTTGACCATATACCCATTCATACATTGAAATTCTATACAGCCTCGATGTCACAGGATTAAATTCCACTTGTTAGGTGTCGGATTTTGCGTCAACATAATTTACAAATGAAAATAGACATCAATTTAAAAACTCTTAGGATATTAGATACAAGAGTACAGTATGCCAAAATGTGTCTAGTAGTTCTGAAGGACACTGTCAGATTCGATCAGGTATATTAAGTTACAAAATTGACGGAAATTACATTTTACAATAGGATAAAAATGAATTTGAAATTTCCACACTTTCTTTTGTAACGATTCAAGCAGAAATTGGACTTCGAATGCCTTGTGTATGACCAAAGATAAAAAAAAAAAAAAAACACGTCATCATCGTGTTTTAATTTGCATACATAATGTTTATTATTCATAGTATCGATCAGGAAATTTATTTACTTTCATTTGCTGGTAACTTTTCAGTCTGTAACAAAGTTTACATAGAAACCTTATACTGATAAACAATGAAAGTCAACAACCCTTTCGACCTTTTATAAAGTATCCATTTCAAATAAAGCCATAGCATGATACCTACGGAAGCATTACTCTCTTCCAATTGTCCGTTATCATGTGTGGGTTAGACATCATGTAGTTAGCCGAAACAAAGCTACTACTTTAACTCATACTTATATGCCAACACCCACAATTTAACAAGGCTTTGATAGTATTGCAAGCAACACAGGAGTCCGCTACCTGTGAAAACCCCTACTAATAAACATTGTGCAATATCGTCAAATCGCCCTTTATCTGTAGATGTACAAAGTTTCATATTCAAATCCCATTTGTCACTGCAGTATTAAGTTGTTGGTTTTTCTATTTGAGTAACATTGACCAGACATTCGAGTTACCTTTTGAGTTATTACAGTACTAAACTGACAGAGGGCAATCATACAGTCCATTCTGTGTACCAAGTTTCATGATCATATGTTATGTTCTTTTCGAATTATTACAGTATTGAGTTTATTTCTATTTCAGGTAACAGTCACGTGTCCTTTAACCTCTGATGAAAAATAAAGGGTCGTGTACAATCCTCACCTTGCTCTTTCTATGTATACAAAGTTCATCAAAGTATCTTCAGTACTTTTTGAGTTATCGCAGGATCAAGGTTTTGGAGACGCGACAGACAGACCGAGTGAGACCGACGGACGAGCAGACAGACAGACGCACACAGAAGGCGGGCAAACCCATAGTCCAATCTGTGTACCAAGTTTCATAAAGTTTCATGACCATATCTTATGCACTTTTCAAAATAGTACAGTATTAAGTTTATTTCTATTTTTAGTAACAGTCACGTTACCTTTGACCTCTGGTGAAAAATAAAAGGTCCTGCATAATCCTCACATAGCCATTTATAGGTAAACCAAGTTTCATCGAAATATCTTCAGTACTTTTTAAGTTATCGCAGGATCCAGTTTGTTTTAGTTTATTTCTATTTTAGTAGCAGTCACGTGATCTTTGACCTCTGGTAAAAAATAAAAGGTCGTGCATAATACTCACATTGCCATTTATATTTATATGTATACCAAGTTTCATCGAAGTATCTTCAGTACTTTTTGAGTTACCGCAGGAACAATATTTTGCGGACGGACGGACTGACGGACGGACGGACAGACGGACGGACGGACGGACGGAGGGCAAACCTATATTTCCCTCCGGTGAAACACCGGTAGGGGGCTAATAATGACCCTTAACACCGCGGTCAAATGCACTCGGCCGGTATCTAAGACTGCTAGACAAACAAAGACATGTACTAAATAGCCGTGTACTAATATGAGTGATTGTATCCTAGATTAAAGACCTCACGTCACATATCGCGCTTACATCCATAATCTCTACTTTCACCAGCCGAGCATATCGGTAGGTGACAAATATATTATTGATGACTCAGGTAATACATTGTCAAAATACTGATCAATCCTCACATCTGTTACATTCTTTCAAAAGTTTACATCTATCAGATGTGATATTGCTACAGGTGCACCTAACATTAATGTCGTAGCGTTTAAAAAAATAATTAAATTCGTTTTTAGATGTTGGTCTTTCATAGTTTTAGCCTGAAATGTTCCGTGTAAACTGTTATAATTTCTAAATAGGCAACCAACCGTTTCAATTCTAGTCTAAATTGTGTTTGGATTACGATAAAACACATGTCGTCTTGCACCGTATATATATGCACGTTCAAAGCTAATTGGTAAAACTGTTATTATATTTATAAAAGATCGCAAGTGTGTGGATCGCTCATGTGCAGTACGTTTGATATTGAAACGTTTAAATTCTGTTCAAGATAATTTTTGATTTTTAAATAATATTTTCTGTACAAATATCATTAATATTGGATTACAAAATTTCCCTAGGAAATTGTGTGTATATGTCTAGGATGACAATGTTGGGCAAGGTGAAGTCAAAGAGGTCATAGCATATCAAGTGACAAACATGTCCAACTAAATGTACACATTAATGTATGTACGCAAATACGAAGTGACATGCCATTAAACAGGCAAACTGACAGTACGTTAACAATAGCGGACACCATGAAAGTGATCGTGTTCAAATGGTCAGTACAACCTAACCTCTCGCAGAAGATAGAACTGGACAATGAGAACAACGTCGATTGTTTGATGCCAAAACATCGTTAACTGTTGGAGGGTTAAATTTGAATAACCTTTACGAACCAGGCGTTGTCGTTAAATGTATTACTGTTACACAACACGTGGACAATGCACGAGCTTGTCCAACGTTTCCACGGCAACGTTTGTTTTAGAAACATTTTAACTAGTGAGATGTTTACCATTTTCTGTGATAATAAAATAAACTTCCCAGCCTTAAATACTTCTGTTGAGACATCTCTAGTGCTTATTATTGCATCTTTTTTCAATGTTTCGTCTTTTTACTCTTGATTTATTTAATTACACGCTTAGGTGGAAACCAGCGAATTACTATTATCTAAATACAATAAATTACCAAGGCCCATCGGATATGTTTATTGCAATTTAATAATATACACGAATGAATGATCTACAAACAATTCATTTATCTTAATGCTACACTGAATAAAAATGGGAAATATTTTTGTTGCCCGCAATATGTCAAAAATTTTCGGCACGAATATGGTAGGTTTATTACGTAGATCACTCAAGGTCAAAGAGATCATATTTTTCTTAGTTTTCAGTACTTAATATTGTTATATTGACATAAAAATGTTAAAAATAACATTCTACAACCTGCATGTCTTCAAAACTTTGTTGAAATCGTTTACGCGAGTAAAGACTGACTGACTGACTGACCGACCGACCGACCGACTGACTGTTTGTTTGTTTGTTTGTTTATTTGGGTTTTACGGCAACTCAACACATTATGGTCATATCGTGCCGTTTACGTATGTTGATTTCAATATAGATTATGAAATGTGAACTAAATTTTGTTATACGTGTTTATCTCTTTCAAGAACTGGATTAATGTATAAGATGGCACTGTTTGGAAAAGTTTCTTTTAATGAATTTACTTGGAAGACTGACTGACTGACTGACTGACTGACTGAATAAATGAATGAATTAAGGGATGAATGAAGCAAGGAATCACAACCTTAACCATAACCACGACTTAAACGACAAAAACATTGTGATTAACAATAGGTTGCACCTTTGTCTTTAAATACCACATCTATCACTGCATGCGCAATGCATGTTTTCTGTGCACCGCCTAGAAACATGATGTTTATGTTTTGTTTTATGATTACTTTATGGCTATTTAAATGTTTGCATACAGGATTCACTTGAATTAAAAATTTAAATATTTTAAGACTTGTATTCATTATCATATCAAAAAAATTTGATTTCTTAATTCAATTCATTAAAGTTAATTTATAAGCCTTTCAATACACGTACTTCTGAACTTTCCAAATACGGTGTAAGTCACGAAAGTTATTTCAATCGAACAATCATTGCACAGTGGTTGAACATTATCGTGCAATACAAACAGGGCTTAACGCTGACTCACTCGCATACTCTCGGTTTCTAGCAACGCTTGTAGTGTAACATGCTAGATTATTTAAATGATAAAACGTTTCATCAGCAAGTTAAACAATCCGCCGATTGTACAAGCTTTAAATGACTGAATCAATAAACGCACGTGAAAGGAAAACGTTTCAACGCATACATGTGCTAAATAATTAGAATGAAAGGACTGCCATCAATGTATAGGGGACAACTGAACAACACAAATTATTGTTCTGACGTGATAATTTTAAATGGGCTTTAATTAATTAAACATGATTCGTCGTAAATGTTACAATCTGGACCCAATTGCTAAAAACTTTAACGGCCAATTAAGCTAACAGCATGTTAACTTTAGATGTACATAAAATCAATATTAGAAGAAACTTGCTTATCAAAAATTTAAAAATTATTTCAGCATAGCAATTTATGAAACGAGAAACTCACAGTTTAAATTGTAATGTTTAACTTACAAAAGTATCGTCATCTAAATTTTAACGGCTGTTAGCTTAATTGCTAAATTTTAACGGCTGTTCTGAGGGATTTTTAACCAGCGAATGTAAAACGCAAACAGTCCGCAATTTTAAACGTGCAAGCAAAAACAATTGCGTGACTGACCAACAGATGTTTAACATTACAAATACAATAGCGGCCATAGTTTTTTAAGTGGCATCTATTGTCTATTGTATTTTAGTAGTAGCCTGAGCAATATTTAGGATATGGTTCGGAATGTTACTAGACGTGTAAATATGCAATCAATGTTTTGGAAGAATAGCATAGTTGGTTAAAACGCTGTCTACTGTCATTTCTTCGTATGGCTTCAGAATAGTGAGTTCGATACCCACTCCAGGTTTTATTTTTTTTTTAAACTTGTTTGCTAATTGTTTTTATCAAATAAAGAATTGTGCATTATATTATTTAATATTTAATTAATGCAAATGTCTTAGTATAGCTTATTTCTATTATATAATATCATTTATCGTGCAATATGAAGACAAAGTCCCTTTAAATTTCCTGTATGGTATTGTATGTCATAATAGTTGTTAACTGAAATGGATTAAAACAGAATGGATTAAGAATTAAACACACACACACACCATTACGTGTAGCAAATTGTAATTTGAGATAAATACGAAAGTGAAACTTCTTTAAATACATAATCGACGACGCGGTGTACCATGTGACAATATACAGTACTAAATAATTTGTAATGTATAGAGTCCTTGTTGCTCAGTTTCCAAATTATGGTGAATGTTTTTTTCGCCGATAAAGGACAGAAGGTATAGAAACATAATGCAAATTGTTTCATAAGCATTCAATAAAACAGATTTGTATTTTCACCGCAAGCAAAATCCTGCTACCATATCACATAAAGGAATTTAATTGCTGTAAATTATGCCTTCTGTCTTTCCGAGACTATTTCAAATATTCGAGGAAAAAAACAGATTCAAGTTTCAAAGTTACTCATATTATCGGTATGGTGGCAGTTTTATAACTGTAACAATGTCTCCAGTTATGTAAATGTAAATTAATATACAGCGATGTATACTACGTTATGTTTTTCATTCATAAATGATCTCGTCACAAAAGAATAACATCGTTACAGCCAACATATGAGGCGTGTCGTGGGAAAACCGGGCTTCATGCACGTGCGTGAAGTGTCGTCCCGAATTAGCCACAGACTAAACCGGGACGACACTTTCGGCCTTCAGTGAATTCATGCTTAGAAGTGACTTTCTTGAAAAAGAAAATACCATAAAAGCGGAAAATTAACTGAAGTGCAGCCTTACAATAACATCATGGAAAGTTGGAAACTCGATATTTGAAAGAACTACAGCAATAACCCTCAATGCATGCAAATTGTATAACACGACGATGTGAAAACGTAATAAATACACTCATATGTTTTACACTTAATACATAATGGTATAGTTTATATAAATAAGAAACGCTTCAGAACTTTTGAAGAATTTCATAAGCAAAAACAAACGCATATATACATTATAAAAACATACCCAGGTGCTTTTGTCATAGCGCAATGCTTTAAAAGTATATATCATTCTATACAATTCTAATACAAACATGCTCATGGTTAAATCGTATCTAAAATCGTGAGAACGACTGTCATTCCAGGTTCAAAACCATAAGTATTTCAATAACGATTCACGGCTCGGTTCCATCCATTTTATCAGTATTGTTGGGCCGTTCATATTAAAAATGCAAAGTGGTAAAAGTTTAAACACCAACGTTTTAATAGGTTTGACAGTTCTGCTGATACAATAAATGTTCAAAGTGTTTGAAACACGAACAATACATGGTTGATTAAATACATGGTGTGACAGTCTTCAACGTCATCGCCAGAATAACAATAAGAACAACAATAATAGTTGAATAATAGTGAAAGCTGTAACCGTGATTGTGGTGGTAGTGGTGATGGTGGTGGTGTTGGTTGTGGTGGTGGTGATAGTGACGGTTGTGGGTGGTAATAGTGGTGATGGTGGTGGTGTTGGTGGTGGTGGTGATAGTGTTGGTGGTGGTGGTGATTGTGACGGTTGTGGGTGGTAATAGTGGTGATGGCGGTTAAGGTGGTGGTGTTGTGGTGATGATGGTGATGGTGATGGTGGGTGGTGATGGTAATGGTAGTGGTGGTGATGTTGTTGGTGGTGATGGTAGAGGTGGTGGAGGCGGTGGTGATAGTAATGGTGGCGGTGATGGTAGTGGTGGTGATGATGGTGATGGTGTTGGTGTTGGTGATTGTGATGGTGGTGATGGTGATGGTGCTGGTGATGGTAATAGTGGTGATGATGGCGATGGTGTTGGTGATGGTGATGGTGGTGTTGGTAATGGTGATGATGGTGATGGTGTTGGTGATGGTGGTGATGGTGTTGGTGATGGTAATGGTGGTGATGATGGCGATGGTGTTGGTGATGGTGATGGTGGTGTTGGTAATGGTGATGATGGTGATGGTGTTGGTGATGGTGATGGTGGTGATGGTGATGGTGTTGGTGATGGTAATGGTGGTGATGATGGCGATGGTGTTGGTGATGGTGATGTTGGTGGCGGTGATAGTGGTGGTGATGGTAATGGTGGTGATGATGTTGGTGATGGTGGTGGTGATGGTGGTGGTGATGGTGGTGGCGGTGATGGTGTTGGTGATAGTGGTGCTGATTATGTTGATGGTGGTGGTGATGGTGGTGGTGATGGTGGTGGTTATTGTGGTGGTGATGGTGGTGGTGCTGATGATGGTGTTGGTGTTGGTGATGGTGGTGTGAGGTGATGGTAGTGGTGATGGTGGTGGTGATGGTGGTGTAGGTGGTGTTGATGGTGGTAGTGGTGTTGATGGTGGTGACTGTGGGTGTGATGGTAGTGGTGGTGTTGGTGGTGGTGGTGATGCTGATGGTGATGGTTGTGGTGGTGATAGTGGTGGTGTTTGTGGTGGTGGTGGTGATGGTGGTGGTGGTAGTTGTGGTGGTGATAGTGGTGGTGCTTGTGATGGTAGTGGTTATGGTGGTGATGGTGATGGTGGTGGTAATGGTGGTGTTGGTGGTGGTGGTGATGCTGATGGTGGTGGTGGTGGTGGTTGTGGTGGTGATAGTGATGGTGTTTGTGATGGTGGTGCTGATGGTGATGGTAGTGGTTGTGGTGGTGATAGTGGTGGTGTTTGTGATGGTGGTGCTGATGGTGATGGTGGTGGTAGTGGTTGTGGTGGTGATAGTGGTGGTGGTTGTGGTGGTGGTGATGGTGATGATGGTGGTGCTTGGTTTTGTGGGGGTGGTGGTAATAAGTGGGGATGGAGATGGTATTGGTGGTGGTGGTGATGCTGATGGTGGTGGTGGTGGTGGTTGTGGTGGTGATAGTGATGGTGTTTGTGATGGTGGTGCTGATGGTGATGGTAGTGGTTGTGGTGGTGATAGTGGTGGTGTTTGTGATGGTGGTGCTGATGGTGATGGTGGTGGTAGTGGTTGTGGTGGTGATAGTGGTGGTGGTTGTGGTGGTGGTGATGGTGATGATGGTGGTGCTTGGTTTTGTGGGGGTGGTGGTAATAAGTGGGGATGGAGATGGTATTGGTGTTGATGGTGGTCGTGGTAATGGTGGTGATGGTGGTGGTGATGGTGGTGGTGATGGTGGTGTTGATGGTGGTGGTGGTGGTGTTGATGGTGGTGGTGATGGTGATGATGGTGGTGGTGATGGTGGTGGTGTTGATGGTGGTGGTGGTCCTGGTGGTGATGGTGGTGGTGTTGATGGCGGTAGTTGTAATGGTGGTGCTTGTGGTGGTGCTGGTGGTGGTGATGGTGGTGGTGGTGAAGATGATGGTGGTGGTGGAGCATGTATATTATACTATATCCATTATGAATTGCTGTTAAGATATAATAACCGAAGCGTCAAAATGGACTGCTCAGCTTACATTCAAAGATAAAATATTTGTCAATCCCTTAATTTAAACCAAATTACAAATCGCAAGTTCGAATTCATTACACTGTCATAAAATCTAAACAAATTTGCACCAATTGAGCTATGAACCCTTATAGTGTAACGAAAACCTCCAGCAAAATTTCACACTTAATAGAACAGCAATAAAAATGGTGATGGCATTTGTATAACATAAAAATGCTGGGGTATACGAAACAGAGTTTCTGATTATAGATTAGGGTGTTAACAATTATCCTACAGATCTCCCCTAAACAATATTTGGTATTCTGTGACAAAATACCCAGTTTTCGGTTGAAGGCTGCTTATTCTGATATTGCTGCTGCGGATGCTGATATGTGCTATCAACGGACGCAGAAGAATTAGCGAAAGTGTGCAAGGGACTGCAGCCCAACGGGTGTGACACTTATTTTCTGTTTCAAGGAAGTCTCTTCTAAACATAAATCCACAGTAGGCGGAAAGTGCCGTCCTGGATTAGCCTGTGCGGTCTGCATTAAGCCCGGTTTTCCCACGACGCACCTCATATTAAGTATTAGCCAATGGCATCAAAAGCTTATGTCATTTTTAACAGTATTTTTGAAGTTAAGACTATGTCTGATGTCAACATTTTCCGTAGCAATGGTTAATGGTGGAGTTTGAACGTCAAGAAGCTGTGATTGTGGAGATTGTATCGCGGTGTTTCATTTGGCGGGCTAATAGAGACACGATCATGCCAGCGATAAGCTGAAACGGAATGGTGTCATCGATGCTATAATCAATGGCAATTTCGTTGACAAAACTGCGGTGTTGGGGTCAGGACTGTTATAAATCGATCCATTGAATATATGCCTGCTACAATTCCTTCCTTATATCTATCAAAACGATTCAAGAGTCATGTTCACCAATGTAAATCATGAATAAATGTTTAGTCCAAACATTGTATAACAGCACTGGTATATGTTTCTGTTTGCCATATATTGTTATTTATATATGTAAAACAATTGTTCGTAAATGAGCATAAATGTAAACATGCACTTCATTTATACTTTTGATTAATCCTAAATAATTACCGAAATACTATTGTAATAACAATTCAGTATAATAAATACATAAAAAAAAATCGACATACCTTATACGTTTACTTCAATCCGATAGGATTATATCTTAATTGATTAAAGACACACAATTGGGTATCTATTTATCCCAACGATAAGTAGAGACAATATATTGAAATAACAGACATCGAAGTTTTAAACTCCCCCATATACTGAATAGATCCTAGATTGAACACACGACACAGACGAACAGTTGAAATCATATATATTGCATTTATATGGCTAAGAGCGTTAAACGGTTTTAAGTAATAACCCAGGTTTACAACACAAAAGTTTCGACCGCGAATTTCTCCTTCGATTGAACATTGTATCGAGTTTAATGTCCTGTGCAAATGTTGGTTAAGCAGAAACATAGGTTTTTATTGATGTTTGCTGGTCATCGGATCGGTTAACAGGCGTTTAATGCACTACTCTAGAAGGTTTAAAATGGTTTTAAACATACAATTAATATACACTTCGACAACATAGCCTACATACACAAGAATTGGCGAAGTCAGCTGCTGATTTTCATTATTGATTTAAGGTGCTGATGTATTTAAACTAATGTATTTGGACTGTTTCCCATAAAACTACTCCTTGGTGGTGGTGCTGCTGATGATGATAATGATGATTCATGGGACTGATGATGATGATGATCATGATGATGATCATGATGACGGTGATGGTAATGATGATAATGTAGATGATGGTGATGGTGATAATGATGAAGATGATGACGATGAGGATGATGATGATGATGATGAGGTGGATGATGATAATGATGATGATGATGATGATGATGTTAACATAACAACAAACGACTACAGAAAGGGCATAACAAATCGTCACCAATTTTACTTACAAAATTCATTCAAATGGGTTTTAGTATCTGTAAGCAAATCACCTATAAACCAGGCGATCGATAATCGTTGATTTGCTTCTTAAGCACAATTAAATTTTGAGACATTTGGCTTTCAAACAGTTTCACACAAGCAAATTTGTGGCAAAATGTGTTCATCGATTTCAAATACAAATTATGAATTTATCAGTAAAATCAGAGCACAATAAATTTGAACTGACCCCGTCCATTGTGCTACTTTGTGCCTAGTCTAAAGTATCTTCTATCAAGTCATAATGTAGACTCAATACAATCTGTAACCGTAATCTCAATACACACATTATTCGTATTTATGTCTTCTGATTTGCGTTCATAACGCCACGACTTCCAATTATCCCTTCAGATATATTGTTACAATAAAATAACTGTAAAATATAATGGGAATGAGATTTGAATTAGATGCGATTTACTCCTCTTTATACAATTCTATTGACCTGACAGAATAAGGAATTTTTTTAACTGCGCATGTTCGACAGGCATGTCCATTTCAAACCAGATTTAAGTGCGTAGCAAAAATGTTTGCAAGAAACTAAACAAGCATGCACCCGAATTGTCCTATCTAGACCATCGTATTAAAATTGAAATAACATTTGGTTTTAAAGAACCAGGATGAGATTACATCAAACATGCAATTTCGTTTTAGTATTAAACGTGATAATCGGGTTTAATGGCACGTTTTTTAATTTGTCTGATGATTTTACAAATACGTGTACAAATACATAATATTATAGTTAGCTGTTATTTGCTTAACCGGTAACATACAATGTATATGGCCGACCAGTTTGACATTCAAATATTACATACGAGTCATAATGAGTGCGATCATTCACTATTTATTTAATGTATTTATTTCAAACATGCACCAGTGAAACAGTTTTTATCCTTTGTTATACAAGTTCACGAAATAAAATTTGACAAATGATTGATTTAAAAAAAAATATATAATTTAGAATATGCCAAAATTATTCATAACATGCACACAAAAAGTCATTCAGTCAGAAGTGTATAAAACCACACACATATAGTTTGCTGTAACATTGAACTGTTGCATTCACTCAGTGAATTTATTTAAAGACGCTGAACGGACGACTAAAAATGTGTAAGAGAAGTAATCATCCAAATGTTATATCTAGACTCTTATTAGCTAAACATCTATATTTCCAATGTTAAACTATCAAAGCTAAACAGTTGAAACGACATTTGATATCGTTCGCATGTATATCATCATAAATAAATAAATGAACGAACACAAAGATACAAAAGACACATTTTATTGCAGAAACTTTGGTGAAAATTGAGTCACAATATTTCGTCCCTTATTTTTTTACACTCACCGCCACTGCCTTTACAAATTTCTCGGTAGCAGTAATGCAAATATTATGTAAAAACATAATTTTATACTATATAAATTACCTCAAGTACCCAGTGCTACTTTGAGCATTCTTTGTGCATGGTTTCACTCGATTCCAATTCCAATGTTTTGCATATAATTTTACCAATTTCAACACATAACCGTTTGAAAAAAGTATTCTTTTCAACATATCTTTACAATAAATTTATATACCTAGCATACCTGGTGCATTTAAAATCCGTTTCAATACATTCCCATATCGCAGCGTCGGGCTTCCCAATTAATGACAACCGGCCTATTGGATTAAAATATCAGCTGAAATAATCTACCTCGAGTTGGCCTACATGAATACCATTGATTCGGGCCATTATATCATAAACCAACTTAAGAAAGCTATTAAAATACATAGTGACGTTAGTACTTTAATACATCCACTTTTTTCTTAGACCACATGTTACCAAATAAGCACTTCTAAAATACTTTCAATAATATTGTTATTGCATCGATAAGATTATTTAGTGGGATAATGGATTTTCTATTCATGATTTTAAAAGTGTCAAGGCATCTTTTATATAACCGATGATTTGACACATACCTCTGAAAAACATAATTTATTAAAAGTGAAAAGAACGGCTAATGTATTTATTTTGGCACAGAGAAATGTTTACCCCCCACCCCCCACCCCCTACCAAAATGTAAAAAAAACTCTGACTTTGTCACCCGCTTTTTGGAAAACACCGCAGCATTGACGTCGGAAATAATATTTTCATCATTTAATTGATCGAAAGCTCATCTTCAGGCTTATAAATATTTCAAAATTATTTTTTCTTTTTGAAAACTGATTGTGTTTTAAAATGTTCCGGCATTAGTTCTATCGTATCAGCTCATTTCATTAAAATCGCACAGATGTACTTGAAGCATCGTGCATGCTTTTGTGTGTTGTAGGCTTGATATTTTGTCCAAGCACGCCTCTTCAAATTTTTAAGTGACTCTAATTGTCTTTATGCTAAGGTAGATTATGAGGAAGGCGATGATGCCTTCAGCAGCAATGAAACAAAACTGGAAATTGTTGAGAACGATGATAATGATGTTTGCTCAATTTATAAGGTTTTCAAATAAAAATGGTATGAATAAACTCATCTTGTAGTGGCTATGGCCATTACATTCATTGTTGTTGCTGCTGTTTTAATATACTTAGTCGATGCTGTTGTTGTTGTTGTTGACCATGATGTCTGAATTATCATGTAATTGAGAGCAGCTACATGGCTTCAAGTACAGAATTTTGAAAATACTGAAATTCAATTTTCAAAATACAGAACTGATAGCTTTTAAAAGTATCGTTTTGTAAATGTCGTTGAATTTCGTATCCTAACAACCAATTACTACATTTTCACAATAAAGTGGCATTTTCCCCATCGATAAGTCCCGATGACATGAAGATAAACTATTGCGAGCACTATTCAATTCCAAAACCTAAAGTCTTAACACGTACCGCAAAATTCAAAAACAAATATTCTGGTCACGTAATTTTTGTACACGTTAAGCGCTTATACTTGTTTTATTTTGGGAGTTTGTCTTTAGACTCTCTTACGCTATCAGCGTTTTGATTTTCGACTACGATTCTTATTCGACTTCGAAAAATAGAACACATAAAAGTCAAATACGAATATACTAGTAAATACAAATGCAATAATACAGTTTGGCGACATAAAATGGTGGTTAATAAAGTAAAAAAAAACATGTTAATTTCAACCATTGCAACAGCGCATATGAATTAAAATTGTCATTTGGTAAATTTCAGTGTGTATATACATAAATTATGTAGCTTAATTAAATGCATTCCATTCACGAACTTCTACATGGGCACTTCCCATTCGCAGTGTTTATCTTTTGCTAAATGATTCAAACAGTACTACCGTAAATACCTTGATAGCACAACGTTAAAATTAAAAATAAAGTAAACATACCGTTCGGAAATGTAGGCATAGTCGGATTCAACAAGGATTGGGATATTAATCCATATGAAAACGAATATCTTATAAACTCAGTGAACTGTGTTTACAGAACAACATTTAAAGCTTGAGCAATAAACTGCTATATCGTTCCTAGCCTATGCTAATTATACCTGGACATTTCAAATGTATGTAAGCTAATTTGATTTATTGTGTCTGTGTTTACATACCAACATTATATTGAACGACAAAATTTGATTAGAGCTCTGTAAAGTTCTATCTTATGTCAATAAACGGAACCGCGGGTCGAAAAAGGGTAAATAAAACATGAATAACCCGATGATACCAAAGAGAGTTTTCAAAATGGTGCTGACACATTCATTTTGGGTCTTTTACTTTAGTTTCAAAATACAAATATTAGCTCAAATATTTACGACGGTGCACCAAGACGGTAACTCGTTTAAATTGTGTAAAGCCAATGATCTTGTATACACCGAGGCATCGACTATAGGTATAAATAGTGTTTGATAGCAAATTAGTTAAGTAAACATATAGTATCAGGGTGCGAATATATTAATTTCCGAGAACCTATGAATGTATGCAAATGGGTTACACGTGTAAATTTCTTTTTGAAAACAAAACAAAACTGGAGTACACTTTCAACAACGCAGCATTGTTTCTTCCAAACAGACAGAGAAGACATTGATATATATACGTGAAAATACATGTGATGTGCACTGCCTTATAGTAAATTGTATTTCGTGTTATAAAATGACATTGCCCACTTTACTCTAAAACTATTTGGAAGCGAGTTGTATCTTGAAGTCGATAATTTATACAACATTTGGGAAGTGTTTATTAATCGTTTATTACCACCATCACCGATAACTACCGGTGTAGTGATGTTGGTAGTCGCCTCAGTAGAACCTTTAATGATAGCAGAGGTGAAGGAGTAACGGAAGTACATTGTACAAGAAGTTACATGTAGTGGTTATTGTAGTAGTATAGTGGCGGTGGTGGTTACGGTGGGGACGGTAGTTAGAGTACACCTGTAACAACAGCACAAATGTCAACAACCTCCGCGCAGAGATTTGACTGGTTCCGAGCATCGCTCTAATCAAATCCCTGCCGTCGTAACAAACCACGTGATGATGATCGATGTAAATCTTCGAGATATTATTATGGTTTTAATTAGTTATTTTATTTTTCTCATTTCATTATTGACTGCAAACAATATATAAAATGTCCAATTGTGTAGAAAATTTCACTGAGTTGCATTAAATAAGTAAAAGTTACAAACACGTATCCTTCAAGATTTGGAAGGATTTTTACTTGTGATGGCAGTGGTTACGATACTACATGCAGTAGTATTGTAAATACCGTATACGGAATGCACATACAAAAACACGCTCACCTTTTGCAATAATAATATTTAGTTTCCCTTTACTGTTCACAATAGCAGACTTCTTTCCTAAACCCTATCTGACAGCAGAAATAAATGTAGAATGGCAAATATCGCCCAAAGATGTTCAAGAGTAAATTAATTGAGTCGATATGATCGAAGACATTTACATCATGCAGTATGTACGAGATATGCAATATTAAACATCAAATCTCTAACGATATGCAAAATGCGATCCTTATCTGGGCATGAACGGAGTAATTACCAATAGTTCTTCAAACCGTACTTTCACTTAAGAAACACGAAATGTTAGGTTATAGATTACCTGTATTTGTTAAATATTTTATTTCATGCGTATTTGTGTTGTTTTTATCTCTCCCAAATGAGATTCAGCTGAAGCATGTCACCAACGGGGGCTTATAGCAAAGAAAATAGAAATTATGCAATAGTATTGTTTACTTGTTTTGTTGTATTTGTAAATTCCTTTCCATATCGTTATGCACTTACCAATATTTCCCCCCCCCCCCGGGGGGGGGGGGGGAGTGGGGAGAGGCGGGCATATACGGGACTTTAGACTGAAAGCGATTCCCAACAGGCGGGAATTTGAGACGCCAAATGATTCCGGGTCCTATGGAAATAGACTTCGGTCGGATTTTAGATCCCCTTAATATTGGTCCCCGGGCCTTTTGACACCCCTATAGCATCTCCCACTGAGGAGATTCAGACAAAAATGCTTGGCTCTAGGGTGGGGAATTAGACCCAAAAAATTGCATTAGTCCAATTCCCATGGGTCAGCCCGCCGCTTTCCCCCCCCCCCCCCCCCTCTGCGGGAATATATTGAGATAGGTGCAATACGTAGAATGAACGTGCTGCTTTTGTTCTTTAATATGCCATTTTAGCATGTTATACCGTGCTTTTATCTGTAGCAATAGTTCGATTGAGTTCAATACTAAAGGTGCTGTGAGTTTGAAATTGAAAATAAATAATGCAAACGATGCAGAATCCAAACCCACGGATCTGAGCGTATAATTATGAATGAAGGTGAAAACATGTAAGTCAACTTACGAATGGAAATGTATGAACGGATGTTTTTCATGTTGGAAAGGGCCTATGCTTGCGTCATTGTAAAAATGTTCAGTGCCTGATCACTGACATCGTTTATGTGAGGATAGTATGCGTCCAAATGCACACTATGAATATCTCCGCAAGTGATGTACATATGATTCTATATAGATCTTGTACTACTGGTTAGAAAGACCCATTTAATACCACAAAATGTAAAAATAATTAATGTTGCTGGCGTAGCCACTTTGAGAAACTACTGAAGCCAGATTTATACGCTTACCCTTGCCATGTAGCTGTGAATTGATAGGTAAACTTCAGGCCAATATAAATCTTTCACATCTTTCGACAGCTATCAATAGTTTAAATCACAGGTTTAGTATATTCATTTGAACAATCAAACAGTGTAACCCTTTCTATCGCATAAACAGGTAAGAACGAAAATGCCCCATTTATCAGCAATTTATCACCGATTTAGATCTACTAACAATATGTTTCATTTGCTGTTATCTATCGAAACATTTTATCAAATCCCTCAGGCGTTGCTAAAGGAATGTACACAATAGAACACACCAAAAGCAAGCCTTATTCTTCCGATTTGTGGTTTAAATAAATATCTACATTATCTTGCAGGCGTGTATTGATTAAACGTGCGAACGTTCGGACGATGTGCATGTTTTATGAAACCGGGAACATTGAATGCTAGCACTTTTACATGAATGATAATTAATTCGAAACTGAACATTTTAAATTTCACAACGCGCATTGACAAGCTTCAATGTTGTCATTTAAATTTGTGTTGTTCATCAGTTAAACGGTCGCTGAAGATGAATTTATCTGCGTTTTTTTGAAGTTAAAATTGATAAATTTAATATTAGTTTCTAAGTCAGTTGTGTGTTATTGTAATTTAAAATTTATTTTAAACATATACATTTTAAACATGATGGGAACGGAGTTAATTTCTAGCATGTGACATTTTAACAACGGTAAACGTTTCTGATAATGTTATGAACATATTCACAGCAGCTTAGCAAGGGGCGAAACTGCGAAATATATCCCCACTGCGTGTCAGGGAGACATGCCGGTTATCGACCTTGATATTTGACGTTGAGCCATTCAGGAAATCGGGATTTGCCTTGTAAAAAACAAACGTACATGTATTATGTAAATGGTTTTCGACGGCACGTGCGAGTTAGGTGAATACAATGTATCGAATGCACCGGAATGTTCTCCAATATTGCCATCGCCCCTCTCTCAAAGACGTTACGATAGTACAAGACGCGGGACAAGGGCGACCTTGGGTCTTAGTGCCCGGTGTGAGGCTACTTAACTAGACTAGTTAAACTGCTCCTTAACGTATCATGCGAAAGACAAGTTAGTAGGTTAGGTTGCAATCTCATTAATATCATCTCCAGTCTGACGCTGCTATACTATACGCGAACAGCGAAAATTAATGCAGCGGTACGTTAGGATTTAATGAGATTGGTTATGGTGTAGAGGTCCTCGCATCTGCGTCCGCTGGATTGTAAGGCCAGTGCGTTACCACTAGACTACGGATCCGCTACGTTATCGGCAGTTGTAGCGCTGTGTTGACGCCGTTCAATAGCAATCTTTCACCTAGTATTTTACTGCATTATACGATTACCAGATGCAATCCCGCTAGTATACAATGTACCGCCAAAATACCGCTTTTGTACAGTATTTTTTCAACGCTAGGTGTTAATAAGTCGTATTGTACAGCGTTACGAGCTGCTAGACAGCGAATTTCAGACAAACATTCGTGATCGTTTCATTAAGCTTTTTTTTTTCATTTCAGCGAGGTACGTAGTTTGAATAAACTATAACCTATCCAGTATAAATTCATTCATTGAACAATTAATAAACATGTTTTTGTTACATAAACGTACACCGGGAACTGCTTTTGGTATAGCTACCGTGAGCTCGAGTCATATTTCCTATATTTATACTCCCGTTTTGTTCGTGCACTTATTTCTGTTAATTCAGATACTGCATTTTCAATGCAAGTCTCCACGCGATCTAACGTATTCATCGCAACTGATTTGCAATATATTCATGCATAAATCATCAGGGACAGTTTCGGGCTAGGTACTGCCTGAAGACCAAGGTAAAATCCAGTAATGTCTTGTCATCCAGTTTCAGGCGCATTCCGGTTGTACATTAAATATATTTCGTGTCGTTTTGAATTTTTTAGTTCATATGCATTGCCTGCCAGAACACTGACACCAGTTTCTGCTTCTCCAAAGTCTCGACGTGTTGCGAAACAAAACATTTCCCAATCAAGTCGGCTAGTTTACATTGATCAAAACAAAGCGCGACAACTATAAAATGGTTTTAAATAATGCGAAGTCTTGATAATTAGTCAACATATTTCAACTTATCGAATGCCAATTGGGAGCAAGTCATCAGTAGTACTGTCTACTTCGTTAACAATTGCGATCGATTCGTGTTGCTATCAAGACAAAAATGCAGTTTGAATGATGAAGACGATACTCGTATGCAATTCATTCTTAGGCTTGTTCAAATACTCCATACCATACGTGTGTTTTTACAGTATTCTCAGTCTGTTCAAATTAAGTACCAGTAATATTTTCCTGTTTCCACTGGCAGTATTTGCGCGTTGCTTATGCAAGTGTGAATTGATTTGTTTCGAAGTATAAATATTGCATTGTTAACGGACACCAACAAGATCCAAAGTTTTATCACATGGTTTATTAATGTGTACATGAAATAACTGTCTGGTACTGCGACGCAATGTATCCACCAGCTTGGAACTGGACCGCAATGTTTCTGCCGACAGGATCGGGTCCGCTTCCGTCAGATAGACGGCCCACCTCATGTACCTTGAAAGAAACAATACATTTTCATGACTCATCAAATATTTAAATGCGGTGACCACCGACATGATTTCCATTCTTAGTAGTGTTCAACCGATTACAGACATGATTTCCATTCTTAGTAGTGTTCAACCGATTATTGGTGTGGATACCAACAACTACTTTCTGTATTTATAAACTGACGTGTACGTTTAATTAATGGCTACACTAATTATAATGGTTGCAAACCTGAATACAGACCAGACAATTTAATGCATCAGCACGTGATTACGATACCTCAATGCAAATCAGCCTATTTGGTTACGATAGTTTTGCAGTCTTTCAATTTGGCCATATCAATACTGATCAAAATACTGAACTCTAAATTTTTTGTGCGCATCAAAAATATGAAACAAGTATTAATCAGGACTTTCCTTTGACTCATTTTCACCGTTGGACTCATATTTGTAGAAAATATGATTTTTGACTTCTGTTTACCCCCCCCCCCCCCCCAAGAGTTAAAATAATAATACACAAAGAATAAGTCACAAAATCTGACCGACTCTAGAAACGCGAGGCTACGAGTCACTTTTGACTCTCGACTTTTGGAGTCTAGTGCAAGCCCCGAAAAATTAATACCGAAAACTGTCACTCATGTATATAGTTCACTGTCCAGTCACAGAGTGAAGATTGCTAGCCGTTACAAGACGTACCAAAAATGACGTTGAAGTCTCCTGTCGATAGTCCAAGCCGGTCAACAGTACCCACGTCAAGTAGTCTGACTTGCCGGCTGTCGGCAGTCACCGACCACAACTAGCTCGTGGGAACGGCGCACCAGTAGCCCCCACTGTTTGGAGCTGGGCAGCCCTAGGCCTGTTGTCTCGTTTGTTATCCGACACCACACGGTTGTAAGTAGCGAGTGGTACTCAACAACCTGTGGTTTAAATGTCCATGCTTCATATACAATCACAAAGACAAGTGAACATGCATCAAGTTCAATGAATTCTGTAGTTGATCAGGTGTAAAATTTCAATTTCTAACTCCTTATAGAAATTCAATGAACAGGATTTCATAATAGCCAGTCCTTTTCTCATATTATCAAGTATTGATTAATGTCCTTTTCAGTTTTAATACTGTATTACTTAACATTTCCATTATTTTCTATTTACCCAAGACGAAATAAATGAAAATTAACCTTTCCTTACCTTATGTCATGCTTTGGATCAACCTTAGATTGATAATGACTAATGAACCTATTTGCAGCTTCAATATGACAAATCAATCACTGTAAAATGATCAATACGACTTATTTATAATCACAGACATTACATCGAATTCAACATTAAACTGGTTTGAAAACTATGTGACAATGTTGTTGCGAGTGCTACTGTTACAATATCATTCAATATCAGAAAACTCCCACTTCCCAGTTTTCATAATTAGTTTCAAACCATTTTAAAAAGTGAATGTTAGCAGAGGTCAAGGAAACTTCTTCAGTTTAATTTTCCAATTTACAACTGATTTAAATTAGTGGATAATTTGATTTGAGTTTTTAGCTGATGTAGTTTAATAATTAAATGTATCTTTGAAGTTTCCTTGAATGCAATATCATCATACATGATATACATAATCTTAAGTAATAAATGTTTCCAATCAAGTGCTTTAGCTGAAAGATTTTAGATGAAGACGTTCAATCCATCAAATTTCCTTTAATTGGCCTCACAATTTCCTCTTTATTTTTGGCTCAAGATCAGTTTGGATTTTATTAAATTTTGCTCAAGATTTCTATTTGGATATTTCAAGTTTGTTTTATTCTTAAAAGCACTTCCTTCAACATTTATTGCCCATCAGCAAATTAAACGAACTCAATGAACACATAAAATACGGACATTTATTGTTTTTATTTTCATATTACAACAAAAGACCACGATGGATATAAAAACAAACTTGATGCTTCTTTTTCCAAAAAATGAACAAGTAGAAAATATACAATGGGATAAACATATGACCATGATTACGCGACGAAATGAACACTAACTACAATGCAAGATCCCAGTTTATGGCTGCTCCAGAATAACACACTAGAGAATGTCTGATAACTGTCCATGTTTCTATGTTTTCACTGCAACTGCACCTTCACTTAAAGTTAAGCATGATCGCAATAAGAGGTATCATACTAGACGTGTCACTATATTTATACTCCCTGGAATGATTGGACTGGATTTCCTTATTTTTCTTAATCTGCATGGAGTGGACATCAGAAATTTCAGCCCCTTAATCAAGCCTCTATTAGAGCACTTAAACTTAAGGACTGCTTAAGCAAGGCAGACTTCTCTTATTTCTTGGTTACTTAATTCCTGATGCTTTCCTCAAATTTGTTTCAGCCTAAATTAAATTGACAAATACACATTAGCATTAAATACAGAGAAGACATTTGCATTATATTTACATTTCAACTTCCAATGAATAACATAGAACTTAATGAAATTAAATTGATCTAGGAATGTTTTAAAGTTACATAAATAATAAACACCTACATGAAAAGAATTATACGTTTAACATTTATTTTTACAAGATGCTCCATTTCTTCCAAATATCATGTGGAACATTCATGTTTGGGAAACCAATGGTTGGAAGCAAAAAGAATTTTATACGATCAAATCTTCAGCATCAAGCTGAACATTAATATTATTATTTTTTTGCAAGCAGTTGTTCCAAAGGTAGCCTTTCGACAATATTAGCATTAAAATTCAGAACAAACAAGGGAAGAAAATTTTGAAACCAGACAAATGTACCGGTAAGCCATGGTAACCAAAACCTAACCTGTTCCACAGAATCCAACAAATACACATACCTATTAACCAGGACCAAGCAATCAGTGGAGATAGCGCCCGTCTATCTGCGACCACCGCCGTAGCCACCACCTCCGTATCCACCGCCGCCACTGCCACCTCCGTATCCACCGCCGCCATATCCACCACCGCCACCACCACTGTAGCTGTCATAACCGCCACCACCACCGCCGCTTCCATAGCCACCACCACTGCCATAACTCTGGCTACCGTAACCACCTACAAAACGAAACAAAAGGTTGAGCAACTTGTACTAGAGTTCTTGTATCAATACCATTTGTCAGGTATCCCCCAGTTATGCAAATTATTAAAGAGTTCCTAATATGAAATGTTCACACTGACAACTGCCAAAATCCCAAATTCATAGCAATTCATTAAAGTCAAGGATAATAACTTGCAGCAACATACCATCAGTTGACTCACCTCCACCATAAGGCTGTTGCCTAGCCTGTCCATAGCTCGAGGATTTCATCGGACCACCTCCGTAGCTGTTCCCATAATCTTGTCCGAAGCCACCACCATAACCATCATTACCTGAGGAAGTTTTACCTTCAGAATTAATGAATCCTCGAGTACAGGATTCTGCTTGTCAAACATCTCTCTTAACATGTCTAAATAAGCAAACTTATCACCAGGGATTTTCCAAGAAGTGCAGTCACATAACTGGGGAATACCCACACCCTTAAACAAAGACAGTACATTTATTTTGTTCATGGAAAATCCCACAATTTGCATGAACATCAATCAATATAAGCACGGGTGGTAACTTTCCGACACATGAGGTGCTGGAAGGTGCCACTACAAGAGAAGACAAATCTGAATTAAAAGACCCGGGTCTTACCATATCCACCCCCATATCCATCGCCATAGCCACCGCCGTATCCACCACCTCCGCCATAACCAGCCTGAGGTCCATAACCACCCTGCGGTCCATAACCACCTACAGGTAAACATAAGTATGTCATTATTTTAACAGGAGCCTGCTTCCTAATGATCAAACATGTAATATATGACAACACTGGAAGAACTACAATACATGGGAAGAAAAGGCAAAATGGCAAAATGCATGTTTACAACATTTTATAAACATACATAACAAATGGCTAACAATGTTTATAAATAATGGAGCTTCCACCCCACCCCAAAGCCTTTTTCACTTAGAAATGTGTGAACAAGAAATTTTATTAGGCTTTATAATGCATAAAATAGAAAGTCCTATTTTATGCAACAAAGTAAAACACAAAGTATGTATACTTAAATGGTTGCTTTTTAATTTTAAAATGCACTCTGTGTAGCAATAACTAGTTTAATCTTTCAAAACTGATATAAAAGATTTTTTTCAAATAAACATTTAAGCAACTTATCATATTGACATATTAAGACACAGAAGTTATTGAGATCAATTAATAAGATTTTTTTTTATTTTTGCTCTTTCTGAAACACCTTCCAAATTATGCACTTAAAAAACATTGAACAATAAGTTATAACATATTAAAAACCTCTGCTGTCTTGTTTGTTCTTTTCCTGAGCCTTCTTGGCATTCACCCACTTATCTCCAATCTTGAACTTGCCAATTACTGGAAAAACAATAATACGGTTATTATACATATAAATAGCAGACATAAAACATTCTATAATTAAAAGAACACCAGATAGTTGAAATGTTCCATACCAATGTACATACAAATGAGGCACAGTGGTCTAAATTAGCAGGCAATTTTTAACCCGACTTGCCCAGATTCTCAGTTTTTTAATAGGTGGGCATGTAATAGTTTCTCATTCTCAAGAATACAAGAATTCAAGCTTGCATGGCCGAACTGCCACTTTCCATGACTAAAGGCAAACGTGTATTTCAGAAAAGAAAAAGATTTGAGCACATGTTGTTCCTTAAAATGGACTGGTGTTGTAGCAAGTTACTAATGAACAGAGCAATGTGTAAAATGTTAACTTACAATTGCACCAATCCACAGCATCGTTGTCATCAAACTCAATGAAGCCAAAACCCTTGCCCTGAATGACTTTGATGCTCTGCACGTTTCCGAATTTAGAGAACTCCTCCCTGACCATATCTTCACTCATGTCATCCTTAATGCCTCCTACAAATAATTTTTTAGTCGAGATCTTTGCGTCCTGTCCTTCAGCTTGTTGCTGAAAAAAAAGACATTTTGAAAAAAGTGCATACTTATTCATTTAATTATGAAGTTCAAGCTCTCAAAAATATTTTTTATCAAAGTGAAATCAATACAATGAATCTACTTCAAAAACATAAAGAATACACAAATGCTTACAGATTTTGGTGTTGCTCGTTTTGTTTCCACTTGTTTCCCATCAATTTTGTGTGGTCTGTTGGCCTGTACATCGGTTACAGCAGATGACTGGTCAAATGTCACAAAACCGAAACCTCTTGATCTCCTGCAACACAGAACTTCCAAATACAATTTTCTATCCAACCAATGTAATAAAGTAAATGAACCAGTCTAAGTGCATATGACAAAACCATGCCTTTTTCAAGTAACAAAACGGTAATAAAATTTACATTCAAATTAATTACTTTTTCTCTGCATCTCTCATAACCACGCAGTCAATGATGTTTCCATATGAACCGAAGTGTTCTTTGATGGAATCCTCTGTTGTTTCTGCTGCCAGACCACCCAAGAAGATCTTGCAGAAGTTCTCTGCATTTGGATTTTGATAGTAATCTGCATCTTGGCCACCTCCACCATAACCACCACCACCTCCACGACCTCTGCCTCTTCCGCCGCCCCCACCACCGCGACCACCGCCACGGGCACCACCGCGACCTCTAAAACCACCGCCTCCACCTCGTTGGTATCCACCGCCGTACTGAAATGGTTATTAAACCATGAAAATCTATATGAACACTATAAACCTAAAGATAAAACAATGATGATACAGGAATATGTTTTTCAAAGCTCCCATTATCACTCGCAAGAATTTTTTTACAGATACGAGTGAGAAAATGGACAGCTTTCCACTGCGCATAAAGCAAAATATTTTGTCTAAAAATTTGATTTCATAGCTGTGGAAGGTAGGTATTTTTACTGACCAATAATATAGCAGTATGCATTACTCTGTGCAGTATGGAGAACTTTACAAAGAACTTGATCAGTGCATTTATTTAAAGGTATGGATTAAGTGCTAAAGTAAGATTTATTTCAATTGTTGTTATCATTAGCGTAAATTATCGTTTGTATTATATGTTGAAGAATTATTATGTAAATAATCAGTTTAAGATGAATTTACAAGATGAATTTGCACATTCTAAACCTTCCGTTGGAACGATGCTATATTAAACATTTACAAAATTTTCAAAGACCATTTTTTTTTTTTCGCCATGGTGTTAAAGAATGCAACCCATCAATTGCTGACACATGTGAAGTGGTTGAAAACTGTAACTAACATCCGACATGGAGAAAGGCCGCATAACCTGGGACATTGCTGGTAAAAATATTAAAAGGTCGACGGTAAAATCAAAGATGAAAAAGACTTACTGTCCAGTGTTTACGAAATACGTCGGACATGGCCGGTACATTTTCAAATTGTCCGCCGTTTCTTGAATCTACGGCGGACAGATTTGTCTGGCGTAATTTGAAGCCTTCCAGAATAAATTCCAAACGTTTAATAATCCTTTATTTTATTTTCTCGTGTTTTCTGATAATCAGGAAGTTTATGACACTTTAATTTTAATCTTAAATGTCTTATGCGCATGAGCGGCGATCGACAAGTCTAATCTCGCACCGTACTGTTTGTCATGTAATTGTAACTAGTCAGTATATTCCGCTATGCTTCATTGTACAATTGATACGGAAATTGACGTCATAAGACAAACTGATATTCGTAAAGCCCGTTTGATTCTGTGACCGATTCGACTTATTTGAGGGAGTAGCCTCACATAAAACGAAAATTAGAACAAGTCAATATTCTCTTAAATATTAAATGGAATAAAATTCTCATTAACGATGTAATTTAAATGAAAATGGCGGATTTCATATTACACTTAAATCTTATACATAACAATTTGTCCCCCTGTCAAAATGGCAGCGTCCTAGTCGGAAAAAGTCGCGTATTATTCTAAACCAGGCAAGAAATCGATGAATTTGGTATGAAAATTGAACTGAATATTTGTATCTGTTATGTTTTCTAATGGTTCTAATGACAAATATTTTATTGGAAAATACTTTAGTGAAAACAACATTTTCAGGTTTCAAAAATTTAAATGGCAATTATGGCAGGAGTCAGACTGCATTAAAAATTTGTTTATCGATATTCAGACAATTTTGCTTTTTATTTGCAATCTAAAAAAATCTCAAGAATGTGTGTAGAATACTCTTCCTGGTCTAAAACTTACTATGGCAAAGAAATTTTTTCTGAAAACTTTTTTACATTAAATGCTCAAAATTGAATCATTATTTAGATAATTTTTCTATTGTTGTTTTTTCAATACAGAGATTACTCTCTATTTCACAGGTACAAACACTCCTGTAATTAGTACAGGCTACAGTACAATGTTAGGTTTAAAGTATGTTGGTTTGTGATTATGTGCATTGACCAGGCGTTATATGTTATATTAGAACCTTGAAATATTAAATAGGTTTGAAAAGGAAGGTTTTTGTTATTATTTTTGCAATATTCTTGTATTTTAATAAATGTCCGGCGTGGCTGAAAAATGTCCTGCGTAGCATAGAAATACGTCAGACAAATTGTCCAGCGTAGTCCAAAATGTTTTCGTAAACACTGACCGTCTGTTGTTTATTTTCGTATGCATAAATATGTATTTCAAACACTATTTAGGCCGGTGAAATGTACAACTGGTCTGCTTTTTTTTCTTTTCGTAGGACAGTCTGGCCTGTAAATTTTGTCAGTCTTTTGCAATGTCTGCTAACATTTCAACTAACAACCAGGTGCATGATGCCGAGTGCCAATGCCGAAGCAAACCAATTCATGACCAAGATCAAGTTGTTTTGGGTGACAGGATTTTTTGGCAACCATTACCACCGCATGTATGGTAAGATCTTTAATGACAAGGACAATCAAAACTGTACTAAAACCAATTACCAAAATTAGTCGAATGGGAGATGGCGGCGGGCTGTAACCACGTGACAACAATAACTTCACTTTAAAATATATTTTTATAGAGATTCGGAAAATAAAAATTCTTGCATTCATTCTACTAGTGCGTCGTTGAACTTAAATGAGATAGCAAGCACGAGAAATAAACGTATTTGTATAGATAAATGCCTAATATTGTAAAATATTTTTCAGCTTTTCAAAATGGCCGCCCAGACAAAGAAGCGTGGGTTTGACGGTCAAAAGAAAATATCAAAAAGATATCACAATTATAATGAAATTAGAATAAATACATATTAATGTTATAAATCATTATATATAAAATAGAATATAAACAACATAATTGAATTTTCATTAAAGAAAATCATAAAAGACGTCAAATAACTTACTCCGTAGTCTCCCATCGTCTTTGTGGTATGTGAAAATTTCGGAGAGGGCGTGGTCACGTGATGAATAAATTAACAATCGTAATTACATTTTTTTTTGTTTTTAGTATCTTTTGTTAAATTTTAATATTTTTTACCTTAAAGTAGTACACTAATTTATAATTTCAATAAAATATATAATATTTACAAATAATATATAATTCGTAATCTGTCTCGGAAACTGACGAATAAGCTTTCCCGCTAATTTCATCGCGCATGCGCAGAAGACTTTTAAAGCACTTAAACAAAGTATGGTTTTGTGAAATTATATATTTGATTGTCCCTGTTCAGCAACTTGAAACATACATCGGCGTCTTTACACGTTTAATTCCATTTGCTTTATATTTGGACTTTCAGCAAACTATATTGTGAGTATAATCTTGATCAATAAGTAAGTTAAACAGCTTAGCCCTAATCGTACCCAAAATGTTCGTACCTAACATGACATACAGAATTGCATAACAAAGTAACCTGCAGAAGACTAAAACTATGTAATGTTATTGATAATCAGAACAACGCATGTATTCATTATTTGTTGCGTGAATAATGCTTCCAGTCTGTAAAGAGAATAATCATGTGTGATGTATTTTTATCATATCTTCATGGTATGTTTTGTTATTAATTCCTACTTGTAGGCTTAGGATTAGAAAAGATTTGTACATTTCGGCTGTAAAAAGTATATATCATTTGTGCATTTTACAGCAATGGTTCTAAACTTTTCTTGCATTTGAAATGGAAATATGTGGTTATTAACTTTATTGTGTTGTTTCATGTATGTCTTTTGTTATGTGATATTCTAAAGGGTGCAGGATGAAGCGTACCATTTCCGAAGCGTACCAGTGCCTAAGTGTACCATTTTAGGATGAAGCATACCACCCCCTGTATACAGATGTTTTTACAACATGTTGTTCGCACCATGCTGATACGGTGTGATAAACTCCATGTGATACTTTGGTTGGAATATAGAAAAAGTGTGAAAGTGTCGATAAATAGTTGTTTATAGGGATTTTATAGGGACAGCCTTAGTCTGATTTTAATTAATTAAAAAGGAACAGTTGCTTAAATTTAATAGGAAAATGTCAAAAGTTACTTCTCAGTTAATATTTTAAAATTCATCAAGATGGATTTTATTTTTTTCATATTATTTTAAAATATATTTTGGTACTAATACATCTATTTTTAATTCTTTAATTTTAATTAAATTACTTTTATATACTGCATCTAAAATAACATAAAACAAAGCACATAATTATAACATAACAATAATGAACTTTTCATAACATTTATTGTATTTTATAATCTTTTCAAATTACATGTATTTTTTTCATTATGTGTTTTATTAATCTTGACTTTTTTGTGTTCCATGTTATTTTGTAATAAATGACAATGGACAATGCAAACAATATTTTATTTCATCATTAAACTTAATATTATGCCCCCCTTCGAACAAGTTGGGGCATCTGCTGGTATGTCGGTCAGTAGGTCTGTCCGTAGAGAATGCATCAAGATATTTTAATGAAACTTCATACATAGATACCTTATATCCAGACCTCGCTTGGGATTGCATATTGGGTAGGTGGGGTCAAGGTCACCGTTACTAAAAATAGAAAAACGGTTTGCGTTCAATACCTTGAGAACGCATAGAGATATTTTAATGAAACTTCATACATAGATACCTTATTTTGAGACCTCGCTTGGTATTGCATATAGGGTGGGTGGGGTCAGGTCGCTGTTACTAAAAATAGAAAAACGGCCTCCGCTCAATAAATTGAGAACACATCAAGATATTTTAATGAAACTTATACTTAGATACCTTATATTGAGACCTGGCTTGGGATTGCATATAGGATGGGTGGGGTCAAGGTCACCGTTACTAAAAATAGAAAAAAAAACAGTTTCCACTCAATAACTTGAGAACGCATCGAGATATTTTAATGAAACTTCAACATATACCTTATATCAAGACCTCGCTTGGGATTGGATATGCGTTGGGTTGTTGGTGTCAAGGTCAACATTACTAAAAAAAGAAAAACGGTTTCCGCTCAATAACTTTACAATCCATAAAGATATTTTAATGAAACTTCATACGTAGATACCATATATCAAGATTTCTTGGGATTTCATATGGGGTGGGTGGGGGTCAAGGTCACCATTACTAAAAATAGAAAAACGGTTTCCGCTCAATAACTTGAGAACGCATCGAGATATTTTAATGAAACATCATAAATAGATACCATATATCGAGACCTTGCTTGGGATTGCATATTGTAACAAATTCTTATTAATTGCACATATTCACAACTTGGCTGCAAGTCAGGGGCCATACATGTTTTACAAACATCTCTTGTTTCATTTATTGTCTGTATGCAATATAGGGTGGTACGCTTCTTCCAGCAAAGTGGTACGCTTCATCCTGGTACACTTGGGTAATGGTACGCTTCATCTGACATTCTATTCTAAACATACTTGTTGATGACAAAATTAACATAAAAAGTATGAAAACATCTTTCGTCTTAACGTACTTAACTATCATAGAAGTCAAGCAAAAACATTCACATCAGAAACTTGTTTGTTGCTTGCATATAAATATTTGTGAAATTATTTTACCACCGATAGTGTAAATTTTATCTTTGTTGATAGGTCGTGAGGTCTGGGTATTTGTAAATAAAATGTCAAAAACAAATGATCCAACCATTGAGGAAGAGGAGGAGGAGGCTGAAGAAGAGTTCACCGTGGAGAAAGTTGTTGATGTGAGGGTTCGTGGTGGACGTAAAGAGTACCTCCTCAAGTGGAAGGGATACCCAGAGTGAGTTAATGTACCCGTGGCCTTGTAGATTAATAGTGTTTTCCATGTCCTGGTTAAACTGTCCAGGGCTTTTTTTCAGAGACAGGATGGGACCCAGATGCTTGCAGCGTTTTTCCTCACCACTTTGGGAATGGGTACCTGTACCGGTCAGATTGGGAAAATTAGCGTCGTTTTCAGCCAAATAGGGAATTTTATCACTTTCATTAAAAGATGTCATAAAAATGTAAAAACAGTAAGTTACATCCCCTAGCTGTTGACAGTAACCCAGGATTTTTTCTCAGGCGCCCCAGTCGCTATGTCGAATTTTTTTTTTGGGACACGTGTCATATGACGTTATCTGGTGCGTTTTAGCTATTAAAATTAAGTCGAACATGTTTTCAATTTTTTGTAAACGTTTAAACGAAATGATATAAACGAAACATCACCATTTAAACGGTATACCTCTAGCACATAGTGCCTACGCGCGTCAAATGTTAAAGACCTGTATTTAGAAAGCACATGGTCGGTACACGCATGCTTTCCATGCGTGGAACGTGACGTCGTCGTCAGCAGACATTCCGCGCTCGATTGCAGAAAACACGGGTTTTACATGGCATACATGTACATAAACAAGACAGCTTGTGTTTACGAAACTACAACACTGAGCAGTAACACTGGATAGGCTTTTCCGATTACGATTTCATATTAGCGTATTTGAGACTGATTTTTCGCAGTTTATTTTTTAATGTTATGAAATTTATTAAATAAATAAGTGTGCATATTATAAAATACGAAAGCTCAGTCACTTTTTAGGTCGATAATAAGCTTGACGCATTCGTATAAGGTTACTTGTGTGTGGATACATGCCAACTGCGCCGATTGGTCAGTCGTAACATAATTCCAAAGCGAAGATAAACGGGGCGTTACTATTGGCACATATCGATTTTACTGCATTTTGAAACTCCGCCTACAAGGCGGTGGTGCTTCACTGTGATTAATTGCGGCTTAGGAATATCTGTAAATTGTTACAATTTTCGGCGAAGTGACACTCGCTTTGATCATTCACTGACTTTATAGAGTGGTGTACATGTTTCTCGAGTGAAAACGGCCATTGTGACGTAAGAGATTAGCTTTCACAGCAGGAATTGTCGGTCTGCTGCAGTCAACACAGCTAGATAATTGATAAAATACACATTGCCCGGGCGATGTATATAAGCGCACCACAAATTTTAGGCGCCCCGGATATGTTCAAGTTAAAATGTAAGCGCCCGGGCACCGGGGCGCTAAAACGGCCTGGGGAAGGCCCTGCAGCTGTGCGTGGAGGTTTACGCTTGGGTAAAACAAAAGTAAAATACAGGAACATCGTCGATTTTTTCAGGGTCTTTTTTCTTAAATTTGGGACATTTTTTAACTTCAAATTGGGAAAAATGATCAGAAAATCGGATTGGGAATGGTACCGTTTTCGGGTTCCGACTTTATATTGAGGAAAAACGCTGGCTTGGTTTTGGGGAAAGGTGTTTTAGTAAACTTTTTTGGGGGTAGGGGGTATCATTTTTGAGCTCAACTATCAAATAGTCAGAGCCATTCTACTCGCACGTTAGGGTAAGGGCCAAGTCCCATAACTGACTGGCATTTTAGCAGAATTATGCCCATTTTTGTACTTAGAAATATTAAGGTTAAAGTTTGCATGCAAGTACTTCTCTCTGTAACTACTACAGACATTTAATTAAAACTAAACGCATATTTGGGGTCATTATTTAAGGTCACTGACCAACGCCCATAACTCGGACAAAGCGGCATGAAAAATCGAGCTCGCTGTCATGCGACAGTCTTGTCAGAAAGTTTTTCTTTGGGTAGACATGCATGTTGTATAAGGTTCAAAAGCCCATACCCATAAGAGCATTTTATCTTCAATTCTTTCAAAAATTCAGATAAAACTATTTCCACAAATATCATTAGTAATGCCCACACTGTGCCATTGTTGACTTATTAATCTACAGAAAATGAACAATGCATGTTTAGAAGAATTTCAGCAAACACATTTTTTTTTCTACTAAGATTTAAACACAAAATTTTGAATTATTTGATGAGAAAACCTATTCTTGATCAAAGATTGAGGGTACTGATGATGGACATTGACCAGTTGGTTTTTTTGGTCTCATTTGCTTTCACATTAAGAGCAAAAACAACTTCCTTAACATACTTACATTCTATCAGTATGGCTTTCCATTTATCGTATGGTCCTTACAAATTAAATTTTCTCATTTTCCCTTCAGTTCGGAAAACACATGGGAGCCTGAAGCCAATTTGGACTGCCCTGACTTGATAGCCGAGTATGAAAAAGATCGAGCAGAGAAGAAGAAACGTGAACAGGAAAAGAAACGAAAATCCAATGGTGATGTGGAGGGAACTAAAAAGAAGAAGAAAGTCGCAGAAGTGAGAACTAGTGCTGTGAGTACACCACTCACTCTACAAGCACTCTATTTACTTATGCATGACTTGTGAATGATGATGTAATTATTTCATTGGACTGTGTAGTTGCCGGGCCCGGCTAGCTCAGTTGGTAGAGTGCTGGACTGTCAATCTGGGGATCTTTAGTTTGAGCCCCAGCCCGGTCACATAATTTGTGTGAGGATTGGTCATGAAATTACTTCTACGGCCATTCTCCCCCTACCTCTGATTCAAGTAGGGCAGTTGTCAGTTACTGGCGTAGGTATGTGCACTTAGTACTGGTAAACTGCTTAGATCATCTAAGCTTGCCCAGGAAGTGTAAGTAGGTTAACTGACCACTGTAATATGACTGAAAAACGGCGAAAAATCCAAACAAACAAGTTTCCAATGACAAAAATACAAATATTCATATTTATAATTTATACAATGTGCATTGCTGAAATTTATTGTATGAAAACAAAATACCAAAAATAATTGGAGCTGAAAAAGTTCAAAATATCTATTTACATGTTTGTAAGTTAAGTTAGTTTTCTTCAACATGGGATAAATTGCACTGTTACTAGGAATCGCCAAAAGCAATAGGCTGTTGTTTTCTACAGTGACAACTTCTGTGATCAACAATACTGATATATGGTTGTCTTATGTGATTCATGTCTAAAACTAAAAACTGACCAGCCGTTTCTACTAATTCACAGGAGGATGACAACAAACCTAGGGGATTTGACAGAGGCTTGCAGCCTGAGAGAATCATTGGAGCCACAGACAGCTCAGGAGAGCTCATGTTTCTCATGAAGTGGTTAGTATAATGTTTTAATCTGCATACTTTGTTACTTCCTGTGTTTGATAGTCAGTTCTGTCACGATTAATTTGTTGCAGCGTTATGGAAACTTATAGATGTATTGCTTATAGAATTTTATATATTTGTATTAAGTAGTGTCGAAAATTCAAAGTTTGTTTAATTTATATAATAATGAAGTTACTGGTATATTCAGAACTGTTTACATTTTCTGTTACTTATTTTATTTACAAATAAATACACTATTATTAGTTGATGAGGGATAATCATGAAGTCTAAGAACACACATTGTGTGTTTTAACATATATTAAGCAAAAAGAATATCTGCTTACATCGACATAGAAGCCTCAGTTGTTACTACGATACACAGATTGTGATTCTCCGTTCATCTGATTTCTTCCATTTGAATGGTAAATTATATACATATACTGCTTACAATTTTATATACATTTACTGCTTAAATTTGCTGTCACTGTTCAGAAATGATGTTGTGAAAGCAAACCTTTATGGTGGGTAGGAGAGTACAAAGGGGTATAAATTTGCAGTCCGAGGTATAGAGCCAACTGGTCCCAGAACCCTGAAAGCTTGTGAGCCCCGCCTTGAAATCATGAGCCACTTAACCTCATTAGAGCTTGCAATTTTAGCACATTTATTCACATTACTGAAACAAACATGTTCAGCTATTCAGTACTTTTTTGTTCAGGATTTCAAAGTCTGTATAAATTATGTAATATTAAGTTACGTATTTAAAAAACAACTGCTTAACTTTGGATGTGTGTATTTACGGTATGCAGTTCGCCAACTAGGCTTAATACTTGTTGCCTCCGGCGGCAAAACAACTCGCCATTGGCGACTGGGTGCGATTAAATTTATATCCCTGACCTGTATACACTGGTACTGAATTATTTGTGTTGTTTATTCAAGGAAAGACAGCGATGAAGCAGACTTAGTGCCAGCCCGACAGGCCAATGTGAAATGTCCACAGATTGTCATCGCATTTTATGAAGAAAGACTCACCTGGCATACTCACAATGATAATGACGATGACGATGAAAAATCGTAACTTGTCACAGTCATCGGTTGTCTTTTTAACTGTGTTTGGTACCAAATGTTTTCTGTCGGTTGAAATGTGCTGTAGTAAATGAAGGCTTGTTGGCAAAGTAGGAATACTTCAGTTTGCTATTCTTTTGAGTTTTGAGTATGAAAGCTCTTAGCTTAGTTTGAAAAATCAGTAAGCCAAATATTAAACATTAAACACAAGTTACTACTTTCACATCCTTGCATTGATAGTGTTTTTGTGATTTTTGAACTTTACTGATTAAAGAGGTAATGGGACTATGGGAGTATAGTAATTACTGAAAAACATGATCCTAGCATTTAATGTTTTTAAAAATCATTAATGTTTAGTAGTAGAAAATGTTTTTCGAATTACTGGTAAATGAAGAATGTTAGTATTCCGTCAGTTTCGTTTAGACTGGGTTTTAATTTTCAAGCGTTGACATGTGGAAGTTTTCTCTCTAAATCATGTTTGTTCTTGATCTAATTCAATGAATATAGGCGTTTATATCAAGTTGAAGTGTTATTGTGAAATTCTCTTACGTAAATCATTACCTACTTTAGAGCAACATATTTCTTCCATGTATATAAAAAAAACGTACATATGCATTCATTCATGCATATTGCAATGTGGGACCCTCATTTCATGCCAATTTTTATTTGATAATTTCATTGTACAAATCATTGTCATTTTATAGCTGCTTCAGTTGTGTTTCTCTTGTAAATTTAAACTTTTTGCTTATTCGTTCATGCATTTATTCCTTTATTATTTCAAGTTTGTACAAAGGTAAATCTCATCTAACGGATTTGGAAAAGTTCCCACGTACCATTGTATGTTTTAGTTTTCTCTTTGATTTGCATGTGTGATCATTGTATACGTTACATTTTTCACCGCTTTCAAGGCCAGGAATTTCAGATCTTTGTTGTATGATATTTGTGTTTGAAATTTTGTCTGGATTATCAGGAAAGCATACACACATAAAAAAGATCTCACCAAGAAGTAAGTTTTTGTTTTTCGCAAATATTCTTTTAAGTAATACAATGTAACATCAGAAATTTAATATTGTATTACTAGTACACAAAATAGTGCCAAAGTTGACTTTCCAGTTTTATAGTTTATCATTTAAGCTGTAAATTTGCATAAGCAATTGTTTTCGAAACATGCAAAAGATATTTGATAATGTAACAAATACATTAACAATCTTTGTTCAGCATTTACCATTTGTTCACTAAGGAAGCCCGAGTCACTGGAATTGAAATTGGTGTTTGTTAGTACTGTAGTAACCTACTTAAATGTGTAGTCAGGTTGAAATAAAGGTGTTTGTCGTGGTTATGAACTTTTGAATGTCTGACAAGAAGTCATAATTGTAACCACAGCAGCGATATTTGGACTGTTTTTATCTGTTTATATTCTAGTAACAAATAATTATTATATTCATAAATAATTCCACATATTTCTATCACTTGGAATATCAATGGGTTGATCTAAAAAAAAAAAAAATTTACAGTTCTATACTGTCGTGGATAAGTAAAATTTTCATCTTGTTCAATACTTCGTAATATTTCATGTACATGTATAAAGTGCGCATTAATCGAGTAAACATTTATATACGTTTTAATGTGAAAAGCGCGTGAACGTGACGATGGATTTTTCGTTGTTTGAGTAGGACATTGATAATAAGGTGTTGTCGAACTCGTGACTTAGTCATATTGGCAGTGTCGATTTGTGACGTTTTAACCTTTGTACACGCTTTATGTGTGAGACGACAGTTGGAGTGATTGAGAAATTAATAGATTGGAATAACAATTATGATAGTTTTTATTTCATTTATATCTCAGTAAATAGTTGTTTAGTAGCCATTGAAGCCACTTTAAAAAATGCCTGGTCGATTTTGGCCATAACACTCGCAAGAACATATTTTTGTTGGTCGTCTGTAGGTTGGGTTGGTACACGATGAGCTTCTAACGAAAGTTTGAATTAGGACGTTTCTATGTGAAATCAAATGATTTCTCTTCACAAATGGACACAATACAAAACATTTAAGTGAAATTTTCTTGTTTTAAAACAGTTTAATGAAAAAAGACCCATGCATTATTAATCAACCGCCGACTTCGGAATTGTATGACTTGTATTTTCACTAAAACTCGTGATTTTTGGTCCTGATTAGTCTGTTCATCTGATTATCATTTTAACTTTTGTCTGGAATGGAATGCTGTACAAGTATCCATTGATTGGGGCATGTTCCAGAGCTAGTGAAATCGGGTCTGAAGACCCGTAGTGTGTCGCAGTCTGCGTACGTAAATCAGAGATAATTTTCTAATACGATTCATGTCTTTATGCAATATTATTGAATTCAACATGTATGAACTGAAACAACATCATTGCATTTGAATATAAAATGTTCAACGGTTACCAGTACCCTATTGCGCACAAACTGGCACATGGTGAAGATTTTGTGAAACTCGATGAATGAAAATTCATCCGATTACAATTGGGGATGAGTCTGTCCGTGGCAGAACTAGAAGGTTGGAAGCGCACTCGAAATATTACGCTTCCAAATGATATTTTCCATTGCTACATGGTTGCCTCCTTTCACATTTTGTCGTCTGCAGCGGTACCTGACCTAGAGCGGATGCAGCCCAATCCGATGATGAACAAGTTAACTTAAAAGAGAATCTTTCTGTCCAATTTACAGATCTTGTGCGATTGCTGTCAGTTTTGCACCGATCAATTCCCCCCCCCCCCCAGGGGGCCTATGTTACCATGATCTAAACAGAACAGTATATTTCCCGGCACCCGGAATCATTCGGCATGTCAAATCTCCCCCCCCCCCCCCCCCCACTGTCGGGAATTGCTTTCAGTCTAAAGTCCCGTATACGCCCGACCCCCCCCCCCCCCCCCGGGGGAAAATATTGATAGGTGCATTTGCAAAGATGAACTTGATTCTTTGTGTAATGAATGTGCTAATATGTAATTCCTTAAATTTTATATATAGTTTTATGTTGAGCCATGAATTACAAAATATGCACGAACATGGGTAACAACTCCGTGTGTACAACTATTTACCAACTAATGCATTATTAATGTATCATTGGTCTCAAAGCTAGCGGACGTGACGTAGAAAGGTATACATACGTGATCTGGAGCAGAAACATTGGACTTGTACCACTCAAATAGCGGGTACTGCAGCATCCCCGCTAGCCCCGTAGAGGAAGGTAGCACGCCAAACAAAACCGGTAATGACGTCAGGGGACAACTGGGGACAAAAGAGTATACTTTGCAGGTCAAATTACACCAAAACGGAAGTCACATCCTCAGGGTTACAGTCAGTTAGATAATAAACACATAGGGTTCAGTGTATAATGCATATGATTTTTAAAATACAGTTTAAATGATATGTTTTGGTATCAATTTGAAGGTATATATGTAAGAAATAAGAAAAAAAGACAGTTAGGCACTACTTTATCTTAAATGGTTCCCAGCTTCATAACTTTTGGCCCATGTATTCATGCAAAAAATGGCAGCCCCCATGCCTGTCAAAACCGGTGTGTTTATTCTAAGGTAAATATTTTGAGTTACAACGTATAGAAATTTTTGACATGCTGTTTTTTCAAAAGGTTATGGCCTTATCTTTCCAACAATGTATGGTGATATATTGGGAAGTCGCTTGGTCATGGTGAAAATTGAGATCAAACATTGAATATTTTATATGTAACAATGAAGGAATTTATTTGCGCATGCGTAACCTTCATGCAGTGAGGCAATTTAAAACAGCTGAGAGACGCCGTCCGTCTGCGCTGAGAAAAAAGCCTACAGTTCCGAAAGTCCTGTGGCTGCTATATGTTTCAATGCAATTTATCGGTGGTCCCCAGTGGCTTTCCATACTACAGCCTTTTCAAGATTGCAATTTGATGCATTGAAGTAACATTCTACTCAACAAGTCATCAATTATTGAATATTACTTATATATTACTGGATCCTGAATAGAAGATGCGTTTTACGCCCAATATATGTTGAGCCTACACTATTGTCATTAAATGTAGATCTATTAATAATTCCTTGAATCTAATAACCTAATCTAATTAATATTCCTTTATTGCAGAATATAGGCTAATAGAGCTTAAATTTAACTTTATAACAACACAAATGATTATTAAATGATACACCAACTTACATATCGTTTAGGAATGTTATCTCAAACGAAAACAGATATGATCTGTAGATGTTTAAGAGAATTAATATAAAGTAGATCGTTATTTCATGTCGCATTTACTCTAGCGCCGAAATTAGAATTGAAAGGTATCGGGTCAACTTGGCCCGAATAGTAACCCAGCCCGGTCCTACTCGGCCTGGTCTAATTCGGCCCAGTATTCAAACGGTATCAAAGGGGCGTGTTTTTGACACTTCGTAAAAGGCGTTATAAAGTAGGCGTGTAACAATATCACTGGCCCATATCGCGATATATCGCATTATTTGACAATGTATCGCGATCTATACCGCGATAATATATTGCCCATAATAAAAAGCGAAGTTTCTCTTCATGTCGCACTATAATTACCGTACACACGAATTTATTATCACAATTTTAATGTTTAAATACCAATACATTCAATTTAAAATATCATACACTATTAAAACTATTTGCATGATGCTGAATATCATATTTAAAATATATTTATTTAGTATCAAAATTGTTTGCATATATTTTAACAAGTTTTCATAATGTCGTTATTTTTGTCTTTTGTCACACAACACCTTAACTATATTTTACAGTTTTTTATTATTCCGTCAGCTATCTAAACTCGATTTATATGTCAGTTAATTATAACATGATAAAGTACTTCAATATGCAATAGCAAATGTTTACAAATTATATTTTTTAAATCAGCTATTCAACAATTATGTATCATAAACAGTATATTTGAGCCGGTATATACCGAAAATACAAATTCACTTAAACTGTGACGGCAGTAAGGCTTTATTTTGAGAGAAGAATAAAAATAATCTAAATAAAAATATAATAAAACATTTGTTTTAATAAAAAGACATGGCAAACGTATAAAAGGTACATATCGTTAAATACCGGTATGAAATTTTAATATTGCGATATATTATCGCGTAATCCAATACCGCGATATACCGGTACACCGGTACAAACCAGTACACCACTATTTGATATACGTCGTATGACTCGCATCTCACAGTATCGGTCCATGGACCTTGTAAACCGAACAAATTGCAAACAAACAAAGTAACTATGCATCACACTCGGACATTCGATCTTAACCTTTACATAGGTAGCGTACAGAGCCATGCCGGAAACACCCACACAACTCAGGCCGGGTCCCACCAGCCATGGTAGTTCTGCAATATATGAAGAAATGCATCCAAACATAACATGTGACTGAACGTGTCACTGTATTATTATTAGTTTAAACCTATTTATTTTAGCCCGATTGCGTCGAAGCCTTACAGAGAGACACGAACAAGTCCGTTACCTGGGAAGAACCAGTACTTGAAAACTCTCCATTATTGGGGATCGAACCCGGGACCTCCCGGTCGCAAGGCGGACACCATATCCACTACACCATTACAACCTGTATTATTATACGAGTATTAATTACAATAACTCTGATAACGTTTAAATACAGCGTATGTTGTTAGTTTTTGTTATTTAGAAGTGCAACTAAATGTACATATTACAACATCACCGAAGGTTCAAGATACTGTATGCAAAATCAACAACACACCCAAAATACTCAAACATCACCTTTTGTGGCTAAGCCGAGGCACAAAGCCCCCACCACATAAATGCATCTGCAAAACAAAAGTCCGTTAAATACATGATACGCACACGTGTTTTATATTAACTTAAGCATTTAAAATACGCCATTATTTTGAGTCTTACTTAACTTTTAAGTGGTTAGATTAGGTGGTTTGAGTTACAAGTATTTTATCCTATAAACGGTAATTAAATAGAACTAGATCGATCGGTATCTGAAAGGTAATAAACCTAACATGCAACTATTAAAGTGAACTCGAGAGGGTTACTTACATTGAAAGGATACGGAAGACTCTCATCCCTGTCCGCGGAATCAGTGGTCCCACCAGAGAACACGTGATGTACAAGATGCATATTGCTATGGAAAACCAGAGGTTCAAGCGTACGTCTTGCGCATAACAACCGCGCAGCTTCCGAAATTTCAACGTTTCTGATTGGCTCTCAGTACTAACAACGCTGTTTGATTGGTTGCTCCAGTAGTTCAAAATGATTTATGACCGATTTGAAGGAATAATACCAGTCTGGTTGATACTTGTAGGAATATGAGTAACAGGCGGCCTAAGACGTTCAGTTGTTCTCCAGGTCCTGCCACTGCGTACTCGAATTCGCAGTCGCCATTATATGCCTTTAAAATGGCCTCAAGATCGACGGATGTGAAAAGTTTATCGCGTGACGCGTTACTGATACGATCCGGTGGAATGCTGCAAGGTCTGTGCTCTTCTTTCGAGCACAGTTCCGTATAGAAACCTTCCTCTGTTAGCACGAACTGTATGGACGACCGGGTGACCAGCGTACAACAGTATTTCCACAAAGCACCAGTTTGTGCAAAACTTCGGAAACTTCTTATACAGCTTAACTCCAGGAATGTTATAACTTACGTGGTTTATGATTCTACTTTATTTTGCACACATAAATGTACTCTGCATGCAATACCTGTGCAATATTCCCATAGATGATTAGCGTTCCTTACCCGCCGTAAGCTCCACCTCCGCTCTCACTTGGAAAAACAATGTCCGATCACTAGGTGAACAAATCCACATTCTCAGGCAAGGGAAATAAATAATTGATTACCGTCCATGTATAACAATATATCTTTATCATAACGATACTTTTCCGGTGGTGTTGCTTTTCTGGTATAAAGAATGTTGAGGGTTCATTTTTATTAATTCGTTGTAAGATTTATACAATGAACACTGTAGACTCGTAGTAGTGACCTCGATAAATAAACACTATTGAAAAAAAAGCATACCGAACACTATTGAATTTCATATAACTTACCTTAAAGTTGATTAACTTCCTAAGATATGCTACTGCAGATATAACCACAGAAAATAATAATCTTAATTTCCTTTTTTCTTTTAAAAACAAGACACGTTTATTGAACTACAAAAATAGGCGAATTATATATACGTACTCTGATTGAATTACGGATTTCCTTACACTTACTTATAATTACACTGGATTGAAGAAATGCATGGCATCTTTTTCAAAGCATATTCATGCAGGAAAAATAAGGTAAATTAAAAATCATATTTAGTTTAAAACTATTTATTTTAGTTTTACTGTGTAGAAAGCCTGACTATAATTGAGATATTTTGACAATGAATTAATAATTAATCTGTTTCCAGAGTAGAATCAGTACTGGGTGTCTTTTTTAGAAAGACCATTCAAATGCTCCATTAATATGGATCATACTCAGAATCGCTCAATCAAAAGGCAGACACCATATCCACTACTCATGATTACACCTCTGCAACTCAAGGAAAATACACAATTTTTATTTTAAACTGACAGGCACAATAAAAACATGTGGCTACCAATTTGTATTTCTAAGCAACAACCTGTGTATACATATACAATATGGCCAGAATGGAAAAATGGAGGCCACATTATAATACAGTGAAACTACCATGCCTTAGTAACCTGGTTACCCATTAATAAATAGATAAATGCTTTGAAGACCTCCAGTGGCTAACCTTTAAAAGGCTAGAACAATGTAAAAACCTTCTTTATTACAAGGTATATCATATTTGCATTCAGAATTGTATGCAAATTCAGTATATTTTCAGAATAATTTATGTAGACTACAGCAGTGTTTGTAGCCTTTGTCACATAGTTCCAACTTTGCATGCATATTGCAAACAAGAAAAGTTTAAACAATGTGTGGCGTGTACATTTTTATTGCAAACACAACTATATATATATATAATGAAATAAATATATAACAACAATAATTATATAAATGTAGTATTCGTTATTGTATATAACCAGGTTGTTTACCACTAAGTTTGCCCACATGTGTGGTCAAAGAGAGATAAAAGGCTTTAATTTGCACTTTTGCAACCTTACAAGGATTGCCAGTAATGTTAACACGGCTTATTCTTAAATATGTTTGGCTGTTTCATCTGAAGAAGGAAAATAGATATTTCTGAAAAATCATTAGCTGTTAAATCTGAAAGAAGAAAAAGAACTATTTAAATAGGACTTGACAAATGATTTTACATATTTCTAAATTATGTCAACACTATTTCCCTTTGAATAAGAAAAACTGTAATATTTAACAAATACACACGTACATAACAGTGTTATATTCATAATTAACATAAACCATTAAGTTCTCATAAAATTAACATATCAGACTATTACATGTAGATCTAATTGATTATTTAACCCATTTATACAATTAAAATACTAACATTAGTTTTTCTCATTGAAACAGAATCTGATAACAGTACTGTAGTTAGGCATCAAAAAGTAATATTTTGCTGGTAGCTGGTCATCTAAATTTGCACTTGACCAGTAACAAAACGGCAATTTTCCATTCTGGCAAGTGGATTTTAAAGAAAAATTACAACAAACAGCATAAAAAATAAAAGAGTAAAGAAAGTTAATTCAAAGTGAACATGAATGACTTGCGTTTGAACAAGGATATCATAAGTTTTTACAAATGGAAATTGCAGGGCAAAAATTACATTCTAACAGACTGCAGTCATTGTAAACAAATACATGGAACAAACTATTCATAGTGTCTTGACTAAATTGCATTTGCATTGTTTATATACATGTCTTTTCAGGCTCCCATTTTCCAACATTTTTTGCTAATTGTGCCTCTGCAGTCTAATGTCAGTATCTATCCAGATTTTAAGCATAAATGAAGATTGTTGTTATTTAAGCACTGCACAACACCATTATCCATGATGATGCATGAGACTATTACACATACCTCCTAGGATAAATGTATTGGCATACTTAATCCATCTATACGGCTAGTACATTTCAAACTGATTTGTATTAACTGTTGTCATCAATCTTTGCCACTCAATTGTCAGCTACGTGAACTTTGTCATTAGCAAAAATATTTGTATCCGATATCGAATCAGAATTCAGAGTCTGACTGAGTGGTGCTCATCCGAAATCCGTTTATATTCATAATTACAATTTACAATTATATTCCACGAAAGAATATAGTTATTGTATATTCTTAGAGAGAATATTCACAAGACCAAAATAAAACAATATTTATTTTAAGATTTTTCCTCAGATTATCAAATTAAAAGCCTAATTATGGATAAGCTTGCTAAGAAATCATATGTTGTTGTATCAAAATGGCCTATGGTCTCTATGTGCTTTGACGAAACATATCGTCGTTTCCATCTCGGTGCTCGAAATCTCGTGTTGCTTATTCTCTTGTTGTCGGTATTTTTTTTTATAGATTTCTTGATTAATGTTTACAGTCTATTTGTTTCTTTCAAGAATAAACCGAAGGATTGTATTAATTCTTCCCTTGCATTGGTTGTAATATCTTGCATTTCGCCAACTAATACTGCTAATGAAATGTTTGTACAGTCTATGCCGTTGCGATGGAGAATTTCTTCAGTTTTATTTTTTAAATCTTCTCTTTGTTTTTCAAACCGTAGACAGTAAAATATAAAATGTTCTACTGTTTCTATTTCCTGGCATACGTCACAGTATTCATCATAGCTTTCCGTTATTTCTGACCAGTGACCTTTCAACCGAGTGTGACCACTTATTAGTTGGTTTATTACACTGAATGTTTTTCTGTCTCGATCACCAGTGCAACTACGTTTTCCTGGTTTTTCAAAGAACTCCTGTATCCGAGATGTTTTTTTCTGAGTTTGTCCCAGGGGTCACAAGGTCCATTTGTCCAGGGCCTTTGATTTCATAAGTTTTATCACTTCTTTGGCATCTAGTCTGTCATGATTGGTATCTTCTTTCAATGTGATTGCCTCTTTAGCAGCAAGTTTTGCCTGCTGATCCGCTAATCCATGTCCACAGATTTGTTTGTGTCCTGGGATCCAGTGAATTTCTATATTATTGCCTTTTGATTCAATATCTGCTACTTACTGTTTTATTTTTATAACTGTCTCTATATTTCTCGTTGGTACTTCTTTCGAAAAGTCTACTGATATTGCTGCCTAGCAGTCTGTAAAAATATATATTTTTTATTGACCGCGTCCTTTAATTCGCTTATGAATTCCAATCCAAGTTCAATTCCTACAAGTTCACCCTTGTAATTGTTACAAAATTTTCCCACACTTCTGCGTAGCAATACAAGACTACAATTGTATCCTGACAGGTAAACGACAGCTTCTGCTCCTGTTGGGCCAGGATTTCCTCGGGCTGAACCGTCCGTAAACACGAGTGTGTCTTCTTCTGTATGTTGGGCCAGGATTTCCTCGGGCTGAACCGTCCGTAAACACGAGTATGTCTTCTTCTGTGCACTTATTTAGTATTTCTATTATATTATCTGCCTGTTCTTGTTTAACGTTCATGACGTCTTTACTGTTGATTTTTTTCTGTGGTTCTAAATAAACCTAGTGATTGTTCGTTAAATTCAAAATCTTTTTCGATATTCTGGAGATCCACATTTACTTTAAATTCTACATATCTGAACACCAATAAGGCAAATGGTGTTGGTTTGTTTGGTTTTAATTGCGGATGTGTCCATGAAGTCCCTATAAATAGGATCGTTTTTTCTCTTTGCAGCTATTCTTACAGTTTCTTCTGTCTGTCGGAGTTTAATATGTATATTCAAAGGTAATGTGTTGGTTAATACCTCCAGTACGTCCGTTCTTGTACTGGTCAAACAACCACTTGCTCTTCACATGGCACTTCTCTGAATACTGTTAAATTCTTTAATGCATTTATCAGTTGCAGTTGTTAGTTCTGCCACACCAAAATCTATAATTGGAAGTATAAGGGATTTATACAGTCTCATGTATGTTGACTAAGAGCATCCATGGTTGTGTTCTACAATTCTGTCCAGCTGATGTAATGCATTGAACCCTTTTTGTGCCTTTTCTTTTATATGACTTTCAAAGTTCATTTGGCAGTCTATAACAATGCCAAGTACTTTCTTCGTTTGGACTAATTCTAGTTCTCTTGAATTCAATTGTAATTTTTCAGTGACTGTTGAATCATTTCCTATAATTAAAGCTTTTAGTTTTCTCAGGAGCAATAGCCATATTCCACTTGTCACACCATAGTTTCATTTTCAAGATGTCTTGATTGGTTGCTTTCATCGCTTCATTAACATTAGTGTGGTGATTCCAAATACACACATCATCTGCGAATAATTCTGAATGATATCCTTGAATATTGATCAAACTATCAATTGTATATTAGTTGCATAATATTGGAATTAGTACTGATCCTTGAGGAATACCTACTTTTGATGTCATTACAGGAGACCGATATTCATTTACCTTGAAATAAAATTGTCTGTTTGTTAAAAATTCTTTTAAGTATAACCATCTGTCTTCCTCTGATATTGTTCTCATAGGCCCTTTTCAACAATCCAGCCCGCCAAACACGTTCGAAACAGGATTCATAATCCAATACAACCAGAACTGATTTATCTTTTTTTACCAATTTCCTTGAATGCTCTGCACCATGCGCAGAACAGCTTGTGTGCACGACTTGTTCTTTCTATATGCATTCTGTGATATTGAGAACTTTTAATTCACCTCTAATTTCCTGTTTAGCCGCACTTTAATGATTTTTTCCATTAATTGACCTATCACACTTCCTAAAGTAATTGGTCTATATGATTTAACATTGTTATAGTTTTCCTTGTCAGGCTTTGGTAACATTATCTTTGGATCTAATTTGAATCCCTCTGGCAGTTTCATAGCAATGTTTACAATCGACGTCCGCACCAATATGGCGGACGCGGAGACGCATTTCATTTCCGTACGGGTAATAGCTAGGCGATGCGGCATCTAGGTTTATATATCTATGCAATATATCGTGGAACAGGGGAGATCACTGATAGCACGCTAATCCGAACTGCGAAAGAATTCATTGCTATCAGTGGATTGGTCCACTAAATATTATCAATAAATTATTTCATAGATTGCTATGGAGAGAGGACAAGAAATACCGTAGATCCTAATTAATCAAGTGCGAACATATAGAGGATATTTGTTTGTTTCCGGTGTGATAACGCGTGATATCATCACCGGAAAAGGAGACAATTAATATTTTCATGAGCGCTTGCGAGTGAAAATATGTAAATTGTCAATATTGTAAAAAGCGGTAGTTTTTTCTTTAGCGGTTCCCAGAAATTCTAAATGTAAACAACGTTTTGCGCATGCGTTGACGTTGCTATGCATGGCTTGTCTTGTTCCAGTCGGCCGCCTTTTTTTTTCTCGATGCGTAATGTTTTTCTTGCAAAAATGTCATTGTTTTGAATCAAAACAGGATGAAAATATGAGCCACTCGGCGTTTGAGTGTTAATAAGCGGGGGTGTAAGGGAACGCTAAAGTAAAGGTGTTCTTAAGTACATATTGAAAGTGAAAGTGCGTTCAGTTCTCCGAAATTCAGTTTTCTAAAAATAGCGTGTGCATTGGTATTATGATGTAAATAATAGTTAACACAGTCACGACATTCAAACGCACATGTGTTTTCGTAAGCAATTCAAGCTGATTGAACTCGTAGATGCGCGTTAAAATGTGAAACAACAAAAGATTATCTTTCAGCGTTCAACGCTTTGATTTTTAATCGTCATTATAAACACAATATACCTGTAAATGATTTAAGTTTATGAAAGACGTCGTAGTGTGGTTGCTGGCGTTGGTCATATACTATTGTATCAATGGGTAAAATTGGCAAATATTAAATCTTGTTATTGAAATTAATTTCTGCATGTTCTAATACTACAACACTTGTTTGCAATAAAAACCAAGGAATCATAACACTTATTTAATATTTATTTAAGAGTCTAAGACATTTCCGCTTCTATTACATACAAATACATAAGAAAACAATAAACTTTTATCAAAACAATGTCAAAGTGTAATACAATATACATGTACATACTACAACAGATATAGAGGACCGGGCCTAGTGCTCAAAACTTGAACATGCCATTCAAGCTGACAGCCTTAAATAAAATTCGTTATATTAGTAAAACTTCCTATCAACGATGTTTTGTCAACATTTTAACGGCCGCTAGCTTAATTTGTTGTTGGAAGTATTAAGCAACTGGATGTACACAGACATGATAAATTGTTCTAGATTTTATACATGTGCTGTTCACTAGAGTTCTCTATGTGATGCACAATGATCCAGCAGTGTCTGATTTGTCATTCCTAAATGAAAGTACATGTATTAAAACTCAGATGGGTTGGAGCCAATATCACATTAAAAGGACATACCAATACAGTTTGTGATTTATCAAGTACCGGTACTCATATGTTTCAAAGCTATAACTACACAAAACAGCATCAGGTTTCAACAGGTGCCAAATTCATGAAACATATTAAGAAGTATCTTATTCATAGCCTTAAAATCAACAATTTATTCAACTTATTATTTATTTTGTTCAGTGCATTGAGCTGACTATTTATTACTTATTAGTAATAAGTAATAAATAGTAAGCTCAATGCAATATGGTTCTGCTATGCAAACTTACTAACAAAGAATGGCATGAGCAATGACTTTTGTTTTTATATTTAGTTGACGATCAATACTCAGCATATCATACATATGTGAAGAAACAGCTGAAATTAATATATTAGCTAATCTGTCAGCAAGTCTATTTAATGCTAGCTATACTGTCCTGCCACATTATAATTGCTTCTAACAAACATTACTACATACAAGAGGGCCCTGAGGGCCCTAGGACACTCACCGGACACCTTGTAACCCAATTGGAATTTGCATCCCCGACGCGTGGGTTATTTTTATCCCAGGGGCATAATATGAACAATCTTGAACAAACCTCTGGGCCTTGCAGTTTCAGGTAAAGATTTTTAAAGTAACTTTGCTATTTAAGTCTATATAAAACATGAGACCCCTTGGGGTGCCACCAGATTTGGCCCCAGGTGCATAATTTGAACCATGTTTGGAGAAGACCACTATGCAATGTTACGTACCAAATATAGGAAAGCTGTGGGCTTTGCCGTTTCAGAGGAGAAGATTTTTAAAGTCATTTTGCTATTTAAGTCTATATAAACCATGTGACCCCTGGGGCACGACCAGATTTGACCCCAGGGGCATAATTTGAATAATATTTGTAGAGGACTATATAAACCATGTGACCCCTGGGGTGTGGTCAGTTTTGACCCATGGGGCATAATTTGAACAATCTTTGTAGAGGACCACTTGAGGATGTTACAAACCAAATAAGAAACCTCTGGGCCTTGCAGTTTCAGAGGAGAAGATTTTTAAAGTCATTTTGCTATTAAGGTTTATATAAACCGTGACCCTCCCCCCCCCCGGCGTGGCCAGTTTTGACCCCAGGGGCATAATTTGAACAAACTTTGTAGAGGACTACTATAGGATGTTACATACCAAATATGAAACCTCTGGGCCTTGCGGTTTCAGAGGAGAAGATTTTAAAAGTCATTTTGCTGTATATTCTATATAAACCATGTGACCCCAGAGGCATAGTTGAACAAACGTTGTTAAGGACCACTATAGGATGTTACATATACATTCTATATAAACCATATGACCCCCGGGGCGTGGCCAGTTTTGACCCAAGGGGCATAGTTTGAACAATCTTTGTAGAGGACCACTTTAGGATGTTAAATACCAAATATGAAACCTCTGGGCCTTGTGATTTCAGAGGAGAAGATTTTTAAAGTCATTGTGCTGTATATTCTATATAAACCATGTGACCCCCGGGGCGTGGCCCGTTTTGACCCCAAGGGCATAGTTTGAACAAACTTTGTAAAGGACCACTAAAGGATGTTACATACCAAATATGAAACCTCTGGGCCCTGCAGTTTCATAGAAGATTTACACTTTTAAAATCTATTTTTAGCTCTGGTGACCTACATATGCAGCGGACCGTAACAATTTTGAACAACTTTCAAAGAGGGTCAGCTAATAATCAATCCTGTGAAGTTTGGTGAAAATCTGCCAAGTGGTTTAGGAGGAAATAATGTTTGAATGAAAAGTTGAGGACGCACGCATGCACACACACACGCACGCACACATGCGCGCACGACAGACAATCACAAAGCTCACCATAAGCACTTTGTGCTCAGGTGAGCTAAAAATGGAAAATACAAATTATGCATATTACCAGATAGTACATGTTACTGATGAAATATTTTCATTAACAAAAAAGTACAAAATAATGTAATACTGTATTTGCTTATTTTGGATTTCCCTTTTGATTAGCAAAAAATGGCAACAATTATAACACTTTCAACTATCACAAATTAAGTATATCACAAAAGTACAAAAAAACAACAACAAGATTCTGTGTTTGATAAACACGCATGCCCCCAGTTGGTGCTGTGTAGCCCATTTCTTAGTCCAAATTAGGTCAAGGTCAAGGTCAAAGTGGTAATATAAGTGGATTGGGAACGGTCATAAGTAAAAACTGTGTAAATATCCAGGTGTTGGTGCTAGACAAAACGGTTATCTAGTTAACCAAGAAACAGCCCATTTGAATTATTATGAGTGCAAATAGGTCAACGTCACGGTCAAAGTAAGGTTGGGTGATATGGGTGGATTGGGAATGGTCATAAGTAACAACTGTGTAAATATCTAAGTGTTATAGTAAGCGGTGTTGGTGCTAGACGAAACGGTAAAATCTAGTTAACCAAAAAATGGCACTTTTGAATTATTATAAGTCCAAATTCCGTCAAGGTCATGGTCATGGTCAAAGAAAGGTTGGGTGATGTAGGTGGATAGGTAATGGTCATAAGCAACAACTGTGAAAGTATTAAAGTGTTGTAGTAAGCGGTGTTGGTGCTAGACGAAACGGTAAAATCTACTTAACCTTGTCACGGACGGAAGGTAGACGGAAGGACAGACAGGACGATCACTATATGCCTCCTGCATCAAGATGCAAGAAATAACTAAACTTAACAAGTACTGTTAGTTTTCAATCACAACATAACAAAAAGTTAAAACATACTAATGGTTTGACACAAATAATATGAAAACACCTAATAAATAAAATCCATTTTACCCCAAATTGTACTATCATATTATCAGATACAAAAATATACAAGAAATTTATCATGGGCAAACTATGTATTGCCAAATATTAAAATGGAAACTGTCACTTGTGTCCAACCAAACACATCACTGAGGTATGCCTCTTGCAGGATCACTCCCTTGCTGTAAGGTACGGTATATTACAGGGCCCGTATCCACAAAGCTCCTTTGGGAACTTCGTTAAATTAATAACATTCCTTAAGTCTCTGACTGCTTCGTGTATAGGCTTTTAACATTAAAATGTTGTAAACTTGTAAATACTGCTGATAGGTTCAGTATTGCAGCCTTCTTTGTACAGAAATCATTGGATATGCACACAGAAAATGTGATCTGAATTTGTTAACTTAAGTGCAACTTAAGTTAAGATTTCCCTTAGGAGCTTTGTGAATACCAGCCCATGTCTCCCCTTGCTTGTCCTATTGAAACATTCAGTCATAATACAGGACAGCATGTGTAGGTGTAGCTGTCATAATGTTCTCCCTATAATAAGGACCCATCCCTTCTGCCCTCTCACCCCACTTTGAGGTACCCAAGTCAGAATTCAGTGGTAAAGTACGTCTATCTCATTCCAAACAAATACTTAGCCTTCAGTTAATATGACATCCACAAAAATCATCTCTCATTTTCAAATTAATTTATAGCAAAATTGTTACAATACAGATAGATAAACCACTTATAATGGCAAAAGCAACCATGAAAGGCTCAATGCACTGTTTTTATGGCAAAATAATGTTTTTTTAAAATGCATTGAAAACTTTACATGTAACTCACTGAAAAATTGATGGTTCCCAGTTTGGAATGTTTATTTAAATGTTTTTAATTTCCATGTCGTTATCACTATGTTTTGATACTATTGATTGAATGGATGGTTTTAATAGAACATCTTCTAAATATTTACACCTATCACTACAACTACAATAATAAATAAAAATAAAGTTGGTGTTCTGCCACACTTTTCAAAAAGTCAATCTTTGCAAACGTTAAAAAATGCACACTTAAATAACAATTATGCTTAAACATCCTCAAGCAGAACAGTACTTTATCTTAAATCGTCATCTGACTCGACTTCGATCCGTCTCACATTGAAGGCAGTTGGTACTTCCTGTTCGTCGTCATGGAAACCCCCGGAGTAACTCAACCTTGGCTCCTCCTCCTCTTCCCTGCGCCTCTTTGACTTCTTTTTCGACTTCTTAGACTTTTGTTGCTCTTCAAACCTTTCAAGGTCATCATCATATGGCCTTGACCTTCCCTCATCACGTGACCTGTGAGAGTGGCGGGATGACCTCTTCTCGGGGTCATCATGTGACCTTGACCTGTCACCTTCATGCGACCTATGAAATGGCCTTGGTTCTCGTTCTGATCTCTCAGGCGACTGATGCAGAAAATCTGCATACTGCTCTGGTCGAATCTTTAATGATAAAAAATGGATACAATAACAGTAACAGTAACATTGAATGTGGCATGAAAAATAGCTGATTAAAAAGCAAAGACGTCACCTACATACACATCTACCGGTAAAACATAAGATTAAAAAATTGTAATGTAGAATAGGCTAAATTTTAAACAATAGCCTTTCCAGTTTAAACCATGGCCTTTCCTTCTAACAATCTGAACTCTCCAATCTACACCGTCAATGTTTGTAATAGCTTTTCAATATATGCGAAATAAATGTTTTCAAATAAATGTGATTGTAGTACACATCAAGGGTTTAGCATGAAACTATTGTATCTGATACAGAAATGTTGAGCAAATACACATTTTCATGCTCAACACTCGATATATTTCATTGCATACAAGTTGTTTTCAAAAACTGAAGAAAAACTCACAAACCTCGCTTCTCCTTTGCTCCAGTGCAGAAGAGGGCCGCAATAACACCTCAGTGGGTGGGGTAGACTTGAGACGCTGAGGCATAGGAGCCAGGGCCTTGGGCAATGACAGCCTCATCTCGGTTGTCTCCACGTTATCTTCATTGTCTCTTTGGCGACGTGACCGGCGGGACTTTCGCTCGCCAGACTTGGATTTGCGCTTCTTTCTTGACTTCTTTGGTTGACTAAAGGAATGTAGAGTGATACAAATAATAGGCAATATTATTATATGCTTTTCAGTGAAATATCAAACTTTATTGGTGAAATAAAATTTTATATTTCACTGTTGGATCAGTGAAAATATAAGATTTTATATTTTAACTGCAGTGAAAATATAACATAAAACTGACTATTTTTCCATAAATAACATCGATCTACAAGTAGTGGTTTACAATGCTCGGAAAATGTATTTATATAACACATTATATAATTAAAAAAAATTATAATCTAGCGACAACGACTAACAAAATATGACACTTTTTTCCAACCATACTAACGAGTGACCATTTTGAAATCATTTATGACGTCAGAATACACGAACTTGTCATGTTTAAGCGTATCTCGCGCAATTTTATTTATTTATCGTCCAAAAGCATAAAATAAAAAATTTGATTTTGGTGTAAGATCGTATTCTATTTCACTCGTGATCATAGAAAATAGATATTTTCACTCGTGGCTGCGCCACTCGTGAAAATATCATTTTCTAAGAACACTCGTGAAATAAAATACAATCTTACACAGAAATCAACAAATATCCTCTATATGTCTCACTATATTGATACTAAAACATTTGTGGCTTATTTACCAATGAAATAAGCTTTGCGTTTATATGGCATACCACTTTAAGTGTTTTCCTAATTAAAAATTAGTGTAAAAACAACAATTGGGAGAAATTACCCGTACTCAGATTTAAAACAAATGGAAACAATAATTATTGGAAAACCTACTTATATGTGTTTAAATTCGGATGACTCCATGACTAATGTTTTTATATAAGTTAATATATGTGAATATTTATCGCCAAAGATTTCTTCAATGAATTGCAATATATCTCCAAAATATGCAGATGATAGTGACTGACCGCTTAATGTTCAATGTGCAGGCATTGTACTCCGGTGACACAGGTCAACAACTAAAATTCAAAGAACGTGACTATGTCACTGTCACAATGTTGTCATTCTGAAACTTACCCATACATATTCTCCTCATCTTCAAGGTACTCGGTTGCCCGTGGTGACGACGTCATCACAGGGTTGGCACGGGCCGAGTGGGGAAGTGACAATGTAATACTGCCACCACCATTCATGTACAGTGACTTCTTCTTTACACTGCAAGCATAAGGTAGCAAAATGTTTGGACACCGTCAACTTTATTTGAAAAGATTTAAAGGCAAAAATCACTTCATTTATAGTTTTTGAGTTTCAGAGTAACTCAGATCATGATAACATGACAACGCGAGTAATAAAAACAAGGCAAAAATTTTGTTCAATAATGCAGACAGACCAAGAGTCTGTGTTTGATAAACACATGCCCCTGGTTGGTGCTGGATAGCCCATTTCTTAGTCCAAATAGTGAGGTTGGGTGATATGGGTGGATTGGGAACGGTCATAAGTAACAACTGTGTAAATATCCAAGTGTTGTAGTAAGCAGTATGGGTGCTTGACGAAACAGTAAAATCTGGTTAACCAAGAGATGGCACTTTTGAATTATTATAAGTCCAAATAAGGTCAAGGTCAAAGTGAGGTTGGGTGATATGGGTTGATTGGGCATGGTCATAAGCAACAACTGTGTAAGTATCCAAGTGTTGTAGCAAGTGGTGTTGGTGCTAGACAAAACGGTAAAATCTAGTTCACCAAGAAACAGCCCATTTGAAATATTCTAAGTGCAAATTAGGTCAAGGTCATGGTCAAAGTGAGGTTGGGTGATATGGGTGGATAGGGAATGGGTCATAAGCAACAACTGTGTAAGTAGCGTTGTAGCAAGCGGTGTTCGTGCTAGACGAAACAGTAAAATCTACTTAACCTTGTCACAGACGGACGGAAGGACGGACGGAAGGACAGGGCAATAACTATATTCCACCCGCATCAAGATGCCGGGGCGCATAAAAAGTTTACATTTGGAAGACAAAGTGGGCCATCTAACAATTATCTAATTTTAATTGACAAATCATAGAATTATTAATTGAATATGCATTTACATAGCTAACAAAAAATTCTCATATCAAATAAAGTTAAATTTACTAAATAAGTAAACAACAGTTATTAAATATTTCTTGTATATAATAATAAATGTATGCTGTCCTTTCCTTTCTCTTAGGATCCAAAATGTCAACCATCCTGTTATGGATAAGATTTTTGTTTACAATTCTATATGAGACCATTGCTGGTATTCACAAAGCTCCTAAGAGAAAACCTTAACTTAAGTTGTACTTAAGTGAATATTTCGGATCAAATTTTCTATGTGAAATCCAATGATTTCTGTTTACAAAAGGGTAAAATAGTAAACATCCAGCAATATTTACTAGTTTGAAACATTTTAATGTAAAGACCTATACATAAAACAGTCACTGATTCCAGCATTTTATTTACGAAATAATTTCGATGTATTGTTGGTTATCTGGCGATAAACAAAAATTTGGAGTTCTGATGCGTAGGAATTAAACCACGAGGCTGTTAGCCCTCGTGGTTTAATAGGCACGCATCAGAGCGACAAAGAGTTGTGTATTGGCTGATAAACAACGATAATGCAAAAATTATTCTAACATGATTTGACAAATCTTTGCAACTGTAATGAGAACTACATTCTACTATGCTCCGCTTAGAATCGGGACTACTTTGCATTGTTTTTAGGGTAGTTTAACGATAATTTTCTTTCTTGTCTATAGAAAAATTAGCAAGTATCATGTTAGAATATGTTTTTGCTTCTAATTATTTTATTGCTTCATTTGTCATTGCATATTATGCAAACATAAAATTAAAATTTCAATTGCTGTGTTGGGCAGCCCAGCGGGAAAGCAGAGTTGAACCAAAAAGGAGCAGGATGATGCATTCTGCTATTCCGCTCCTTACCTTTCCCTGCTGTATGGACTAGTCCAAAGTTCAACCAACCTGCCATCAAGTTTCTCAAAAAACACTGGGATGTGCACGGAGACATCAGTCTTCACTGACCCTGTTTCGTCCGACATCTGGGGCTCGACAATGGGGAACTTGTCCACCGACTTGCCCAGTCGCTCTTTCACGTCGTTTAGTTTGTAGTGAGTGAAATGCATGTCAGGCTGACCATACCTTTAGCAGAAAAAACAAAAATCATCAGTAATAAATTGTTCTTTCATAAACTCAGTACACCCGAGTCTCTCTCATGTCCTTCAGGTTATAGTGAATAAAATGCATGTCAGGCTGACCATACCTGAGATTCAAAAACATAGAGAATACTAGGTTAGCGTTGAATGAAGATAGGTTTATTTAGCGAGGCTTAGAAAACCTGAACCACGAGATTTGGTGAGTGGTTTGCATTTTCGTGCCGAGCAAATAAACTTATCTTTAATCAACACTTACCTAGTATTCTATTTATCCCATCTGTTGCGTTTATCTCGAAAATTAATGAAAGAAAACATACTAATAACACGAAAAACATAAAACGCCTTCACAAAAATCAACAACATCACAATACTGCGCATGTTTGCTGTATGTGTTTGCTATATACAGTGGAAATACAGCTAAGTTCGTCTCATAGGGTGTTATTTCGTCAATGCCACCATGAAGATGGGATGAAATTCAATAATAGTATGTATGTATTCAAAGAGTCATTCAATCTGTAAACCCGATTTTATCTCATACATCCTTTAGGTTGTAGTAAGTGAATGCATGTCACGATGACCATATGTAGAAGAATAACTATATACCGGGCATAATGCAAGTGCATAAAGTGTCGTCCCGGATTAGCCTGTGCAGTCTGCACAGGCTAATTCTGGACGACACTTCATGCCGCACATGCATTAAGCCCGGTTTTCCCATGACACGCCCCAAATAATGTTGCTTTATTTCAAAGTGTTATTTACTTGCAGAAGCTTCCAATACTAAATGCATTGATCCATATAAAACTTTAAACAGTTATTCACTTTTAAACTATATTGAGACTAAAGAGAGTCCAATTGAAAGCATCAAAATATACTGATACTTGAGATTGTTCCATTAAAAACTTTTTTTTTCAATTAACATACAAATTGAAGGCCATAAAAGAATGGATATAGTTCATTACTAAATAATTCATTTTTCAGCAAGTGAACTGCAGTTATTTGCTATTAACAATTACAATAAAATTAAAACACATACAGGTCCTAATTCTTATAATGCAGAACGTTTTTTGATCATCTTCATAAATACACACAGTCAACAAAAACATATCCAACCAATTCTGAGAAGTTTTTTTCGCTATATATACCTAGAATAATTATTGTCTCTGAAAAAACTACTGAAACTGTGTATGACATGTAAAGGTTAACAAATCCTTTTTCTTGCTTTATCTTACCATTTTAAATTTTTTTCTGAGAGATTTCTGTCTTGAGCAAGATCAAATTGGCATGCATGTTATACAATGAGCAAATTAGGAGCAAAGTATCATTATATATGATGAATTCGATATTTCACGACTGCGTCAGTAAATAATACCCCATGCATACTTTTTAGCATGATATCCTTCTTTAATGGCAGGGGAGACAACTTGCTTCTTCTTAAAGCAAGGGAGGATATCCCGGAGACAGCAGAAGCACAGGATAAGGATCACAATCAGCACGAACAGCAGCACGCCTATCGCTATGGCAACGATCTCGCCAACCTTCAGGCCTGTGTCCTCGGAAGATTTGCCCACACCAGCTGAAACAACATAATCACAGATTTATATTTGTACCATAAACAATTTTGGAAATTTAAATTTCCAAAATTTTAACATGTCCCTCCCTATCAGGGTTGTAATTATTAACCGATCGCTGATCAAATTCATCGTTTAAATTTCCTTAGGAACTTTAACATTGCTATCGGTAATATCACAAGGGGGCCCCCTAGACCCTTACATTTAGATAAAAATCACTTATTTCATTTGATAATGACAACCCTGGTCCCAGTCCATGCTTCTGATAGTTTTGATTCAAGATCAATAAATTTTAATTCCTTGCATGCTTTGTTAAACAATATTCTGACTTAGTTCACTTTATTTGTTTATGCAATCATTTTCAAAACAAACAAACAAATAAAGTGGTGCATTCATATTAACAATCACCCATAGATTTCTACAACCACTTTAAGTTATTCTAGAAGAAATGCTTCATGCTTAAATGAAAAAGCAATCAAGTCAATTATAACACTTACGTAAGAAACTAATTAAGTTTGTTTGTTTGTTTAAAAAAATATCATAAAAATGCTTTGAGTATAAAATATGAATCTTCAGATAATGATTCATAAAAGTTTATACCATAACCGTAATCCATTTTAGATACCAGGTAGTAATCCTGAAAAACCTTTCTTCTGAGTGCAAATTTGCAATATTACAAGTGCCATATCAATTTCAAGAAATTAATCTTCTCTTACAGTTTTCACTGTGCACTGATAAGATAATCATATACATGTACTGACTGGGTATGCCATCAAATATCGAAAAGGTCTATTTGTATTGCATAGACAATCTCTAAATGATCAATAAAGATGTAGATCTACTTTTGTGTGTTAGGTTATTGTTCAGCATGGGATTTAAAGGGGTTAACTAAATATATTTAATTATGAAACCAACAGCGCTGAGAAAAACACATTCAATGAGTTGTAATTTTTATTTATATACATGCGAAAATATAAATGTGTACGAGTGAATATTTGGAGATAAAAACAACAACACTTTACTCAACTAATGATTAAATGCAAGTGTAAATCTTGTTATGTAAATATTTGGAAAAAACAACAAAACTTAACTAAAATAAACATATCATGCCTTGCTACATAATATACCAGGAATATGCAGAACATTTAGCTAAAGATAATTCCATTTTTTTCCTTCAAAACCGGTGCAATTTGATGGTTAGATTAAGAATTAATATTTTGTGCTTTTGTTTAAACTTACGTGTAATGGGGTTAGGGGCATCTGTTGTCGTAAATGCTGATACGGCTGAAACAAATGAATATTCAATTAGTGCCATTTTGCAATCCAAATTCCATCTGATATTATATTAAAATATTTATTAATTTTTGATTGTATAAATCAGAATCTTCATGTAATTTTTCATTACTTTATGAATTGTAAACTAATAAACTTAAAGTAATAAAAGTAATTTATTTCCCTGGCAGAGATCCAAAATGTCAAAAATAATATTTAGATCAAGTATATACAATAACAGACCTCAGAATATCATGAGGTCTCATATATTCTGCTAAAATAATGTCATCAAACAGAAAGAAGTCATATTCTGCTATACAAAGTGATCAAACAAACATGGTATTTATATAAGAAAACTCACGCTGACAGTCTGAAACGTTGGTGGCACCCAATCCCCCAGTGGTCAATGGTTTAGTGCACGGCTTGCAGGTGAACTGTCCCACCTCATCTTGGTAGAAGCCAATGGGGCACTCTACACAGCTCCTGTACAGATGTGATGTATTGAAGTAGGTACCCGTCCTGCATTTTTCTAGAAAAACCAGGACAACGTTTGTCATAAATAATCTGGAAAACAAATTCTGAAAATCTTAATTATGTTTGTGATGTATTGAAGTAGGTACCTCACCAGTATTTTCTAGAAATAAAAGAGAATGTGGCGTGTCTTGGGAAAACCAGACTTAGTGCATGTGCATTCAGTGTTGTCCCAGATTAGCCTGTGCAGACTGCACAGGCTGAACCGGGATGACACTTAACGCACATGCATTAAGCCCTGTTTTCCCACGACACATCTCAAATGTTACTCATAAACTAGTCCTGTTTAGCATCATTTAATTTGAAGAAATAATACACAATTGCCAACTGAAAATCTGACTGAATATTGTTTGAGATGGATTGAAGAACAGGTAGGTGCCATTCCTACATTTTCCTCCAAAAACATCAAAAACATAGACAAATCTCTGTCATAACATTGTCTACCGGTAGTTTTTCCTCATTCAATTTGAAGTAAGAACACAAACATTCTCCAATAAAAAACTTACTGAATATTTGTTTGGAAAAATACTAAGCAAATTTCCATGTTACAATTCATGTTGAAAGTTTTACAACAAACAATTGAGCTACATGTAATACATGAGTTATTACCATGATATCACCATGTTATTATATATGAACATTGTTATTAGATATTACCATGTTATTAGAAATGACAATTTATTAGATATGACCATGTTATTAGATATTACCATGTTATTGCATATGACCATGTTATTAGATATGACCAGACCATATTATTAGATATGACCATGTTATTAGATATGACCATGTTATTGCATATGACCATGTTATTAGATATGACCAGACCATGTTATTAGATATGACCAAGACTGGTTGGATATGACTACTAGCTAATACAAAAGGGCAAAAATAAAGCATTAGCTCACCTTGGCAGTAGTTTATGGAGGAGGCCCCAGTGCCCACTGTGGTCTGGCCGGCCTGGCATGGTATGCACGAGCCTCCCGATAAACTCTGTTGGTACTCGCCAACTGGACATCGCTCACATGTCTTACTGGCCGAGTTGTACTCTGTGCCCAACCCACACCGGACTGAATTTGCAAATAATATGACGGAAATGCTTTTCTTTTTTTGAAATTTCTGACAATCCTGAACAATGCATTCTTAACAAGTAATACTGAATAATAAATAATATCCATTGGATAGGTTTTTATAAATTGGTAAAAAATAATGAAAATCTTTTGTTCCAACAAACAAAGCACTTATCATAAGTTGTAACATGTAGACAGAATTTTTTAACACATTTATTTATATATTTTCATGGATATCACAAAATCTTGTGCATAACCTAGCCATTAAACATCTAACTTCAGTCTATACATACCACATTTTCCAGCTGCTACCATCATGCCTGAACTGCATTCTTCTACTGCTGACACAGAGAAGGTTGTAAGGTCAGGGGTCACAGTCTGCAATGGTATCCATGGAAACTATGATCAAAAGGTCAATGTTCGTTTGTATTTAATAATAAGAGGGCCATAACGCCCGGCCGTAGGTCGCTCACCTTAGGGGCTAAGGAACTAAACTGTTCTGAGTAAGTTTCATGAAGATTCGGATAAGGCTTCTGGCCTGAAGACCTAGTTTTTGACACCAAGTCACCTGGTTTCGAACTTGTCCTAGATATCATTGGGACAAATGTTCGGAGCAAGTTTCATGATTATTGGGCTATAAATGTGGCCTCTAGAGTGTTCACAAGCATTTACTTCAATCTGGCCTGGTGACCTAGTTTTTAACCAGATGTGACCTAGTTTTGAAGTTGTCCAGGATATCGCTGAAACAAATGCTATGATCTAGTTTCAAGAATATGGGGCAAACAATGCGCATTCTAGAGTGTTAACAAAATTTTTCTTCAATTTGCCCTAGTGAACTAGTTTTTTGAGCCCACATGACCCAGTTTTAAAATAGGCCGAAATATCATTTCGACAAATGTTCTTGGCAAGTTTCATGTTGATTGGGCAAAAAATGTGGGTCCTGGTGCATTAACAAGCCTTATACAGTTTTCAATACAGCCATATAAGGAAAACTGCCCCACCCCCTGTCGGCCATGTTTTTCAACGTAGGACAACCATTTTCGAACTAGGCCGAGATATCATGACAACTCATGCTTTGAGCAAGTTTCAAAAAGATTGGGCAAAAAATGCGACTTCTAGAGTGTTAACAAGCTTTTTCTTCAATTTGACCTAGTGACCTAGTTTTTGACCCCACATAACCCAGTTTCGAAAACTCTGTCGAGATATCATTGAGACAAATGTTGTGAGCAAGTTTCATTTTGATCGGGCAAAAGATGTGGCCTCTAGAGTGTTTCAATATAGCCATATAAGGAAAACTGCCACCCACCCCCCCCCCTCTAGCAGCAATTGTTTTTAAACAGATGGCAGCCATTTTCGAACTTGGCCGATATATCATTGGGACCAATATTGTGAGCAAGTGTTATGAAGATGGGGCAATAAATGTAGCCTCTAGAGTGTTAACAAGCTTTTTCTTCAATTTGACCTAGTGAGCTAGTTTTTGACCCCACATGATTCCGTTTCGAACTCGTTCCAGATATCATTTGGACAAATGTTCTGACCAAGTTTCATGAAGATTGGGCAATAAATGTGGCCTCTAGAGTGTTAACAAGGTAAATGTTGACGGACAAAAGAAGATCACAAAAGCTCACCGTGAGCATGTTATGCTCAGGTGAGCTAAAAACATAGTAGTTGTTTATTGTATTGCTCTAAAAATTCTTATACATTCTGAAATAATACATATCACTCCAATGTTTTCACGTTTTTACTCCTATACTTGTAACTGTAGAATGCAGAAAAATATTACCATTTCTTTATGAATAAGTATCAATAAATTACATCAACATTATATGGGTTGGGTATCATCTCCACATCAATCTGGGTTCAAATAATTATATATATGCATGAAAATCACTTACCGTTGCATTGGTGTTTGAGTCAACAAACGTGAATGCTCGAAGGTCACCCACAGCAATACGCAGAATGTCTTCAGGAGAATATGTGGCACCATTGTAGCTCAAAAATGACCTGTACCGAACAAAAACACAGAAAAATATACATATATCTATTGTAAATATTGGTAATCATTTAAAGTATGTTGGCAAAAGTAACCGATGAGTAAAATTGCATCATTTAATGGAAAAATTGTTGTTATATATATATATATATATATATATATACGTATGTATAAGTAACTACTACAGAATTATACTATTCTTGTACTTACTAAATTATACCCTTCTTGAACTTTGTAAGAACAAGAAGGGTATAATTCTGCTAAATTGCAGGTTAGAGTAATAGGCCTTGGTCAGTGACCTTACATAATGACCCTGAAGACATATGTGAAGTTTCAATTCAATATCTGTAGTAGCTACAGAGATATAAACCTTAAACTGAATTTTCTCTTGCACGGAAACCTTAACCTGACCAGTACAAAAAAGGGCATAATTCTGCTAAAATGCTGGTCACAGTTATGGGTCTTGCAAAGTGACCTTATATAATGACCCTGAAGGCATGTGTGAAGTTCAATTGAATACTGTCGAATCACATTGTGGGAATTTATTACCACCACGAATATTTACCGATTGATGTAAATTATGCATGCATTGCGATCGTTTTCATGCAGTAAAGTGACATTTTGAGTAAAGAATTAGCGCCCCCAATTGTCGGCATGTAATTAACAAGATGTAATTTGACACAAAGTGATATTTATTATCTTTTGTCTTGCCTAAATCTGCGCTTCTTATTCTTCATAAGTGTACTACTATTATCAATTAACCTAATCCGGTAGTTATACACTGTCCTGCGTTATTACAACAAACAAGCCGTTTTAATAGGACCCTTCACAGGCATTGTGCCCATTCGGGTGTTTCACTGAATAATAGACACGCTTGTTTTTTTGTAAAACTCAACTGACGTTTTTTTTTTCAAAATTGACTGTGCACGAATTTAAGAGCGTGCGAAAATGTCCGCGATCGCAAGTGCTCGAAATTTGTACCCTGTGAATTCCAGTGATCCCACAGTATCTGTAGTAGATATAGAGATATAAAGTTGTTGCACACAAACTTTAACCTGAATTTTACAAACTGAAGTACAAAAAGGGGCACAATTCTTCTAAATTGCAGGTCAGAGTTATGAGTCTTGGTCAGTGACCTCATATAATGACCCCAAAGACATGTGTAAAGTTTCAATTGAATATCTGTAGTAGTTACAGAGATATGGACTTGTTGCACGCAAACCTTAACCAGAGCATAATGCTGACGTCGATGCTGATGAACAGGTGAGTAGTACAGCTCAAACTATTCGGTGAATAGTCGAACTAATGACAAATGTATCAAGAAGCATTTTATCAAATGTTACATACTTTACATATCCAAAGTCCATCTCTATCTTCACTTTGTTTGTCCCCTCACACGTGATAGCATTACTGAGTGTTAAGGTTGAGGTGCATTTCCCTCCACAGAGCTGGTTCCCAGTATTAAGGCTCTCCAATGCAGTCAGCACTGCAGTCCGGTAACCAGCCAAGACAGAAGTACAGGGAACACTGGGTGTTGCCAATAGCGACAAGGTCACCTTCTGTGTTAGGTCAATTTCACCTATAACACCACATGCAAGAATGAGGAATTCAATTTTTGCAACTCAAAACATCTGTACAGATCCACTTCAGTGTGCCTTATTAAGTCACACTGCCAATCTGATTTCCTACCTATTAAATTATTTATATCTCTTAATATAAAAACTTATTTTGCTACAAAATGTGTTTTGTATGTCCATAGTACTTATTTTTGTGCTGATAAACTTAACACACCAAGTTGAGCAGTTGATGTGAAGGGTACTGTAATGTATACTTGTAACAATTTACTGAACCATGATCGACAATCTAACAATGCATTTTAAAACTCATTTTCTAAACGTCAACATTTACTGGCAAGAAGTCGAGATGCTTTTTCAACATAACCCTATGACAGGTAACCACAATAGGAGCTGATAAGTACTGTAAAACCATTATTATTCGTCGGACACTAATTTTCGTGGATTTTCGTGGGTCAGCTCAACCACGAATTCAAATGTACAACGAACGTTTATGTCCGAAGTCTTATATCCGAAATTATTAGTATCTGCACTACTGTGACGTCAGAATAAAGGGGTGCAACTACTTTTGACCCATGTTTGGGTGATTGTGTTACCTCCATTGATAATTATTTACTGTGAATACTGACATGATGTTAAATTATACTTTTACTATGTTTGAAAAAATATATAATTGTATGATGTTTCCTTCTTGAAAGAACAGATAATACTGACAGAATAATTGAAAGGTACAGATTGCTCAATTGTCACGCACATATCGATATTCGCAGTTTGTCACTTGTTAATTATCATGCGCTTAACTGGCTTCATGTCAAACTGCCATTAATAGGACCCACTGTTTTATTACAATTATACAAGACACTATGGGTACCACTATTAATTGGACTGTTTATTGCGATACTGGTATATTGCACCTATGTTAAATCCCGCTCATTGGTATGGTGTTGTTACACTAGGTACCACATTATCGCGAGATTGAGACGATAAGATACGGACAATGCGGGAAATTGACACGTTGTTGTTTTAGCGGATGTCAACTGAGCGCAAGGGTTGTTAGAATAAACAAAAAACACACACAGTATTTTTTTTTAGGTTTTTGGCAAAAAATCAAAATTCACGAATTTAAGATCCAACGAATATGCCCGATTTAACGAATCCACAAAATTTCTGGTCAACGAAATTAAATGAATCCACAGTATATAAATTTGCTAGTTACAACCTTTTTAAGTAACACTCTACGCGTGAAAATAAACTCTGTAAAATTAAAATGTGTCTCATACTTGCGCAGGAAGGGTAGATGTACTGGGTGTATTTAAATGCCTCGTCCCACATTCCATACATGCTGCATGACCTGTAACGGGTGTTCACTCCCGAAAGTTCCTCATTCGTCACACAGTTACTGGGACATCGAGTAATGTTCAATACGGCCTGCTCACATATGTTGGGAATAGGTGTGGTGGTGGAATTGCTGCATGTAGATCCTGATTGAAAACAGTAACTGCAGTGCTTTACATAGTACTTGCTAACAACTCTATGTAAGCAGACATAGCCAATGGCTACAAAATTTTAGTAATTACTTGAAAAATGAGGCATGTTGTCGCATTTTCTGGGCCAAAATATTTCAAATGAAATATTTTTTTACAGTTTTGAAAAAGTAACGGCTACTAATTTTAATTTTTTATCGCCAACCTTGTTAATAACACATTTAATTTGATATGACTGACAAATGCAAACTTGGTAATATAACAGTACAGTCAAAATTCATGATGCAGTGGTATAGAAAGATGCAGTAAATCTCATGAGAGCTTGACAAATTTATACCAGGGTAGTTTGGCAGTTTTTTATATTCCATACATAACAATTGGTACCGACTGTGAATACTTCACCCATAAGATAATCATGATAAATGGCTGTAAAACCCTGGCCAGCGCCCACTTTTACAATTTTACTTAATACTGTTAAATAATTAGAACAATTTAGTTCCCAATTTAAACCCTTACGACCTATAATGCAGATTATTTTACACCGAATCTTTTGATAAAGCTATATCAACTTGGACATGTAGTTGAACTGATTTCTCATATTTTAAGCTTTTACCGAGAAATAAAAAGTAATTTTTTTTTTTTTTTTTTTTTTATAGAAATTTGAGTACCCTGGTAAAGGATGTGCTCCTACTTAAATTATTAAAATGGTAGCAGAGTGTCTGTACTAGAAAGGTATAAAGTGTAACCTTATGTTAACAACAGTTGTCAAGATGTGGTTCCAGAAATCTTTATAGACAACACAGTGTACATACCTCTGTTGTAGAGTCGGAAGGTGCAAACTGCGGCGTTGCTGAGGGAGTCGAAAGCTGCATACACAATACCATGCACACCCCAGTCAATTGGGGTACCTATAATTATGGAATATCGACTTTCAATTCAATGTATGGTTTCTGTCAAAGACAAGACACTGTGTTCGATAAACACACATGCCCCCAGTTAGTGCTAGACAGCCCATTTGAATTATTGTAAGACCAAATTAGTCAAAGTATGGTTGGGTGATATGGGTGGATTGGAAATGGTAATAAGCATCAACTGTGAAAGTATCCAAGAGCTGTAGTAAGTGGTGCTGGTGCTAGACCAAATGGTAAAATCTAGTTAACCAAGAAATAGCCCAATGAATTATTCCAAATTAGGTCAAGGTCAATGTCAAAGTGAGGTTGGGCGATATGGGTTGACTGGGAACAGTCATAAGTAACAACTGTGTAAATATTCAAGTGTTGTAGTAAGCGGTGTTGGTACTAGCCGAAACGGTAAAATCTAGTTAACCAAGAAATGGCATTTGGTTAAGGTCAAAGTGAGGTTGGGTAATAATGGTCAAGGTCAAAGTGAGGTAGTGTAATAAAGGGTGGATAGGGAATGGTCATAAGCAACAACTGTGTAAGTATCCAAGTGTTGTAGTAAGTGATGTTGGTGACAAAACGGTAAAATCTACTTAACCTTTTCACGGACGGACGGACGGTCGGACAAACGGAAGGACAAACGGTCGGACAGGACAATCACTTTAATTATGCCTCCCTCATCAAGATGCCGGGGGGATAAAAAAGAAATGTTTGAGTTTCTCAACAATTAATATGCAACTTTTAGCATGTATGTTTTTGAAATACAACAATGAATGGATAAAGGATATTGAAATGAAAATACTAAAAATGTTGTTCTTAAGCATAAAAAAGCAGGAAATATAACAAAGCATTTTTTTTCTGGAAAACCACTTCTTTCAACATTGTTAATATTCTGCTACATACCAGCCTGAATGTTAGAGAGAGGTGGTGATATTTCACTGCCACTGAATGTGGGCGTGGACCAAGTGGGCGTGTCCAATCGGTTGGTGATCGTCAATGTGTCGCTAGGGCAACTAGTCACTGTTGGCAGCTGTACACCTAAATATTTAACAAACATTACAAATACATATATCACAGTATTTTGACGATTATGGTCTACCGAAAATAGTTCATAAATGAATGACATTTAACCAATGGTCCAATAAAAGTGTTGCTTCAAAAAGATTATTGTCAAATTGATATTTTATAAGAGTTTAAGACTGAGGTAGGGTCAGTCTGTACCTGTTTTCTGGGTAGAAGTGGTTTTAAGTGTCTGAAGAAAGAAGACAAGTTGTGTGCAGCATCTACAAGACTCCACAACACACTGTCCAAGGACAGAATGTCTTTACTTCTTTATATTTTCTGGCGTGCAATTGTTTATTAACAGAAACCACTTTACCTCATAAGACCCAATGTCAGTAACATTTTATGAAGGCAAACACTTAAACAAACACTAGATATCCTTCTTCCAAGTTCATGTATTTTCTGAATAAAACAGACCAAACAAACTGAATGGAAGAACAGAGTCAAAATTTTATACACTTTCATGTAAGTCTGATGCCATTTAAAAGTCATGTACCTGTACATAAACCCTTAACAAAATCCTGAAATATTTAGTATTCGTCGCAATCTACAGATTCTAATCTGTATTGAATACCTTTGGCAAAAGTATGGCAGGAGCTGTCGCCAGGCAAACATCTCTCTTTGCTGACGCTCAGTTCACTGTTGTAGTCCACAGGGTACATCAACATCAGGTTACGTTCGTGGTGAAGAATGTTGGTGGGCGTTGCCGTCCTTGGAAAATAAAACACAAACAAGAACTGTAACACTGACTGCTTACTGGAGTTATCATAGGTTTTTATAGTTAACCAGGTTCGAGTTAAAGATGTTTTACAGTATGAAAACTAACTTAGTATACTCAGAAGTCAATAAATGGTATATTAAAGGAGAAAAGTATCTGTTGACACCACTATATTAAGACGTGCTCATCTTTTGATAATGTAAATTTCATATTCATGTCACCAAACATTTTCAAGTCTTACAAATAAATATACTGATTTGCATGATAAAACACCCATCCCCTTTTATAAATAGCCAAGCAAAGTAAAAACATAAAACATACCGCTTTTATTCATTAAATGTTCAAAATCAGCTACCTTTGAAACAGACCCAGAACATTCACAGGTGCATCATCGCTGACAACAAGTCGAGATATACGCCCTTCAAAGCTTGTCTCTGGTCGACTAGTTCCAGTCACAGGATCAAAGTCACCAAATACCACAAACCCTCTGGAAAAAAGCAACAAATTCACAACTGTTGAACTGCAAGAGAAAATCCTGTCTCAAATGATTACAAGTCAAAAGCAATCAACCGTCATGAAAACCATAGTTAAGTATCAGTCAGAATTAATAATAAGATATAAAGAAAGTACAAATTAATGTGTCCAAAATATAAATGTGGGTATAAGTAATTTTATTGCTTTACACAAAAATTAACTTCATGAAGCTAAGAACCAGTCTGCAATGTTCAGCACAATGTGGAAAATTTAAAGCACACATGGTCTTACTGGGTGACAATATAGCACACATGGTCTTACTGGGTGACAATATAGCACACATGGTCTTACTGGGTGACAATATAGCACACATGGTCTTACTGGGTGACAATATAGCACACACAAATACGCCAAAATTACTTTCAACAAAACATGTGATCATGAACATGTGTTTGATGTGTGATGGTATCCAATATTGTATTAGTAAATACATCAAAATGATTGGTAACTCGTGATGTTTAATACTTAAAACTTGATCTATGATAGATGGCTTCCTGATGAAATCTGACCACTTCCCATGAAATAAGATCTTACAATCTTGCAATGAAGAAAGAATGATGACACAGGAATCCAAATGATAACAAATGTCATAAGCTGAATAAATAAAATGATGATTCAATGACTGAAACAATACAAAGATTTTTTTTTCAGATTTTTTGTTATTCAAGACCACAATATACAAGTTTATGCTACCACCCTTTTTCAATAATTTCAAAAAGAAACTCTGACATCGACAGCACATACAAGCTGCATTGATGTCGAAACGTATTCTGAAACGTGCGAAAAAGCAAGCAAGAATGTAAGTTATATTAATTAACATACAATATATAATGGTTGAAATTAAATTTTCAGGTTTATATTATTATCTACATACGAAAAAGCATTAAGAAATAAGCACACTATTACTAAAAGCTAATTACATACAGTAAGTAACATGCCAGCTACTTCAAAACAGAGAATGCAATGAAAAAATCATTCTGTTAGCAGTAATGACTGAAAATAAATGTGCAAACTAGATGTCTGTTGGCAACTTGTCGAGCCCATTGCCAAGAAAGCAAGTTGTATTGTAATTATTTTAAAATCACATTTTCTAACAAGCAGGTCTTCTCCTTTGACCTCTAAGTGTGACCTTGAACTTTCAGTAAGGGAATCAGGTCTTTCATGTGACACACCATCTCCACATGGCGAACATTTGTGGCAAGTTATTTTAAAATTCCCTGATAAATGAAGAATTAACAGTCAAAACAAGCTGTAGTATGCCCATATTTGACCTTTGACCTCTAAGTGTGACCTTGACCTTTAAGCTAGGGACACAGGTCTTGCGTGCGACATGCTGTCTCCACATGGTGAACGTTTGTGGCAAGTCATTTTAAAAATCCCTGATTAATGATGAAGTTACAATCTGGACAAGATGTTTTATACCCATATTTGACCTTTGTCCTCTAAGTATGACCTTGACCTTGGGACATAGTTCTTGCGCATGACACGCTGTCTCCAAATGGTGAACGTTTGTGGCAAAGTATTAGAAAATTGCCTGATGAATAATGAAAATACAGTCCGGAGAAGATCGGACGGACGCACCCACGCACTCACGCACATACGCCAAACCGCCATTGTGACAACTAAGTTGAGCTGACCGCAGGAGGGCTCCACAAAAATGATCATTAAAAAATTTAACTCTAAATAAAGCTAACAAAAAATCTTTATGCGCGTGGTGGATTGTAAAAATGCTAAGACTAAAACAACCTAATGCAACACTATGTGAAAATATTTGCCCCCTGACTATAGGTGCAGTATATGTTTCTCTAAATCAAATTATGCCAGTCTGTTGCTTTTAAAGATAAACTAAGCACAGTATGATGGCAAAGCAACAACAAAGGTCGGGAGATCCATTATCTTGACCACCAGTTGTAACGTCATCCGAAATAATCTATATGTCTGATGACAGAGAAACTATAAACAGCCTCGTATCGAAATAGATTGGTCCACAGTTTTATTCAATTATTCAAGAGAAGAAAATGGATCCTAAATAAATGAAAATATGTGCACAAAAAAAAAAAGCTTGGCAGTAATGTAGCTAACAACTACATAAGCAAACAAACTGATGGAATAAGACTATGGCTTGGTAAAGCATGCAGGTTAGCAGCTCTGAACATCTGAAGAACTCTCCAGTCAACACTGTACTTGTCATACATGTCAGGTGTCAGTACACCCTTGTCAGAAACTTACGTTTTCACATTTCCTGCACTGTAATCAATGGAAAACAGAAGATGTACAAGACTAAAATGGACTCAAATGCAGTGTTTTAAACAGGATGGTTTAGTAATGTTTACCACAATCACTTCAGCATTAAATAATATATGAACTTCATTGCAATATTTAATTGACTGACAATTAATATACAACTAACCAGCCATTTTGACAGAAGGGTGACATTAAAAGTGTGTAATAAATGTTTTTGTAAATCAAAAGCATATCACAATTTATAAAGAAGTGCAGTGTAATATTCTCCATGTTATTCAAAGATCACACTTGTTGGTATTTATGTCAAAGAGCATCATGACATCACAGTGATTGGTACTGAAGGCAGAGTGATATCACATTGATTGGTATTTATGTTAAAGTGCCGCATGATATCGAAGTGACTGGTATTTATGTCAAAGTGCAGAATGGTATACCAGTGACTGGTATATATGTAAAAGAGCAGCATAATATCACAGTGATTGGTATTTATGTCAAAGAACAGAATGGTATCACAGTGATTTGTATTTATGTAAAAATGCAGCATGATATCACAGAGATTGGTAGTTATGAAAAAAGAGCACCATGATATTAATGTAAAAAAGTAGCATGATACCTAAATGATTGGTACTAATGTAAAAGAGAGGCATGATATCAAAGTTATTATTACTGACATCAACAAAAAACATAATATCACAGAGATTGGTATTTATGTCAAAAAGCAGCATATCACAGTGATTGGTATAAATGTCAAAAAGCATCATCATATCTCAGTGATTGGTATTTATGTCAAACAACATCATATCACAGTGATTGGTATACATGTCAAAGAGCAGCATGATATCACAGCGATTAGTAATGTGTCAAACAGCAGTATGATATCACAGTGATTGGTATTTATGTCAAAAACAGCAAATCACAGTGATGGGTATTGATGTCAAAAACAGCATATCACAGTGATTGGTATTTATGTCAAAGAGCAGCATTATATCACAGTGATATGTATTTATGTCAAAGAGCAGCATGATATCACAGTATTGGTATTTATGTAAAAGAGAAGCATAATGTCTCAAGGATACATGTATCTGTTTATCAAAGAGCATCATGATATTGTATTTACCAAAGAGCAGCATGATATCACAGTGATGTGCATTTATCAAAGAGCAGCATGATATCACAGTGATATGTATTTATCAAAGAGCAGCATGATATCACAGTGATGTGTGTTTATCAAAGAGCAGCATGACATCACAGTGATGTGTATTTATCACAGAGCAGCATGATATCACAGTGATGTGTATTTATCAACGAGCAAGCATGATATCACAGTGACATGTATTTATCAAAGAGCAGAATGATATCATAGTGATGTGTATTTACCAAAGAGTAGCATTACAGGAATATGTATTTATCAGACTAGCATGATATCACAGTGATAAGTATTTATGTTAAAGAGCAGCATGATATCACAAGGATATCTATTTATCAAAGAAATCATTCACCCTTAATAATTATATGATAACAATTTCTACACACAATATCAACAAATTTGCAAAATCAGGTTGTGGTTATTTAAAAAAAATTCAAATTATAGGTTTTAAACTTAAAAAAAGACAGACACTGACCAATGATGTTATGCTCTAAAATCAGCAATTGCTAATGGCTAGCTAATACACAGACCTCCATATCTCAATAAATTCAAATTGCCCTCTAAACTGAAGCAAGATTTTCAAGCCAGTAAAGTCATTTAAAAGCTCTGAATTGAAAAAAGAACATGTGCAAAATTAAATACTAAATCATGATAATGCATCTAAAAATGCCTACTAAAATGCCTAAAAAACATTATTTGTGAAAAGTGTATATAAAAATGTGAGAACCAAAAGAATTCCATATTACATCATTATACAAAGAATGTGAAGAAATGCTTGCAGCATAATAAGCAAAAATAATTTCCTTATAATACTGATAGATTATAATATATATTGGGTACATTGAAAAAATAATGTTAAAACTAACCTTTGCAAAATAAGGACAACAATTTAAAATTGTTGTTAATAGCAAAAGATTCCCATCTGTTCAACTTGTCACAAACGTATATACGAAACAATTAAACTAGGTCACATAGTAAGATACCAATGGATGCAAAACATTGTCCTTGTCCAATACTTTGAAACGGCACTGAAGTTATTGATCATCAACCATTAGTATGCTGATATTAATAATTATCATATTTATCACGTACAAATGGCTATGTACTGCTTTGCATTTGCCAATAAAAGTATCTGTCTGATATTTCAAACATGTGAGCTATATGAAAACAACATGAAATAACTGTGACAGTAGCAATAACCAGCTTGAGTAACATGGCAGGCACTCACTTGTTGGCAAGGCTTATAAACACCTGGTCCTCCAGAGTGTTGTCCACCCACACACTGAGCTCTGTGGTATGTCTGTTCCAGGTGACCGCAACGTGGTGCCAGTAGCCATCTACGATGCTCTTCGAACTGATGGGTATGGTCTCCGACTACAATATGATAAGGCGTATGTTTGTAACCTTATGGTCTCCGACTACAATATGATAAGGCGTAACAAAAAATATGTTTGTTTCAGGTTACATGCCCCCCCCCCTAAAGAGGGTAGGTAGGTAGAGATTTTATATTTATTTGGAAAATGGTCAACTTGAAGATTCTTAAACTGAATGAATATTCAAAACATGTCTCTAATATAATAAAACATTGTTTTGAAGTGGATGCTAAAAAAACGTGTCAACCTGTGCTACTAGGTGACATAAAATTTGGACGAGTTATCTAATTGCAAAACTGCCTTTCTTTCAAAAACAGGTAGATATGTTGGCATATTGCTATGTATGACCGAATAATAACAGTCATAGAAGCTTAAAACACATAACGTCAATTGATTGCAAAAAAGGGACAATCAGCATAATAGGCACGTCAAGGGAAAACCAGACTTAATGAAGGTGCTTAAAGTGTCGTCCCAGATTATCCTGTTCAGTCCGCACAGGCTAATCCAGGACAGCACTTTCCGGCTACAGTGGATTTATGTTTAGAAGAGACTTCCTTGAAACAGAAAATACCATAAAAGCGGAAAGTGCCGTCCTGGATTAGCCTGTGCAGACTTCACATGCTAATCCGGGACAACACTTTACGCACATGCATTAAGTTCGTTTTTCCAACGACACGCCTCATATGTGCAAAGAAGGCTGACAGGTCCTTTTGGATTTCAATGGACATTAAATATGTCATGTGTTTACTTCAAACTGTAAATAAAAATCTTTCAGCCTATGACAAAATAGTTTAAATTTTAAACAGCATGGATTTAACACTAACACCCAATCAATGTATTTGTCCAAAATGTACATCATTAACATGTCATTTAGAGTGTATAAAGCATAGATTTGTACCTCTACAGCTCTCCTTTTCCGACCACTGACCGCATCATTTGTCGTCACTTTGGTGGCTGCAATTTGCAGTTGAAACTCTGGAGAGCTAGGAATACTGGTTGCCCTGGAAATTCAAGAAACAAAAGGGCCATGATGGCCCAAACGGCTCACCTAAGTAAAGATGAAAGCCTTACTGTTGTGACAGGCTTATTGAAATGTAGGAATGTACGCCATAATGTCCTTAAATAAATTTGTCTAGCTGATTAACTCTCATAAATATAACAAGTAAGGACCTGGATATATTTTTTCTACCCTGTTATCCAAAAAACAAAAGCTGTCTCAGGACAGCACGCTCTACTATTTAACCGCTTTGTCAGAGGTATGGGCCTTTATCACTACAAACAAGAAACATATTGAGCGGAAACTGTTTATATATGTTTAGTAACAGTGACCTTGACCCCACCCACCACATATGCAATCCAAAGCGAGGTTTCAATATAAGGTATCTATGCATTAAGTTTCATTAAAATATCTCAATGTGTTCTCAAGTTATACAGAGGAAACCATTTTCTATTCTTAGTAACAGTGACCTTGACCCCACCCACCCCATATGTAATCCCATGCGAGATTTTGATATAAGGTATCTATGTATGAAGTTTCATTAAAATATCTCAATGCTTTCTCAAGTTAATGAGCGAAAACCTTCTTTTTTTTTTTTTTTAGTAACATTGACCTTGACCCCACCCATATACAATCAAGAAAGTATCTATATATTAACTTTCATTAAAATATCTCTCCGCATTCTCAAGTTATTGAGCAGAAATCGTTTTTCTAGTTATAGTAACAGTCACCTTGACCTTTACTCCACCCTGCCCATATGAAATCCCAAGTGAGGCCTCGCTATATGGTATCTATGTATGAAGTTTCATACAATAGCTCAAGCTCAATCCATTTTCGAGTTATAGAGATATGGAGTTGTTGCACGAAGGTTTAACCTTACTTTTTTTAATTACAAAAAGGGGCATAATTCTGCTAAAATGCTGGTCACAGTTATGGGTCTTGGCCAGTGACCTTATATGATGACCTTGAAGGCATGTGTGAAGTTTCAGTTGAATATCTGTAGTAGATATAGAGATATGGAGTTGTTGCACGCAAACTTTAACCTGAGTACAAAAGGGGCATATTTCTGCTTTATTGCAGGTCAGAGTTATGGGCCTTGGTCAGTGACCTCACAAAATGACCCCAAACACAAGTGTGAATGCTAAATTGAATATCTGTAGTAGTTGCAGAGATAAACTTGTTGCACGCAAACCTTAACCAGAGCATTATGCCGACGACAATGAACAGATGATTAGTATAGCTCTAACTATTCTGTGAAGAGTCAAGCTAAAAATGTAGTCTTTATCGCAATAATGGTCCCAATTGTTGACGGCATACGGACGACGCCAGAGAGCTCCCCTATACCAATAGCTCACTGAGCACTACATGCTTGGGTGAGCTAACAGTATATGCTATAACCACACTTTTATTACATCTATGTATTTTGTAATGCTGACCAACAACAACATGTTAAAATTCACACAAAAATCTAAAGTATTTGTATAAATAATACAACATTAGAATCCATTTATTGTGCAAAATGCACTACTGGTATAATGTTTTCATCTGGAGCATAATTATACCAAAAGCCAACACCAATCAGTATTAATCAAATGATAAAATAGCAACATTACCAGTATTTAATGTTAAAAATGCAATATATTGCTCTCCTTTAGATAATAATGTGCCAAAAGGCAACAGTAGCTATCGACAATAGACAAGAATTAGAACAGCTTACACCTACACAGCATTAGATTTATGTCCATTAAGAATAATCAAAACAGCCACAAATTACTCAGCAGTCAGGTTTTTTTTTATCTTATGAAGCAGGGGTTGTTTAAAGGCATCATACCATAGCAAAATTTCTTCCAAGTCATGCCCTTGCCCCAAAGTTAACTTTACACCTGGGTGTTTGCTCCTCCAAACGATTTTTGCACTCAAAACTATTGGCCTAATTCCCTGCCTTTGAAAACAAGCCAAGGTAATGGATTCAAAACACAACAAACTGAAAAGTTCAAACTTACTCAGAATTGGATCCAAACACACTAAGGATGACTGCATCAGGGTTTCTGGCCGTAAATCTCACCCAGAAGGCCACGGTGAGTGTGTCTATCAACGTCACTCCGTCCCCAAAACTGGCAGTGGAGGCATCATCACGACACATGAATGTCGGCTGTATTAAATAGTCGAAATTGCTGACAGCTGAAATATGCAAAATAATTTGCTGATTACATTTTCTTAGCATATACCCATGCCTTCTTGCCTCAAATTGTAACAGTTTTGTGCTAAGCATTGATAGATTTTTAACAATTATCTTTCCACACACACCACACTATAATAAAATTTGACCTATATATTGGGTCAAAGTTAGTCTACATTGGTCTTGTGTCAATATATTGAAAGGAGCAACACTTTAAGCCACGTTTTTAATCTCTGTTGCATATATTGAAGAAATGTTTGCAGGCCATTTCCATTATTATTATTTATTATAAATATCACATTCATATGCAGACATACAATTAGGCTTATAGTTTATGAAATCAAGTAATTTGGTACATAGCAGTAGGCATTAAGGAATTTTATATACTGGTACCCACTTTTATCGCAGTTTTCTCCACGGTACCCTGCTGCGCACACACATCTATGGGAGTTAACTCCATCTTCACATATCTCATTGGAACCACATGGGTTTGGTATGCAGTTATCTATGTCTTTGTCACAGTATTGGCCAGTATAGCCTGAAAAAATATAGATCCATCATGTAACAATGTTAAATATTTTAAGTATATTTTACACGCTCATATCTGTCAAGGCTCTTATGCGATTCAGAGTGAGACTTTGGTTGAATGAAGGCTGGGGGGTGATGTGCAGTGGTGTCGTAAGAATCTGGTTGAATGGGGGGGAAAGGGGGTCATGAGAATTTGGTTGAATGGAGGAGGGTGGGGTGTAGGGGTCCCAAGAGAATTTGGCTGAATGGGGGGGGGGGGGGGGGGTCATGAGGCAGGGGTGTAGTGAGAATTTGGTTGAATGGGGGGGGGGGGGTCATGAGGCAGGGTGTCGTCATAATTTGGTTGAATTGGGGGGGAGGCGTGACATGAGGCAAGGGTGTCATCAGAATGTTGGTTGCATAAAGAGTGGGGTGATGAGGCATCAGTGTTGTCAGAATTTGGTTGAATAGAGGGTGGCGGAGGGGAGGGGATGAGGCAGGGGTGTCAATGGAGCGATAGCTGGATATTCTTTGGTTTACACGGTTGTTTTTGAAACAATTAATTTCCAATAGTGTAGTACTTCTTCCAAAAATATTCAAATAATTATCAATTCCTAAATATACAATTTTTTTACACATACATATGAATAATAACACATATAATTTGTACCATTTTGTTGAGCGATTAACTTCTAAGATCTATATATTATATAGCAACACAAACTAATTATATTTGAATATCTCTTCAAAATAATTAATAATTTATTCCTTTCTTGACAATAATAAGATGTTAAAATGTTTAAAAAGTTAAATACATGATTTTAGCACTTAATTTATATAAATACGACTATGAAGGGAAAATGTCACATGCACATTCATTTTTAACCAAATGTAAGATACATGTATAGTATCATCATTGCATAATTCCAGTGTTTAATATTTCAGAGACATTTGATTTCAGAAATATATTGTTTCGGTATTTGAAGCTGTTTTCGGTACCTAACTAGAGTGTGGCTCTTTGCATCCCTTCCCGGTTCATGATATTTCACAGTGATTTTTTTTAGCATAATATTATTTCAAGGGGTCTGATATCGTTATTCTCACGCTGAAAGAGTGAGACTTGGCATGTATGCACACTTTTAAATCCTTTAATTTATTTCTATACACACAATTCAAGATATGTGTGGTATGAGAAAAAAGAAAAGTACATGTAGTCATTTACCCAATGGACAGGACATTTTTTATTCATTAATACATGTACTAAGTTTTTTACCCCCCAAAAAAGTTGCATGTGATTCAAATTTTGTCGATTACATAAAAGTTCCTCCTGTTAGTTGAGTAATGGGCAAAAACAAGAGACCTGTACAACAGGTAACTAATGTCATTTAAGAACCCAATGTGAAGCACCCAGTACATGGAAACTGCAGATGTATAGCTAAATGGTGTTTGCCTTGTGATAGGAAGATAGTGAGTTCAATTCCTACCCAGGAATTAAGTGATCCCCACACCAGAGAAACCAAGTACTAGTTCCACACAGTAGAAATTGACTCAGTGTCGAAGACCCCATCGAAAATAAATAAGCTTTTGGTCTTAAATTGGCCATACTGGCTCTGCTTGATCCATTGCAGCTTGGTTGAATGTCTTACCTAAGGCTTCTCAAGAAACTCAAACCTGCTACAGACCGGGTATGAAAACAGTCTAAACTTGATAATCGATCATCAACCGTTACTTAATTGGGTATCATACCTGGGGCACAGGTACACAAGACTTGTCCAGTAGGACCCATGGAACATGTTCCCCCATTATAGCAGGTGCTTGCTGTGCATGTAGTGACGTTATCCTGGCAGTTACTGCCCGAGGTTCCTGAAAAATGGAAACCTGATAATGGAAAACCTGAGAATCAAACAAAATGTACACTTTTAAATACACAGGTTAGTTGTCATATGCAAGACTCATTAAATATATGTTTGGTTCCTAAAGGCAATTAAAGTTATACAGTTGACAAGTGATGACATAGCAAAAGCTTTATGCCAATTGGCAAAGAAGTGTTTGTTATATAATGGAATCACAAGAAATACCATTACTGATTAAAGGAATAATGGAAAATGGCAAACCACTACCTATTTTTATTTCCTGGAAGTAGCAATCACATAATTTATTAAAATTCACACAAATAATTTAAATAAAAAAAATCAATATACAAATGAACAAGAGCTGTCAGAGGACAGCAGTATGAAAGGGGCATACATTTGTTAAAATACAATATTTTTAAGTGAAGCCTTGTATAGTTTATAAATGTTTGGAACAAAAACTTTAACCACAAAGTGTGTGTAAAAAGTGGGCTAACTCTGACAAAATACAAAACAGAGTTATGGCTAATGTTGCCCCTGATACTAGAGTTGATGACAAAGGTATATTCCAAGTTTCAAGAGAATAACTTATGTAGTTTTGAAGTTACAAGACTTTTGAATAAAAACTTTAACCAAATTCAGACGTGGACGCGTACGCCGACGCCGGGGGTAGTAGGAAAGCTCATCTATTCTTCGAATAGTCGAGGTAAAAATGTTTGAAATCACTTTACTTCATTTAAAATAGGGTAAGCAATTATTCATTACCATCCTGACAAGCGCACATGAAGTTGCCGTCGGCCTTTATGGAGCAGTTACTGTGGTCTCCAACACAGACCTTCGTTCTTGCACACAGGTCGTACATCTCATTGCATGAGGCTCCGGTGAACGTGTTTAGGCAGCTGGATGAGAGGCAAGGGGGACGTTGAAATGTTAGCAGAAAAACATACCGGTATGTCCCATATTTTTCAGTGTAAAGGACCTAACTTTATATCACAATATTTGTGCCTTTGACTTGTACACCAATGCGACTTGCACATGTACAAAATCTGATTTTCTGTTCTTTCCCCAACCCACTTTGTTCCAACCAAATTTCTTTAACAATATTTGCAATGCATGATTTTAAAATCATGAATAAGAATTACCCTATCCAACAATATTCCAGTACATGCGTAATACAGGGATGGAACAATCAATTGTCCAGCTTGTCCCAGAGCATGTAAACACAAGTAATACATCTCCAGAATTCAAAATATGATTACTCTCTACAGACCAAGTGGCAAACAGCATTTTTACTAATTGGAAAAAAAAACACAACTAAGTTTTTGCCACTCCTGGACATATATTTTTTTTAATTTGTCAAGTACAAACATTATATTTCTGTGAGTGACCATACAGGGAACTATATTACTGTGTTCACAACTGTAAATGAAAAAGATGGTTTACATAAAGTCATTAGTATCTTATGACATTGTTAAAGTTTTATTGCAACAAAACCTAGCAACAACAAATGAGACGTGTCGGGGAAAAACAGGGCTTTATACATGTGCGTAAAGTGTCGTTCCGGATCAGCCTGAGCAGTACGCACAAGCTTATCCAGAATGACACTTTCCATTTTTATGGTATTTTCTGTTTCAAGGAAGTCTCTTCTAAACACAAATCCACTTTAGGCGGAAGGTGTCATCCAGGATGAAACTTTATGCACATGCATTAAACCAGTTTTCCCACAACACACCTCAAATATATTATTTGTATCAGATATTTCTACCAAGAAAGCAATACAATATTTAATTTTAAATAAACTCTACGAGTACACTTTTTATATTATGAAACGATTTGTAATATGTAGCTTTTTGTATAAGGACACTATTTGTAAAATATCTACTTCATATTACATCCAAAAAATTCTCCAAAATGTACTTAAATAATTTCTGTAACACATTTCTGTTAACCAAACCAGCACGACAAGTGTACCTGCACACATAGCCAGTGGACGTGCTATAGCATGTTCCCCCATTGTAGCAAGCATTTCCGTTGGGACACTTGTTGATCATCGACTCGCAGTTCGTGCCAGTCCAGGGGTCAGGGCATGAGCAGGTGTAGCCAACGGCCCAGCTGGACATACAGGTGCCACCATGTTGGCATGGAAATGCATTACAACCGTTAATGGCGATCTGTATGAGAAGCAGTGATGGACATTAATACTGGGGTAATTGCTCATATTCAGCATACCCATCAAGAACAAGAAAATTATTCACTTCATAGTGTTAGAATAAATTATTTTCAGTAGTTTTCACATGCAAGAAAATTAACATACGAACTAGAAATGGGTTCACAGACACGGATGCACCCACCTATGCAGCCTGTTCCACACGGCGCCGCTTTGTCTATATGCATACAAACTATTTTGCAAAAGGAGAATTGTCCTTTTATATTGTACTTTCTGCTAATGTATTCTCTTATTCTGTGAAGTAAGTCGAGGTATAACAAATTTCCAATCAATAGTTTCGGTCCTGACAAAAAAAATCAATGAAGTGTAGTAATTAAAATTTTAGGGGCAATTATAAGTCTATGGTTCAATAAAGGGAAGTAGTTCACTTACTTCACAAGTCAGGTTCTTGCATGCGATACACCATCTGATGATGGTGATCATTTCTGCCAATTTATCAGAAAATCCCTGCATGCATGACAATATTATGCTCTGGACAACAATTTGACCTTTGACCTTGATTAGCGACCTTGACCTGTCAGCTACAGACCAGCTATCTTGCATGCCACATGCTGTCTTAGAATGCTTATCACTTCTGCCAAGTAATTTGAAAATTCTTCCATGCCAGAGAAAATTATACTTTGGTCAAAGACAATGGCTTAAACTCCTGTATTTGACCTTTGACCTTAAAGTGTGACCTTGACCTTAGTCCAAAGGACCTGGTTGTTGCACGCCACATGCCATCTCATAATGCTCATCACTTCAGTAATTGAAAATTCTTCCATGCCAGATCAAATTATGCTCCAGAGTCCATGGTATTTATTCTTATATGTGACCTTTGACCTTTAAGTATGACCTTGACCTTGGACACACCGTCTCACCATGCTTAACACTTGTGCTAAGTTATTTGAAATCTCAATGCTAGACAAAATTATGCTCCGGACAGGGTCTATGGCTTTTATTTGACCTTTGACCTTTAAGTGTGACTTTGACCATGGACCTAGGGACTTGGTTCTTGCGCGTGACACACCGTCTCACCATGCTTAACATTTGTGCCAAGTTATTTGAAATTCCTTTCATGCTGGACAAAATTATGCTCCGGACAGGGTCTACGGCTTAAATTCTTATATTTGACCTTTAAGTGTGACCTAGACCTTGGACCTGGTTCTTGTGCGCGACACACTGTCTCAATATACTTAACATTTCTGCAAGTTATTTGTAAATCCTTCAATTCTGGACAAAGTTATTGTCTGGACAAAAATCCGAACATTTGTTCATAGGTACACACAAACGCACGTACATATGTACATACCCACGAACTGGGTAAACACTATATGCCCCCACTTCATTGATGGTGGGGGCATAAAAAAAACCCATAACAAACAAGCAAATTAAAGAATCCTCAAAACAAGAGAGAATTATTTTAATTTTTTTTGTTTCCCATATTGTTTCTTATTTCAGCTAATTATCTTGTTTTCCTACATGGTTGGGACATCTCTTAAGCAAGCTTTGGTGCAAAAATCATCTAGTGCTTGAGTCCAAGGTGTCCAGCACCTAAGTAATTTCCTCTGAGAATGACAGAATGCAGTGAAATGTCATTGAGCCAAGGACCTTCTGGCACTAGACAGACATACAGTCGCTATGGCAACATCCACATACCTCACAAGACGTTCCCTTGAAGCCAGGTTTGCAGATACAGGCATAACTGCTGCCCACGTTGTTACACTGTTGCGTATTGTTCAATATGCAAGTTTGACAGTTCGACTGTCCTACTGCAGTACAACTGCTATGACCTGATAAGTTATAGAGCAAGCATTAATTTTAAGACAACTAAGAATTACCAATGCATGATCACCTTAAATTATAACAAATATTTTTCCAGGTATCTTCCAAATGGTTTAAACTATAAGATGCATACAGCACACCTGGCAAGGCCATTGATTGTACCAGTAATTGAAGTTATTATTATAACACTGGTGAAGAAAACACAATTCTTCAGTGAAATGCATACTCTCAAACAAAAGTTACAACACACAAAATAGAATTGAATGAACATTGTTGTATTTGCTTAAGCTTTATTTAGAAGAATTTCAGCTTGAAATGTCAGCTATGATTATTTGAAATACACATGCATGTGTTAATACCAAAATATTGGAAAAAGTTGGAAAACATTTTGTGTTTACCATGGCGCAGCTGAAATTCTTATAAATAAAAAAGATACAACAATTTCCATTTGGTGCGTATTAACTTTTGTTGAGTGTTGTAAGTTAAGAAATCGTAGTGACTGGTAATAAATTCAGGTTGCTCTATGACAATCAAAGTAATGACTATATAGCTGTCATAATACTTACAAGCCTTGCGATACTGACAATAGTTTCCATGGAAACCCTCAGGGCAAACACAGGCCACACCATGCACCAGATCTACACATGTGGCCCCATTCAGACAAGGAATTGACTGACAGTCATCTGAGAATAGGCATACAAAACTTATTTCCTAAGAACCATTAAACTGGTTGCTATAGTTACCAACATTTTAGCCTACAAGACCAATCATCAAAATGGCCTTCAATATGACCACAGATGCCATGGCTGCGTATTCACAAAGCTCCTTACAGAAAACTTAAGTACATATAATACATTCATAAAATTCCAAAATCTGTGGCTGTTTCATGTATAGTTCTTTTTACATTAACATGTTTACCACTAATAAATATTGCTAAAATGTTTCATATATTTCACCCCTGTGTAAACAGAAATTATTGGATTCCACACAGAAAATTTTATCTGAAATGTTCACTAGTATAACTTAAGTTAAGATTTTGTTAATACAAGCCAAGATTAAACACTGGACACTTCATGTGTGCTAAACATAATTATAAATAAACGAGCTTTAATATTGGAAAAGGAGTCAAATATTACAAACAATACACAATTCACGTTGTAACAAATTTCCCTTTATGTGTGTTGAACATAATTATAAATAACTGCAGCATTAATATTGGAAAAGGAGTCAAATATTACAAACAATACACAATTCACTTTGTAACAAATTTCCCTTTATGTGTGCTGAACATAATTATAAATAAACGAGCTTTAATATTGGAAAAGGAGTCAAATATTACAAACAATACACAATTCACTTTGTAACAAATTTCCCTTTATGTGTGCTGAACATAATTATAAATAAACGAGCTTTAATACTGGAAAAGGAGTCAAATATTACAAACAATACACAATTCACTTTGTAACAAATTTCCCTTTATGTGTGCTGAACATAATTATAAATAAACGAGCTTTAATACTGGAAAAGGAGTCAAATATTACAAACAATACACAATTCACTTTGTAACAAATTTCCCTTTATGTGTGCTGAACATAATTATAAATAAACGAGCTTTAATACTGGAAAAGGAGTCAAATATTACAAACAATACATAATTCACGTTGTAACAAATTTCATTTCCCAATTTGGAAAAAAACATTGTTACAATATCATATAAACCACATCATGTCACTTAATGCTTTCTAGGAGTTCTGTCATCGTAACTTACTACATGTATCAAAGATTTTGTATGCTGGTAATAGTGTTACAAAATGAAAACAGCACACAAATACAAAGTGTCAATTAGCGTCAGAGAGCTATCATTTTAAGAAAAAAAATATATATGAGGCGTGTCGTGGGATAACCGGGCTTGATGTATGTGCATAAAGTGTCGTCCCGGATCAGCCTGTGCAGTCCACACAGGCTGATCCGGGATGGCACTTTCCGCCTACAGTGGATTTATGTTTAGAAGAGGCTTCTTTGAAACAGAAAATACCATAGATGCGGACTGCACAGGCTGATCTGGGACGACACTTTACGCACAAAGTTTTCCCATGACATAGCTCATGTATAATGAAACCACTCACTTCAGAACAAAACCACTTACTGATATCTGTTTCACAGTTAATGCCAGTATAGCCGGTATGGCACACACAAGACCGGTAGTAAGTGCCATGCTGTATACATGTGCCATACCTGCAGGGGTCATCCACACACGGGTCTCGCAGATTTTCACAAGTACCACTGAAAATGGTCGAATATCTCACTATTCATACTATAATTATTGAATTCCTAACCATATTCCTAGACAAGATGTCTTGCAGGAAATCTTAATTTTCATTTTATGAATGATCGTTTTTTTGTGTGTGTTTGTTTTAATTATATTGTACATGTAATTCAAAAAGGGTTGCGGTTTGAAAAACAAACACACACGATCATATTGGACCACTACAGGTAAGTGCTATATTTTCTGATTTTATAGAAAAAAATCTGTTTCCAGAAACCCCAAGTGAATAACTTTAACAACAAGTATTAACATTTCACAAAATAAAGTTAACATGACTTCAAATAAAATTAATGTTACTACCCGATAGTCTGGAGTGTCAAAATAACCAATGTTTTGTGTAATACAATAACTATAAATTCAAGATTGGTATAAGCATTATTAACAGAATTGTTTTGTCAAAAACATTATTCTTGTATATTCAATAAGTATTTGCAGTGTAGTTTAAAACGGCAGATTGTAGCAAAAGTAACAGAAAACTCCTTCACAAATAACTTCCACAGACTAAACTAACTGAACCAGGGTTAAAATGAGGATCCCGTACAACAAATGAGGCGTGTCTTGGGAAAACCCGGCTTACTGCTTGTGCGTAAAGTGTTGCCCCCGATCAGCCTGTTAGTCCTCACAGGCTAATCCGGAATGACACTTTCCACCTGTACAGTGGAGTTATGTTTAGAAGAGACCTCCTTGAAACAGTAAATACCATAAAAGCGGAAAGTGTCGTCCGCACAGGCTGATCCGGGATGACACTTTAAGCACATGTTTTTAGCCCGGTTTTCCCACAACACGACTCAAATCTATATCTACAGACTATCTATGATATACGGTGAAGAAAACAATCTGGGTACATGCCATTTGCTGATTTCAGTGTAAGATCATATTACATTTTACAGTTCGTAAAAGAAAATATGTTTTTAATAGTGGTGCAGCTATGATTGATTTTTTTGGTGTGACAATGAATGAAATTAAACTCTTACATTGAAATCAACATATTCAAGTTTAATTTTATGCTGTTTTCAAATAGCTCATGTTTGCCAGTGGTGAACCCAATCGACATGCGCTTTGCTAAACATCATACTTTGATATCAACAATTCTTGTAATGTTTTGAGGTTCCAGCTACTTTCTATGGCATTGTCACTAAATTTTGCTTTTATAGAAGATTATATTTCGTCTTAGGTTGGATATCATAGGTCATATTGGTATGCACCACATATGCATGCATTCATGTACCTTGCAAGTGGAGGGAGTCAACTATTACACAAATTATAAAGTAATCCCATTTAATAAAAAATATACAGAAATAAAAATAATGAAATGTTATCTTTTCACTCGAATCCACGGTTAATTGATTAAATTATAATGGTTGGTCCAGATGCTATAGATTTTGAGGTTAAGACATTTTATGACGTTTTTCAAAAATACTAAAATCTGTGAATTAGTCCCTGTAAAAAGACAATAGTTCATCATTTAACTTCTAGAACAGAAAAGATAACTGTCATATTGGAAATAACTGACCCAACCCAACCAAAATTACCAGGTGTCTACAAAACTCCATCTTTCCACCACCTTTACAATGTACATAAAATCCATCAAAGACTCTATTAACAACTGGCTATGTTAAGTATTCTCATTACAACTACTCTAATCCAAAATTCTTGACACTTACTTTGCTGTACTATTGCTGTATCACACAAAATATAAAAATATTTTACCAGTTAAAAACTTTTCAATTTCAAAAATAGCGGGTATAATTGAGAACAGCATTGTTGGATGGATAAAAGATATTATTAATAGCATATAAATCACTGAAGATTTAGTGCAAGATTTGGTGCAAGAATTTAAACTAGCTTACATAAGAAGAGAGCATGGTTTATCAACATATTTTGTCTTGTGTTATTGACAAAAATACATTCTACATTTTTTGAAAAACGTGTAGCTTACAGATATGTGTACTACATTAAATGCCATATTTTTACTGTAAGATATTTTATTTGTAATCCACTTTCACTAAATAATTAATGTGATTAAACATACATTCAATTAGAGGGTGATTATTCTGATATGTTTTGAACATAACATAATTTAAGCACAAGCTATCATGCTCATGGTTTCCCGCAGGCATGTTTCGCTTGATGCGCCCAACACACCCTCAAAGCAGTTAGTCATTTGCCTACATGATTAAATAATGCCGACATACTTTAATTTTCAAAGCAACAACCCTTAATCCCTTTATCTATTACACTGATCTTTAATCACAGGGCCATAAACGAATGCCATACTGATCGATAAGGCCTAACTTCCAACAGTGTTATTGACAAGTGACTGAACTGTGTAGTCCCGCCCACAACGACCTCATTAGCCAATTAAATACGGCGATTTTTAGGGCAGAGTTTACACCTTACAAACAACTAAAAACATGTTTGACAACAAATAGTAGTGTTGACGGGAAAAGTGAACAGGCATTTTAAAACATTTTATTATTATATTATCGTTTTATTTGTATCCCGGTAATTTCCTTATCTATTTCACAAATTGACATCAAAATCATGGAAACGAATAATGTAATATACAGCCTCATTTTAAACCACAATTTCATGTCTACAAATGTAATTTTGTTCTCATAAACACTGCAATTAAGCATGTGACCAGTCCACACACGTTTTTCATGAGGCATCCGTGTCCTTGTGTATGGGAATTTTCGCACGCTTTTGTAGCAAAACATGCTTTTTACATGAAAATACAGGCCCATATTTTATGTTGATTAGGAACCGCATATTCATGTATTAAAAAACAACGGTGATTTTGTCCACATGTAGCATAACTGATTTTAATTATTGATTTCTTTTGCATCCGAAAACAATTAGTGAAATAAAAAAAGATTTTTTGATAAAACGAGCAGTCATGACAGAATTTCAAGGCAGAAAAAGGTAGGCTTTTCAACGAATCTGAATACCATGTATGATTGAAAACTAATTCCATACAAAATGCAGCCTAGTATTTTGATGCCTCCACGTTTGTATTTAATTAAGAAAACCGCACTACGTGAATTTTTAACGAGTCGGATTGGGGACGGGGGGGGGGGGTGAGCCGATATTTGTCGCGGGTGGTGATGTCCGGGATGCCGACATGCCTTCAAGAAATCCTGCGGGAAACCCTGATACTCATAAGTAATACAAATGGTGACTATATAACATGTTTACCTGAAAATAAAGGGAAGCAAGAAACAAAGAAGTATATTTTTCACTTGTGTAATTAGTACTTTCCCTTGAAGCAGTAGTTAGAGAAACATTGAACATATAATTATTGGGAAATACATTTACAACAATATATAGATGTTATTCCGATTTTTGTAGAACTTACTAAAGAGGACCATAGCTGTAATGTTTACAAAGATACAAAGTTAACATACTACAACTGGAGATTCCAAATGGTCATTGGTAAAACAATCAAAAGTCATTTCATTTTTCATGAAACAGACCCTGGCATTATGTCACTGCGCATTTAGACACTTTATATATGGCATCCTATGTGATTTTTTCGCATTTATTTATCAAATGCATGCAGTAAATGCAACCACTGTGGTAAGTTCATATTAATTCTCAAAGCCTAAATTTAAAAAAATGATTCACTATTTTGATATCATTACATAAGGTTAAGACTATTAAACATTTTAGTGATGTTCTTTACTATAAATATACATATATTTACATTTTACAGCAAAGGCCTAGTCAAAGAATAACTGGAGAACTACAATTTACAAATAATTATGGATAATGAGATTATCTATTCTGGGCATGCAGATAACCAAATGTTCATAAAAGCAGGCATTTGCAATTCAAAAATATTGGTACTGATTTGAACACACACATGAAGTAACCATGGTAGAATGCAGTTACCCCGTGAATCCAGAGTTGGATGGACACATGCAGATGTGGTTGTTGCGGGAGTTGTGGCAGGTGCCATTGTTTCTGCAGTTGTATGGTGCACACCCATAAATATCAGTCTCACAGTTAGCACCAGAGAATTCCGCTCCTGCAAACGTAACAGAGTCATCATAATTACATTTCATCATCATCATCATCATCATCATCATCACCCTGGTCATCATCAATAATTTTTAGGAAACATTTTTATTATTTGAAATATACTTTAAATAACAAAAAACACCAAAATATTTCTATCATAATCAATTTAACAGCTATTGTAAACAACACTTTCTGTGCTACAGCACAATCCTACTCCACTTACCACAACTGCACTGGTATTGCATTGGATCAACTAAGTCAAAGATACACAGCCCTCCATTTTTACATGGAGAGCTTGTACAGCCATTGAACACATTGGCACACACATCCCCTGCATAGCCTTGGAAAACAAAACAAGTGCAAAGAGAATAAAAATCATAAAAGTAACATACTGTGGACATTTCTTTTGTTCTATGTCACCTTGTTTTTGTTTTACATCAATATAAATTACTTAGTTAAAATATCATATATGGCTTGCAATTTCCTAAAAATGGAAAGCTGGAAGGAATGCCCAAAATTGTAGTTGCTGAAGCATATGCATATCGAGAAAGGAATTAAATCTACAAAAATTTTTAGTGACACCAACATGTTTAGATTTAGACACATTATTGTTTATATGCAAGCAGACGCACAGATGAACTAATGGAAGATTTCATAAAATATTTCATGTCATAAAACAAACACAATTTCTTACCGGGCATGCATGAGCAGTAGTAGTCACTGCGATTAAAGGAGCATGTACCATTGTGCTGGCACGGATTGGGATGGCACGGTGATTCATTCTTAAGTGTTACATCTGGAAGAAAAAGTATGGAATTATAAAAACATTTGCATAATTACACTTTCTGTCGTCATCTGACAAATTACAATGCCTAACAGACAGTTATAGTATAACACTTTCTGTAGTAATCTGACAAAATAATATGGCTAAATACAGTTCTATAAACACACTTTATGTTTCAATCTGACAAATTAAAATGACTAACACAAAATTCTATGATCACCTTTTATCATCATTTGACCAATTAAAATGGCTACCAGAGGCCACTGTTTCAGATCTTGCTGGGAACTTTCATGTTGTACTTCACCATTTTTAGGATGATATTACATTGTAGTAAAAAAGATTTAACAGAGATCAAAATAAGAAATCTAAACAAGAAATGCGGAAATTCCATGAAAACCTAAATTTTCTTAATAGAGGTCTTAATATAAGGTATCAAAGTATTATGTTCATTAAAATATCTCAATGCGTTCTCAAGTTATTGAGCGGAAACCATTTTTCTATGTTTAGTAACAGTGACCTTGACCCCACCCACCCCATACGCAATCCTAAGTGAGGTCTCGCTATAAGGTATCTATGTATTAAGTTTCATTAAAATATATTAATCCGTTCTTAAGTTATTGAGCGGAAACCATTTTCCTATTTTAAGTAACAGCGACCTTGACATTGACCCCACCCAGCCCATATGCAATCCCAAGCGAGGTCTCGCTATAAGGTATCTATGTATAAAGCTCATTAGAATAGCTCAATCCGTTCTCGAGTAAGAAAGCAGAAACAAAACGTTGACTCCGCCACTACGCTTGCCCACCCAACGACATACGCCAATCGAATAACCAAAATTTTTCTTCAAAAAATTTTGTCAATAAAACTTAAACATGTTAAAAGCTCTTCTTTTGCTCTTAAGGTCTTAAAGACACATCAAGGTGACAGAAAGCAAAAACTAAGTAAACTTACTTGTCAAAGCATCAACTTTGGCCATGGTTAGACAGTCAGAGCTGGATGTGGATCCAGTTAGCAAGGTGATCTCATTAGAGTCACATGGGTGACAGGTGCGAGCCAGGATTCCAGCACTGTAATATCCTCTGGGGCACTTCTTGCATGGTGTGAGCCCGTCCTCTGAAAACTCCCCGGGGCCACACTGACCTACAAAAATGTAAAAAACATTGCATTTGTATGACGTCAGTCACTTTTGTGACAATAGTGACTCAAAACAGCAAAGGATAAACTACACTTGCAAACAAGCTATTTCAGTGATATTGCTACCAAAAGTAAACTAAAATTGATATGCTTGGACACATTTTATTTTTAATAGAAGGAATAAACTTTACATTGTGATTTGTTCTATATTGGTTAAATCGACTAATAAATGATACACCACCCATCACCTGATGAGAAATATATTTAACTTACACATATAAGCAATAATGTTTCTGTTTTGTGTAAACACGCTCTGTTATATTATGATTCAAGATCTATAAATCTATCTATAAACCTATAAATATATTATGTTAAGGCTAAAAAAGTTAATGAATAGATTCTCAGGCCGCCCCGCAATGTTTTTTTTATGGCCCGTCACGAATTTGATTTAATGCCAAAAATAAGTTTATTTACTATTTTTTGACGATTGCGCCTGTGTCTCAAAGGAGCAGTCCAAAAATATGTTAATAAAACTAAAACTTGCAGAAAGTGATTCTAATGGGCATGTTACTAAACAAAATACAAAAACTACGCATTGAAATATGTAAAATTATTAACAGTTTGAACTTGCTATTGTTTTATTTTCTGCATGAGATAACTGGTGATGACTCTGGAGTAAACCGGCATGTACATATAGTATATTCTGTTCGTACCAAGCGCTTTTGAACAATGCCTTTCATAAATAAGAAACAGATTTCAGACGAATAAACATCATAAACGTTCATAAGAACTATTACTTAAATTACAATGTATTGAATAAGATCCCATTGACAGCGGCTTAAAATTAAACAAACCCGCATTTCAACATAGCAGAAGAAGAGTAAACCGGTAGAAATGTCGGTATTTCCAGTAACTTTCTTCCTATCTGATTCAATTATATAAATAGAATATACACAAATTGCGAAATACTGTGTAAAGTTTTTAAAAAAATGTCATATTTGATAGGGAACCTTTATAAATATCGTCTATTTGTTTATTTAAACTTTTGTTTTGTAGATGCTTTAGCTTGTGTAATAGCATTCCATATTTTCTGAAGAAAATCTGTGTCAATATAAGTCCTATGGAAACAAACGAAATTGCCAGCTGCATTGACAAGTGTTGATTTTCCTTTCCAAAAATTATTGGTGACTTATTGCAAAAATATTTGCTATTTTTGACAGTTATAAAAAAATATGAATTACAAAAAGTTAAATTCTATAAATACAAGTACTTTAATTCTGATGGTAAATCAATTTGAAGGCACTTATGTCAAGTATGAACCTTCAAATTGAGTGCCTTTTTACGTCAGTTTTCATAAATGACCATTCGTGATTAAAAAATCTATATTAAGAATTTCATAAAAAGGGATGCCGAAGTTGTTATTAAAACTTAAAATTGTCTTTAATCTGAACTTATTTACTTGTTTTAATAAGCCATTACATAGTGCCAATAGAAAAGAGTAGGAGAAAAAAAAAAAAAAATTGGCCCTCCCTCCTGATTTTTTAGAAAAAGTGCATGAGAAACAATTCATTAATTTTGTTTAACCTAAGTTAACACAACTATTCAGAAACTGATTTAAGTACAACACAAAACATGCTTTAAGTTTTAAGAACGTTTATCAACTGAATACCCTACAGCTACGTATTAAAAGCCTAGGAGCGTGGGATGTAGTCTGGAGTATGCACAGATGAAATATAACATCAGCCCCATATAAAACAAATAGTAACAATGTTGAACATATAAACATAACAAACCTTTGAGATTGCAGGAAGTGACATCAGTTTGACCCCTGAGACCAGGGTTCCTACCATCCGGGCAGGCCCGGCAATCGGTCCCATTGGCTGTCGTACTACCGTAGGTACCTGCGGGGCACATCCCACACTGGTGGGTAGCAGTGGCCGTACCGCTGGTCTGCTGGTAGTAGTAGCCGAGAGGGCACTCCACTAACAAATATGAGGCAAGTCGTGGGAAAACCGGGCTTAATGCATGTGCGTAAAGTGTCATCCCGGATTAGCCTGTGCAGTCCGCACAGGCTAATTCAGGACAACAGTTCCTCTTTTATGGTATTTTCTATTTCTAGCAAGTCACTTCTAAACATAAATCCACACGTGCATTAAGCCTAGTTTTCCCACGATACGCCTAATATATACATTAAATTGTAAGTTATATTGCAACTACAGCACTGCAGTACAACAAAATATCATAAACCTTTGTAACTTTAAACATGTAATGTTCAATACAATGCAAAAAATACATAGACAATAATTAATTAAACACATAAATAACACACTACAGCCACAAAATGAGGAAGTGTCTATCATGTATTTCTGCAAAGTATCTTATTAAACAGTTCCTTTACACACACAAAATGTGTACATTTTAAAACATTCATAAAAGGAACAGAAACTTACAGCAAACATTTTTGCCGCCAGCAGCTTTTGCATATCTCCTGTTCCCCTGGCACTCAAAGTCATGAACAACACCAGTTGAGGACAGGGCAAATGTTCCTGGTCCACATGAGAAATTGGCTCCATTAATAGCGGACAAATTTGCTATTGGCTGAGAATTCACCTGGTCTATGGAATTTAGCACAGTCTGAATTTGGTTAGCACATGATGATTTGACAGCTTGTGTGTTGTTCAATGACTCGTTATTTGCCGTTAGGAGAAATGTGAAATCAATGCTCAACTGAAATGAAAACAGTAACATAATCATAGTAACAATCAAGTATCTGCAAATATCAATCAAGTATAAAATGTTTAATATTTCTGAAAATTGTTGATAACTTTATATATTAACATGAACTAACAAGAGGGCCATGAAGGCCCAAAGCGCTCACCCGAGAATTGGTACAGATAAAGACCATACTGTTGTGACAGTTTGAAAATTAAGGTATCTGAACAATACGCAAAGGGGGATAGGATCGATTAGATTAAAAACATCGGTTAGTGCAATGGGCAAACTAAAGTACGAGTTAGGTAGTGGATGTGCGTCGAATAAACAAGATCTGTCTCAGGACAGGGCGCTCCACTATTCAACTGCTTTGTCAGAGTAATGGCTTTATCACTACAAACAAGAAAAATATTGAGTGGAAACCGTTTTTTCTGTTTTTAGTAACAGTGACCTTGACCCCACCCACCCCTTATACAATCCAAAGCGAGATCTCGATATAAGGTATCTATGTATGAAGTTTCATTAAAATATCTCATTGCTATCTCAAGTTAATGAGTGGAAACCATTTTTCTATTTTTAGTAACAGTGACCTTGTCCTTGACTCCACCCATATGCAATACCAAGCAAGGTCTCGATATAAGGTATCTATGTATGAAGTATCATTAATATATCTCAATGCGTTTACGTTATTGATTGGAAACCATTTTTCTATTTTTAGTAACAGTGACCTTGACCACACCCAACCCATATGCAATCCCAAGCCAGGTCTCAATAAAAGGTATTGATGTATTAACTTTCATTAAAATATCTCACTGTGTTCTTAAGTTATTGAGCAAAAACTGTTTTTCTATTTTTAGTAACAGTGACCTTGACCTTGACCCCACCCACCCCAATTGAATCCAAAGTGAGGTCTCGTTATAAGGTATCTATGTATTAAGTTTCATTTAAATATCTTAATGCGTTCTCAAGTTATTGAGCAGAAACCAGATTTCTGTTTTTAGTAACAGTGACCTTGACCCCATCCACCCCATATGCAATCCCAAGTGAGGCCTTCCTATAAGGTATACGTGTATGAAGTTTCATTACAATAGCTCAATCCGTTCTCACGTTATAGATATATGGAGTTGTTGCACGCAAACTTTAACTGGAATTTCTAAGTACAATAAGGGGCATAATTCTGCTAAATTGCAGTTCAGAGTTATGGGTCTTAGCCAGTGACCTTATATAATGACCCTGAAGGCATGTGTGAAGTTTCAGTGTAATATTTGTAGTAGATATAGAGATATGGAGTTGTTGCACGCAAACTTTAACCTGATTTTCTAAGTACAAAAAGTGGCATAATTCTGCTAAATTGCAGGTCAGAGTTATGGGTTTTGGTCAGTGACTTCACATAAGGACCCTGAAAACATGTGTGAAGTTTCAATTGAATATCTGTAGTAGTTAAAGAAATATGGACATGTTGAACCCAAACCTTAACCAGAGCATTATGCCGACGTCGATGAACAGGTGAGTAGTATAACTCGAACTATTCGGTGAATAGTCGAGCTAAAAATCGTGTGTGCAAGCCAATCATTGATAACTTGTTGATGATTTTTTCCACACACAAGGAGTAATAATTCTGGTGTTTCTGGCCCGAACATGCTTATATTCGACTTCATCATTCACAGACAAACTGTGTACAATTGGTGAAGATTGGATGAAAAATGAAGTCTTTATCCTGAATAAAGTCAATTTTTGTATATTTTTTTCACACACAATGGGCTATAAATCCGGTGTTTCTGGTCCAATCTTGCTTATATTCAACTTCAATTGTAATCTTATGGTTACAGGCAAACTGTGCAAGATTTGTGAAGATTGGATGAAAAATGAAGTCTCTATCTTGAATAATGTCCATTTGTGTATACTTTTTGATAAACAAAGGGTAATAACACCGGTGTTTGAAACAAGATCTGGCCCATTTTTGGCATCTGCCAGGATCTGATGGTCATACACAAACTGTGAAAGTTTGGTTAAGATTAGATCGAAAATAAAGTCTATATGTTGGAAAAAGGCATTTTTTTACTTTTTTGCATGAAAAAGAGGCAACAAGTCTAGCGTGAATGGTGTGATCTGGCCCAATAACAATCCCATCTAAGATTTTATGGTCATACACAAACTGTGCAAGTTTGGTTAAGATTGGATGAAAAGTGAAGTCTCCAGCATGAGAACGAAACAAATTGTTTACGGCACACAGACGACATACGAAGAACAGTGGACGACGGACAACACTGGAGAGGTCCCCTACACCAATAGCTCACCGAGCACTTCGTGCTCAGGTGAGCTAAAAATGATAGTATATTATGACATATTTTTTATAAAACTATTATCCTATCACAGGCTGTCAACTCGCCCTCAGTGAAAAAGTACGAAAGTACTTCTATAAGCTAGTTGGGTAGATTTCTCATTAGAAAGAATCTGACCCCACTAAGGCTTGAGCCTACTGTGGTTTGGGCCTACAGCGGTAAGAGACAGGTGATCAACAGTCAGAGACTTTAACCCACAGTAAGATGTCAGTGAATTCATACATACCTTTATTTTATTTTAAACCAATGTAGGGAGGATATAAGGCTAGTGGATAGGCGAATTCAGCACGACTTATCACAATTTACAAACACATGAGGATTTCTAAGATATTGGTTGACATTTTTTTTATTCAAGGATGAGGTTATACTCCAACTCTGAGATTATCTTCATAATATCAAAGGAACAACACTCGGTACATATTAAGATAAATCTTGATAAAACAGTTTTATTTCCCGAAATCGCTAAACATATGTTCAACAATAAAAAGAAAATAATTGGTCAATGCATTGCTCAGGTTGTTGTCAATACAACTTAATGAAAAAAATCTTTGTATTGATTTCCAATTTAGGTGATAAAAAAGGCAGACTACAAACTGCTGGATTTCTGAGGCAGTGAGGCGTTTTATCTCAGATTCTAAATATCTAAATAAAGATTTGCATAAACTGTACACTAGACATTTTCACCTGGGAGTACACTAAGCACCATCAACAAGCCCACCTTTGGGAACAAAATAACAATTATATCAACACTTGTATATGATAATAGATTCATTCTTCAGTGAATATGACTTTTAACTTGATTTAAAATACCTTTTACATATCTAAGAACCTTTAAATGCCTGTGAATACAATTATATGCATGTCAGGGTCAATACATGCAATATAAAGAGAACCAGACAACAGTCAAATTGGCAGGGAAGGTAACACATTGTCCCATCTACACAACAAATCTACAAATAGACTTAAAACATTGTTCGTTTTCATATAAAACACAATTTAACTCATCTTCATTTTTGGCAAACTAAAAAAGTATCAATTATAGATTTTTTACCAAAAAGTATGAAACAGTACGAGTGATTCAAAAAAGTAGGAAAAGTAGGAAAAAGTGGGAAAGAGTAGGATCAGTTGACAGCCTGCCTTTACTATACAAGTTCCAAAATAAATACTTCAGAAATGCAACAAGCAATAACATAGGAAAATAATTATTTTAATTTATTAAAAACAACAAGCAATCACAGTGACACAATGTGAACCATACAAAGATGCTGAATTTGGTTTCTTTAACGATTTGGTTTATGATGTAATTCACATTTGTTGTTTTTCTGTTGTTGTTTTTTAATTATAGGGTTTACTAGTACTACTACAACTGTTAGGTGACTACTAGTAATGTTTTGTTTTTGTGATAACAATAAAAACAATTAAGCAAAGAGTTGTACTTCATTTGAAAAAATCAATCACCTTGAAAAATAGTGCACCCAATCCATTCCAATCAAGTAATTTAAATTTTAAAATAAACCAGTTACTTACTTCATAACAAAAGTTATGACACTAATGGAGACAATAATTAACAATTGTAGTATTTATCACATATAAAGAACTTACATTCCCACTCAATGGTTCCTGTTCAAGAACAAAATTCATAGACACATGCAAATGTTTGGATTTGCTTTTTTATAAATATGGATGTGATATATTCAAAGGCGTTTTTGTTTTTGTTGGTTTATTTTATTATATATCTCAAGCTCACTTTGTAAGTGCAGTATACCTATAAGCCCTTCTACATGTCCACAAAAAAACAACAGATTTTATCAACTTCTTTGTTAAAAACAAAACACAAGCAATTAATGAAAAAACGTCTTTTTAGGTAAAACAAGAGCTGTTTCTAAAACAGGAATGCCCCCTCTAGGTGGAAAGCATGTAAAATATCCAGTTTGTTGTAGATCGGAAACTGTTGGACATATGAGCAGAGTCAGCTAAAGAGGCCAATTTTCGATAAATCATAACTCCGCAGTTCTTTAGCAATTTGGTTAATTATCAAACCTGGCTGAGATATTTTCATCAAGTTTGGAGAAACATGTTCATCATGTTTGGTAAAAATCAGATGAAAACTGTTGGACAGCAGAAACAGCTAAAAAAAAGCACATTTTATATAATTCAAGGGCCATAACAACTCCATTGTTTCTGGGGCAATTTGGTTGATTACTAATCCTGGCAGAGATATTATGCCCACTAACATTGTCCTGAAGTTTTGTGAAGATCCAATGAAAACTATTGGAGAGTGCGGAAACAAATGTGGTCTACAAGCAGACCGACAAACTGACAGAACGTCATTAGTAAACCAATAAACATCGCAATCTTCAATACGCATAACAAAATATTTCACCAAAAATTTTGATAATTCATTCTTTCTGTGTACAAAAGTACAGCATATTAACTTACTCTGCTGGTACCCAAACTATAGTTTGGTATAATCCTCCTAACTGTAATAGTGAGCATGTTGTCTGTTGTCAGGCCCATGTTACAGATGACCATCATGTTATTTGCAAAGATCTCAAGCTGTTGACGGACATTTTGAGCATATGCCTCTGTGCAACCTGAAATAAAACTTCTGTGGATAAACATGTGTCTAATAGAAAATGTGAAATAAATAGATATGAGGCGCGTCGTTTGAAAACCAGTCTTAATGCAGGTGCGTAAAGTGTCGTCCCGGATTAGCCTGTGCAGTCCGCAAGAGACTTCATTGAAACAGAAAATACCATAAAAGCGGAAAGTGCCGTCCCGGATTAGCCTGTGGGGACTGCACAGGCTAATCCGGGACGACACTTTACACACATGCAAATAAGACTGGTTCTCTCACGACGGGCCACATATTCAATTTAAGCATGTGTCTAAAAGAAAATGTGAAATGAACAGATATTTAGTTCTATTAAAGCAGTAAAAACTAAACGCTGTGTTCGATAAAGACACATGCCCCCGGTTGGTGCTTGACAGCCCATTTGAATTATTCTAACGCCAAATTAATTCAAGATCAAGGTCAATGTGAGGTTGGGTAATATGGGTGGATTAGGAATGGTCATAAGCAACAACTGTATAAGTATCCAAGTGTTCTAGTAACTTGGATAGATATACAGTATCCAAGACAAAACGGTAAAATCTAGTTAACAAAGAAATAGCCCATCTGATTTATTCTAAGTCCAAATTAGGTCAAGGTCAAAGTGAGGATGGGTGATATGGGTGGATTAGAAATGGTCATAAGCAACAACTGTGTAAGTATTCAAGTGTTGTAGCAAGCGGTGTTGGTGCTAGATAAAATGGTAAAATCTTGAACTGGTACGACGTACGGATGGAATAACGGACGGACAGGACAATCACTATATGCCTCCCGCATCAAGATGCTGGGGGCATCACAATACGTTTAAAAGGTAGTCATCAGAGAAAGTTAAGGAAAAGAAAGACATATTTATATTTAAGTTTTACAATTTATGGCAGTCAAATAATGATGTTACTGTGTTTTCTATCCATATTTATTTTTCACCTGGTTTCCATATCTTTACATGGTAAATTACAACTAAACACTAGAACATCTTCAAATTTTGTTTTTTAAAAAAGTAAGAAAAACATACTAAAATGCTTACTTTTGGCATCTGTGATTCCATTTACCATGTACTTGTAGGAGAACATAGCCACATAGATCAAGTGCTGTTCTGTGGAGGAGGCTAAATACATGACAAGACAATATAATATTATTATGATGGTTAAATGGCCATTCTAAAATGATACTCGTTAATTTTTCTTTAGTCAAAGAACACAATTATCGTTGTTAATCTACCCAATAAACAACGCAAAAAGAATCGCAAAAATTTATGTCACATCATGTTTGAATCGAAATAATTTTCGCATTATCATTGTTTATCAGCCAGTAAACAACACATTGTCGTTCTGATGCGTGGCTTTTAAACAACTCAGGCTACACCTTCTTGGTTTAATTCCTATGCATCAGAACTCTAAATCGTTGTTTATTGGCCAATAAACAACGATAAATCGAAAATTATTTCTTACATGAATAATCAAAACAGTAACATAGTAGTACAACTTGCTGTAAGTGAAAACCAATTTACCAGTATTTGTATCGTTATAAAACTGTTCAAATTTAGTTTCAATGCACTGGTACACTGACATTTGCCATTAAGACAAGAACTAATTTTATCATAAATTAATAATTAATAATAATTATCGTGATAATCACATATATATGTACAATACAATCATGGTACATGTATCTATTTAACCACTTACCACAGACTGGAGGGTCCCGATTCCACACACCTGTGTTAGAGGTGCAATTTACCTCGATGAGGTTTTTTGCATAGTCTTCCATGAAGTAAAAACCAGCATGGCAGTAGACCCCGCATAAAATTCCACCTGAGATGTCCTGGCAGCTAAAGCCACCATTTGGTATTTTCAACTGCCACTGGGCACAAAATGGAGCTGCAAGAAAATGTCAGTGTTTTGTGTGACTTTATTAATGTTCCTAAATGTAGAGTTAAGAAAAGTAAATCTCCTTAAATATGACTTAATATAATTGGCATGTTTGCAATGTCAGCCCTTAGAACAACTTCAGTTCTTATCTTGCCCAACGTATCAATGTCTTAGCACTGATCTTTAAACAAAATCCTTAAACCAAAATACTGGTAATTTCTATGTACTATGTTTATTCAACAGTTGTTTACTCTTATTAGATAATTCCTGGTTACACCATATTTTTGCACTGTTTTGCTCTTCTGTATTTGACAATGATTTACTCTGAATAGCTTTTTTATAAAAATATCAATTGGTCTTTCTTTCCAGTAAAAGAGAGCAAGTGATGACGCCAGTAACAAACATAAAAGCCATTTAAATTTAGAATGATGCTATGCAAATGCTGCTCACCTTTAACACGAAACTGGAGAGTGCAGGTATCCAGCTGCTTTCCAGTTGAATCCATAGATGTCACTATGATTTCCTTAGCTGTATACAATGAACTGTTTACAACAGCGAACGAAACAGATTCTGGCACAAATGTAACATTTATTCCACCTGCCTTTGTCTGAAAGTAACCCCGACTGTTTCCATCAAATGTCAAATTTGACATCAATGGATCTATCCCCAAAATTTTATCATTCTGACATTCTATGGACTCTGAAATGCATAAAAAAATAACTTAATAAGTTGAAAACTCAGAGAAATCTAAAAAGAACAAACTGAAATGTTATGATTGGATTTTGTGACAAAGGAATGCATTATTGGAAGATCTTGACAAAAAAACTGCAATATAGTTCAAGTGTTTTAATATTTAGTATTTGTCATGCACTTGTTCCAAAGCAAATTTGACTTGTTTTCAACTATAGTTAACAACATTTAAGGAATCTGTATCAATATGGGAACAGTAATTGATGGGATAAAGTGAAAATGCAAAGTAACTTGCCCATAGTCAAGTGAACATGACATTCTTTGCAAACTCCCTGTATATGATGAATAAATTTATACTAACTAGGCAGGGTCACTGTAAGTGTACAAGATGTTACATTGTCAGCGAAGTCCACAGCTGTAAATGTCACAACGCTAGCCTCACTGACTGGTTGTTCCAAACGGAAATTAGTTTTTGACACTGACCAACTCTTGACTCCATTGTTATCAGTAGCAAATGGGGGATTCAGTTTTGTAATGTAATTTGTTGGCTCCAAAGTTTGTGTTGCAATCTGAAGTTTACCATTGTCACCACAGTTGAAAATTTTTGGTGCTTCTCTGTCTGTAATCAATTTCAAAGTCATATGTTTTATTGTTTTTATTTAAAACACTCAAAAAAGCAATTTCAGTACGCATTAGTTGGAACGGTTGCAAAGCTGGACACAGATTAGATAAACATACTACTACACATTCATATATCTTGATTTTTTTCTATTAAACTATTTAATGCTATATCAGTACACTCATTGGGTGGGGATTTAGTTTTTCCACAATGTTGTTTAAATTATAATGATAACAGCAGTTAAATATATCAAAAGGAATGCAAACTTGATTTAATACCTTTACAAAAATATAAGCATTTAACTCTGTACTAAGATATAAAACCAAACAATTTGCAAATGAGTTAGTTTTAAAGAATGATCATGAACTATAAACAAACTATCTTCTGAAAATATTTGCCTCTTATGAAATACACATACGCCCTGTATGCATAAATACACAGCTTCCAGTGAATAAACAAGAGGGCAATGATGGCCCAAAGTGCTCAGCTGAGAACTGGTACAGATGAAGACCATACTGTTGTGACAGGTTTAACAATTAAGGTATCTGAACAATACCCAAAGGGGGATAGGATCAATTTGATGTAAAACATCGGGTAGCGCAATGGGCTTACTAAGGTATGAGATGGGTTGTGGATGTGCGGTGTTTTTGCTAATGGTTCTCAAATCATTTGTTTTCGATATTCTTACCTGATCCTTTTTCATTGAGTTAGTGACAATTCTGGAAAATGCAGAAAACAGTAGAGTTTGATGTCTTTTTAACAGACAGTTTTGGAGAACGAGTTGCAATGCGATAATTGCGATGGCTATGCTATAAGTTCAAGTTTTGCTTTTCATTTATAATTTTCTGTCCAATGGTGATAAATGATTAATGCAGGCTCTGAAGCCATCAAATGTTGCATGTACAAAAAAATTCATGCAAGGTTTGCAACTGTTGGAAATCAAATTTTATTAATCAATTTTTATCATTGATAACTTGTTGATGTTTTTTTCCACACACAAGGGGCAATAACTCCAGTGTTTCTGGCCCAAACATGCTTATACATATTTGACTTCATCTGTAATCTTCCATTAATAGACAAACTGTGCACAATTGGTGAAGATTGGATAAAAAGGAAGTCTCTATCCTGAATAATGTCCATTTTTGTATTTTTTTCTTCACAAACAAAGGGCTATAAATTGGGTGTTTCTGGGCCGATTTTGCTTATAATCGACTTCACCTTTAATAATATGGTCATAGATAAATTGTGCAAGATTGGTGAAGATTGGATAAAATATGGAGTCTCTATCCTGAATAAGGTCCATTTTTGTATACTGTAAAACCATTAATAATCGTGGGGCACTAATTTTCGTGGATTTCGAGGATGGAACGATCCAAGAATTTACGTTTCCAACGAATAATTATTCGGCTAGCTTTTTTTTTTTGGCCGAATTCGAGCTCTAAGATGTAGTTTTTTAGTATGTATACCTACATGAAGACAATGTAAATATAGTATTTATAGTAGTTAAATGAAGTATAAGAGTTTGTTAAAGATAAATACATTACCTTAAACATGATGTGCATTTATATCATCAATTAATCAATTTAATATCCATTTTATTTTTGTGTGTGACAAGTAGCCCCTATCTAATCTGCATACACTCCAAACGAGGCTCCGGTGTAATATACTGCGTACCTTATTGACATTTGACATATCCGATTTATATGCCTATGCAGTAACGCTGTATATGCATAGCTATCTTCTTAAAGATAGACTAGTAAAGATCAATATGCATAGTATTAAAACACTCTCCATGCAAAAAGCGTGGATCACGTTTTACAACTTCGGTTTTTGGCAGACGACGGGCCCGCTGTTTAATTCACACATTTGTACACGGACCCTACCTCCCACAGTGACATGCCGTGTTTATTTCATAAAAAGGGTCTATTGCTTAATTTACAGGTCGATAATAAGGCCCGCTTACCGCGGGGACGCTCTGTTTATGTATGTAAGGTGTTACAAACAGAAAACAGCGATACGACTGATGCATTTGTAGACGGTTCACTTTTTTTACATAAACTTGAAAATCCACAAATTTAAGTGCCCAAGAAATTGTCATTTTTCAACAAACCACAAAATTTCATGCCAACGAATATAAATGGTTTTGCAGTATATTTTTTCACAAACAAAGGGTAATAACTCTGCTGTTACTGGCCCAATTTTGTTTATATTAAACTTGACCTGTAATCATATGGTCATAGACAAACTGTGCAAGATTAATGAAGATGGGATGAAAAATGAAGTCTCTGTCCTGAATAATGTCCATTTTTGCAAAAAAAAAATCACAAACAAAGGTCAATAACTCCGGTGTTTCTGGTCTGATCATGCTTATATTTGAATTCAACTGTAAGCTCATGGTCATAGACAAACTGTGCAAGATTGGTAAAGATGGGATGAAAAATGAAGTCTCTATCCTGAATAATGTCAATTTTTGTATATTTGTTCATACACAAAGGGCAATAACTCCGTAGTTTGAAACACGATCTGGCCCATTTTTTGAGTCTGCTGAGATCTGATGGTCATACACAAAGCTATAGTGTTACTGGTTTGATCAGGCCCAATAACAATCCCATCCAAGATTTTATGGTCATACACAAACTGTGCAAGTTTGGTTAAGATTGGATAAAAAAAGAAGTCCCCAGCCAGTTGAGAGCAAACAAACTGTTGACAGCACACGGATGACGGAAGACATACTACGGACGACATACAACGGACAATGCAGGAAAGGTTCCCTATACCAATAGCTCATATTATGTTTTAATTTTTGCAGAGATTCAACTGTAAAAACTTCAGTGACTAAAGAATTACTTGCAAACATGATATACAATCATTATAACAGAAAAATACATTTCACAATTTGTTAATTTTTTTTAACTAATTACCGATACATGTTGGCATTATTCCTTCCCAGACCATGCCTTTTCCATCTCGATACGCACAAGTCCTTCCTCTTGAAGGTTGCTGTACTGATTCCCAGGGTTCATACCCCTGTTTATCGCAAGCAAAGGTCACTTTGGCCCCCTCAAGGAAACTGTTGCCGACCAGGCCACCGTCGGCAGGGTAGCCAGGGTCTGGACACTGACCACCTTGTTGGGAGGTAAGTGAAAGATTACAAGAGCTAAGTAGGTAGACAGGATGTTTCAAAAATACCTCTGAGAACAAAAGAATATTCATGAAACTTAAATGGACTACAGTAAACTCCACTTGTAACGATACTGCTTATAGCGAAATATTGCATAATTGTAACGACGCTGAGTCCAAGGTCCAGGCCTAATGCTTATATTTTTCAATTGATATAACATTGGTTGTAACAAAATCGCATGTAACAAAGTCTTAGGTATAACAATGCTGTTTTCATGGCCCTATCGCAAGTATTCCCATTTAATTGCAATATTTGGAGTCTGTATCAGCTGTAAAAAACAATGCTCTGAGTCATCAGGTGAAGTAATCAGGTAAACGGTCGGCCTGATTGAATAATCAGGTTTTGTGGTAAACAATTAAAATTGGCTTCGGGGGTATTTATCCTATTAGAGTTTCATACAATGACAATTGGTTGCTTCTCGAAGTATTTAATTTGATTATACCTCACTTTATTATTTCTCTATATAATGCATATAAACTGCAGCGGGCAACAATTTCATATGTCGCCCGGCAATGTCGCCCACTACCCCTATGTCGCCCGGTAAGCAAATGATACGGGATTGTTCGGTATAATAAAATAAACATTGACTTTCTTGAGGGTGACAAAGCGTCTCGTCAACCCTCAACAAACACTGTCGACCTTGGCTTTGCCTCGGGTTGAAAATATGCAGTGTCACCCTCAAGGAAGTAAATATTTATATAATGTCACACGCATTATAAGAAATCATGTGGGGATTTGTATAAGGTATATTTATATATTAAATTGCCATAAACTGATTGTATTTTTTATGGGTTTTTTTCCATGTTACATAGTTATAAATTTAATGTGTACATGTAAAATGATCAGTGTTGCATCTGTGTTACATACTTGTATGTCCATGCTCTTGGTTGCCTATTTATGTCTGTACCAATATTCTAATATAGCAATATAAATTCTATGGTCTGCTAAATATCGTTATAAGCAGAGTTTACTTATTTCTTTCCACCAATAAATGCATCTTAGTTCAATGATTTTGCCACAGACACTATATAATATTGACAGAAAAATTCAAACTGATTTATAAAAAATATTGATTAATAAGCATGATTAATAGTCCCTAAAACTCATTTTGCCCAATACCAGTAATCAAAATGGCGTGTATTGTTCTGAATGGCGTAAGATATTTTTTAATAATTGTTTAAATAATCACTAAATAGCTGCCTAATAAAAAAGATGTGACTTCCTTGGAAAAAAAAGTAACAAATAGTTGCCCAACCTATACAGCGGAGGTCTCCGAAGCCCCAGACTCCGGGGGTTTTCGCACCACACCGTACAGTGGTATTTATATCATTACTGGTCCCATGAAGCTCATACATGTTACCACAAGAGAACGTGAAATTGCAGTTATGTTGCACACAGGGATTAGAAGGTGTATACATGCTGCCTTTCACTATTAGTGGTTCGCCGCAGTCCATCCCTGCAACATAGTACAATCCATATGGCTGGCATCAATGTGTGTTATTTTAGGACCTACCGCGTAATCGTAATCTACGATGGCCTGTAATAGCTTAAAATCGTATGAGTCTGTTCGATGGGTAGAACCAGTACTTTTGTGGAGATAAATTGAATGCTCCCTTAGCATGGATTGAATCTACAATCTCTCAATCGCTCTGTGTAGAAGTAGCAGTAGCTAGAAAAGCACTTACCCAGTACTGACAATGCAAGGAACTTGGAAAATTTCACCACTGGAAACTAAGTACTGTTTTATGAAGCAGTGAATAATATCTGGTTGTACTCATATGTTTCTTAGGTAATATTTCCAGAGGATACCAAATAAATTATACAGTCTTCAGGACATTAACCAGTATCAAAACACAAAACTTCATTATAATTTTCAGAAGTATTAGCAGCATATTATAGTCGTTATAGGTTAGGACAATATAATTTAAATACAAGAAAGAAACCTCAAAAAATACTTTAGGGTACAAAATAACTGGAACAGCTACTAAATAATATTACTAATTCAGGGTACTTATTGGTCATATCAAATTCTGTTTTTTATTAACGAGCACTCAGTAACATTTGAAATGATGACATGTACCCACTTTTGCACAAAGGAACAATATTCCACTGGCCAGTACTAAGGCATGAGATGTTCATGTTGGTCGTGTGGAAGTTATCGAGGACGTAACCATCGGAGCATGAGACACTCACATCATCCCCAAACTGATATACCGTCTTATTGGGGCTCATCAGGGGGATAACTGGGGTGTTATTAGGCAGCGTACATTCCTTCTCTGAAAAAAGAAAAAAAAATGCTTTTGTTCCCAGTTTTTACCACAAATTATGTCATCACCACTTAGCTATATTGTTAGAGGATTGATTTATATTTATAGCCTGATCATGTGCTTTTATTGTAAAAAAAACAACAACAGTTAATCGCGTGACATATGGGTACAACGATTGGATAAATACGCTTTGAGTTTTAGTTGCTATGTTATAAAATGAGAACTCTAGCTCAGCTATCCATTATTTGTTTATTGTGGTTTATGAAAATGTGGTTTTCAAATAAATGCAGCAAAATATGTATACAACTCAGTGAAACTTTCACCAAAATTTAATTTGAATATGATGACCATTTGTGGAAACATTCATTGAAAAGAAAAAACTAATTTTAATACTAATGTTCATAAATTACTCACGTTTCATGTGCTATCTGTAGCGTTACACTTATTGATACTTACGCTAGTAATAAAGACTCCTGAAGGCAGATACGTATTTTAAATGCAGAATCACAGTTGATGTTTCACAACAATTCTTTCGTATCCCAAACACACGATACCACAACAGTCATCAAACTCAGCTGTTTGGCCCAGCAAGCCAGAATTGTAATATAATTACTTGAGAGCAAGAGAAAATGTTACAAGCCAGCCTCTATACAACTGAAAATCTGAGCAAGCCCGGTTCTAAATTTACTAGCGCCGGGCTTTCGGGCTTTGAACCACTGGCACAATATCCAGACAAACCAACCCTCAATTAGTTGCAACTTACTTGTGCAAACGGGCAGATGGGCATCCACCCCACAATGAAACGTGCTGTTCCCTGTGAGCTTGTACCCCTCCTTACAAGTGACAATGATGGATTGGTTCTTCACCAAGGTCCCAGTGGGGGCCAGGTAGGCATTGGAAATCACTGGAGTCTCACAATTTATGGCTGAAAAGTATTAAAAGCGAGTTATTGACAAAAACAGAAATTTAGTTATTGAAACAATTTTATCAATAAAGAAATCAGTACAAATTGTGCATCTATTTAATTGGCTAATATTTAAAGGAAAATGTCAATGAAAGGTGCTTCAGTTCCTAATTAGTGTTCCCAACTATCAAAAACAGGTTTTACATTGATAAAGTATTATACTCCTATTGTAAAAAAGGTATAAATAAAATATAAATGACCTGAATAACCTTAATCATGACATTAATTAAACACTAACTAATTATTAGTATACAATAATTTGAAACCAGTAACTGGAAATTTTATATCACATTTTCAACAGCACAGTCACTTTAAAATGACAAAGCACTATGAATAAAGAGTCTCAAGGGAATATTATCAAAATATACTTAGTAACTGCAACAAAACCAATGCACTACAAACCAGTACAGAATGGCGTTTGTGTCACATTGTCCCAGCTACCAGCGTTGCACTGAAGACGCTCTGGACCAAGGACCTCGCGGTACATATTACAAGAGACCTTAACCACACTTCCTTGGTTTCCATTGATACCGGTCTCAGACTGAACACGATCTACATTGAGCACGGTGGTGTGCAGCTGAGGACATTTGACAGCTAAAATGTGAATGAATCAGCATTATGTCTTCTTCAGTCTTTTGGAACGGATTGATGAAAGAAGAAAGTTTAAGGAAGGGGATCTTGTTGCAACGAGTGAAGAAATGAAAGAAATAAGTAAGCAATAAAGTAAACAACAAATGAAGAAAGTAAGCAATTATGGATGGAAGGAAGGGCGGATTTAGGGAGAGCGGAAGAAAGGAAAGGAGAAATGAAGGAAGAAAGGAAGCAAGGAAGGAAGCAAGCATGGAAGGAAGCAAGAAAGGATGCAAGCAAGGAAGCAAGCATGGAAGCAAGCAAGGATGTAAGCCAGGAAGGAAGGAAGCAAGCTAGGAAGCAAGCAAGGAAGTAAGCCAGGAATGAAGGAAGGAAGCAAGGAAAGGAGGCCAGGAAGGAAGGAAGCAAGGAAATGCATGAGAAAGTAGGCAAGGAAGTAAGCCAGGAAAGAAGGAAGGAAGCTAGGAATGAAGGAGGCCAGGAAGGAAGGAAGCAAGGAAATGCGTGAGGAAGTAGGCAAGGAAGGATGTAAACATGGAAGAAATCAAGATAGAAAGCAATGAAGGAAGAAAGGAATGACTTAAAAACATTTCAACTCACCAGTACATGTAGGAACGGTCTGCCAAAGGTTGTTTTCTTTACATGCAACAGTGGCAGTCCCATTCATTGTGTAGCCACTCTTGCAGCTGTAAGTGGTTGTGTGGCCTCCACCAATGCCTGTCGAAGACACTATGTAGCCATTGGGCAGCAGCGGTGGAAACCCACAGAACCCCTCTGAAATAAGGAAATATACAGCATGGATAACATGGTAGTTTCACCGGGAAGCAACTGTATACAGTAGGGAGCTGAGAAATTCTTAAGGTTTTAATACCAAATACACATATATTATCGTGAATGGAAGGGATACAGAGACGGTGACTATATAGATGATGATTACATTACTTAGCACAGGCCTTTTGTTACTTTGCCACTACTCTCTTGTTCATTCATAGAGCACTTTACTATTTTGACAACGAACAATTCAAAACCTCAGTTTTGACGACTGAAGTAGAAGTAGATGACTTGCCTTATTAAGTTGAAAAATCTACCTTTAACCTTTCATAAAGATAATAAAACATTTAAAGTCTAATTAACACAACAAAACAATCTCACTTCTTTAAACTGAACTTACGTTTACAGAAAGGAAGTGACGGTTCACTCCACTGGCCGCCAGACAAGCATGTCAGGATCACTGAACTTTCACCACTAAACTTCCCCGTGAAAGAGTATCCATCTGCGCAGGAAACGACCACACTATCTCCGTAGTTGGACGTGATCTTGTCAAGCGAGTAGGCGTCAGACACCAGACTGGGGCATCCTGAGTGTAAACCAATCTTTTAGAGCAAAATAAACAAAATATGTGTAGTAATAAACCAGTCTGTTAATACGGCATCTTACACACAGATGGGAGCATGGTTAACTTATATGTATACATAACCTGTGTTACTTTATATGTTTTATTTAGGGTAATGTTTTTAAATTGTTTTTAAAAGGCATTTTATTAAAAAGAGTTTAAACAATGGTTGCCTCATTTAGCATAAGAATATAAGTGAATGTTCAGTAATGCAAGGTTGGAAAGGTGTTGAAATATATGTTCAATAAATGAAATACGGCTGAACTATGATATCTCAGTCACATGAAATAACTTTGACATATCCAAATAAAGAATTGGGTCCAAGTGATTGATAAAATCACTCTTAAATATCAATTTTGTTTTCCTATACTAAACAGTAGAAAAATGATCATTAATTCAATTATAAGGTAAGCTAAATCGCTGAAACCTGACAAAAGCAACTTGGACCGTGACTGTATATGTTTTGCCACAGATGACAACGCTTTGAGATAAACACATAGAAATAAGTATGAAAATACTGGTTGGGACAGATAACCATTTTGAACTAACTGAAAATACAAGTTAAAAGTTCGAGATCACCGTATCTATTTTATATAAAATAAGAAGGAATTAAGTCAGGAATTACTGTCCACCTCGACATATCTGGAATTTCAACTTGAGAAAATGAGAGAATGAAGTTCAGCTTTAGAATTAATGAATGAATGAAACAATATGTATAATAAACCAAAACAGAGAAAATTACTGTACCTGGTGAAAATGTAGCTTTAAACCCAATATCACTGAACAGTGAGCTTGTTGTCATGGTAACCAGAAGGTGGGAGTCAGAGGTCAATGATTTCCGAAGAAGACTGGTACCTTTGTAGTCAAAATGGCTGCCATTGGAATATGTGACCTGGTGTGTAACAAAATGTTTGGGGTAAATGATTTTGTTTGCATGTAAATAAGGTCTTACTTTGGGCATATCAGTATCCACTTCTGAAAGTAAAAGCTGTTATGCCTAAATGAAAATGTAAAGTAGGATTCAGTTCAAAATTGCAATGTCAAGCAAATGGAATATATTAACATAACAACCCTTTGTTGTTGTTGTTTTTTTTCTTTCTTTTTTTACAACCTGACCGTTCCATTGAAGAAGCATTGCCAACAAATATTTTTATTATAAAATAATTTATTTAAGATTCATAATGAGTTTACCGTTAGCTTGTCTGACCTATGAAGCTGGAAGTCATTAAAGATCACTGTGACGCTGCGGTCGCTGAATGGAGCGTTGATTCTCCACTGGCAGGATGACAGGGGAGGGTAACTCTTGGGTGTATTGTAGCCAGGGGAAGACAACTCCCCACTGCCTGACTGGATGACATTACAACCTGAAAATGTGAAATAGAAAACAAATTTAAAATTATTTTATTTTATTAACAGTGGAATTTTCTATATTTCACATATGTTCACGGTATGTTAAACACTGAAAACTAAACACTGCAGTATGGACTTTAAATGACAATTACTAAAAGCACTTTCTTGGTTACTTACAGCATTAAAAACATTGGAGATTTTTTTAAATAAAATAATTTAAAACATATTTTGGGTTTTGTTTTTCCCCTCAAATAATACAGTCGCAATTACAATGCCAGTTACATCTGGTCATCTGATATACATGTATGTGTTGCTAATACTGAAGTTAATGAATCTCTTCCAGTAGAAGAGAAAAACGTAGTAGAAAACGTATAAGAGATAGTTCTTTATTTATTGTCAAGTGACCAATTGCTAAACAACTCAGTGTAAGACTTTATATTAGCTAAGCCAGAATTGCCAGGCTAAGACAAACGTAAAGTGGATGAATGTACCTATTGGCAAGTATTGACAATCTCACCTTTTGTATACTGTATAAGAGCACCAGAGCACTTCCAATGTGTCTGTAGGTCCATTCTCACATACACGACGTTCCCAGTGGAAAAAATGACCCCTGGATTCGAGTTTGAGTCCAAGGTTGCCAGGAGGTTGTGTTCCTTGTCGAACACATGAATGTAGTCTGTGCAGCACAGGTCCACTTGCAGAATCTGCAGAGGAATGAATTGTGTATATTATTATAATCATTGTCATAATTATTATCAGTGTCATTACAATCATCATCATCATCAACTACATCATTACATCATCATAAGCATTAGCAACAGCAGCATCATTAGCAGTAGCATCTTCATCTTCATTAATAGCATCAACATCATCATCATAGACATCACCATATCAGAAGCAGTAGTAGCATTATCATCATCATCATCATCAACAACAACAACAACAACAAAAACAACAACAAGAACATCATCAATAGCAGCAGCAACAATATCACAATGAGGCGCATCGTGGGAAAACCGGACTTAAAGCATGTGCGTAAAGTGTCGTCCCGGATTAGCCTGTGCAGTCTGCTGATAGCTTAACTACACCATTTCAAAGCAAATTGTTTAGGCCACATGTATCTCATTTCACAGCAAATTGTTTAGGCCACATGTATCTCATTTCACAGCAAATTGTTTAGGCCATATGTATCTCATTTCACAGCAAATTGTTTAGGCCACATGTATCTCATTTCACAGCAAATTGTTTAGGCCACATGTATCTCATTTCACAGCAAATTGTTTAGGCCACATGTATCTCATTTCATCAATATGTAAGCAAATATTCACTAAAATTTGAGTTTATTGTAGATAATTTGTTCATAAAACAAAATTCACTATGATCATTTGCTTACAAAAATGATTTAATTTCATATTGATGTTATTCAGGTAAAACTAAATTATTCATTCTACATAAGTTTTATATGATTAGACAATTTTTATTAAATTGTAGTGGCCATAAGCTAAATTGGCCACCAATGTTTTGAGCGGAAAGGAGTGCTGTTTCTATAGAATAAGTTTTGTTTATTATTACTGGGACAGTATTCACAAATCATCTTAAGTTAAATTTTATCCTTATCCTTAAATTTGGAAATTTCCTCAACTGTATAATTCCATTAAAAAACAGTTTAGCATTAAGTAACACTTCAAAAATAGCAGCAATATGAAAGTGATATTTGAGCAATATCAACAACATATGCATCTATTAATTAAGTAAAGAAATGTAATACATTCAAATTTTGCACTTAAGAGAAAATATGAAAGAAATTACTTAAGATGCTTTCTGAATACCAGCCCTGCATCATAACAAATTTCTAAACATAACAAATATAACTGCTTGTGAAAATAACATATGTTTGTAAACAAAACATTCATGAAATTAAACAGTATTGTGATTAATGTGTCATTCTTCATTCATAAAGCAATTTTCTTCATGAACATTTACTCATGAAATATTATTTCATTTTATGTTTATGCAAACTGGCTGTTCGCTTAAATGGCTGTGAATGTTTCGAGCAATGTGGAGCTGCTGGCAGGCTGGAATACCTCCAGAGTGATCAGGTTGTTTCCATCCGTCTGTATCGTGTACTCCAGCTCCAAGTTTCCCACATATGGGTTCGGGTAGAATGGGGTGGTCAGTTGCCGTGGTAATGAGGTTGCGGTCAAGTCTGTAGACAGCACGGGCATGGAACCTACAGAAGGTAATGAACACTCTATTAAATACAGTTTAGGTTTCATGCATTATATGAGAGTTTCAAGCAAACACAATACCCTTGTGTTCCAATGAGATTAACAACCATATGTGCACTATGGAAAGTCTTAAAATACATGCATACATATTGTAGGAAACATAACATTTCTAGACAAAATACTGGAATTTTGGTTTCTGTTTTATTGTAACAATGCCATTTGAGCTTTTCCTAAGAACTTCAGTCTAAAAATATATTATCATTTAACAAGTAAAAACACCTATACATATGAAACTATGAACAAAGTGATGACCTATTGTCTACTGTAGAACAGTCAGCTGTAGGTAAATAATAACTTTAAAGTAACAAATTTACTGCACAAAGACAGACCAACAACTTATTATAAATCAACATACATTGAAATCCCAAAAGTAAAAACTGAGAACTATGTGTTCAGCAAATAATCAACATGAAAAAGTTCTGAGTGGACTGGTGAATTTGTCAAGACAAAGCTATACTCTCCCTATCAGAAATAACATGGACTGAAGTCTGTGACAGGTTTCACAGTTTTCTTAGCTAGTATTTCACTATGTTCATACCGTGGCTGTGCAACATAATTGAGGCGTGTTGTGGGAAAACCGGGCTTAATGCATGTGTGCAGTCCGCACAAGCTAATCCGGGACGACACTTTCTGCCTACAGTGGATTTATGTTTAGAAGAGACTTCCTTGAAACAGAAAACACCATAAAAGCAGAAAGTGTCGTCTCTGACCAGCCTGTGCATTAAGCCCGGTTTTCCCATGACACGCCTTAATTATATTAACCGACTACCTCTGATAGTAGAGCCGGGTGGGCAGGTTTTCATGAAGACAGTGTACTCCTGGTCTGCCTTCAGGACGGGTTGCAGGTTGACAAAGTGACACACTCTCTTGCCAGAATCTGTACTATTCCGGAAACTGAAAGAAGAACAAGTAGTTACACCCGCAACACATTTTTATGCAAAGAATGTGAAATGAAACAATTGTGTACACACCGGTCAAAAGCAGACCTATGTACATTCACGCAACTTATTCTGGGTGATTAAACTACTTTCTTCACCCCAATTAGACTTTCAAAATGGTTCATTGCCCATGTGCGGGTTAACAGAAAATATGATAAAAGCGGATTCACTTATTTAAAGGTAAACAAACTGAATTATACTAATACATTAAAACCAGGTCACATACACTTGATGAATAAGTTTGGTTTTAAAAGTATTTTATTTACAATTTTTGGAAACATATTTCGACCTTTTACCGTCGTGTATGCGCAAACAAAAGCAAAAATTTTGCTAGTGAATCATCTTAGTATAAGGGCTATGTCTATGTGACCGCTACTTATAGAATGAAACGAAACACAACTCTGGATTTGACAATACATGATTCTCGGACTGAACTTAGATATACATGTACCAGAATAAATGGATGGTTGTTTTTTTCAGAAGGCAACAGTAATGTTTCATAGTAATACAAACTTCACAGCACATAGCATGCATGTAAGGAGAATGCATTTTATAGAGATTTGAATGAGAAATCTAAACAAATACCACTGTAATGTCAAAAACGTGACAAATGGTCACCATAGTTCAATAACTCAATATCTGCAATGTAAAATATAAGCACTTATTGAGTTCTTGAACTAAGATGACGAAATGGTACGTTTACTAAACACTTAAATAGTCCCCATATCAATAGTCCCCATATCAATAGTCCCCATATCAATAGTCCCCATATCAATAGTCCCCATATCAATAGTCCCCATATCAGTCATCTGTCAACGTGTACTGGTAACGAAATGGTACGTTTACTAAACGCTTAAATAGTCCCCATATCAATAGTCCCCATATCAGTCATCTGTCAACGTGTACTGGTAACGAAATGGTACGTTTACTAAACACTTAAATAGTCCCCATATCAATAGTCCCCATATCAGTCATCTGTCAACGTGTACTGGTAACGAAATGGTACGTTTACTAAACACTTAAATAGTCCCCATATCAATAGTCCCCATATCAGTCATCTGTCAACGTGTACTGGTAACGAAATGGTACGTTTACTAAACACTTAAATAGTCCCCATATCAATAGTCCCCATATCAGTCATCTGTCAACGTGTACTGGTAACGAAATGGTACGTTTACTAAACACTTAAATAGTCCCCATATCAATAGTCCCCATATCAGTCATCTGTCAACGTGTACTGGTAAATATTATTTTTTTTCCCAAACTATAGATATAGCCTGATATTCCGAACATAAAAAAACGTTTAGTAAACATATAGTTGGCAGTTAATGCCATGATCCTATCAATACTGTCTCAGTTTAAAGTTATGTCTTCAGATCTTACGCAAATCCCAGGCAGGAGATCACACTGTCACACTCCTCTTTGCACCTACTGGCAGTCTGCAAAGACGTCAGATTACGGGAGCTATACTCGATACCAACATTGGAGTAATACGATCTAATAGTCTCACTGTAGGTACAATTGTATGCTGAAATGAAATTTATTAAAGTTAAAATAAATATATGGATATTTTTCATATAATGGCTTTAATGTTTATATTCATTTGCATGAATTAGTGTTTATATGTTATGACAGCACTTGGCATTAACAAGATCAAAATAACTTCCAAATGGGAAAAAACATTAGATTCTAAGCTCCTAGTCACAAACATTAGATTCTAAGCTCCTAGTCACAAACATTAGATTCTAAGCTCCTAGTCACAAACATTAGATTCTAAGCTCCTAGTCACAAACATTAGATTCTAAGCTCCTAGTCACAAACATTAGATTCTAAGCTCCTAGTCACAAACATTAGATTCTAAGCTCCTAGTCACAAACATTAGACTCTAAGCTCCTAGTCACAAACATTAGATTCTAAGCTCCTAGTCACAAACATTAGATTCTAAGCTCCTAGTCACAAACATTAGACTCTAAGCTCCTAGTCACAAACATTAGATTCTAAGCTCCTAGTCACAAACATTAGACTCTAAGCTCCTAGTCACAAACATTAGATTCTAAGCTCCTAGTCACAAACATTAGATTCTAAGCTCCTAGTCACAAACATTAGATTCTAAGCTCCTAGTCACAAACATTAGATTCTAAGCTCCTAGTCACAAACATTAGATTCTAAGCTCCTAGTCACAAACATTAGATTCTAAGCTCCTAGTCACAAACATTAGATTCTAAGCTCCTAGTCACAAACATTAGATTCTAAGCTCCTAGTCACAAACATTAGACTCTAAGCTCCTAGTCACAAACATTAGATTCTAAGCTCCTAGTCACAAACATTAGACTCTAAGCTCCTAGTCACAAACATTAGATTCTAAGCTCCTAGTCACAAACATTAGATTCTAAGCTCCTAGTCACAAACATTAGACTCTAAGCTCCTAGTCACTTTGCCAATATTTTCTTACTAATCTAAAAATACATCACAGCAATTATATTAGATCTATTTGTGTTTATTTCTTTTACATAGAAATAGAAAATACTCAGTTAGTTTTGAATTAAGTTCAGTTCATTTAGCGAGGCTTAAAAAGGCTTAAAAAACCTGGTAATGTAATAAAAAAACTGAATGCCTTAACTGTTGTCCACTTCAAACTAAAGCCAGGGTTTATTTCATCAGTGCATGCACGATGATGAGATAAAATAAGGTATACTGGTACTGTAATAAAAAAAACTTAATGCCTTACCCGTTGTCCACTTCAAACTAAAGCCAGGTCTTCTTGTATTCTGATCAGTGACAAACTTCAAGATGAGGAAGTTATAACTGCTGGTGAACCGTAGGGTCGGAGTGTCAGGCTGCCCAGAGACACGAGACGCAAGATGACTCGTACTAAGTGTGGGGCCGCCGTCCCAGAATTCCAAGAAATCGGTGTTGGCTTCCGTGTCAAATGACAGAAACTGCAAATGTAAGAAGATGTTATTGTCATTTGAATTCAACAAATTGTACCAGTGCTGCTGCAAAATGATAGTGAAATAGAAATTAACTGGAGACGACATTTGTTCTAGTAACCATTTTCTGCTTACAAGTATTGCTTGGCAACTATCTGAAGTCAGCAAAGCATATCTATCCATTAAGAAATTGCTAGTCAGGGGTAATTTAAATATAATAATATGGTACTGAAAAATAATCATAATAAAAGTTCCTATTCTCATTTTTTATCGATCATTGATCACGGTTTTGAAACATGCAAGGATCCAATGTTAAACTGGAATTCTTTAGAACATATCTGTTAAATAAACTGTACGAAAGATTAATTTTGGTTCCATTGTAATGTTATTTTATACACAACTACAAATATTACTCTTGGTTCATAACTATGTTAAACATGCACTGCAAAACAGTACCTGAACATTAATCCTGGTACCCTGCTCTGACGCTATTACCCACATCCAGTTTGCATTTTCTATATAGTTGGCTTGAGTCACTTTCAAATCTCCTGTACCACTTCTTATCGCATATGTCGATAAGGATCCTGCAATATATTACGTTACACTGAAACTGAATCGAACTGTATGATATTTAATACTGGTTTGTATCACCGAAACTGATTCAAACCATCTGATATTAAACTCTACATGTTACATACTAAATTTAAAGATAATAACTCAATACAAAATATGAATGACAAAAAGTCTTTAGAAACCCACATTCAAATAGATTTTGAATTGTATCAGAAATGTCAACTTTTCTCAACTTGTCTCAACTTCTGCTAGAGGTTAAATGCCATTTTCCATAACAGATAGCTCAGACACATTAACCTGACACTTATTAACTCTATAAACACATGCTTGAATTGTTTTCTATATGTATACACAATTTTGTTCATGCACATGTTTCACATGTTTATTGATACCATAACTGCATTATCAATGGGATACACTTAAATCGACGTAACTAGCTTCCAGTACAGAAACTTATTTATCACATGCTATACCTTGTTTTCCGTGTAATACAGCCATTACGAATATTTTTATCTTACACATGTGTAAGACAACATGTGTTTTCATTGGTTATTTTGGTAAAATGGAGTTGCCAACGTGAAATGAAATCACGCCAGTACACAACTTTAAGGATTTATCAACATTTTTTGGTAAAATTAGAAAGTTTCTGTTCCTTTAAAAGCATGTGAAAGATCTGACACTGGTTGTCATTTCATACCATATTTTATTAAACTCGTCCAGGAAATTCGTTATCAAGCTCGCCAAAGACTGGTTGACTAACAAAAATCCTGAACTCAATTCATAAAATTAAGTATGAAATGATCCTATATATACTCCTCGTAGCAGATTTATAACATATTCATGCATAAAGGTCAGTGTCAGGTTAATGTGTCCAATATATACACAAACTACTTATGGTAAATATCAATATTTCAAGAAAATGTACTGCAATCCTCCTCATCGGCATTGTTCCCACAGTCGTCCTTGCCGTCACACACAAGAATGGGACCCAGACAGCGACCATTGCACATGAACGTGTCACGGGTTCCTCCTTCAAGTCAACAATTTAGAGCCATTATAAGCTTTTCTCATGGACTATACTCTGTAATACATTGTACTTGTTGAGTTAAAAACGTTGTTTCTTTATCGAAATGTTGCTATCAGAGGAGCGACCATACACATTTTTTTAATTGTTCACTTAAATAACTCACACATAAATATCTTATTCCACATTTGTAAATATTGCTTTATACCGTAATAATAGTAACCGTCTTATTTTTTAGTTGTTTTTTTCAGGTTGATTACTATTTGCTTAAGTGTCACTAATTTAAATATGTGATACTTACGAAGCTGTAGACTTAATGCACATAGATCTCAAAAACTATATTTTTGTCATTGACTATAGCATTAAAGATAAATATTCTATATCAAACAGCTGATCTTACTTGCACTACTCTCAGAACCCATTTCTAGTTCAAGGCCCACATATATTTCAGGTAATTACTGCTATACATATATTAACAAATATTCTAACTTAACTACAGCTACTTCAACCCACCTGATGGACAAGGGTCAATCTCGCAAACAAATGGCATGATCCCATTACATCTGGTCATGTGCCACTTCCCGGTTGCCATGTCAACCATGGCACAGTCGCCATTGGCAACCTTGGGTTCATCTTGACCCCAGTCTCCAACTTCCTGAGTTGTTGCCCTTCCATTGCTCCAGTATCCAACGTGAGCAACATCTGAACTGTGGCCGAGTCTGTTATAGCCTGGTGTAAAAAAAAGTCTAGACATTACAGGAAGCATTTACAAGAGAATATGGCATTTACATTGGTATACTGATCATAAAAAAATATGTAAATAATGCCTATCTAAATAAGGAATTCTAAATTTAAAAGTTGGATAATTTTCATATAAATATTACTTCTTATGTACTGTTACTAGATTACATTTAGTTATAAATGCATGTGTTATCTCAAACTAGAACTGATACATAAAACACACTATGGTACTTAAATTTGAGATAGCATGGCACATGGACTGTTCGAAATACCTGTCCAGAAAGCAGAGTGTCCTTGGAAGTTAGCCTTTACCAGATGGTGTATTTCTGATGTCAAACTATAGCCTGCTGGTTCCACGAGTCTAGCACCAAACCTGAAAATAACAAAAGGCAACTTGTTGAACAAAGTATCCAGTCATAAATACAGTTTGGACTGAATAATAAACCAGGCTGCAAACTCCTATTGCACAATAATGAACCCAGTTTTGTGTTATTATTTACATGGGATATGTATCAACAACCCAGTCAAAAATTTGCTCAATCTAGATTGTTTTAAACATATTAATTCAATTTTAGGTTAATGAATTAAGTTACATATACCCAATACACAGTAATTTCAAAAATTCGCTCAAAACATTTCTAAACATACTGAAACAAAAGCAATATACTCAGTACTGATGAACTAGTACTTTCATTCAATGAATCATGTCCCATTACAGACTTTTTTTTCTTGGGCCAACTTTAAATTTAACTTTGTTTGCCATTGCATACACTGCGAAAAAGTCCCGACTCAAAAGTTTTTTCTTTGTTAAATCAACCCTTTTTTTTAAATTCCAAATATTCTATTTTCTTTTGGTTAAATAAAAGCTCACTTTTCTTTCATTTCGGTCGTTTTCCATTGGCTTAATAAATTAACTCAATCAGCTAGACTCTTGCTTATAATAGGCCATATAAAAATGCAATTCTAATTATGTCTTTATCAAACTAGTGAAAACAACGGGCTGTTTGTCAGCATTTATTGTCTAATTAAAGGTGATTGCTAGCAAGCTCTCATTATATCAACAGATACTGTATTATATTGTCAAAAGCAATGTCTGTGCTATATATATGCTAAATTTGGATGCTAAATGGATCATTCATAAATTTGCTTTTTTTTTTCTCCCCCCAAAAAATCTCCCTACCTACCTTTCTATTACCAGCAACCTTGGGTAGGGAATGGCAAACAAACAATTTTTTAAGGTTGGCCTTGTTCTGTTGCAAATACTAGTAGTATTCATTACTGTAAACTGAACATTACAATGTGGAAATCATGTTATTCTCATTCAAGCACATTCCACAATAGGCATTGTTAAATATACCCATAATTGGTATAATTTTCACTTCTACTTTATTTTCAATGTAGTGATTTAAAGAAAGTTTAAAATGCTCATCTTGGAACAGTGTTTTATTTTTTAATTCTTAAATCGGAAAAATCTATACTCAACTATTTGTTCAGTACATCAATACACTTCAAGCATTATGTCAACATTCTGTTTCAATAATTACATAGCATAATTTCTTTAAATATAAGCCACTGAGCTGTAAATATTTCCATATTGTGATCTGCAAATAATACTAAGGTACTGAAAACAAAACCACACTCAAGTCTGGAAGTAAAGTGTATATGAATGAATATTGTTCTTGTGAATATGTTTTCACAGTTTAATGTCTAGTTCAATTCCATTGATCAGTTGACATTCGCATTAAACTTGAAATCAAATTCATATAAACTGTTTTCCAATTCATATTAAAAATGATGTTATTATCACCATTTCTTAAAGAAACATTACCATACAAATAGACACAACGATGAAATTAATAATTTATCATTTATTTTCATCACCAATTTATTTGTAATAAACAACATCTGATCCACCTATTCATTTATATATTTGAACAGTTGATTTCTTTGAACGAAATGACCATTCAATAATTGCTTAAAGGTATGAGCAATTGGTGAAACATGAATTAATATCAAATCTGCATGCCAGTTGAGTTAAAATAAAAACAATTTAAACATGGTGAATATTGAAATGTATATTTGGTGAATATTGAAATGTATATTTGGTGAATATTGAAATGTATGGTGAATATTGAAATGTATATTTGGTGAATATTGAAATGTATATTTGGTGAATATTGAAATGTATATTTGACATGTAGATAAAAGCAATTGCAATGCTTTGCTTCTTGATATGCTCAATATAGTTAATGTTTTGGCAAATTATTAAAAATATCAATAAAACTTGATATTATATTGTATTTGCAATGTAATTAATATATTGAAACCTGCTTACTTTCGGCAAAAACTATAGCTCCTTGACCAACTATGAGAGAACTGAACTGGAAGGTAGCACCGCCCTAGTAACTTTGTCCACTCTGAAAAACATCAAATACCAATAATTTAGTGATTTGTCAATTATTTGTTCTTTTTTTAATCTGGGATATTGTAGCCTAGCACATTGCACACAAATAACTGAGATGATTTAGGTAAAAAATAATATTTCACATTATTTCTCAAGTATTGTTCAATATCTGTTTTCAGCAACTAATGAACGAGATATATGTTTTTATCATAATGTACAGAATTTGTAATTTTATAATTGTTTACATTGAGTTTGAGAGGACCATCTTTCTTGTTTGTTACAAGTCTTATTCATGTGTGTTCTTTGTTTATGTCATTTATATGTAGCATAGACAAACAACACTTACAGATCTAATGTCACAAAACATCTGGAATTTACAATTACTGTTCATGTATTTCTGCCTTGTCAAAAATGGAAAGCAACTTGTGTCCGAATGTCTATAACATCCGAATAAACTACTCGAAATATTAACGTTATTTATTCTGCAATCATAAAATATAATGACTGTGGAACTTACAACAACAACGAACATAAAATTATATTATGTTTTAAACTAATTTCAGACAAAGAAAGAGGCTGACTTACCATTCGTCGGACATTTCGTTGTTAAGGCTTGAGCATCCTGAAATGTACAAATGGCAAATTTAGGGAAAGGGGAAGTAACTTTTACAAATAGAGCAATTGTCGCATCAAAAATGCGATGCTGGTCAGTGTTCAAGGTCAGAGTTCACAAATTATGACATTTTTACGTTCGATCTAAATGTTCAAAGCAAATTAAATATGTTTCACTGCCAATACAGATCTTATTTTATGTTTTGAAGTAATCGACACACTCTTCAAATAAACTACCGGGTAGATGTGTCACAGACACAGATAATCCCCAATACACATGTTTGGACAAAGATAATTTAAGGGCACTTACTTTTCGCCTTCATACATTTATTTTCATATAAATCTATAGTGGACAAAATGACAAAGAACCATAATTCGGCCAAAATTGGTCACAGACAGAATTACTAATTTTACGATCACCTACGCGTTAATTAGGTTCTTCAGCTGTGAAGGTTTGAGCGAAATCCGCCCAGCAGTTAAAAATGAGTTGAGTGCACAAAACTTCGGAAAGTATAAATTGTATAGTGGAAAAAATGACAAAGGGCCATAATTCAGCGAACATTGGTCGCAAGCAAAATCTCTTCCTTTACGATCACCTCTACACGTTAAGGTTTTTCAGCTGTGAAAGTTGAGCGAAATTCGCCAAGCAGATAAAGAGTAGTTGAGTCCACAAAATTTCTGGACGTACGGACGGACAAGTGCAATACTTAATGCCTCCCTCTTTGTCGGGGCATAAAATACTTTTCATTTTCATATAATATTGTTTAAGAACGCGCTCTCAAACTACAACTATTTTATTTGACCAAATTAAATACGACCTTTGTTAACGTATTTCTGTAAAAAGAATGCAATATGATCTATGTGCTAGTATAGTACATATATTGACCATACGGTTACCTACAGATTTCACCCCGGGTTAAGATATTTTAATCATATCACTATGCTTAGTTGTATGTTAGCAATATGTCGTTTTTAAGACAGGGTTAAGCAGATTTGGTGTTGAAGCATGTAACTAAGGCGTAAAAATATGTTTGTTTCAGGTTACATGCCCAAAAATGTAGGGTAGGTAGGTCGGGATTTCTTTATTTATTTATTTTTATTTGGTAAGGGGTCAACTTGAAGATTCTAAACCTGCATGCATATTCAAAACAAGCTGGACTCATTATTAAACATTGTTTTGAAGTCGATACTATCAAAACAAAACAATTATTTATCCAAAAAACATTTAATTATTGAAATAAAGTAAATAAATAACAATCTGACAAACTAAATAATTGATTTGGGTTGGGGCATTTTTTTAGGGTAGGTCCCTTGTATCCGTTTCACACAAACAACTTTGTCATTAACCCTCTGATCTAATTGTCCTCACCAATGTAGCAACTGAGATTGAAATACATGTACTTCAACCATAAACATAAACGAGTCCATGAATTATTTAACAGAATGAACATAAAATGGCGTTCGTTATATCTACAATTTATGAAACCCTATACTCTCCAACGTTGCCGATATAGGATGACAAGGGGCAAACTGTTTGTGTAGTGGACGTGATGAACCGTGTTCAAGCTTTTGTTAACTTGTTTAACTGTTCTTTTTTTTTTGTTTTATTTTACCGACAAAGAATTCGAGAACGTCATTACAGACAGTAGGCCTGCCATCCTTGTGATACTTTTTAACACGATGTACCAGGTACTTATGATTAGGGCCGTTTTTATTTTGTAATACACAAACTTTAGAAACGCAACATTACACTAATTAATGGACCCGTGACATTAAAGATTACGAACAAGTATACAATCTATAGCACACTCTTCTTTTTGTTTACAGCTTGCTTACACGCTGACTATGTTTGTACATTCAATATTGGTAAGTCTGTTAACAACGCTTTCGATAAGTTCCGTGCGTGACAGGCTGCGTTAAGTTCGCAATGTACCTATTCATCCAACATAAAACACATTACAAAGTATGTACACCCTTGGGATACCCTGTAACTTCTCATTCGTGTAATTGATTGTACAATATGTTGATGCCTTTAAATACCCATATTCCCACAAATACATGCTTTGATGACGCTGAATGTCAATACCATTGATTGATTTCCACTGTTACGATATACGTTCCAGTCCTGAACGGTTTACCGGTTGCTTGGGACATTAGCAATAACCGGTTAACCACGGCATATATTTAAAAACATTGCGTGTATGATTCGAGGAAAATATTTTAGGAACGTTATTCAATAACCGGTTAACCAGGGTAGCTTTAGATATACATGTACGATCCGGGAACAATGTTATTAGGGACTGTTTGCAATAACCGGTTGTATTAATACTTTACTATATAAATGATAATTAAGCGTTTTTAACTGTTTACCACTTTGCTAAAACAAGCTTCTTCCAACAGGCAACATTTTGTGATGTTTCGTGGTTTTGTTTCGTTATGTTGCCCTCATCATTATTCAAAGGGAGCAACCTGCGCAGAACGTTGCGCAATGTAACTTTAAAGTAACACTGACTGCTACTGACTGTTACAAGCAGCTAGGACTCAGGATAATGATTGTTCTATTTTGAGTTGTGTGATTCACAACTATCATTATATTAAACTTCATGGAAAATAAAACAATTCAATATTGTTTTTATTTATTATTAGAAGTAGGTAATAAAAACAGATATTTTACTGTAATTTTGGAACATTCAAATTGTATCGCATTATACAGATATTTAATTGGCATTTGAGAACAGTCAAATTGTTTTCCTGAAGTAGAGGGGGCATATTTTGAACTGTTGCCCCGAGGCCGTTACTGTATAATGCGATGTTGCAATATGTATATACGACCCGGGCAAAACGTTATTATGGACTTTTTTCAATAATAGGTCATGGTTAATGCAGTATATTTACCGGTATACCACCCACGACGTTTTAAGGACATTGCTCAATAACCGGTCAAGGGATGTTGTAATGTACATGTACCACCAGGGTACGACGTTAACCGGTTAACCGTCCTAGTACAGATGTACTATTATTGTGACCTGGTACCAGCCGCGTGTGCGCACAGCTTAAAAATCCAAAATTTAAAACTGTCAAAAACGCCTTTAAAATAAAACATCACCGGGGTAAGGTCTTATGAAAAAGGGAAAGTACATTTGTAAAATAATAAGATATGTTTAAATGCGAAATATCGAGTTAGTAATAGGACACAATACTGTAAGATTACATTGCATTTATATAATAAAACGGACTTATTTTCGAACTGTAAACGAACATATTTTACAGCAATCGCCCCCTCTTATTGTATGCAGAAAGAAAACAAAACCAGGGCTGTGAACATGCACCAGTTACCCCACCCCAATCCCCCGCATCAGTGCGTATCCTAGACTCAACCTCAGGCACGCCCCTGCCTGGTACGATGGTAATAACAAATACCATTAACCAGTGTATACCAGTTCAACTGACCAATCAAAAGCGCTAAATCAATCTCGTACAGGCATCGACATTTCATACATGCACTGGTTTTAGCCAATCACAATGCTTAGATAGGTCCTTGATATTATGATGTTGGATCAGGACCTGCCTGGGTAATCTAGAAAATAAGTGTGTATGCATATACATGTACAGTTGATAATATTTGTACGAATGTATCATAAGTCATATATAACTATTTGCGAACGAAATAGAAACAAGAGTCGTTCTATGTGAATAGGTTGTACTACATGGGCACAATCTCGCGTGTTTCTAATGTTTATTTCTCGAGACAAAAGTGTTACCCGAGTATTTCCTTTCAATCGCGAGTATCTGTAAGAACCTCACAATAAATCATTTATTGGCCCGTATCACTAATCGAAATGGACACAACCGTCAATACCGCGCACATATAACTGCTCTCGATGAATAAAGTACAGACAGCGGAGGAAATATTATACTCTAAGCACACCATTGCTATTTTGAAATGTTCCGCAAAAAGGTACTCAAAATGTAAACGGTGTTAAATAACCGAAGAAATATTATGTTTATGTCTTCCAAAGCTGTGTCAGTGATATCGTTCAAATTATGCAAAAAGGAGGATATAATTATGGTCTTTTTTCGCGGTGAACACTCACGTTCTTAAACTAAATCCAGCGATACATTCACGTTAACACCAGTGTCACTTATGTTATAAACGTCAATGTATTTATTTATAGTAACACGCATATTATAACATGTTTTTGTGCGCAATAGAAAGTACAAACGCGTCACAACAACAAATAAAATAAAAATACAAAACATGTTTGATTACTAGCCCTTCAACGTTGTTTAAATCAGCAATGTCTAATATGTCATATTTCTGCGCTGACATAAGGTATATCAACTTAATACATAAATTGATGGACTTAGTTTTCACGTGTCGTTTATCTCTTATACGCTCTATTACATATGTCGTAACAATGTTCTCTAGGATGATAGTACGAATTTAACACGGATTAAGGTTTTTGTTGTTGTTGTTCGAATTTTATTTTATTCCCTTTTTACTTTATGTATGCATATAACGCAAGTACAGATGTAGTTATTATAGTCACGTGTGAATATACAATAGTAAATGGGGTAATTGAAGTATTTCCATATAACGACAAGCACATTGCCCAAATGTCTTTATGTAGTTCTCTAAAACATATACAATTATTATACCTCACTTGATTATTTCTCTATATAATGCATATAAACTGCAGCGGGCAACAATTTGATGTCGCCCGGCAATGTCGCCCGCTGCCGCTATGTTGCCCGGTACGAAAATGATACGGGATTGTTCAGTATAATAAAATTAATATCGACTTCCTTGAGGGTGACAGTGCGTCTCGTCAAACCTCGACAAACACTGTCGACCTCGGCTCAAGCCTCGGTCGACAGTGTTGCCTCGGGTTGACATTACGCACTGTCACCCTCAAGGAAGTCAATATTTATATAAGGTCAAATATAATAGATGTACAAAATGATAAGCATTACTGCGTGATTGTTTTTGTCAGATATATTAAAGAACAATAATATGATGTCTCCAGAAGCCCATGTCATCAAAGAAGTCACTAGTGAACGGCGAAGCTTGCACCATGATGTACATGTACACATGAATTAAAAATTTAAAATTAATTTCGTAAACCCAGATCTTTAAAATGATATACCAAAAAGCAATCGTCATTGAGTTAAAGTCGATCATAAATGATTAATACAAATGATGTGTTCAATCAATCATGTGTTTTCAACAACAACCATTTTCAACAAACGCATCGAAAAGGCGTTGATATACATTCTGCAGACAATGGAGCTATCGAGTTAAATCAAACCTTCAGAGCTCGGCGAATGAATGCACTATTGTCAGTTGATCTCAAACATTCAACTGTTTTATGTTTCATACGTTTAGCCATTACGACAGACTTGGGCACGTTCAATACACTTAATTACAAATTCACGACTACAAATTGCGAATTGCGATGTTTGACTTAGTACAAAAAAGTAGCTGGTTATGTTTGCTCATTTACAGAAACATGCATCGATTTGTATTTGTAAATATTTACGCCTATCTTATTTCGTCAATGACAGCGTAGCACCTCTGTTACACAAAACCATACTGATGCTCAACGCGCCATAGTGAATACATTTATAAATAGTTAGCTGCCTATCAAATTAGGTATTTCTAAAATAAATCATACATATTCCATTGTATGAGAAAACCATCCATGCCCTGTCATGTTCTTGTTTGATATGCACATACGTAATGCATTTGAGGCAATTAAATTTTCATAAAAACAAGTTAAGTGGACATGAGGCTTTTATGGTGAAACTAGACACATGTGCATGGTTCATGATTTGTGGTATTCGATGGCATCTATATTTTAAGCACAACAAGTCAAAACGGTACACTGACTATATTACATTGTATCTGTCATAAGTTTCACTATTAGAAGGTCAATATAATGTTGGTGCTTCTATTCGGTACTTTTGGTAGTATATGATCCTTTCAAAGATGCACAACAAGTCAAAATGGTACACTGACTATATTACATTGCATCTGTCATAAGTTTCACTATTAGAAGGTGAATATTATGTTGGTGTTTCTATTCTGTACTTTTGGTAGTATCTGATTCTGTCAAAGATCCTCGGGTGACACCAATTAACACACGTTCTCAAACTTTTCTGACCTCCCAGTCCCATATTTTTCTGCTTAAATTGTTTTCTGATAATTATTTCCTATATCTGTCGGTTAAAATGTGTAATAGGTATAATGACAATTGACTGTTGCGTGTTAACTGCTTTTGTGAATTTGGCAGAAAGCCCAAAGTTTTATTTGTTTCGTTAGTCTTTGTTCATGATGAAACACGCATATAAGGGCGTTGTCTCAAGAATTTCTAGGCACCAAATAATAAAAAAGAAATACCAAACTTTTATGCGTTTGTAAAGACCGGAAAATAAAACCTTAACCAAATGTTCGTCTTCATAATACAGACATGTATTACTTTATGTATTTTTTACAATGACTGGAAGCCAACAGCAAGAAGTTTAACAGGAAATTAAATATAAATTTTAAGTATGACTTGCTAAATTGTCTTATGTACATTCAACAAGTTTTTGTATGATAATCGCTCTCTGTGTTGTAATTATACCCAAAAGGTACGACGTATATTAACCAAATGAACATACGTTTTAAAACTCTAGAATTGACATGGTTTGAATGTCATATTATAAGTTTTTGCATCGATTAAATACATGTACATGTAGTTCTGAAAGCGTAATATAAACAACTGAAACCGTAATGAAATATCGTCACAACTGTCCGAAATCCGCAACGTTTGTAGTTTGTACCTTGTATTTTATATATGTATGTATTTTATTTATATTTTTTATGGTATCATATGTCTTACATCGCATTTCCATGACATGTTATTTAATTATAATATTCATTGTGTACAAATGTACTGATTTGTATTCGCCATTTTTTTGTCTGTCTGCTATCACAGCGGATATCTGGTTCCTTCTTTTACCACGCTGGCCACATTTACCGTTGTAATATTAACGTAGTCTAGTGAGAACTAATGAGAACTAAAAGCTTTTTTCCATTCATATTAACTGTTTCAAACTTGTATAATATATAATATAATGATGTTAACTTTTTATGATATATTTTATACTATTGTTTATAAGAATTTCATATTATATACGTGTTAAACAAATGTTACTATCTTCTGTTAGTATATATATCAATTTATTCCGAGACTGGTTCTTCAAAACAATGCATGGATTGCGATGAATTAGAATTGAATGCGGTTACATTTCAACCGTATTTTGTTTTCATGTTTATATTCAGGCTAATAGATTTAGACAGAATGTATTTCACTCATGGGTCATGTTTTCGAACTGAAGCATTGTGTGAAGGAGAACGATCTAGGACAACAAAAGGCACAGGTTGCTGCTCAAAAGGAGCAGAATGGAAAGTCAGATTCCAGGGAAAGATCTAGAGCTAAATAGCAAGGTGCTGCAATCTGGTCCACCTCTGCTGTCTTTCAGTGCTGGTTAACGCTACAATTTTGATTATCTTTACAAATTCCATATGTTTGTGCAAATACTCTATGGCAAACAAATACTCTATGGCAAATGACTAAATTATGTTAACAAACCTTGCGTAGAAAACCCTGGATTTAGCAAATTACAAGAAAATGTCACTGAACTGGTCCGGCTTTCCACCCTGCTCCTTTTTAGCAGCACCATGTACCTTTCTTGATTCTAGTTATTTTCCTAAATTCTATGAAAGTTGCTAATAATTGGACAATTCCATGGTTTTGGTCATCTTTTTGTTTTAACTCAAGGCTTCTAAACATTACAATTTCATTCGCTATCGAGTATTTGCAACTATATAGCAAATATTTAAACGATCTGCAATTTTGCTCTGGATATTTCTTTTAGTTTGATTACAATTACTTTTAAAAAACATTCCCAAATGTATAGTACAGAATTTCATTTGATAGAATATATACATATAGTATTTAAAAAACACTTAAATATTACATGAACTTCACGGAAGACCGAAAATAACAAGTACATTTTCTACATACCAAGTGTTTGAAAGCGACTCCCAGTAGAATATACACTTTAAATAAATCCATTTCGAATGGAACAACTTTGTTTAAAGCATATCACTAGTTTTCCGTAGGTTCCTGTTTCATGTAAAATTCATAGTTGTCAGCACCTGGAATAATCATTGACGAAAGTAGTCAATCAAACGGTATTGAACATGCATAAAACACTTTTAAATCAATCCAGTGAATGTCAATCCGGGTGTCTCTGTCTGAAATAGTAATTAAACACTCTGATTGTTACGAATAAACAGACGGAAAATTAAAACCCAATATTACTCCTCTCTACGGAACGGTCGAAAATGGCAATAAGAATAAAACTCCACATGCAGTTTCTACGTAAACAATGTCGCTATGAGCTCTCTATCTATTTGGTGTCAGCAACCAATTACCAGGTCCCATGTCTCGTAAATTTTTCTACTTCTACGCCGCAATTAAAACAAATTACAGTTACTTTAAAGGAGACAGTGCCACTGAGCATTATACATAACCGAGTTAGAGTCCGTGATTGTGGTACCGTAAAGTGGCAGGCTTTTGCGATCGATTTTCGTTTTAAGTTTATTGTCTTGTTTTCTTTAATTAATTATAACTTAAATTGCCACGTCGACTTTGTTTATTAATATAACAAAAGCAACGGAAGTTTCTGTTATTGATTAAAATTTACTGCACTAAAGTTTTATGCTTACATGGCTTTCAATTGTTGAATATTTCAAACATGTTTCAATTATTGAATACTTCAAAAATGTTTGCCTGATTTACACAGTTGTCATTAAACGCGCGTTAAAAATGTAATTACATAACGTCAGCATCACTATACCAGTAATTATTAGCTACCTCCTCAATATTGCAAAATTACAAGTCAGTTTACCAAACGGTACTCATTAGAAACTGTTTACATTCTGCGCTGTTTGTTCATATAAAAATACTTGTGTATATAAATTGAATGGCAACCATGATGCATTGCGTTGAAACCGAATCGTCGTTAGTGTATGTAAAAAAGATTCTGTTTGTTTTTTTAATTGGTTTTCTTTTACTCGCGTTCCTCTTGTCAAGATCGAGAGTGTACAATGTGCAAAAATACCGTTGAACATTTGTTTACGTTTAAGTTCAACTGTTGAATACATGTAGATCTCAACTGTTTTTTTTTTATAGGTTTCAAGTCAGACGAACTTTGCCTTGTGGATGAATATGAATATCTTATTCAAATGCCCACTATGTGTTTTACCTAGGTGAAAATTCAGTTTAAATACATCAGAAAATTAATCTAGTCTAAAACTGATCTTATGACACAACTTAAGACGTTATGCACACGGGTCCGGGCGACTTATAGGACGATAGAATTCCAATTTAGCGTCTGTGGTATTTCAATGTTCACCATTAATGCAGCTAGCAGAGTATTTACTCAAAGAAAAGCGACTAGAGAAGTGTAAATATTATTTTGCTTTTTGATTGTGCTATATAATTCAGTGTCCGGTGATCGCCGAATAGAGCAAACTTAAAAAACTCATTAAGTGGTGCGTATACATCTGCTTTAAAACTCGAGCAAAAATAGTTACCCGCAAAATAGGCGCAGTGAATATTCTTAAAGCGCTCGCGTTACAAAGGAGGGCTAGGGTCGTTACTGCTTGCTCATTGTGCACGAAACAAAAGACTATTGGTTTGTTGATCGGCGCGCGCGATAATACAAGAATTCCGATATGTAAATAATAAGTACATTGACAGTTACAAAGTTAATTATTTGCAAATTGTGAGCGGTACATTTCGGCCAAAAATTCTTCTGCTTTGGAAAGAGAATAATAAATGAATATTTACCTGAATTACTGGTGCAAAAACAACGCATCATTTCTGAGGGTAATTTATGTAATTTAAAAAGATATCAGAACAACTCCACAAATTAAGGCTTGATTTATTGAGTTTATCAGATATCTTGTTATTAATATTCATGGGAATGTGCATAATTCACCTATTTAATGAATCAAATTCATGAACTGGCATTCCTACTCATCCGATGCATACAATACATAGAAAATACCATGTATTTGATAAAATATATTTTTTTTTTCCAAAATTCTGTACATTGCGGTAAAAGTGTAAAACCAAAAGCATTTGTATCATAAAGATCAACCTTTCATGCATATACAATGAATTAAGCTATAATTATATTAGAAGACAACAATACACACTATTTGTCATCTTACTAGCTTATTCACATACGACTGGAAATAGCAAAAAAATAAATACATTTAGTAGTAGTACAGCCTAGGTATGTTCGGTTTGTGAAAAATAAGCGCAATAAAACATCAAAATAAACAAAAAACATTCAGTTACACCAATACATGCAGAAATTAATATAAAGCACAAACTCTTACAACACATTTGACTTTTTAATTCTGCATAGAGTACTATACTGTATAATATGCATTAAGATGGAAACGAAAACGAGTTAGACCTTTATTAATAAGGCACAACAAATGTGTGTCTTCGGGCTACCTAGCGAAAACCACTCGAACCTCAAGTTTTTAATGATGATTGTTTCCTTAAAATCCGTGTTCGCCAGAATTTAGCTAATTTTCAATGTTTTTTTTTACGAAATGTTACTTAAAAAAATTCAATCCCGACCTTACCTAACCTGTTTAAATCCGTTGCCCGAAACATACTTTTTTTTGGCCATAGTTGGTGTAGTTCCATGTCTTGAACTTGTTAAACTTTTAGATATCGTTTAAAAAGTTGGGTTTTTTGTTTGCTTTGTTGTTGTTTTTTTAGTTTTTGTTGTTGTTTGGAAGGTTTAAAGGCAACGGCTATACAAGGGAAACCCTGCAGCAAGGCAGTCTGTGTTTCATTTTAATGACAGTTAACTTAACATTGGCCTAATAATACATCTATACATTTACAATACAAAATACAACATAAAGTCATTTTGATGCAGAACAATTACACAATCTATATTATTAGTACAGTATTACTCTGTTTCACATCCAGTTGGAAGCTTCTCGATGATGAGGCGAGATTCTTAAGTCGTAACTACGAGTTAATCAGCCGTAGTTACAAGATAATCAGCCGTGATTACAAGATATTCAGCCGTTATTACGAGTTAATAAGTCGCAATTACGAGACAAACACAATTATTTTATACTTTCACTTTGTGAATAGGAAAATAAGTTGGTAATTCACTGTTTTCAAACAATTAAAATCACGACTTTGATAATGGAACTACCTTTTTCACCGGGAAGTCGGAACAATACCAAAATAACATTTTGGTAAGCATAAAATAAAATAAAAATGTGCTGGCTTCGATAGAATATCGATTTTTGTTTAATTAGTTTTCATGTTATAAATTCTTGTCAATATCGAAATTAACTTGGATTCTATCCTATACCATACAAGACAAATATTTCGTCAAATTGTTTGGACTAGTTGAATAAATACTTGAGCAAATTGTTCTAATATTAATTCCTTTTTGGTTCAGTATACTCGTAATTTTGAATGCATATATTCACAAAGGGTCACTTTGAATGCGTTCTATGCTTTTATATTTTTAAGGGGTCTTCACATTACCTGTTCCACTTTCATTACTTTGAACTATATATACACGTATATACTACATAGTCTTCAATAATAATTGATGTTTTTGTCTTTGCAAATCGTTTGGCATTTTATCAGGATAAACTTCCGAGCGATACCATGTTTCCAACTGTCTTCATCCAGCACAAACTCGCGATTTCAAACACAGGTTTTCATGGGAAGTGTGCATTGCGTAAATACACGTCGTCACTGGTGAACGAGCAAATTATACAATACGATTGGAATGAAAATATAAATATATAGAGGCCCATTATAGTCGTTCAGCATACATGTATAATTATTCATTATATAGAATATTAGTCGCTTATGTGTTTATTCGTCAGAATTTAAACGTTCCGTTCCTAGTATACATTGCGTTCGGTTATTATCATCTAGAAATTAGGGTTTTATCCATTTTCTCGCAGTCTGCACATTTGATCGAGTATTGTGTCCATATCCGATGGGATAACAACACAGTGTAAACGGGGTTTTGAAGCAGTATATGTTTGCTTCCAAACAGCGAAATACTATGGCAATTTAAAGCATCTAAGTATATTTTAAGATTTTTAACAAATATTTTTATTGAATGGTTGACCTTGTTCCTCAGCATTCCATCTTACAACACAATAATTGCTAGATGTAACATTAGGTACATGTATATTGAATTAAATACTTATTTGATAAATGGCGACGGATATTACAACCAAAACATACAAGTACATTAGAAAAATATGCATAAAACAAATTAGCACCGACTTTCCATCCACCATTTTGCAATGCGTTAGGGTCGCGGCACTGCGTTTGGAATATACACGGAACAGGGCGTGATGAAATTTATATCGACAATCGCACTGCATACTGTTCGGCTTGGTTTTATAAACATTTACAAATTGTCTCCCCTGAACGCCAATGTCCGCCATTTGTAAATCGATGGGACGGTGAAATTATTAAAAATCATTGCAACGCAGCGTCGAAAAGCAGCTGTTTTTAGCATGTAGCAGAGATCCATGATGCAAAACATAGTGTGAGTTGCAAGAGTGCACTGATAACGTATTTTTATACTATTTTTTTCTCAAAAATGAAACTGCCGTATTGACCTAACAATAGAGCAATTTTGATCCGAAGTTGATAAGATTTTGTCGAGTTGCAGCATATTAACTGAGTATTTTAGTAGAGTTTTGACAATACAATACATTTCGCTGCAACGTTATTGCAACTTCCTATACAAGATGACTGTTGTGTCATTGAATGTGTATTCTTCTACCAGCAAATATGTTTTGTTACATTTTCAAAGAAAATTCAAATTTCGAATTTGTATTGCACGAGTTCCTAGAATAAACAAAAGCACATCTTACAGCACAAACAATAACTGATAGAGCAAATAAATTAACTGAATTAAAATTAAATCTTAAATAGATGTGAACACATAAGTATCAAGTAGATAAACACTTGCCAACATTTGATGTATAATTTGTCCTGATGCAGGCCCAGGGCTCACCCTGGCTTAAAATTTTCTTTAGCCAAATTTACCATTTGACGTTGAAATTGAAAAGTTGTAGCTTACAGCAGTTATTACATGGTTTATGCCAAAATACAGAAAATCTTCAAGCAACAAAATAATTATTTTCATACATTATAATATGAACTCAGGTGGCTTTTTCCATTAGTTATACACACTTTCGGTTATTCTAGTAATCCTATTGCGCCACCATTTAGACATGCTGCATGGGTGTGCATAATAAGTGCGGATATGCATGTGTTGGGCTTCATAACTACATTCACATCTGCTCAGCTGTGTAACTTATCTCACATAAGCAGTGTTAATTCTGGGGTGAGTTGCAGGCAGGCCAATGGCCCATCAGCCACAAAGTCAGTGCGCCATTGAAGGATTTTCTCGGGGGACGGCACATTTTTACCATAATTATTTTTCACGTTATTTTTATTATGTTTTTACAAATGTCAAGAAATATCAAATTACTCCTTGTACAATAACCACAAAAATTTATCTAACCAACCTTTCTGAGATTTGTGAACGTCAACGTTTTTGGAAGATTTATCAGTTTTTTTCAACTTAACCTGCAGATGAAGTACGGCTATGGCCGAATCAATGAATGTTTTCTCGCCCTCATTTTCAACGATGTTCTCATTTTGCCTAGGAGTTTTGGTGGAAATTTGAAGAGTTTTTCCCTCGATGCTCACTGTATCTGCTTTCCGCTTTGACATCTTTATTTTCTGATTAAAATCAACTTAAACCGCATGTAAATTTCAGACAGCACTGTTATCAATTTGTGATTATGTAAGCGAGGTCAAATGGCGCGTGACCTTATCTGCCAATGAAATCACTAGTTATAAAACAGTGCGCGCGGTAGCCTGGCAACAGTTAATTTCCACTAACAATCAGGCTATATGATGTTTACAATTTGCAATACGATTTACGATGATTTCATTCGAAAAAAATCGCCTGCAGACGGAATTTTCTATGCGCCTGTTCTATTTATATTGCGCCCAAATGGCGCACGGACAGTATTTTTGTTGCGCCCATTTATTTTTCTTTAGCGGGAATCCCGCAAAGGCGCGGCCCAGAATGAACATTGCATAAGTGCTTACACAATTTGTTAAAGGAAAATTCTTAAAATTAATAGACTCAAGTAAAATCATTAATCTTTTAAAAATTTAAATTTAATCATTTAAAGCAACAAGCTAAGCTTTTATTTTTACTCTCCGTTATCCAGTGACAAAATACCAGAAATCAACAAGTTTACTTAACAAAATGCAAGACCAACTGAAGCTACTAAAATTTTGTTAAATGTATACTCTAAAATCACATCTGATTGTTACCTAAATAATAAAACAATTTGCAATACGTATGAAAAGCCTTTGCATTAACCTATGGGTTAGTGGGTTCTGTAAAATTAACTAGATATTCTTACCTTTATTGCAGGTTGATGGAGGTGATGTAAAACGCGGGCCAAAAAAATAAAAATGTGGTTTTGTTGAACTTATATAAGTGGTTATGGATGGGAATCCTCCTTTAGAGCTGACTGCATTTAGTTGCAGGTATTGCTACAAACAATTTTCATCCCCATCTGATTGTGCTGTTCATGAGAGAACTCACCTAGGTTTCAGTGATCAGCTGTCTGTTCAGGGGCGGCCTGTATTTGATCATGTTCTGCCTCCTATGTACAATGCTTCCAGTGCACAGCCATTGGAAAGCTTTGACAAACTTGTGCAACCACTGAGAAACCCAGGACAGGATTTGCGACAACAAATTAATCCAAGGGCTGTTGTTTCTCCGACCGGTTCTGATAACTCACAGATGGATATGCGTGGTTTAAATTCCCATGATATGAGAAATCTGGTTTCTACAAATCAAAATGGAAGGAATTCTGTGCCAGCAAGTCCATCCACAGACAGTGTAAGAAGCATGGTATCGTCCAGTCCTGCTGATCAAAGAAACTTTATTGCATCAAGTCCTGTTGATCCTTTGAGTGGTTTTCCTGCAAGTCCAGTTGATGGCAGAAATATGGTTCCACACAGTCCAGCAGGTGACCAGAGAAACATGCTTCCAAATAGCCCAATAGACCATCGAGGTTCTGTTGATCATCGAATGGTGAACACCAGCAGGCCACAAGATATGAGAAACCTTATAGCACACAGCCCTGCAGATCAGCGGAACATGATTGCGTCAAGTCCTGTTGATCACCGAAACATGGTACCAGCAAGTCCAGTGGATCAGAGATTAACTGTGGGGCATCTTGATCAACGAAGCATTGGCAGTCCAGCTGACACTAGAAACATGGTCTCACATAGTCCGTCAGATGGACGTTCAATGCCTATGTCCAGCCAAATGGATCCACGCACAATGGTGAATCCAAGCATGGCGGATAACCGAACCCACGCCATTCAGTCCATTGTTGCTGATATCCGTAACAGTGCTGAGCAGAGGTCTATGCCGCAGCAAATTTTCAGGTAATACCAGTGATTTTTTTCCTTATATAACAGGGTCCGTTCAAAGGACCCATTCCCAATGCCAAATATCATGGGCTTCCCCAGGCTGTTTAGCGTCCCGGGACGGGGGCGCTTGAATTTTAGCTTGAACATTCACGGGGCGCCTTAAATTAGTATTGCACGTATAAACATCGCCCGGGGCGCCTTTATTTTAGCAATTAATCAGCTATGTTGACTGAAGTAGACAGACAGTACCTGCTGTGAAAGCTAATCTCTTGCGTCATAAAGGCAGTTTTTCACTCTATAAACATGTACACCCACTCAACCAAGTCGGTTAATGATCAAAGCGAGTGTCACTTCGCCGAAAATTTTAATAATTTGCTGTTATTCATAAGCCGCAATCAATCACCGTGAAGCACCGCCCCTGTAGGCGAAGTTTCATTACGCAGTAAAATCGATATAAGCTAATAGAAACGCTCAGGTTATCTTCTATGAAACGACGTTATCATTGACGAATTGGCGCAATCGGCATGTATCCACACACAAGTAACCTCATTCGCGTCAAAACAAACCCTCGCCCTTTCGTATTTTATAATATCCACACTTATTTATTTGCTAAATTTAATAACTACAATAAAAAAATAAACTGCAAAAATCAGTCTAAAATACACTAATATGAAATAGTAATCGTAAAAGCCTATCCAGTGTCACTGTTGTAGTTGCGTAAAATAAGCTGTCTTGTTTTACATGCATGCCATGTAAAACCCGTGTTTTCTACAAAAGAGCGCGAAATGTCTACTGACAACCACGACGTCACGTTCCAAGCATGGAAAAAGCGTGCGTGTACGGGTTATGTGCTTTACTAACATTTGACGCGCGTAGGCACGATGTGCACGAGGAAATTTTTCGGCCATTTTGCACGAGCAAAGAATATATTATATAAATGTATAATTTTAGTCAAGATCTTTACAATTCACCAATTATCCAATCAGTACTATGGTCAACAGTTGTAACGATTAAAACAGTGTTAAAACACTAAACGCATGCCCATATGAACGTAATTAATCGAACAAGAAAAAGGCTCCGTAAGTAGATCGAGTGTAACCTAAATATTCGAGAACGACGAGAATAGTTGGTTTGATCATGACGTCACTGTGCGAAAGGGATGCGCACTGGACATAAACATCCAGAAAATGTTATTAGTTACTTTCAGTTTCGCAACAAAATTGACGCCCGATGCTTCTAAAAGGCTTGAGGTATACCATTTTAACGGTGATGTTTCGTTTATTTCATTTCATTTAAACGTTTACAAAAAATGAAAGCTGTTTGCCTAAATTTTAAGAGCTAAAACGCACCAGATAACGTCATTTGACACATGCCGCGAAAAAATTCCCACGTATGGAGGAGATACCAGTCCCTAAGCCACCCCTCTCGGAACCGGGGCGCCTATACAAAATCCTGGGGAAGGCCCTGAATATGGTTAATTTTTCCCTATTGGAATGAAAAATTCCCAAATCTTAAGAGACAAAATCCTAAATACATAGGAAATGTGAATCTAAGTTGTAAATCATGAAATTACTTGTATGGTAGAATATTAACACCAAATACCAAATTTAACCATTATAACACTAGTTTCAGCTATTCATTAATTATATTTCTTTCCTAAATGTTTCCCAATTGCCAGATTTCACGATGTAAAATTCCCAATTTGATGGGTACGGAGCCATTCCGAAAGCAATGAAAAAAAATCGCTGGTAATACAGCAGTTACAATAAAAACTGACATAGCAAATTTTTATTTTCTTGAATAAAAAACTCATATACATGAGTCAATTGGTACTTCCACTGTAAGCTAATGTTGAAGACATATTGGTGAATCAGGGCTTACATTAACTTTTGAAAACTGGAAGTTTGAACTTCCTGGCCTGTGATTTTGGAAGTTTTGCTCATAATATTTGGAAGTTTTGACTGTACTGTGCTACATAAGTCATGAGTATTTCAGAAATGAAAATAAGTATAAAATTCAAGTTTTTTAAGGTCAGTTCTTTTTCATCGAGTGTTCATATGCCAATATATTCAGTGAAAGAGGTCTTCTAACTTGTTCATCTTTACATGTTGGAACTTCCATGGCTGCAATTTTGGAAGTACTGCAACTTCCATGGCTGCAATTTTGGAATCCCAGTGACAAAAACTGGGAGTAAATTACTCCCAAACTTCCCTTAATGCAAGACCTGGTGAATATGTTTGTTATTTGAAACTCTCTTTTGTAGTTGGAACATTAACATTTATATAATATTTGTTTAAATTTGTCAGATTTCATGAATTAAGTTTCTCACATCCTTTCCTATGATTTTACCCATTATTTTAAATATAGTCACTGACAATACATATACCAGTATGTTGAAAACTAGATGATCCAATGACCAATTTCTCAGTAGGTCTTAAAAAAGTTTTTTTTTTCAGTTATTTGTGAATATGCCGTTTTCTGTGAAATTGTGAAAAACACGCCGTAAAAACCAAACATTGTGAAAATATTTTTCATTAAAAAGAGAAATATTAACTAGTATAAAATATTAACTAGTGTTTTTCTTGTATTTTAATAATCAAACTTAAATTACTACACATGGTAATTGTGATTTATAAAGATTGATATAATACTTTTTGCAGACCAAATGAGAGTTCTGGATTCTCTCTGGTAAGCAGGCCCATGGAAACACTAGGACTTCCTGGCAGGATAGACGGTCGGATGATGCCAATGGAGATGCATGATATGGTGAGTCGGACGGTTAGGGAAATATGAATTATAGGGCGCCAAAAATATGGCAAAAACAGCATTGCAATATATTTCCGTTAGCAAAAATCATTGCAATATAGTGTAAAACATTAGTTCTAAATGATTACAAAGCATTCATAATACTATATCAACTTTGAACAAAGAGAAGGAATAAATCATGTTACATGATAAACATTTACATCATGTTGAAAATAGAAAGAAAATCAAAATGCCACTTTTGGTCAGCTAGCCCCGTTTAATGTAACAGTAGGTAAAAGTACGCTTATTAACTAATGTCCCCACTTTAGACAGGGGGGAGGATACAGATTTGCCCTTGTCCATCCTGTCTGTCTCGAGTTACTCAAAAGTATAACTGCTAGAGTGATAAAACTTTATAAACATATTCATCAGCATTGGGGCTTGTGCACCTGGGTATTTTGGTGCAGTTTTTTTCCGACATAGCGGAGTTATGGCTCTTTTTTGCAAAAAAAGGAGACATTTTTGGACTTGTGTCGCGTGAACTCAAAAAGTATTACTGCTAGAATAATAACACATTATAAACATGTTAATCAGCATGTGAACTTGTGCACCTGGGTATTTTGGTGAAGTTTTATCCGACATCAGGGGAGTAATGGCCCTTTTTTGTTGACAAAAAATGACATTTTTTTTACTTGTGTCGCATGTAACTCAAAAAGTATTACTGCTAGAGTGATGAAACTTTATTGACATATTAATCAGCATGTGAACATGTGCACCTGGGTATTTTGGTGCATTGTTTTCGTAATCTGCAGTTTTGTGACAACCAACGGAATGTGGGGGCATATGTGGCTTGTGTCCTACGGACACATGTCTAGTTAAGTTTTAGTAGATGTACATGTGAAGTATCGGACACAGAGACTGCATTCACCATTAACGATTAGTTGTATTGATATTTATGCAGTGTCAATATATTGTCTTTACAGGGGTCTCGATCTCCGTATTTTGATGCCAAAATTCGGCATCATTCCCCAAACAAAAAAGTATATATTTTTCCCCCATTTCAGACCAAAATTCCTCCTAAATGAACTGCCATCAAATTTTTTTTCGTTTTGTTTATGGGAGTAATTTTCGGGGATCAAATTTACTTAAGCACAGTTACAAACAGTTAAGGATAAAATCAGAAGAACACCACATGGTCATGTTAAATGACCATTTTGACTTGTCTGGTTCCCGATTATTTGTGCTTTCATAAGAAAACTTCATTTATATACAGTTAACTGCTAGCTTATTTGCTGGGAACCGTAATTGATGTTTTGGGAAAATGGCTTCTGCTTAAAAGTTATCAAAACAGGTGAAGCAAAAAGGCACAAATACCGTGTCTTACAGTCGAAAATACAGTTTATTACTGTATTAGAATTTATATAAGTAAAAAAAAAATAAAGGTTAAAAATTGGAAGTTAAAAATGATTTAAAAAATCGGAAGTGAAAATCTATTAAATTGCATGAAACATCTGTTGCACTGCTCCACCTTATTATGGTCACGTGGTAGACCGAACATGGTTAAAATTTGACTAGTTAATATAATATTCAATTTATTGATAATTTTCATGAATAAAGTTGTCAGGTAAAGGGTTAGACTAAAGAAAGTGATTTGAAAAATATATTTAATAGTTTTTATTTTTGACTCGTTTACTAAGTCGAAATTTCCCTTTCTGTGTAAAACGACGCTAAAATTCCCACGCCTGTGGGTACAGGTACTCTTCCCCCAAACCAGAGAGAGACCCCTGCTTTACAAATGTCATATTGCAATACACTTAGGAAAACACATTAGGGAAAGATTATAGGATCAAAAAAGGTACAGGGTGCTTCTAAAAAGGAGCAGGGTGGAACACTGGATCTGTTTGTGGACATCTTGGTTTTATTTCATAAATCTAGGGTTTTCATGAATCTAATGGTCTTGATTAAGGTTTTTAAGCATATTCTATTTATTTGTCATTGAATATTTGCAAATATATGTTGAATTCGAAAAGATATTTATCTTTTTGTGTTGAGCAGCCCATAGGAGAAGCAAACCGGAGCAGGGTGCAGCACCCTGCTATTTTGCTCTAGATCTTTCCCTAAATATCTTTCCTTGGCATATTGCAATACAAAACAATTTATTGGTATAATGTTGAAGCATTTTATTGGATTATATCGCATATTTCTGTGATTGGTAACTTTCCTTGTATGGCTCATCATAATGTTAATTTTATAAGAATTTTCACTAACAAACATGAAATATTCACAAGTATCATTTTTCAAGAAAGTAGCCAATTAAATTGTATAAATTTGATTGCTGAATATGTTCAACATATGTGGCGCGTCCTGAAAAAAACGGCCTTAATGCATGTGCGTAAAGTGTCGTCCCGGATTAGCCTGTGCAGTCCGCACAGGCTAATCCAGGACGGCACTTTCCGCCTACAGTAAATTTATGTTTAGAAGAGACTTCCATGAAACAGAAAATACCATAAAAGCGGAAAGTGCTGTCCCGGATTAGCCTGTGCGGACTGCACAGGCTAATCCAGGACAGCACTTTACGCACATGCATTAAGTCCAGTTTTCCCACGACGCCCCTCATATTAGGCCATTCTGTTTTTATATTTTGTTAAGCGTCACCCTTTTGTAAAATCTAGCTACCTATTCACAAAAACACACAAACTCGTTTCGAAAAAACAAACCAATTGTCTTGACCTTGATAATAGAAAATGAAATGGTTTTGATGCTTGAATAACAGAAACAACATATGAAACAGATTTAAAACTACTGACTAGTTTAAAGACTATCAATTGATGGAATATTGAATTGTAACACAACAATTTTCAACAGTTGCGTTTACAGAGATTCATCATAATAACAAAACATTAATACACATAGTTTTATATAAGAGTACATGTATGTTACAGTATTCACATTAAATGTTTTAATCCACTAGCCCAAATCATTATTTAAACAGGTGAAATTTCCACTAGCCTGACTATATACATTATTCAATATCTACCAGCCCCAATTACATTTCACTAGCCCCTGGCTGTCAGGCTAGTAGTTAGCGTGAAGACTGGTGTTGTACAAAAAGGTATAATAGATTATATGCAAGTATTGTCAATACGTGGCACTATATTATAATATTATAATAATATTATTATAAATTAATTGCAGAGGCACTTTCTGAGATCAAAGCTCATACTTTCCCACAAGCATTTTTTCAAAGACGACCCCATTCAATTTCGACTGAATCCTAGTTTGTTGTTACTTTTTCACATTGTATGTATTTTCCTTCAATACGATGCAACTCAAATGTGTGCCTGGTGGAACCGCTTTGCTAGTGTTCCAATAAACCTGCAGTGATTATGATTAGTCCTTTCACGTCTCCTCGCCAACTATAACTGCTACGCCAGTAAGGAAGAAAGTATTGAATGCCAGATGTCATTAGGCCTAAATCCTGTGGAATTGTTCACTATGGTATTTCTTAATATCACAGGGCAAAAGTTAGCTATTTGGTCTTTCATTAACTCAAGGTGAGTAACATTCTGTGCAGCCGTGTGGTGACTAGGCTGTGGAACGTCGTCTCCATTGTCGGTGAAATCATGCATAGGTTTTGTGCTAACCTTATTGTCCATCTAACCCCTTGACTTAGAAAAGTTGTGTCCAAGGAGAGTGTACTGTAGCCTTTTTGTAGGTTTTGAAGCCATGACTCAAACGATGTAATACAGTACTTTCATTCTCAGTGATACATCACTTTTAGGGGCTCGTTGAGTAGCCATCGAGATACTGATTGCCCGGGTGGTTATGTGCAAAGATTAAACAGCTACTTGACAAGAACTGTCTCGTCATTCTCAGGCTGAGAAAAGTTCCTTTCCCAACATGTATGGTAATATTGCCGTATATACTGATTTTCGAGTCTTCAGTATGAGTGGTTGATTCGTTAATACGACTACCACACGCCAGTAAGGAAGGAAAACTCAGACAAACTTTGTAAAATGTGTTTTATTGACAAACTGTACCATGGCTATGTTGGAACGAAGGGCGACAACTATTGTATTCAAATGGTTAAACAACACCAATACTATTGGCACTATCGATTTTCTGTTAAAATGGCATATAAAATATTTGGAAAAGCAAAAAAAAGCACAATCATGGTGGTAACAAAAGTAAATATATAATCAGAGTGACTAGGCGCTCGTTCTTTAGCGCTTATAACTCTTATCAAGATGTTTTTTTTTCGGCTGACGGAGCTCAAAACCTACCTGCACGCGGACGCTTAACAAAGTAATAGAACAGAATGGCCTTATGGTGTAAAACTAATCAAAATTGAAAATAAGTATGCAAGTCACTGCAAGAAGATTACTTAACATTTAATGTAGTTTTAGACATATTCTTGCTGATGAGGACTAAACAGGATATTGTACTTAAAAAGCTGCATGAAGTTTAGCTCATTAAAATCAGCTGAATATAAATTTATAACTTTGCGGTACATGTACATTATACAGATGTATAAATCATGTATTTAGTGCAATCAGTTTAAGATCTATTACGCAGACAATGTTATGTTACAGCGACTGTGTTATTTTTCACATCACGTAATACACTAACTTGTATGATATTGCATTAAAAGTAATTCACATTCCTATTTAAGTGATATTTGGCTTTACTATATCTGATAAATGCTCTGTTTACACCAACTGAAATTGATATATTGCTCGCTCTTGAATTCCCACAATATGTAAGGTTGCTTCTTAAAATTTGAAACAGTATAACGAATTTTAATCAATTTCAGATCGTGTTGTTCTTAACGAAGTTCGATTACATTCTTCTATTTCAGAATCACCAATCTCTACACTATGGTGGCCACAGCTTCCTAGAAAGCCTTACCAGTAACTTGTACGACCCTCCATCGAAGCCTATGACATCCCAAATGTATGCAGCCACATCGTTATCCTCCAGCGATTCAAGGGTGTATTCACAACAAAGCTTCCCTCTGAAAGGCAATGACAACCAGGCGGGTGGGCATGGCAATTTTAGCAAGCTTCTAGCGTCTCCTACACAGTCTTCATACTACCCGCTGCCGTATTCCAGTCATGCACCACCACGGTACAACATGCCAAACAATATGCCACAACCGGGTCCTATGAACTACTATAACCAGGGTTTAACAGATCCCACTGCTAAGGTGGAGCAGATTTTGCCACTTCCAAAACAGACATTGCACTATGGACAGCCACCTCACAGTGGTAACCATGCACCTCAGATGAACCATTCCCAATACCAAGACACCATTCCAAAACTGGATCAGCACATGCAGCATCAACATCACAAACTGCAGCAACAGCAGCCCACGCCATCTCGACCTCAGATTGCAAGCCCAATTCCCGTTCATGGGTCAGTAGGGCATGTGCCTCCAGGGTATAATCATACCACCACATCTTCACAGAAAACGTACAGTGATTACTATAAAGGCAGTCAGTCACAAACACATATCCATTCCCCAGTGCCTTCCAGACCAGCTGTCTCTCAGAGTGTCTCAACCGAAAAGTCCCAGAGTGTGGTTGGAAACTCGCAAGGTCCAGTCAACCAGTGCTACATTTGCCGAGCTCCGTTTGCCGACATGAACGAACTATCGGAGCATCTGAAGATTCATGCACAAGGTATGGTGAACCAGACCACACTTCCCCAGGTTTCACCGCTGTCTAGTACGCCAGTTGACAGTCAACCGAAGACAGTAATTGGTCCCCCACAAAATGGTCCTGAATCTGTGTCCCATAATATGAATGCTAAACCTGCAACAGTGCTTCCGCAGTCTGTTAAAGAATCACCAAAAGCTGTAGAGAAGCTTGAAAGTGATCATCAGTGCATGATATGCGGGAAGACATTCGTTCAGCCAGTGCTTTTGTCTGAACACATGAAAGTTCATTCCAGTCCAGAACATTATGAATGTAACATTTGTAAAAAACAGTTTAAGTCAAAGTTAAAATGTGCCCGTCATGAGAAAGTCCACCAGCGTGATGTGCGCCTGTTTTACTGTGAAGTTTGCGATGCAGGTTTTGAGTTTAAAGGAAATTATGTGTATCATGTGGTCAAAATGCACGGGGAAGGCAATATGGAGATAAAAGATCTGAAATCTAAAGAGCCTACTGCTGGTACTAAGAAAGCTGTGCCTTTGACTGGTGGATCGATAGACAGGAGTTTTGAAAGTGTGGAGTCTGAATCAGATAAATATATAAACTGTCAGGTCTGTGATCTGGAAATTGAAGTAGAGAATCTGGTGAAACATCTGAAGACTCATCCAACATTACACTGTGAGAAATGTGATCAAGTGTTTATTCATAAGACTGAGTATGTAACCCATTTGATGAGTGAGCATAGGAATGAATTGCCTAATGCTGTAGATATGCTTGTGTCGAAGTCTTCTGCAAGCAAACCGAAAGATAATGTAAAAACAAAAAGTCCTAAAAAGGAGGCTGCCAAGAAGCAAACATCGGAAAAGTTGGATAATGAGTTAGTGGATGTTCCATTGAAACCAACAGAGGTTGTTAAAACTGACACTGCGCTTAAAGAAGAGCGAAATGAAAAAAGTGAAGAAATAAACAAGAAAAAAGAAAAAGTTCCCAATACAAAAATAGAAAAGAAAACTCCAAAACCAAAAGTTAGGAAAGGAATAGTTTATGTAGATGAAGCCATTGAAGTAGATCAAGATCAAAAGGAAAAGGTAGCAACCACTGCAGATGAAGAGTCAAAATTCACTTGCTATGACTGCAATCAAGCATTTACAAATCAGATGGATCTCAGTAAACATTTCGGAAAACACGAGAAAGATCCGAACCGAATGTACTGCGAGATTTGTAACTTGTCATTCCAGCATCGATTTGAGAAGGGTTATTACATCTACCACATAAAATACCACTGTGATGCCGAATTGCTTGCCACTAATCAGCCAAACGATATCACCTGTAATATCTGCCAGAAGTCGTTCAAGAAAGAAAATCTTATAACACACATACGTCGAGATCATGCGGAGTATTCTTGCACAATTTGTGAATGGTCCTATTCATCTGAGAAAGTTCTAGTTGGCCACATGAGGAAATGCCACCCGAAGGTGCATAAAAACTTCGTCTTCGTAAGGAAAGATTATGATGCCACTGTACTAGAATATAAAACATCTACACCTGCAGAAACTGTGATTAATGACTCTCAATGCGAGCAAGGTGATTCGTCAAAATTAGACCCATCAAAGACAGTACCATGCCCCTCATGCCCAAGAATGTTTTCTAAGAAACATTATCTTGATAGACATGTACTGAAATCACATTCAACATTGGAAAGTAGTCAGATTGCGTGTGAACTCTGTGAGGAAACCTTTAGCAGCAAAGGAACTTACCTGTATCATATTCAGTTCCATGATGGGAATTTAAACGAACCTGTCAAGTCTGAAATGTCAGCCGAAAAGAAAACTAAATGTATGAAGTCAGAAAGTACTGAAGTAAAGCTTAAAAAAGGTAAAGAAAGTAAAACAAACTTAAAGATTGAAAAAGAAGACAATGAGGAAACCATGTCAAAGGTTGAAAATGATGATAGTGGTAGTTCCAGAGCTATAAAGAAAGAAGTAAAGGTTGAAATAAAAGAGAAGAAGGAAAAGACAATTTCAGTTCTTAATCCCGTAACAGGAGATTTTGAGGAACAAACTGTTCTAGAGTCGGACAATGAAGAACCAATGGTTGTCGATACATCAGTGTTTGAAAGTGACCCAGTAAAATCTGAAAGCGAGAAAGAAGACGTTAATGAAGATAATAAACTGATTTCCAAGGTTAAATGCAGGTTGTGCAATTCAAAGGTGGCAAAGACATGTCTGTCAGAGCATCTGAAAACCCATAAACTGTTCAATTGCTATGCATGTGAGTTCACATATTTAAAGGCTCAAAAGTTGGACGAACATCGACAGAATGTGCATTTGGATGAATACATATATGATGAAATTGGAAAACTGAAGATGGATGACCATGTAATTGCAGATTTTGAAGCTTCCAAAACTGAAGAAACCGAAACAGATAAGGAGAGCGTGAAACGAAAGCGTGGGGCAAGGCTGCTTAATTGCTCACTGTGCAACAAAGAACTGAAGAAAGACAAGTATATTGAACACTTAAAGTCACATATTAAACCAGTCTTTGCCTGTGAATTTTGTGAAAGAAGCTTTTCAAAAATGATTTTCCTGAAAATGCATGAAAAATCCCATGAACGAATTGCTCATTCTAAAATTGAACTACCTCATCCCAAACTCTGCCCTGTGTGTAGTGTAAAGGTTGAATCAAGGGGTCATTATGTGTCACATTTACTCGAGCATCGTAAGAAGGGCTCGTTTCAGTGCAACATTTGTGAGTTGGTGTTCCTTAGCGAGAAAGGTTTGGACAATCATGGAAAAGTGTACCATGATCCACAGACAAAGGTTTACTGGAAATTAGATGGTGAAGGCTTAAAGTTTGATTTGAGAACTGGTCGAGTTAGTGAGGTGATCTGTGACCATCTCTCTGAAATTCGTGAAATTAATGAACTGCTAAAACAGAATGGAAAACCTGAAATACTGCAGAGAACTACTCCTAAGAAGGGAAAGGAAAAGTGTTTAAGCATAAAAGGAATGGAAAAGGGTGTTAAAAAGGTTACTGATGCGGAAAACAGTGAAGATGCAGATGGTAACACTGAAGAAGATGAGAATATTAAATCGAAATCAGATACTTCTGATGAGGAATATGTGCCCGAAGAATCAGAAGGAGGCAGTAGTGAAAATCGAAGTTCAGGAAAAATTCTGAAGAAAAAAGACATAAAAATGAAATTGGATGAAAGTAATTCCTCAAGAAAAAGGCGACGTAGCTCAAGGATAAGGAATGATTCTGGGAGTGAAGAAGAGGATGACGTTGATGAAGAGTCTGTGTCAGAAAAAGAACACAAACCAACGGCTACTAGAACCAGAAAGCTTGACAAAACTACAAACAAGAAAGCAAAACTGTCCAAAGGTAATGCCAACGAAGGAACGAAAAATAAAGTAATGAAATTGAAGAAGGTTGGCAATTTGAAAGTTAAAGGCACTGATAGAGTTCTACGAAGCACTCTAGAACAGAAAATTTCTAAACCACATATTCGCAAGTTGGCATTGAAAAGAACAATTCACAAGAAGCTGAAAAATGTAGCAAAAACCCTTAAGGGCTCCAGTGGTTCTGGCGATTCTGCTGTGAAGGTGGATGATAATGGGGAATACCCAGAGAAATGTCCCATTTGTGGGGTCCAGCAGACCTCCAAACAGATGTACGACAAGCATGCAATGACTCACAGTGAGTGTGAAATTTGTAAGAAATTGTTTTCAAGTTCACAGTACTTGCACATCCATATTCAGTTTAAACACAAGGCCTTTGCGAAGAAATTCTTCAAGAAAAAATATTTGGAAAACTTGTCTTCTAAATCAACACCAATAGTTGGCAAACTGCGTACACGGGCAAAAAACCTGGAGACTGAAGAGGTCAAACCGATATCAACCAGTACACCAAAAAGAAGTCCAAAATTAGTGATTCGACTGTCACCTTTGAATGTTAATGAAAACAAAACAGATAGCAGTAAGAATGATAGCAGTAGCAGCACAGTGAGCACAAGAAAGAATATAAGCAAGTCAGAGAACTTTCCTTGCCAGCATTGTGAGAAGGTTTACAATTTCAAAACCCATTTTGTGAGGCACATGAGATCCACTCACCCATCTCATGAGCACAGTTCAAACAGTCCATCAGCAAAATCTGACACAAAGAAGAAAGAAAAGCAGCAGAAACCGTTCCCCTGCAAAAATTGCTCAGAATCTTTTACTAAGAAAAGGGACTTATATATTCATACGAAAGTGCATCAGAATGACGGTGAAACAGGTGGTGAATCTCCTGCTTTGTCTGTATCAGTGGACCAAGCAAGCAATTTTGCTTCTGAAAATGACTTAAATGTAAGCGCAGTAAAAGACAGTGCTACTGATATGAGTACAAGTGAAGATTTTCATGATGGTGGCAACTTCTTGGAGGAGAGTGGAAGTGCTGGTAATGCAGATAACAATGAAGAGCCTTCAAAAATTCAAAGAAAGCGAACTTACAGTAGAGAGGAAAAAGATTCAGAAATTCCAGAAAAGAAAAGCCGAAAAGACAATAATGATAATGGCAATAAAGTTGTGAATGAAAATGGTAAAGGGGCCAGGCCTATCTCAGGGAAAATGAACGAAGTTTGTGAAACTGACACATCAGATAGTGTTGACTTTAAAGGCTTGGGCAGTGTGGAAAGTTCATCTCAGGAAGCGTCCGGTTGTGACAATGTCAGTGAGTCTGGTGACAGAAGTGAAAGATACAATAACAATACTAAAGAGAAAGGGAAGGGAACTGATTCCGAAGTAGAGGGGAAGAAAGTGAAACCTCAGCAGCCTTCTGTAACAAAAATCTCAGCTGAAAAGGCACTCGTCAAATGGAGAGCTAAAGTGAGAGATACGCTGGCATCGCAGCTTGAACTGAATGCCACTAAGAAACAGGAGGAAATTGAAAATCCAGGAGTTGCTCGCATAAAAGAGAAACTATCCACAAAGACGAAAAGCGAGATTAAGAACTTTGAGTGTCGAATTTGTGGTGATAAATTCGTTGAAGAGCAAACCTTCCGTGCTCACATGGAAGAACACATGTACGAGTCTCCGCCATATTGCAGTATCTGCGATATTTACTTCATGGCAATTTACCCGAAAAAACGCCTTGCAGAGCATAACAAGAAAAAGCATCCAATTGCTCTTTGACTTGTCCTGTTCGGTAGTTATGCCATGGCCTATGCATTTGAGTTGATGTTCAATTCATGTACATTTGTATGTTGATTCCTTTTGTTATTTGTTGGGTTTGTCTTGCATTTGCAAGTGGATTGTTCTTTATTTTGGAAATACCATTTTTGTTATGCATTTTACCGATATATGTATAGTTTGTTGTACAAAAGTCAATTTTGGAAATAATATGTACGTCTGTTTACTTCTTATAATTTAAATTAATACTTTTGAAATTCAAACAATGGTAGAAAGTTGTTAATTGGTATTTTTAAATATATTTAAGTACACGAATGATGTAGTCGGCATCTCTCTAATCTGTGACACATTTGTTTGAATATACTAAATAATAAGGGTAAATTTAATAATAATAAATCTTAGCTTGAAGTTGAGAACATTTAGCAAAATGAGTAGTGTGCTCTTGTTTCCCTTTCATTTGAAAGGTAAATTTGTTGTTTACAATGAACAAAAATAATGATAAAATCTTATGCTTAGTTTTCTTTTCATATTTACTCAATTTCAAATTAAGTAAAATGTAATCCTATTTGAAATATTTCTGTGTTTCTAGTCAATTCTAAGTGAATTTTCATTTTATTTAGTTATAATTTTTGGCTATCAAAATGTATATTTATAAAGAAAGTTTTAGAATACTTCTGCTGTGGTTGTGACATACATGCACTATGGTGTTCGTAAGACTGTAAATTGCTAAAATGTTTATGGATATAGTGTGTAAATAGCTATGTAACCGTCTCCGTGGCCTAGTGGTTAGGGCGTTCGCCTACGGAGTGGGAAGTCGAAGGTTCGAGTCCTACATGGCGAGTTCTGATATGGCCGGTTGCCTACCCAGCAGCTAGTTAAATCAAGGGGTACCGATTGCCTTCCTGCCAAGCGTCCGGCATATAGGATAGGAATCGGGAGTACAGATGTTCATCAGTAAAGGTGTCTCATAAGTCAAAACTGGCTGGCCCTTAATCGCGAGGGGTGACACTATAAGAAACAAACTACTTTACTTTTACTAGACTGTTTCGTTAAGTGGTTACATGATATCTTGAAAGTTGCTAAATTCCTTGCATGTATGTAAAGGTATGCTTTTATTAGGCAAGACTTGTTTTGGACAATCTACTAGAAATATTTGCTTTTTACTGCATAATTTGAGTGCACACAATAGTTCTGTATAGGATCTGTTCTGTAGTATGTTGATTTTTTTTTATTTGTTTAAATGCTGTGCTGCAAGGCTACTTATGCAATTTTGTTGTTCTATTGAGTAAATGATTTGAAGCGCATCGTGGGAAAACCGGACTGCACAGGCTAATCCGGGACGACACTTTACGCACATGCGTTAAGTCCAGTTTTCCCACGACGCGCCACATTTATAAAATACCTCTAAGGATGGCCATGAATCTGTTACTTGGGGAGAACTGCAGTTATGGATGATCTTACAAGTTACAAGTTATAGTGTTGTTATATCCTGTTCTTTGTGATGTTTGAGGTACTAGATTTTTGTAACCTTGCATATTTTATGTAGCCATAAAAGCCAGAAATTAGCCAAAAGAGAATGTTATGTTTGAATATTGAGCGAAAACAGATAATTTTAAATCTTTTCTTTTGAACAATGGTCAGCATTCTGGCTTCAAGTTTTATAACTGAAATGAAGAGTTGCTATGAAATGGTTTGTGCGTAATACATTTGGGTCGAGTGTTTCACTACAAGAGCTACAGTTTTAAGAATTAGTTTTTCTATTGTTTTGATTTTCTGGTTCCACATTATTATTATTTTGAAGAGGACTTCTGGGGATTGTATAATGGTGTGTGTCCGGCTTAATATGACGTCTTTCTTATGCAAGCACTTTGGGTCTTCTTCTAAACCCTGAGCGCTCAAACAATTTTGTTATTGTTGAAGCTTAAAAAAGATTGTTACACATTTGGGTGTTATTGTTCTCTCAATATTTGTTTTCAGATCTGAATGTTGAGTTATGTTATATGCTCAGTACCACATACACCAAGACTCGTGTCTATAAAAATTGTCACACCAAATCTTTGCCTAAAATGTTACCTTATTCATAAAAAAATATGAGGCGTGTCGTGGGAAGACCACCCTTCATGCATGTGCGTAAAGTTCCGTCCCGGATTTGCCTGTGCAGTCTGCACAGACTAATCCAGGAGGGCACTTTCCACCAGCAGTGGATTTATGTTTAGAAAATAATTCCTTGAAACAGAAAATACCATAAAAGCAGAAAGTGCAGTCCTGGATTGCACAGGCTAATCCGGGACAACACTACACGCATATGCATTAAACCCGGTTTAACACGGCACGCCACATATGTATGTCTAGCTATTCTGTAAGGCTATATGCATGATAAACACTTAATTTCATTTTGAAATCTTGTATTGCCTGATATTTGATTAGGTATTTATAAAATATAAATATGAGGTTGTAAAACCGGTCTTACTGCATGTGCGTAAAGTGTGGACTGCACAGGCTAATCCAGGACGGCACTTTCTGCTTTTATGGTAATTTTTGTTTCAATGAAGTATTTTCTAAACATAAATCCACTGTAGGCAGAAAGGGCCTTCCTGGATCAGACTGTGCGAACTGCACAGGCTGATCCGGGACGAAACTTTACGCACATGCATTAAGTCCGATTTTCCCACGACGCGCCTCATGTGTTGAGCTTAGATCATGTGACCTAATCACTGACATGTTTTTGTGTCACTTCATTGTTTCCAAATTGTGTTATAATGTGTCTTCTTTGTAAATTTCATAATTATATACTTTATGTTTTCAAGGCAATTTGTATTTGTTGTTGGTTGCTAAGAAACCAAAAACTCTTTCAAACATCGTTTCTAATTGACCAATAATTATATGCAATGGGCTTAGCAAGCAAGGTATTTAGTTCTTTATAGCGTGTATAATTTGTTGATAGTTATAGATATATATGTATATCAATGCCTTTATGGAGTTCGCTTAGATTTCTGTGTTTGTACCTTGTGTTATTGTCATTCAATAAATCATTATTTTTAACGATGTAATAGTGTACATTTCCACAATATTTACGTAATGGATTCAGTTCTGTAATGAGAACCACATTCTGTTAAACACATTATCATTTGATGTCATTCGTTAAGTTGCATAGGTAGCATTGCCATTTTGCACTACGAGCATGTTCGTCATTGTATTCTGGACCATAGTTTTTAAAAACACGAACAAACAAACAGATAGGTCAGAAATTACATGTAGCAAACATCTAACCACACAAATAGACATGCCTTGTAAAGTACGACAGTCTGTTGAAAAATGAAGCCTGATAGAACATTTGTCAGCAGCTAGTATGTTAATGTATAGTGCTTGAGCTATAATAATAATAATATAATAAAATGTTATTTTTTTATTTTTGAACATAAATTACAAATAATTCAGAAAAAAAAAGATTCTAGTAGAATATGTTAATAAATTTGTTTATTTAAAAAAAATGCTGAAGATAAGTTATATGCGAATGGCCTTTAGAATTAAAATAAACAACACTTGATCAAATCCTAATGCTATGCATGACAAAATAATACTGTATAAACTGGCAATAGTACTATACTTAAAGTTAACTAAAGTAAGGTGTTCATGCATACAGATTAGTTCATAAATCATTTTCCAGCATCTACGTTTGATCAAGTTTGATATAGAGACGGGAGCTCGTTAATCTCACACTGTTGTATATATGACGCGTGTCATGGGAAAACCGGTCTTAGTGCATGTGCGTAAAGTGTCATCCCCGATTAGCCTGTGCAGTCCTCACAGGCTAATTCAGGATGGCACTTTCCGCTTTTATAGTATTTTCTGTGCGGGCACAGGCTAATCTGGGATGACACTTTGCGCACATGCATTTAGTCTGGTTTTCGCACGACACGTCTCATACATGTATGTGTACTTTTCCGATCAAATGCATGTACCATAATGATGTAAATAGCTTTTTTGTTGGTTTCTTTTATAAATATTAAATTGTTTAGCTCTAACTAAAATGTTTTATTTTAAAGGTATGAATAATTGTTTACTTTTCAATTTAGTACTGGTAGATTTTTTAAGAACAACATATTAATGAAATAGTTTTTTGTTCTTGTGCTCCATGTTCACTTTGAGAGTGAATGAATAATTTTTTGGGTCTTAAGTTTAATATTCACTTTGATAGTGAATGACATGCATCATTTTCTTTGTATTCCATGTATAGATCATGTTATATTTCATTATATTTGTATCTTCATTTTGAGAGTTCCTTGGTAACGCTTTCAACAGGTCATATCAGAAGTTACTGCTGCATGTGTTGGCACATTACTCTTACCATATATAAGAATATATCTTGCATTGTATACAACCATTTTAACCATGAACAATACCTTGTGAACAAATCACCCATGTATGTAAATAAAGTGATTGTAATAAATGATTACTAGATTACGTAAAGATGGTGTTTGTTTCCTCTGAGTCTCTCTTATAACTACAGCCCTTAACTAGATTTGTAGATGCAATTTATTTCATAGTACGCAAAAACACACCTTCCTGCCATTGGTTACAGGCCTTGTCCATTCATGTTTTCGAAGTAAGAAACTTATCTGATGAATTTTGTGTTTTGCATAAAAACATAATGCTGTTACATAGCAACTGCAAAACGAAATATGACCTGCAAGATTCGGGCTTGAATGGTGCTACTTCACAGATGATTAGACATATAAAACGGGGGCCCTTCACAGATGATTAGACATATAAATCTGGGGCCCTTCACAGATGATTAGACATATAAAACTGGGGCCCTTCACAGATGATTAGACATATAAAACTGGGGCCCTTCACAGATGATTAGATGGGGCCAAAATTGTTTGTAATGTAAATAATACTATACTCGTCAAATGCAGTCACTAAAGCATCACTTAAAAGTATAATAGCGATACACATAATAGCGACTTTTGGGAAAGCCCTTCTAAAAATAAACTAGGACTATTCGGTGTGTGATATTGAGTAATTGTAATTTCAGATCGTTATGAACATGCCAGATGCGATTCCAGTAGCTTACTAGTATTTTGAGACAAATGTCACTCTGCAACAAAAAACTGGTGATTTTCACAAGTTCCATGATTTTCACGAATAACTGTACTTATAACTGTAATATCAACGTCATAAATTGGACAAGTCATTTTGAGGGCCGCCTATGAAACATGTACAGTATTTGGAGTTTGAAATATATAATACATGCAACAATTTATGAACTAAAATCGCTTGGTACGTTTCTGACCACTAATAAGTAGATTTGCATAGAAACAAAACATGTTGCTTTGTTTAAAATGACCTGTTTTCTCAATTTGTTGTACCAATGTCTTTATTCAAATTTTTATACTAGAATTGACCACCCTCGAAATTTAAACACTTCACTGACCACAATACTGGGATTTCTCCATGCAAAAATCATGCATGGGATTTACATTCCTTTTACGGGAAACTAGGACACCAAATGTCTTTAAACGAGAGATTATGTAGTATTTTTAATTACTTTATTAATTTACGGATTTCTTTTTTAGCTGAAATATATTTTTAAAATGTGCAAACAAAGATTACTTCTAAAGCCACTGAAATGAAAAAAGTATGAGCACATGCGAGGGATTGAACCCGGGACCTTGGCGTGAGAGGCGGATGCTCTCACCATGCCCCTAAAGTCATTTGCACATGGGCATATGTTTTGAAAACAATATGACTCTGGAAGTGAAATTGATTGGCTATTAATGGACCACATGGCGATTTCACAACAACAACCTAACAGTTATTAATAGTTGAAAAGCATCTCGACACGCTTTTGAAATCGGGTTGAGAGAATGCGTTGTAATGATTAAACCAGGGTGTTAGGAACTTCTGTAAATGTACCAACAATGTTTTTGCAGTCATTTCTATTTAATAATGTCGTGTTTTACTAGATTTGAAACAATTTTTTACATTTTTGTCATTTTCCCAACCTGTGACGTAGCAGCTTTAATACCAAAATGATGTCCAATTAATTTGATTTTCCATATTATTATTTTCAAATTATTGACATTAAATATATATAACAGTAGCAATAAGACAAGGTGTTACTTTAAAAACTAGCTCTTCTTTTGGACACCATCTTGGTTTCCATGGTAACCTGCAGTATGGCAACTGTCCACCCTCACTAAAAATAATCTTGGGGCACTCCTGGACATGAATATGGATAAAAAAATGGCAAAAAATGCTCACAAATTCCTCCAGGGACTGTAATATCAGTAAGTTTTTTAGCTCTACATGTACATCTTAAATACATGCACATGTTGTCATAAATATGAGGTATGTCATGGGAAAACTTGGCTTAATGCATGTGCAGTCTGCACAGGCTGATCTGGGACGAAACTTTCCACTTTTATGGTATTTTCTGTTTCAAGGTAGTCTCTTCTAAACATAAATCCACTGGAGGTGGTAAGTGCCGTCCTGGATTAGCCTGTGCGGACTGCACATGCATTAAGCCCATATTTTCCTCGACACGCCTCATAAACATGTTAATTACATGTATACCGGTATGCACTGTACAGTACACTACTGTAATTTCATTGAAATCATTGGCACTGTAGCACAACTGTATTGCACGTAATTCCAGAAATTGTGTCCAAAAATTTAATGACAGAATGATTCAACTTTTTTAAATGTGTGCCAGAATTAAAGATGTAAAACCATCCATTGATTCTAATAATTTCAGAATATTTTTAAATAATATAATAAATGTTGAGAAATGAGTATTACGAGAGAAAACGAAAATAATACTTTGCTGCACAGCGATTTATTATATACATGTATACAGCGTCTAGACGACTCAAATCGGTTGATGACACATGCGCAGTCCTTATTTTCTCATTCAAAACCGTATGTAGCCGTTGCTGTCGACAGAAAATATATATTTGCATTTTTTGATAACAGAAGTAGTTTTTGTCAATTATGACGTTATGTTGTACAAAACATTTTTTATATCGTGGATAACGAAAGAGACATGAAGTAAATCTATAATTATCAGACAGTCCCTCTTTAAGATTTGAGGCATTTAAAATAACATACGTGGAATGTGGAGTTGCAAAACAATGAAATCATAAATGGAATGTGGAGTTGCAAAACAATGATATCATACATGGAATGTGAAGTTGCAAAACAATGAAATCATACATGGAATGTGAAGTTGCAAAACAATGAAATCATACATGGAATGTGAAGTTGCAAAACAATGAAATCATATGTGGAATGTGGTCTTGCAAAACAATGAAATACTATGTAATAATATCTTAGTAAATGAGAATTATTATTTTGAAGTAATGCCTACACTTCCAAATCGTTCATTTGCATATTATGTAAGTTTAAAACATATTTCTATAGCTTGATTGTGTTTAAACATATTTCTATAGCTTGATTGTGTTTAAACATATTTCTATAGCTTGATTGTGTGTAAACATATTTCTATAGCTTGATCGTGTTTAAACATATTTCTATAGCTTGATCGTGTTTAAACATATTTCTATAGCTTGATCGTGTTTAAACATATTTCTATAGCTTGATCGTGTGTAAACATATTTCTATAGCTTGATCGTGTTTAAACATATTTCTATAGCTTGATCGTGTTTAAACATATTTCTATAGCTTGATCGTGTTTAAACATATTTCTATAGCTTGATCGTGTTTAAACATATTTCTATAGCTTGAGCGTGTTTAAACATATTTCTATAGCTTGATCGTGCTTAAACATATTTCTATAGCTTGATCGTGTTTAAACATATTTCTATAGCTTGATCGTGTTTAAACATATTTCTATAGCTTGATCGTGTTTAAACATATTTCTATAGCTTGATCGTGTTTAAACATATTTCTATAGCTTGATCGTGTTTAAACATATTTCTATAGCTTGATTGTGTTTAAAGCCCGAGGCTCATTGAGGCAATTTGAGTCCGTTGTCTGAGTAGAACCAGTACTTGGTGCGATCATTTGAACTCCCCCGAGTAAAGATCAATCTCATAATTTCCAAATAGCATGGCGGACACCACATCCATTACCCGCGACTATTTTCGTATGTTCTTTGTGCAAAGGTAGCAGGAATCGCACACCCACCAGGTTCATTGATGATTGTGTTACGTGTGTCCATGGTAACTATTAATTCAGTTTTACATGAATTCATATTGACAGCCATGTCTAGTCACCCAGAAAACCAGGACTTCATTGTTTGTGATATAACAAATGTTATTCTGTATATGTTCCTTGTTGAAGATCAAACTAAGTAGGTTTGGTTTTTACATGGCCTAATTATTTTTAAAGTGACACAGTCATATTCCATCATACTAATTTTTAGAAAACAGAAAAGACACTGTAGCTTGTACAAAATGCTTGGATTTAGGAAGCATCACCTTGTCCATTAATTACCTGTTGTATTTCTATATACATTTTAAACTGTTCTTGTCTCGCATTATGTGCTCATTGCTGTTTTTTAAGTGTTTGAATCAATGGGCTTATACTTAGGTCATACACATTTGATTCTAGGTTTTGCGTCCTTGGGCTGGCAGGTTTTGAGTCCTTGGGCTGGCAGGTTTTGCGTCCTTGGGCTGGCAGGTTTTGCGTCCTTGGGCTGGCAGGTTTTGCGTCCTTGGGCTGGCAGGTTTTCGGATGTCAGAATGAAAAAAAAAGTTTGACGATGTGAAAAATCAAGATATAAAGCGTATAAAATATGCCTGTAATGACACACTTTGTGTGATTTCTTAATTTTATGATTTCAGTCAATGAATTACATTGTTCATGTTATACAATGTATTTGAGTTTTGAATAAATATTGTTGGTGGAAATCTTGTAGTTTGGGTATGTGTATCACTTGAAATAAGTTTATGATATTACACAATTCTGATTTGGAATATGGCATTTTTGAGTATCATACCTACAAGTTTATAGATCTAAAAGACTTTAAATTGGTATGTTTTGTCTTATTACAATTTGAATAGTGCCCATTTTAGGACATACTTCTAAATTTTTATCTATTCAATTTAAAATATGTGAAAACATTTTTCTATGATCATGAAGATGTCATTATCTAAATGTATTCTTTGCTGTATATGTCAGGGTTTGTCAATACCTATATGATATAATCTGACTTTACACTGAACTTGGAAAACAGAGAGACTTTTATGTGTTTTTACCAATAGTAGTCAATATTATACAAATATGGACTTTTTAGCTGTGCAATATCATGTGATGGTGCACAGCAAAATCTATATGAACATTTATTATATGACTTATAAAATAAATGACAGCTGATGACGTTTCAAGAAAAAAGAACAACACATATTTATTTGTTTAAATCATAATATCAAAACAAAAATATATAATTTGATTACTTCCCTTGTTTTAATTTTAAAGGGAGATCACTGTTTCGCTGCACGCGTATTACCGACTTGTACTTCGGGACAATATGTAATTGAACGAAACGAGCCTCGGCAAAATTGGCACTTTCTTGGGATGCCAAATAAACTATTTTTAGTTACTGTGCAATATCATCTGTTGTATGTATGTATGATTTTCTTTCAGGGGTGTGTCCCTGAGCCAATCAAATAACGTTTATTTATAAGTCATATTATAAACACAGTTAAAATACTCTGTTAAAGTAGGTTCCAGATATAAAGATGATTTGTAATAGTTTTGCAAGTAAACATGTTTTAGCTTGTATCACTGCTATGAATAAGTTTGTGAATGAAAAATGTTTTTGTTATTGATTCATTGTTTGTTTTTTCCTGCCTGGTTGGTAGGTTTTGAAAAATCATGGGGACGCTAAACATAGAATCAAATTTGTATGGCCTTATTGTTCCAAATAAAGGTATATTTTAAATGTTTTTTAGAAAAAAAAGATGTTAAATATTATAAAGAAATATATCTTGCATGTTTGATTTTTCGGCTGATTAAAATATGCTGACTAACACAACACAAACACTTAAGTTGTACATCTTAAGATATTTTATTAGTTTAACAACAAAATATACACAATTTCCTTAAATGTATCATTACTTGGGAAACTTTGTGTTAAAGAATGTCAATATGCATGATTACATAGTTATATGTGTATAATACATGTACATATAATATTTTCAGATATTTCAGAACAAGGTTAAAGTATAGCCTAAGCAAAACTAGACATACAAGAACTGTCAACAAAACCTGCCTTAAATAGTCAAGCAATTTTACTAACAAATATGATCAATTTAATCTGGAAGCCATACAAATAGACAGAATTAATTATTTTTGTGTAATTTACATTCCATATTATTAAACAACAACCCATATACATGTACCAAATTATTCGGATAACAAATGTGGGATGGTTAAATTTTAATTAGCATATTTAACAAAATATATTATGATTAATCCTAAAAATGTGTACTGGTAACTTTCAAAACATTCTACATAATCAATATATACCAATCAAAACTCCCAATGCATCACATATTCAAAGCTCCTTTTAGGAAAATGGATGGAAAAAACAAGAGTGGTCACCATTCTTTTGGACACGGCGACCACTTTTATTCTTTCCATGCGTTGGAGATGCACTGCGGTACTGAATGAAAGAGGGGGACATAACCGTTATGGACCTTTGTTATTTTTTATTATGTCCCTTGTGTGCATTATTGAGTGATACCTCATTGTGTACACTGTTCGGCGCAATTTTACTATTTGAACATGTTTGCATATCACTACATCGTGTTTTGATTACCTGTAAGTGTATGTTATGTATTAAAAGGAGCTTTGAATATGTGATGCGTTAGTTTTGATTAGTATAGTACACAATGAATTGTAGAGCACTGACCTTTTTCTTTCTAAAAATCACTATATATATATGATAATCACAATCTTATTTTTGCATGACATTGGCTAACATAGACTTCACTTTGTGCAATATAACAGAAACAGCATGAACATATCTAGGTAATCTGATATACTGAAAAAAGAACCAATTGTTTTGAGGCAAAACAATACAAAAATGTACATGTTGTGAGAAAGATGTTCAGTTTTTTTATATGCGTCTTTAATTTCTTCTGAAAAGTGTGTACACTAAATTTTGTAAGTCATTAAGCATTGGTCCCGTAAAACAATTCAATGAGGCGTGTTGTGGGAAAACCGGGCATAATGCATATGCGTAAAGTCTTGTCCAGACATTATCTGCTTTTATAGTATTTTCTGTTTCTAGTTTCTAAGAAGTCTCTTCTAAACATAAATCCACTGCAGGCGGAAAGTGCTGTCCTGGATCAAACTGTGCGGACTGCACAAGCCGATACGGGTCGACAATACGCACGTTTTCCAACTACAGACCTCAAATATAAATAATTAGACACAAATATTGAACTGATCTTGACATGTTAAACCACTTCTGAATACATATTCTGCAAGGCATCATGCCTTTGAACCGTAACTACTTTGAATGGAATTAAACAAACCTGAAATCTGGGAATATTAAATCTGCAATAATTATACATAAAAACAATATTCTGTGTTTGATAAACACACATGCCCCTGGTTGGTTCTGGGTAGCCCATTTCTTAGTCCAAATTAGGTAAAGGTCAAGCTCTAAGTGAGGTTGGGTGATATGGGTGGATTAGGAAAGGTCAAAAGTAACAACTGTGTAAATATCAAAGTGTTGTAGTAAGCGGTGTTGGTGCAAAACGCAACGGTAAATTCTAGTTAACCAAGAAATGGCACTTTGGAATTATTATCCAAATAAGGTCAAGGTCAAAGTGAGGTTGGGTGATATCGGTGGATAGGGAATGGTCATAAGCAACAAGTGTATAAGTATCAAAGTGTTGTAGTAAGCGGTGTTGGTGCTAGACGAAACGGTAAAATCTACTTAACCTTGTCACGGACGGAAGGACGGACAGGACGATCACTATATGCCTCCTGCATCAAGATGCCGGGGGCATAGAATCAAATTTCCTTGAATGAAATGCACCAATAATTTTAAGAACCTAATATAATTAAGTTAAAGCTACAATGTAAACACAGAAGCTGATAAATGATTTAAAGCTTGAAGTGTTCTAAAAGTTGAATTATGCAAAATAAGACATCAAAATGTTAAAGGTGATAACAGTTCTTTGTATTCCTTTCTATTTTCTAATTCTTTTATAAAATGCCCAACAAGTCTAAAACAAATTAGCAAATAATGTCACTGTTTTGAGTTTCAGATAGAAACCTAACATCTACAACACATAATGTTTGCAATTTATGATATACAAACATTAAAATGCAATATTTGCCGTTTTGTACATATCAATCTAATTTGGCCAGGAGTTGAACAAAAAACAGCAATGTGTTTTAGCAGAAGAACAAACGAGGCGCGTCGTGGGAAACCAGACTTAATGCATATGCATAAAGTGTCATCCCGCGGGACGACACTTTCCGCCTACAGTGGATTTATGTTTAGAAGAGACTTCTTTCAAACAGAACTACCATAAAAGCGGAAATTTTCGTCCCTGATCAGCCTGTGCAGATTGCACAGGCTGATCCGGGACGACACTTTACGCACATGCATTAAGCCCGGTTTTCCCACGACACACCTCAAACTTATTATATATCTATATAGTGAAACCATCAGTCTGACTAAATTGAACAACCTTGTAAGCACATTTTTATGACAGAACTGACAACCTTTACAATTTAAACACATGTTGCAGTTGGTTATGCAGTAAAAACAGTTATATCATATTGAATATACCATAACAATAATTGTGTAGACAGATATACTTTTTATTAATAATTATTAAAACAGTATGACATTGTTAATATTTGGTACAAAGGTATCTGATGAAAGAATTGAGGACAAAATATTAGTGTTTCTGGTAGCATTCAAAAACAACATACGCCAATACTGATATTGAATGTGAAACTGTACAATTTTCACAGATACCAAGGAAATAAGCTGAAAAATCTAAAACCTGAAGTTCATACCAAATATATATAATTAACATATTTTCTGTGTGAACAAAATGCATTTGGTTTACAATGAAAGAGAACAAAATATAAGAATTAAGCATATTATTTTATACCAAAAAAGAAAAAAATTACAATGGATTATTCAATATTTGGAATGCAAATTCATGGATTTATATGCTACTTTCACCATTATAATGCACCTAACAATATTTTGCCCCCAGTCGGGGGTAAAAAGTGTGCATAACTCTGTCAAAATACAAACAGAGTTATGGGGAATGTTGCCTCTGATACTGGAGTTGATGACAAAGGTAAATTCCAAGTTTCAAGTGAATAACTTAATGTAGTTTTGATGTTACAAGACTTTAAATATAAATTTTTAACAATTCAGACGCGGACGCCGGGGGTAGTAGGATAGCTCACCTATTCTTCAAATGGTCGAGATAAAATATATTTATACATATACATAGGGGGGAAATATTGATAGGTGCGAAATTCCCTATTTCTTACAACAAGATGAAATACAATGATACAATGACTAATGTCAACAATATGCTTAAGCAACGCTAGATCATATGCAATATAACACCGATATATTGCACAATATGTAACAATAACTTAAACTTCCTCTAAACTTAAAGGCTTTCACAAGTAAACCAATAATTTCAGAGCCATTTAACAAAGAATGGAAACATGCTATTTGTGTACCAAGGTAAACAGGAACAGATTAAAGCCATTACAAAAGCAACCAAGTTTGTATAGTTGTGTTGTATTGAACTTACTATTTAAAGCAACACTGCCTAAAAGACAAACAACAACAGACCAAAACAAACTAGAGCTATCATTAAAGGTAATTAATACTCCACATACCGCTTTGACACAGATGAAGAGTTGCTGTAATATGAAACAATGTTTTGACTGACAAAACAAGCAGTATTTTGACAAGAAGGCACATTATTTTGACATTTGAGCTCAAAGTATGACCTTGACCTTTAAGGTATCCATCTGGTTCTATCGCGCAACATACCGTCTAATATAGGTTAGCATTTGTGCCATGTTATTTCGAAATCCTTCAATGCATGGGGACGTTAGAGTCCGGACAGATTGACAGACAGACGGACAGTGATTCTGATATAGCCCCCTTTCCTACTGGTAGTGAGGGTATAATAATGTTGCAATGAAATTAGTATGGTCAACCTTTGTATTGTGCGTACAGCATCACGAAAAGTTGCGTTACTTGACCAAATACAACATATCGATAGGTGAAACAGAACATGGCAGCTATTTATGCCTTTTTATGATGACAGTGAATTTAATTGCAGATGTGCCATCAGCCATTCACTGCTAATGATATGTGGTGCGTCATGACAAAACCGGTCTTAATGCATGTGCGTAAAGTGTCGTCCCGGATTAGCCTGTGCAGTCTGCACAGGCTAATCCAGTACGGCACTTTCCGCTTTTATGGTATTTTCTGTTTCAAGGAGGTCTCTTCTAAACCTAAATCCACTGTAGGCGGAAAGTGCCGTCCCAGACAAGCCTGTGCGGACTGCACAGGCTAATCCGGGACGACACTTTACGCACATGCATTCAGTCCGGTTTTTCCACGACACGCCTCATATGATAAAAGATCACAAGTCTCTAGTTGATCTCAATAAAAGGATTAAATCATTGTAATCCCATCATTGCCGTTGAAGGTATCACGATAACACAGTCCCATCAGCTGTTGAGGACCCCATCAAATTTACCATGTAATCCCATCATTGCCGTTGAAGGTATCACGACAACACAGTCCCATCAGCTGTTGAGGACCCCATCAAATTTACCATAGTACCTAATAAGCACATGCAGACAGATTTATAGTTTTTAATAGCCACTCGTGTGGGTTAAGATCTAAATAATCAATCACAGTGGATCTAGATACAGTAACAGTTTTCCACAGCTGGTGGTTGGTTAAGAAGATCTAAATATTCAATCACTGTGGATCTAGCTACGGTAATAGTTTTTTATGTAGCTATTGGGTTGTTAAGAAGATCTTCTTAGTTCATGCTGAATGGATCAAAGCTGTCCATCCCAAAGTCTCCAGTCTCAAACGACAAGCCCTGACTGAAACCAGCCTGAAAGAAAACAAAACAAAATTTATGAGATAGAACTTATGGCATTATATATATGTATGTTAACACTAGAACACATACTGTATATTACACATACTGTATATTACACATACTGTATATTACACATACTGTATATTACACATACTGTATATTACACATACTGTATATTACACATACTGTATATTACACATACTGTATATTACACATACTGTATATTACACATACTGTATATTACACATACTGTATATTACACATACTGTATATTACACATACTGTATATTACACATACTGTATATTACACATACTGTATATTACACATACTGTATATTACACATACTGTATATTACACATACTGTATATTACACATACTGTATATTACACATACTGTATATTACACATACTGTATATTTAAGATTTTAATACTATAATAATGTGCACAGGGTATTATGTTTTTCTAAAATTATGTTGTTGTTTTTTAAGTTAAACTTGAACTTTTCAAATTCTGAAAACTGGAGCACTTGTGATTTCAAATGTCAATATTACACCAGAAAGTTTTTACACACAAAATCATGCAACCCAAATGAAATGTATCAAACAATCTCAGAAACATTTGTTGAGAAACCTTTAACTTGCCCTTTCAAATACCAGTACTGAACATAGAGGATTACACATTTTAATAAATATAGCATACATGTAGTACTTTTTTGTCCACTGAAACAAGACTGGCTTTTAAGGAATGATACATACGATGCTGATGAGCCATTTAGGCTTGCAAAAGACAAATTATTGTTTTCATACCGCCATATCACTGTCGAGGCTAGCAGAATGCATCATAGGAGGCTGACTTGGCACAAATGAAGCCATCCCAAATGGGTCCGTATCACCTTGGAAACTGCTCCCAAATGGATTGGCGTCTAAAACAGATTATAATATAACACAGAAATGTTAAAAGTACAAAATTTAAGAAACCTTAGTTGTGTTGTTTCCAATTTATGTAAAATGTTTGCATATAACAAGGGATAAATATTCTTGTTTGTCTTTTCATTTATTTTCTTTATTTGCAAATTCATAATAAATGAATAAAAATTCATTTTTGTTTATTTATTAACAACATCTTCAGAGAAATTCTTATGCAGCTTTTTTCCTTTAATCAGTGCAACCCAAATTGATGCTTGCTAACTCCCTTGTCAACAGCAACATCACCTTCAACATCAGCTATATTGTTTTAAGTTTCCTTGGTCTGCATCTTTTTTATGAGCAGTTATTACAATAACAGACTCACTATTGTGAAAGTGATTGTAGTTCTGAGTAGCCGGAGTTTGAGTGTTCATCGGTGACGATGTAAACAACGAAGCCAGCTCATCCATTTCTGAGGTTGTCTGCCCATTGCTGGTGGGTGGGGGTTGGTTGCTCGCGGGTGGAGCTTGGGAACCCGAGGGTGGGACCGAGGCTGTTCCCGGGGTGCTGGGCTTCGGGCGAGGCCGTGATGACTGTGGCGGTGGTGAGACTAAACACACAGATATAGGTTTATGGTAGTACGGTAACAATCAGGGCTCCCCCTAGCTAACAATTGTCTTTATCCAAATTTAACAATGACTCGATGTAATTCCATCAAAGCATTTTATATGGTTTTATGTAAACATTCTTTTGCCAAGTGTTGAATTTGGCTTTTTTGGCAAATGGTAGAGTTAGCACTGAAAATGTGATCATAGAGCGAAGCTTACACAAACTGTGCATGACACCATTATACCTTGGAGAGGACGTTATTTAGACAGCATAGGCAATGACTGATCTTTGAATTTGAAATGGAATAGAATTTGAAATCAAACTGAAATGAGAAAACAAGCATCAAGAACAGGAAACATCCTCTACAGTAAACTAATATTCATTCATTCATTTTGCCAAAGCACTGTAGTTCTTATCAAATACTTTTATCATCACATTCATTCTACAAAATCTTTAATAATGAAACATTATTTGCCTTGACAAGTAATTATAACAACACAAAAGTAAAAAGAATATGAAACACACAAGAGGGTATACACTAAAGATTGCTGTCTCTCACACAATGCTAAATGTCCTTGCTTTGACCTACATCAAAATTAATCAGCACATAGAAAATAACAAAGATCAAACAAAAATCATAGATATTTAAAACAGAGAACAGCTATATCTCTGTCTGACAGAGGTAAAGAAGTGTGTACATGACCTACTTATGCCGGGAGTCCTAGGCGAGGTCTCGCCATTCTGACTATGCGCGGGGGTCGAGGGTTCAAACATCAGGTTCTCCAGCTTGCGTCCCACGGCACTCAGCTTGGGGGAGCCTTGCTGTAATACGCAAACAATGATATAGAGTTTAACCGGCCTGAAGTGTTAAAAGTATCAAAAATTCTGTACTTAAAAAATGGGCTGCATGTGCACGGTGATTATAAAACAAGTCCCTTCTTTAATTGTTACTAAACAATAGTCTATAATTAGACTGTTCCTAACAAGGCTAAAGTGTTAAAAAGTTATAAAGATCTACTTGTCACAATTGAAAGAGGGGGCTGCATTTGCACTGAAATTATTAAACAAAACCCTTTTTCTATTGTTATTTGAATAAGGAACATCTTTATATACATGCACTAACTGAATACCAAATACATTGGATGTTGTTTTATCCGTGCTAAACAGTGTACTGTAAAAAGACCAAATAAAAAGATTCAATGAAATAAATTAGTTGAACACAATTTCCAAATTAATATTCTACAAAGTTTGTATTGAGTAAAGTCATTTAGCTCTTATTTTTGTCGAGCCAATTTTTAGATCGACTCGTGACATCGTTGCCTTTTTCACTGTTCGGGAATGTATATCTACAAATAACTTATTGTTTTAATTTGTATAAACTTATATTTCACTGTACTGTGTATTCAAGTCATTATGACATTAACAAAAGCACTTGTACATTTAGAATATATAGTAACATTTTTGTTAACTGTTCATTGCAGTAACTTGGATAATTAAATTTATGTCAACATACAGTGTAATATTTCCAAGATGTTAACAAAATACATCAATAAATATATTAAAATTAATAAATAAACATAATATAAAAGCTAACAAAATATACACCAAATATCTATATATATATATATATATATTCACTTGATTCACTTAGCTTATTATCGAAAGATTGTAAGAGAGTATAAGACATTCATTGCAAGGGTTGCGCATGAAACTGATCTACATCTAGAAATGTTAAGCAGACACTACAGTTTTATGATCAGCCCTTAATTTGCATGTTAAGATATACAGTTTTTAAGATACATACCATATACAGTTTTAGAAAATTAGTAGTATAAGGTCAGTCCATACAGTGTATATTTTATACAGTAATAACTGCAGACATTGTGCAATTTAGTCTGTTAAGTAATACAATAAATCAATGGTTGATGTACTAATTGTATAAATCTAACTGACTGCTAGAGAAGTAGTTAGCATGGTTAGAAGGTAAAACTGAGTACTTTACAAAAAGTATAACATAATAACAAGGATGTTGATGTACCCAACATGTAGGAAACTTTAAGCCAAACTGTTATGGAACGACATGCACACAGAAATTTCTAAAGTGACTACAGGCCAGCAATAATATTTCTGGAAATATGAATGATGCAGTTGTACATTTAGAATATATAGTAACATTTTTGTTAACTGTTCATTGCAGTAACTTGGATAATTAAATTTATGTCAACATACAGTGTAATATTTCCAAGATGTTAACAAAATACATCAATAAATATATTAAAATTAATAAATAAACATAATATAAAAGCTAACAAAATATACACCAAATATCTATATATATATATATATATATATATATTCACTTGATTCACTTAGCTTATTATCGAAAGATTGTAAGAGAGTATAAGACATTCATTGCAAGGGTTGCGCATGAAACTGATCTACATCTAGAAATGTTAAGCAGACACTACAGTTTTATGATCAGCCCTTAATTTGCATGTTAAGATATACAGTTTTTAAGATACATACCATATACAGTTTTAGAAAATTAGTAGTATAAGGTCAGTCCATACAGTGTATATTTTATACAGTAATAACTGCAGACATTGTGCAATTTAGTCTGTTAAGTAATACAATAAATCAATGGTTGATGTACTAATTGTATAAATCTAACGGACTGCTAGAGAAGTAGTTAGCATGGTTAGAAGGTAAAACTGAGTACTTTACAAAAAGTATAACATAATAACAAGGATGTTGATGTACCCAACATGTAGGAAACTTTAAGCCAAACTGTTATGGAACGACATGCACACAGAAATTTCTAAAGTGACTACAGGCCAGCAATAATATTTCTGGAAATATGAATGATGCAAATTTTTAATGTGAATTTGAATGCGCCACCACAATCCTCCTAGCTCAAATGGCGGCAAAAAAAGCTAGCACTACTGTATAATATTGTATATAAGCCGCTATTGTAAATTCACAATACTTTGTTGTATCAAACTCTAGAGGATGTTTCCCATACCTGACTGGATACTGGGCTGTCAGTACTGGTTTCGCCCACGTTGTTTGGAAATGTAAAGACATTTGGCTTGCTGACAGGGCCCGTGTCAGTCAAGGAAGAAATCTAGCGTTGCGAATATAGGATAGAGCGGGGATAACTCTAGCATTGCATACATACAATAAAGGGAGATAACTCTAGCATAGGCAATAAAAGATACAAGGAAATAATTCTATAATTGCAAAAACACAGTCAAGTGAAATTATTCAAGCATTGCAATCGCATAATAAAGGGAAATAATTCTAGCCTTAGTTATATACTAAGATCGAAAACAAATGCAATCTTAACTACAAAATGCTCATATTTTTAGAACACATGCAATATGGTCTGAAACTTGAAGGGTAAAATTAAGATTGAACATACTACAGAACATGAGAATGGCAACAACTATGGCATTTAACAAAAGGGAGTAAACTCCAGCTTTTCAAAAACTAGCATTTACCAAAAGGGTGTTAACTCCACCTTTTTAAAATCCCATCAGAATCACATTCAGTGAACAAGATGGAAATCAAAGACAGCAGATGATAGGTAATCGCTATAAGCACACCATACAAGTGGAAAACCGTTTAAGTTAGGTGTCAATTAAACTTTAAACCTAACCCTTACCCTAACCCTAACCCCTGAGGTACGGGGTGAAATAACTTAAATGGTGGTTGTTTAGACATAGTCAACACAAAATCACCCGTTTTTTGATACCCAACGAAAACCTTTGCTCTAACTTAAATGGTGGACAACTGGACATAAAGACGATAACTGGCATGGAAGACTGAAGAGATTAAAGAGAAACCTAACACCAAGGGACTCTGAAGACACTTGAACATTGCACAAATGCAAAGGTACAAACTGCAAATGCAAACATCAGAAAGATAGAACTAGCATTATTTATTACAGAAATCTGTAGTTACTGCTTTCATTTCTCTACAATAAGAATACCACATATGTTTCAAAACTGCTGAAGACTTAACACGTTTTTGTTATTGCCATAGTCAAATAACTCACAGTAAAATAACTATATTCCTTGTAAGTCCATACATTGGTAATTTACAACAAAACATTTTTAAAACCAGATACATTTCCACCATATTTATATATACCAGGTATTTATTGTATGTTTTAATGCATGAAGGAAACTTAGAATCTTAAATGTAGTCCTTGCTAACTGCAGTATATAAAAAGCTGAGTTTTGGTGCAAGTTTTGTAGTTTTGAACCATTGTCGCACATGAGTACCGGTAGTATATACACATCCACAAACACCAACACAGTTAAATGCAAAGTAAAATGGACATTTTTAACGTTAAAAATGCTAACAACCTACCATTATTATCATGCCTGATATAGAGTTATTTCATACATATACTGAACCATAAAAGAAACTTTTGCTAAGTTTGTATGCAGATAATTGTTTAAGGCTTGAACAGATTTGACTGAAATCTTCTGGTTGTTGTATAACTTTGTCTTAAAAATGTACTGGGATTAACTGGTCGATTTTGCAAAGTAGAATGATTTTACAATAAACACATGTATTTACATTTGAACATCGTCATTTCGAACTCAGCGTTATTTCGAAGTATTTTTCTGGTCCCGAATTTATTTCTTCTTTACTTAACTAAAATAAACTCGTTTAATTCTAACGTTTTTAATTAGAATAATCATTACTTCAAAATTTGGTCCCAAATGAATATTTCACACTTATTTGCCTATTGTTAATCTGAAGTCGCGGTCTTGATTGGAACTTGATGTTTTCACACCTTCGATGAAAAGATTCGTGGATCGAGCGTGTCAAAATATTGGCCGTTATTTGCTAATAGGTGCAATAAATGCCATTTAGGCAAGTGACGTGTGACCTGTGTTATATCGCGCAAAGTATTCTGAGTAATCAAAACTACTTTCTTTTTGATGTCCCACCAACGTAAGAGTTTCAAATCAGTTAAATAGCCAGGAGCGGTAAAACTGTATACCCATGTAAAAAGGTAAACCAAATAACTAAAGGCTTTCATTATATCTTTATAAAATGTCAGGTGTGCTTGTTTGATTATTTTCGGAACTATATTTAGCTCCTTTACCTAGCATATGTTGATAAAAATCAAAACGTGACATGAACGTTGCAGGTTTTTATGAAAATGGTGAATATGTTTAATCCGAACTATCGATATTTCGAAGTTTTCTGTTCGGTCCCGACAACTTCGAAATAACAATGTTCGAATGTATGTGTGTACATCTCTTAACCGTGATAATTTGGCATGTGCAAGTTTCTTTTTTGGTTCAGTATACATTGGTTTACCTGGGTAAACCTTTAACACAAAACACAAGAAATCACACAATCATATCAGGACAGTCTACATTTGAACCACTATTAACTATCATGGGGGTTGCAAACATGCTCTGTATATGGATAATACAGTGCCAGTACATTGATAACCACAATATTTTGCCCTCATATACATTTGTAATGTACATGTACAACATGTCTGGTCATGAGTATTTTTACAGTTGTAATAAAAGAAATGTCATCAAGTTCTCTGAAATGTTATCTTACCTGTTTACTTCTTTTGAATTGCTCGATGTCTGCTCGATCTTTGAGCATTTCCATCTCCCGAATTCGTTGTTTAAGCTGAGCATTTTCCTGTTCAAGTTGCTTCACCTGAAGGGACCAACCATGTCATACTAAATGTAGGTCTGAATTTTTAATAAGTTGGGAAATACAAGTGGAATAATTTTACACCCATGTATGCATAAATTCAACATTTAGCAGTAAAAATAGCAACAACATCAACTGCACCAATATTTAATCAGCTACAGTAAAGGTAAAGGTTAAGGTTCGGTTTATAGTCTGCTACGATATAGATCTTCAGCCGACTTTCCCCCCCCCCACCAATCACTTGGGCATAAGTCGTATATAAATGGATAAACCCCAATACATTTAAGTTTAATGATATTTAGTTTTTAAGAATAAAGAAAATACCTCACACTACACAAAATAAAATTTATAAATCTGTGACAAAAGATTGCTAGATAATTAATATTTTTTTATAATTATTTGAATGTGAAACAGTCATATTTACTCGTCTCTGCAAGGCATCTTGGGCTCGCTTCAAGTCCGCATCTTTGCCTTGAGTCTCCAGGAAACGCCTATATGCAAGGTCAAATGCTTGACCTATTGTAAGAGTTATCTCCTCTGCCTGAAAATTGACCAATTGCTTTTGATTTAATAACCAGGTCCACACAGTTTGATCTGTGACAAATACTGTTTATTTAGTACATCTGAGGCGTGTCATAGAAAAACCGGGCTTAATGCAATTGCTGAAAGTATCACCCCCGATCATTCTGTGCAGTCCGCACAGGCTAATCTGGGACGACACTTTCCGCCTACAGTGGATATATGTTTAGAAGAGACTTCCTTGAAACAGAAAATACCATATAAGCAGAAAGTGTCGTCCCGGATTAGCCTGTGCAGTTTACACATTCAGTAAGCCCGGTTTTCCCATAACACGCCTCATTTGTCTTTTGACACGAGACATCTTCCACGAAAAATGTAGTCATGACTTTATAAATGGCCAAATGTATTTCAATCAAATCTCATCAAATCCAGTAAGTTGTGAAACAGGTTAAGAAACACATATTTAATTAGCACATGAACCACAAGATAAAGAGCTCAAAGTTTTCAAGAATGATGTAAACTATTATAATATATAGGTTTTTGTAAAAAAAAAAAAAAAAATGAAAGTTTCAATATTTCTGGTTTGACACTGATAAAATTATGTCACCAAAAGTGGAAATAATGATGAAGCATAAAAAAAAAGGTTTGTTTCAGGTTACATGCCCATAAAAATTAGGGTAGGTAGGTCAAGATTTTTTTAATTTTTTTTGGTAAATGGTCAACTTGAAGATTCTAAAACTGAATAAATATTCAAAACATATAAGTTATTTCCTTAAACATTGTTTATAAGTGGATACTATCAAAACAAAACACTTATTTATCCAAAAACACAATTTATTATTGAAAAAGGTAAATAAAAAAAAAATCAATCTGAATGTTCTAGGGACATTTTTAGGGTAGGTCGGTAAACAAACATTTTTTTTTTTTACGCCTGATAATATATACAAAGTAAATATACGTAAAGGCACAACTGAAGTATGCTGTTATATTGGAATCAACAAGTTGCTTTGTAAGCTAAAATAGCCTTTTTTTTTTAAATATCATATTACTTAATCACTTTGTTATTTTTATCAATATACATGTGCAGTTGATCAAGCAACAGGGCTTAACAAGAGAGCCATGATGGCCCAAAGCGCTCAGCTGAGAACTGGTACAGATGAAGACCATACTTTTGTGACAGGTTTGAAAATTAAGGTATCTGAACAATACGCAAAGGGGGATAGGATCGATTTGATTTAAAACATCGGTTAGTGCAATGGGCTAACTGAAGTACGAGTTGGGTAGTGGATGTGCGGTGTTTTTGGTAATGGTTCTCAAATCATTTTTCTCGATATTCTTACCTGACCCGTTTTCATTAACTCAATGACAATTCTGGAAAATGCAGAAACAGTAGATTTTTACGTCTTTTTCGCAGACAGTTTTGGAGAACAAGTTGCAATGCGATAATTGCAATGGCTGTGCTATAAGGTCAAGTTTTGCTTTTTCTTTTATAATTTTCTGTCCAATGATGATAAATGATGTTAATGAAGGCTCTGAAGCCATCAATATTGCATTTACAAATAACTGCATGCAAGGTTTGCAACTGCTGGCAATCAAATTTTATCAATCAATTTTTATGGCTGTACGCAAACTGTGAAAGTTTGGTCAACGTTGATTAAAAAATCGTGTGTGCAAGCCAATCATTTGATAACTTGTTGATGTTGTTTTTCCACACACAATGGGCAATAACTCTGGTGTTTCTGGCCCGAACATGCTAATATTCGACTTCATCTGTAATGTTATGTTCAGAGACAAACTGTGCACCATTGCTGAAGATTAGATGAAAAATGAAGTCTATCGTGAATAATGTCCATTTTTGTATATTCTTTTCACAAACAAAGGGCTATAAATCTGGTGTCACTGGCCCGATTTTGCTTATATTGGCCTTCACCCTTAATGTTATGGTCATAGACAAACTTTGCAAGATTGGTGCAGATGGGATGAAATATGAAGTCTCTATCCTGAACACTGTAGAACTGGTTTTATTCGCGTAGGTTTTATTTTCGCTTATATTCGCTATTTTATTTCCTCACGAATTGAAAACCAGCGCGAATAAATGTGTATGTCTGCTTGGTACAATAACGCTATCAGTATATGCCATTCTGTTTCCTTCATGGAAAGATAACGCTAATAGCAAGCGATAATAATGTTCCTTTTAGGTCAATATACTTTCAGTTTTAAATTCGCTCCATGATGATAACGCGAATTCAAGAAGACGCGAATAAAAAAAAAGGATTGTTTTGGGACAAAAACGCGAAAATTCGTTCTCGCGAATTTAAAGTATTCTACAGTAATGTCCATTTTTGTATTTTTTTATCACAAAGGGCAATAACTCTGGTGTTTCTGGCCCGATTTTGTTTATATTCAACTTGGCCTGTAATCTTATGGTCATAGACAAACTGTGCAAGATTGATGAAGATTGGATGAAAAAATTTGAAGTCTCTATCCTGAATAATGTCCATTTTTGCCTTTTTTTTTCACAAACCAACAGCAATTACTCCAGTGTTTCTGTTACGATCTTGCTTATAATCGACTTCAACTGTAATCTCATGGTCATAGACAAGCTGTACAAAATTGGTGAAGATGGGATGAAAAATGAAGTCTCTATCCTGAATAATGTCCATTTTTGTATATTTTTTCATAAACAAAGGGCAATAACTCCAGTGTTTGAAACAAGATCTGGCCCATTTTTGGAGCCTGCTAAGATCTGATGGTCATACACAAACTGTGAAAGTTTGGTTAAGATTGGATAGAAAATAAAGTCGATATGTTGGAAAAAGGCATTTTTGCATTTTTTTGCATGAAAAAAGGGGCAATAACTTAGTGTTGCTGGTGTGATCTGGCCCAATAACAATCCCATCCTAGATTTTATGGTCATACACAAACTGTGCAAGTTTGGTTAAGAGTTGATAAAGTCTTCAGCGTGAATACGAAACAAATTGTTAACGGCACACAGTCGACGCAGGAGAGGTCCCCTATACCAATAGTTCACCGAGCACTTCATGCTCAGGTGAGCTAAAAATCTCCATGGTCATTGTAATAATGTTTAACAAAATGTCAGACTTACATTTCTATCACTGGCAAATACGTAGCAGAAGTGCGTATTGGAGGTCTGGGCCTTCGCTATAAACGTAAACATGCGCTTGTCAGACTTGTCATCCGCACAGTAGGATATTCGATGCAGCGGGTATTGATGCCTTATCATCTGAAATGCACATACCCATTACATTACAATATATCATTACAATATATCCTATGTTAGAAACTAACATTCTAGGGGTAGAACCTATAGATGCAAACTTCTAGAAGTTTTCATATTTTGAAAATGTTACATTTTTGGTATTTATGGTCCAAGCTAGACTACTGTGACAACATTTCCTGTACATAACAGAGAAATATATTTGAAGCATGTCGTGGGAAACCGGACTTAATGCATGTGCGTAAAGTGTCGTCCCGGATTTGCCTGTGCAGTCCGCACAGGCTAATCCAGGACGGCACTTTCCGCCTACAGTGATTTATGATTAGAAGAGACTTCCTTGAAACAGAAAATACCATAAAAGCGGAGAGTGCCGTCCTGTATTAGCCTGTGCGGACTACAGGCTAATCCGGGACGACACTTTACGCACATGCATTAAGACCGGTTTCCCACGACGCGCCACATTTTGTTAATTTGTTTAAGAAGTAGAATATGCTTCTACCACTACTGAAAAAATTGTATAATCTGACCCATTATACAAAAGATATCCCAGATCACATCATGGTGTGAGCATGAAACTATTGCATCTGCTATAGAATTGTTAAAGTCTGCAATTCCGCTATGGGCAGAAAATATTTTTCTATGAGCAAAGAATACATTGTAATAAAAAACATTAAGCATTGTAACACTTTTACATGAACTAAAATATTTAATCCACAAATATATTGTCAACCACCTAAACAAAACAGAGTCTGTTTACATATTTAAAGAGCGTTATACCAAGTTAATTCAGAACATCAACAAATGTACATAGTGAGAAAATATGAACTATGTATAAAAATTGTTGAACAGTATAGTTAGGCATGGGGTACAATGTCATTGTCGATATACTTTATTTTCTATAAATATAATTGTACCATTTTAAAACAAGAGAAAAATGTGGTAACCGCATTAAAGCCGGATTTTTTATTTTGCCAATGGGGGTACATGTACAAGTCAAGGTTTAGAAGAAAATGACGTTTAAATATATTTCTTAACTGGCGTTCAGATAAATTTCCATTTTTAGCCATGGCTGCCATCTTGTGCAGTGAGGTGGAACCATTTGAATAAGTTTTGTAGAGGACCACTAAACAAACATTGGTGTGAAATTATTTGAAAATCTAGCCATAGGTTAAAAAGAAATTGGCGCTTAGACATATTTCTATTTTTAGCTCTGGGGCCATCTTGTGCAGTGAAGCGGAACCATTTTCACAGGTTTGGTAGAAGACCATCCAAGGAACATTTGTGTAAAGTTTCATCAAGATTGATGAAGAACTTTAGAAAATACAACAGGAATACAAAACTTAACACAAATTCTATTTTTAGCTCTAGTGGCCATTTTGTGCAGTGAGGCAGAACCATTTGAATAAGTTTGGTAGAGGAACACTAAATGAACATTTGTGTATAATTATTTGAAAATCTAGCCATAGGTTAAGAAGAAAATGGCATTTAGACATAATCCTATTTTAAGCTCTGGCAGCCATCTTGTGCTGTGAAGCGGAACCATTTTGACAGGTTTGGTAGAGGACCATCAAAGGAACATTTCTGTAAAGTTTCATGAAGATTGACCAAGACCTTTTCAAAATATGACAGGAATACAAAACTTTAACGCAAATTCTATTTTTAGCTCTAGTGGCCATTGTGCAACGAGGCGGAACCATTTGAATAAGTTTGGTAGAGGAACACTAAACGAGCATTTGTGCAAAATTAGTTGAAAATCTAACCATAGGTTTAGAAGAAAATGGCGTTTAGACATAATTCTACTTTTAGCTCTGGCGGCCATCTTGTGCAGTGAAGCGGAACCATTTTCACAGGTTTGGTAGAGGACCATCCAAGGATCATTTCTTTAAACTTTCATGCAGATTGACCAATATGACAGGAATACGAAACTTTAACGCAAATTGTTAAAAACATCACAACGCCCGACCGACCGACTGCCCAACCGACCGGTTTTTGCTAATCTATATGCCGTGATTGTTTGTTGAAAAATCCGGCTAATAAAATTTAACCAAAGCAGACCCTGTGTCCTTAACGAGATCTGTGCAAGTTTGTTGCAACTGACAAAGCGCAAATCTCGCCAAACGCCAAACTTTGAAACTGTATGTTTGTGTAATGCTTGAGAATGATACCTTCGTCTTTGGATCCTTAACGAGATCTGTGCAAGTTTGTTGCAACTGACAAAGCGCAAATCTCGCCAAACGCCAAACTTTGAAACTGTATGTTTGTGTAATGCTTGAGAATGATACCTTCGTCTTTGGATCCTGTATAACGACTCCATCTACTGAGATTGATAACTCCACCTTTGGTGTTCTCTGACCTTCCGTTTTTCGAATGGACTTGTTGAACTGAAATACGGATAGAGGTCTTATAGCCTAAAATGTCCTAGGTGTTTTGTTTTGAGAATGTAAAGAAACATTAGGACAGATTGCAAAAGTTTAAAAGATAATCTTTTTATAATTATAGACAAAGTCATTTTCTCACCATTACATTTTCCAACACGAACTTTATAGGCTGAATTGTTCTATATAATTGCTATGGTACCAAGAACTATGTTGTTAACTCATGTGAAAGTGTCTTTAAGAGAGCACTCAGTAACACTGCCCTACATAAGCTTACCTTTCTTTTCCTAATGGCCTCCTTGACCACATCTGTCCCTTTAGGCGATTCTACCTCACACTGCCCTACATAAGCTTACCTTTCTTTTCCTAATGGCCTCCTTGACCACATCTGTCCCTTTAGGCGATTCTACCTCACACTGCTCTACATAAGCTTACCTTTCTTTTCCTAATGGCCTCCTTGACCACATCTGTCCCTTTAGGCGATTCTACCTCACACTGCCCTACATAAGCTTACCTTTCTTTTCCTAATGGCCTCCTTGACCACATCTGTCCCTTTAGGCGATTCTACCTCACACTGCTCTACATAAGCTTACCTTTCTTTTCCTAATGGCCTCCTTGACCACATCTGTCCCTTTAGGCGATTCTACCTCACACTGCTCTACATAAGCTTACCTTTCTTTTCCTAATGGCCTCCTTGACCACATCTGTCCCTTTAGGCGATTCTACCTCACACTGCCCTACATAAGCTTACCTTTCTTTTCTAATGGCCTCCTTGACCACATCTGTCCCTTTAGGCGATTCTACCTCACACTGCTCTACATAAGCTTACCTTTCTTTTCCTAATGGCCTCCTTGACCACATCTGTCCCTTTAGGCGATTCTACCTCACACTGCTCTACATAAGCTTACCTTTCTTTTCCTAATGGCCTCCTTGACCACATCTGTCCCTTTAGGCGATTCTACCTCACACTGCTCTACATAAGCTTACCTTTCTTTTCCTAATGGCCTCCTTGACCACATCTGTCCCTTTAGGCGATTCTACCTCACACTGCTCTACATAAGCTTACCTTCCTTTTCCTAATGGCCTCCTTGACCACATCTGTCCCTTTAGGCGATTCTACCTCACACTGCTCTACATAAGCTTACCTTCCTTTTCCTAATGGCCTCCTTGACCATATCTGTCCCTTTAGGCGATTCTACCTCACACTCCCCATAAAACTGGAAAACAATGCAGTCTTTGCAGCAATTAACTTATCAGAGCTTCAGTGCATTAGGCAATGCATGGGCAAATGTTACATTGTAAACACTAAGCATATCTCGAGGCGAGTTAAGACAATAAGAACTTTTTCATTATTATATAGCTTTTGTCATAAGTAATGAAAGATAAAATCTCATGTTATCAAGTAACAACCATACATAAAGGATACATCATTTCAATCTATTTTTAAAGAAACACGTCTCCTTCAATTTTATCATTTGTCAAAAATCTGAAAAGAAAACTATAAATACTGACGAGACACACTGGTTTTTATTAGTATCTTCTATTATTACCAACATTCTGTGAAACATAACACAAAATATAACAAGCAGTTTTGGGCTTGATATCTTCCATTATTACCTACATTCTGTCACACAGTAAAACATAACAAAATATCTAGCAAGCAGTTTTGGGCTTTACCAACAATGGAAATATTACAAAGTCATTATATCAGTTGTTTTTGAACTAGGTACAGTGTAACTTGAAATATCCAGAGGTATATGCATAATTCTCAGACTAACATGAAAACGTATATACGTTATTCTCAGTCTACCTTTATCTGCATAATTTTCAGTCTAACAGTATCTACATAATTCTCTGTCTAACTCTAAACAATATGCGCATAATTCTCAGTCTAACTTGCAATAGTATATACATAATTCTCAGTCTAACTTGCAATAGTATATACATAATTCTCAGTCTAACTTGCAATAGTATATACATAATTCTCAGTCTAACTTGCAATAGTATATACATAATTCTCAGTCTAACTTGCAATAGTATATACATAATTCTCAGTCTAACTTGCAATAGTATATACATAATTCTCAGTCTAACTTGCAATAGAATATACATAATTCTCAGTCTAACTTGAAATAGAATATACATAATTCTCAGTCTAACTATACCAGTAAACATATTTCTCAGTCTAACCTGAAATAGTTTATAAACAATTCCCAGCCTAACTTGCAATAGTATAAACATAATTCTGTCATCATGTTATGTGCTACTCTCATTAATTATTCATTCCCCAGGTGGCTCATAAATCACCCAATTGTCCATCACTTTGATTGCAATCATTTCCAGCAGGCATCCAGAAAAAGGTTTTAGCTGATACATGACAGTGATAGGAGACACATTGGTGTCAAAATATTAAATTGAGGCATGTCCTGGGAAAACCAGCCTTAATGCATGTGTGTAAAGTGTCATCCCGGATCAGCCTGTGCACTCTGCACAGGCTGATCCAGAACGACACTTTCCGCCTACAGCGGATTTATGTTTAGAAGAGACTACCCCGAAACAGAATGTACCATAAAAGCGGAAAGTGTTGGCCTGCATTAGCCTGTGCGGACTGTACAGGCTGATCTGGGACGACACTTTACACACATGCATTTAGCCCGGTTTTCCCTTGACATGCCTCAATTACATTAGCACTGAATAACGTAAGTAACTGTAAAACCAAAACACTAGAATCAGCAAATTGGGAGGTTAAATACTTCTGTTCATTTATAGTATATATAACAAAGTATTTGATTCAATAGGCTTCAATAGATAAAAAAAATCCATTGCATTTATATTTATGGTATTTGTTGTAGTAGTATATACCATATACAATGGGACAACTAATCTAGAAAAGTCTAGAAAAAAACAAATTGAAGAAATCAAATATCTCCAATTTTAAACCAATTTGCAATAATAAGATATACCTTTAAAATAGCTGTTTATTAGAAAATGTTGTTTTAATTCTTACACTATTTTTGAAAAAGGCAACTTTTCGTGTTAAGAAATTTCTAACTGTTATGGGATAGTTTCAGATTTAAACATAAATCTTGATTACAGTGTGGAAAAAATATATTAAACAGTATATACCTAAAGCATGTTTATTGCCTGCCTACAAAGCGAAAATGTAATGTAATGTAATGTAATGCCACTTTTTTGGCCTACTTAGAAGTTTAACAATCCACATACTAAGCCATTGGTGATAACCAAAGCAGAACAGTCAAAATGATAATGATGACATAACAACATTATTGTATTTAACACTGTCCATGATCGGAATGTCCTCAAGAACAATGTACCGGTACACCAATAGGTCATTGCTGATAACAAAGTCAAAACCGTCAGTAAAGGGTTTCTTTTTAACAATTGTACAGTTTATCTGAATTAACAATTGGCTGCAGTCCGTAGGGAAGACATTCAGTTTTTCAGTGCTGGGAAAAACATAAGGATTTCAGGTCATTCGTTTAGTTTGGAGAAGTATTTTTTTTTTCCAACTACCTGCCCACTTGCATAGTAAATAAACTTCTAGTAATGGCCATAATTGACAAAAACGTGCTTGAAAAGTATGTGGTTGTCTCAAAGATTCTACCATTCTTAAACATAAGAAACGCCAATGGATGCTTTGACTTTGCATAATATGTTCATGGAACTGACCAAAACAGCCTACTTATTGCGAATATCCCCCCCAAAATCCTCTAAGATTCTATGTGTTTAATAGAACTTATGATTTAACAAATTGTAGAATATATCACCATCAAAGGAACTTGATTAATGTAGATAAAATAGTATACATTGATTTACCATTAGGTTTGTCACCACGGAAACATCAATGACCTACTGACCTTGACATTGTAGAGTATATGACCCTTGGAAAGGGCATCTGGTGGATGTATCCACTGCTTGTTTCCTGAAATCCAGAGAAAAAACATGTAAACAGAGATTAGATTATTTTATGATAGTGCAAAATCTCATATTTTTAATCTGAGTAGCACCAAATTACACATTAATAGAATTAAAAGAGTGCACAAATCTACAAGTTAGCTTGGTCAGCATATCTCATAAATATTTACCTGCCCATGAAAACATAAACCTCTGATGTTTACTGTGCAAACAGGCAAGTCACTTGTATGCTAATGAAATATACTTGTTTTGAACACAGGCAGTATGTCCCAATTTATGGGTAATCAGTGACAATTGTGATAATCATTCTAATTATTTTCCAATTAAGAACTCTAACCAAACCACAGCCAGTTATCCCTTGTATGAGTCTGAATATTCAATGCATTGATTGAAACCAGAACTGAAAGACCAAGGCTTTAAAGCTTCTATACTTTTTTCATACAAGAAAGATATGGCTCACAAACATATAACTCAATAAGGCCAAAAAAAAAATTCTGTGTTTCCTAGCAAAAACACCCGACCCTTAAGTTTTAGCGACTATTGTTTTCCAAGAAATCCGTATTCATCAGATTTAAGACAATCTTTTTTTTACCGCAATGTGTCTTTAAAACAAAAGTTAAACAAGATCATGTGTTTGATAAACACACATGCCCCCAGTTGGTGCTGGATAGCCCATTTCTTTGTCCAAATCAGGTCAAGGTCAAGGTCAAAGTGAGGTTGGGTGATATGGGTCGATTGGGGATAGTCATAAGCAACAAATGTGTAAGTATCCAAGTGTTGTAGCAAGCGGTGTTGGTGCTAGATGAAACAGTAAAATCTAGTTAACCACCAAACAGCCCATTTGAATTATTCTAAGTGCAAATTAGGTCAAGATCAAGGTCAAAGTGAGGTTGGGGATATGGGTTGATTGGGAACGGTCATAAGTAATAACTGTGTAAATATCCAAATGTTGTTGCAAGCAGTGTTGGCGCTAGATGAAACGGTACAATCTAGTTAACAAACAAATCAGCCCATTTGAATTATTCTAAGTGCAAAAAGTGAGTGAGTGATATGGGTGGATAGGGAATGGTCATAAGCAACAACTGTGTAAGTATGCAAGTTTTGTAGTAAGCGGTGTTGGTGCTAGACGAAACGGTAAAATCTACTTAACCTTGTCACGGACGGCAGGACGGACGGAGGGACAGGACAATCACTATATGCTCCCGCATCAAGATGCCGGGCGCATAAAAAAACTCCATCCCACCCTACCTTTTTTCAGACCATTGCCCAAAACACACAATTGATTTTTTTTTCCCTAACTGTTGAAAATGAATAAGGCTAAAAAAAAATAATAAGTTGTTTCTCAGGCACTTTTTCCAAAAAATCAGGAGGGAGGGTGAATTAATTTTTTTAATTGAAGTATTTTTTTTTCTCCTACTCTTTTCTATTGGCACTATGTAATGGCTTATTAAAACAAGTAAATAAGTACAGATTAAAGACAATTTTAAGTTTTAATAACCACGTAAGCATCCCTTTTCATAAAATTCTAAATATAGATTTATTAATCACAAATGGTCATTTATGCAAGCTGACATGAAAAGGCAAATCAATTTGAATGTTCATAATTAACATACATGCCTTCAAATTTATATTCCATCAGCATTAAAGTACTTCTATTTATAGAATTTAACTTTTGTAATTAATATTTTTATAACTGTCAAAAATTATTTTTGCAATAAATCACCAATAATTTTTTGAAAGGAAAATCGACACTTGTCAATGCAGCTTGCCTTTTCGTTTGTTTCCATTGGACTTATATTGACACAGATTTTCTTCAAAAACCATGGAATGCTATTACACAAGCAAAAGCATCTACGAAACAAAAGTTTAAATCAACAAATAGACGATATTTATAAAGGTTCCCAATCAAATATGACTTTTTTTTTCAAAATTTACACAGTAATACACAATTTGTGTATATCCAATTTATATAATTAAATCAGACAGGAAGAAAGTTACTGGAAATACAGAAATCTCTACCGGGTAACTCTTCTTCCGCTTTATAAAAATGCGGATTCGTTTAATTTTAAGCCGCTGTCCATGGGATCTAATTCAATACATAGTAATTTTAGTAATAGTTCTTATGAACGTTTATGGTGTTTATTCATCCGAAATCTGTTTCTTAGTTACGAAAGGCATTGTTCAAAAGCACTTGGTACGAACGGAATATACTACAATGTACATGGTGGTTTACTCCAGAGTTATCACCAGTTATTGCATACAGAAAACAAACGATAGCAAGTTACCGAAATGTTAATAATTCACAGATTTCAAAGCGTACTTTTTGTATTTTGTTCAGTAACATGCCCATTAGAAAAATTTTCTGCAAAGTTTTATTTTTATTAACATACTTCTGGACTGCTCCTGTGAAACCCAGGCACGATCGTCAAAAAACAGTAAATAAAATTTCTTTTGGCATTAAATCAAATTCATGGCGGGCCATAAAAATAAGTTGAGCGCTACCTGAGAAACAAATCATTAACTTTTTTTAGCCTAAAGGAATCATTTTTTTCATGACTTATACTGTACAAATATTGAGAGAAAGCTAACCAAAACTGGTCTATGTAAAATTCCTTGCGTCAGAGCTCATTTCTAGAGCTCTTTAAAAAAGGGACTACCAGATCAAAGACATTTTTCGCAATATTTCAAACAACTTACATAAGGCTACAAACAACTATGATAGGTTACAAACAACTAACTACCTGAGCGCATTTCTATGTCTTCGTAGTGATGCTTGCCGCGTTCCTCAATCTGTGAAAGGCTCAAACGCCGGTTTACACCCACATTTATAAACTTCCGCCTCCCGAAATCCTCATTGGGTATAAGCACTGTGTTCTGGCTGCTGACAAAATAATCTTTAAACACTTTTGCACGATCCATTGTTTTTAAAATGTTAGTATTGTTTCACACTGTAAAGAAGGGTCGCATTATCTGATAGGCCAATACAAAAAGAAGGGTCGCATTATCTGATAGGCCAATACACAGTCAGCCTCATTATCTCTCAAACTTATCTGAATCAATTGCATGCTGTCTCATGATACTGTATCACATTACCTTGCATCATACAACAGCCTTAAAATATTCTCTTCATGAACATTGTCAAAACCTGTCCTCTCTGGTCTCTGCCTATTCTCTGTATTTGATTCTCACTATTTAACAGACATGAACAGTTTTCACCAAAACATGTGACCACTGCTAAGATGTTCAAAAGGAAACTAATATACTGACTTGCCATATCAAATGAGGATAACAATAACACATTCTACATGAGGAATGCAGTTTTATGTGTATTCTTTGTGCACACATTGTATTATACATCAAGGCAGATATTCACAGTTACTGAAAAAAATCTTAACTTAAGTTGTACTTAGAATATAACCTACATTTTGATCCAATGAAATGGTTGGATAGCTTCCATTAAAGGGACTTGTTCACAGATTGTCAAAATGACATTTTCCCAACTTTTTGTCACAGATTCAAAAAATAAAAGAACACTGTACACCAGGGAGCGAAATGACACTAATGGCGTAGACTCATTATGAAAATACAGTTTCGTTTATGAATAGTGATCATTTGAAATTGATAAAATTATAAAGCGTTACAAACGCCAAACGATTGAATAATTTGGAATGTTTCTGTTGTTTCCGTTAAATTTTGTAACAACACGTGGATCACTTATATCAAGTATTAAACGCAGGCTTCTTATAACAGTCCGGATGGCCGAGTGGTTACGGCGATAACCTTTTAATCCAAAGGGCACTGGTTCGAGCCCCGATAGGGACAAACTTTTTTCTTTTAATTTCTCTTTTTTAATTCTATTCTTGTTATTATAATGGAGCTCTAGAGTTCCGATGTTTAAATCTAACAATTTAAGGCATTTAATGACACACTTCAAAAAATGTCCCAATCTGTGAACAAGTCCCTTTAAGTGAAATACTTACCCGCAATCATTAAGAGCCTAGTTTTTTACGGATGTCATCAGGCATTTGACTGGGTAATTGGAACCTCACCATCTCAGAATATCAAGTATACATTACCATATATGGTACTATGCACATGTCCCAATGATTTACATTCCAGCGACCAATCCAAATGTATGTTATATTCTAAGTAAGTTAGAACATATCAAGTAAAATCTTATTGGCTAAGAAGGGGCTCGCTTAGCTGGGCTCACTCCACCCCTTCTTAAGCAATAAGATTTTACTTAATATGCTACTTAATAGTGAAAACTTCATATCAAATGTTCTATTATTTCTATTTACAACAGGTTTAAATACCAAACATATAATATTTACTAGTTGAATGTATTTTCATATAAAAAATACCAATACACAAACCAACCACAGACCTGAGGAATTTTCTGAATTTAAGAAATTGACTTAAGTTTTCCCTAAGGGGCTTTATGAATACGGGCCCAGGAAAGCTTAATGTTGTTGTGAATACGGGCCCAGGAAAGCTTAATGTTATTGTGAATACGGGCCCAGGAAAGCTTAATGTTATTGTGAATACGGGCCCAGGAAAGCTTAATGTTACTGTGAATACGGGCCCAGGAAAGCTTAATGTTATTGTGAATACGGGCCCAGGAAAGCTTAATGTTATTGTGAATACGGGCCCAGGAAAGCTTAATGTTATTGTGAATACGGGCCCAGGAAAGCTTAATGTTATTGTGAATACGGGCCCAGGAAAGCTTAATGTTATTGTGAATACGGGCCCAGGAAAGCTAATGTTATTGTGAATACGGGCCCAGGAAAGCTTAATGTTATTGTGAATACGGGCCCAGGAAAGCTTAATGTTATTGTGAATACGGGCCCAGGAAAGCTTAATGTTATTGTGAATACGGGCCCAGGAAAGCTTAATGTTATTGTGAATACGGGCCCAGGAAAGCTTAATGTTATTGTGCTTAAATTGTTGAGTTCTAAAGCACAAGAATGAACCAAAACCAATATGTCCAAAGAAATAACGATATGAAGGCATATTTAACACAAGTCCATACTGGCCTTTACCTGTATAACACAAGTAACAAACAACAAAAAATGTCTTTAAAAATACAATCGGCGTTGAAATTAATATCGAAATGTCATTTTTTGCCCTAAACATAATACAATAGGACTAAGATGATTGATTATGTGACTTCTCGGATCCCTGATTTTTCGGTACCCACAAAGGAGATTTTTCGGACACCATAAGAAAACTTATTGGACCCAAAATTAATTTAAGATAAACTCAATCATTATTAATATCTGTACCGTGAATAAACTGACCATGTTTTCGCCAGTGATACGTGAATAACCTAAATACTAGTAATTTAGTCAGGTAAATTTAACAAATTAACATTGTCAGAAAATAATTGCAGGAATGAATGAAAGTTATTATATATCAGACAAGTGTACATAGTTATTCTAAATCATATACTATACGTATCATTATTATTGCAAATAGTGGATTCATGCCACGCAAATGAAGTTAAAGTAACATCAATAACGTTTTGACGTATATCTGTATTACAAGACTTCTTTCACCATATTTTATTTATGGAAAGATGCTTTACGTTTTTATCGAGTGAATACCATCTACTGGTCCAGGAGAAGTTGATAGATAGGTGCAATTATAAATAATTCTTAATAAAATGCAACCGCAATTCAAATATAAATTAAAATGCACAGTAAGTTTATAAATATAAATTCCCCATTTATTGAAATTCTCTGGTTTATGATTCTCTGGACACTTATTGATGCATGTGTACTAACACAGCTATATCGCCAGCTATTTTAAGAATGATTCACTATTTTCTGGAGTGTGTTCAACTCGCTAGAATTAGTTCACAGGGACCCAAGTCGGTTACAGCGTACAATGTTGTCTGTTGAGCCCGCGTCACGGCTGAACAGCTCAACAGGCAACATTGTATGTTGTGACAGACTTGGGTGCATGTGGATTGGAGCATTGTAATTGATATTTATAGAGTGTGCCGCTTCTGTAGGCTAGGCAAAATATTTTCATTATGTGAACGAATATAACACTGTTCATGTTCATAATTATGTTCAGTTCTAGTGTGTATGTCGAAGAAATGTTGATAATTTATTTTAACCTCTTATGTAAACAATTATGTAAATTTAAATCCAAGTATGCAACAGTTATTGGTATACATTAAACAATTGTTGTAAGTTTGCCTTCCCTAAAATTAGAAAAAATGTGCCCAATTCTAATGGCATTTAATTTTCCAGCTGCATAATTATCGCAGGACATTTAGGTCAAAAGTGATATTAGACCCGGAATAAATACATTCCATCTTGTATACACATTTAAACCTATTATTTTCCTGCACGGGTTGTAAGATCCTCAAAAGTAGGAAAATCACTCTGCACAAGTATGCCTGTGACACAACCATGTATTTATTTGGGACAGTGATGTGACTGGGATGTACTAGTTTTAACCGATGTGATGTACTCCAATACAATACGAAGCTTTCATCACTGTGTATAAAATAGAATGGGCAACCTCATGACATTCTCTTATATAGCTGGGTATTGTAAAGGTGTATCGCTTGAGCAACATTTAAATCATGCACTTTCATGATTTTTTGTTCTCCTTAAATATATTTTCCTGTAAATCCTGGGGTCTGAGCCTTATCTCCAATATATTTTCCTGTAAATCCTGGGGTCTGAGCCTTATCTCCAAATGCTTAAATGCCTACAAATTGAAGGTGACTATGTATACATGTATATTATGTTTGTTTGTATCGTATACAGGGAAGTTCACTCGTTAGCTTACTGAATATTAAAGTCAGATTTGTGTTGCATGTCAAAACTGACATTGGATTTTGACATATGATTACTGAAATTTGTTTTTACATTAGATTTCTTTTATTTCTTTTATACTTCTATACTAAAGAAAACGTAGTAGTAGTAGTAGCAGTAGCAGTAGCAGCAGCAGCAGCAGCAGCAGCAGCAGCAGCAGCAGCAGCAGCAGCAGCAGCAGCAGCAGCAGCAGCAGCAGCAGCAGCAGCAGCAGCAGCAGCAGCAGCAGCAGCAGCAGCAGCAGCAGCAGCAGCAGCAGCAGCAGCAGCAGCAGCAGCAGCAGCAGCAGCAGCAGCAGCAGCAGCAGCAGCAGCAGCAGCAGCAGCAGCAGCAGCAGCAGCAGCAGCAGCAGCAGCAGCAGCAGCAGCAGCAGCAGCAGCAGCAGCAGCAGCAGCAGCAGCAGCAGCAGCAGCAGCAGCAGCAGCAGCAGCAGCAGCAGCAGCAGCAGCAGCAGCAGCAGCAGCAGCAGCAGCAGCAGCAGCAGCAGCAGCAGCAGCAGCAGCAGCAGCAGCAGCAGCAGCAGCAGCAGCAGTAGCAGTGAGAAATAGTAGTGAGAAATGCAACCAAAAATCAGAACATAACAGACTGAGACATTGACACTAAAGTTTCTTTTTATGTGCTTTTATTCAATGTTTTTTTTTTGTTTCCAGAGAAGTTTTCCAACTCTACACTTTTGGTATCATCCACCTCCCATTAAACACTTTTGCAAGATTTATCTGTTAAACAACTTTAAAGATAATAATGGCCTTAAACGCACGAAAGAGAGGTGTGTGTGTGAGCTAGCTGTGCATCCAAAGGATACATTAATTTCCATAAGAAAATACATTTAAATGAAGACTATCGTCAATTAATCACATTAGTACAAGTAAATAAGTTCCTTCATGGCTTAGAGCAAGTTTGTATACACCATACTTGTTCATTTGCATACTACCAGCGCATTAAATAGTATCTTTTAACAAATACTTTTCAGCAAGTAATTTATGTCTCTGTTACACAAATGTATCATTATTTTCTAAGAAACATTGGTTTTGAATATATGTTAATATCTTTTCCTCATAATGGTGGCCAACAAATGTGTGAACTACTTGAATCAAGATGTGGCTACATTTTATACTGGCGCAGTGCCTAAATCCGCCTCATTTGGGGTGTATTTTTACGGCGCAGTGCCTAAATCCGCCTCATTTGGGGTGTATTTTTACGATATTTTAAAAAGTTGTTTACCGATTGACATAAAAATTCACGTAAATCAAGTTAGGTTTAATGTGCATTTGCTGGCGTGTTTTGGTTACATTTCAAATATTTAGCAAATGAAAAATATTTATTGAGATTGAAGGCCTAAACAGTGTAAAAAAAATGAGCGTGTGAGTGCCTAAATCCGCCACCTTAACATGTTCAAATTGCTAGAAGATATTTTTTTTTTTATGAATTCTGTTTTCAAAACAACTTCTATTGACTTCTTTTAACAAAACTCCCACTTCTGTTTGTTAAAGGTTCATTTTCTAGTGTTTAAAAAAACACGGCGTCCGAAGTTGCTTGGTGAAAATCATAGATCAGGGACCGTGACATTCTTATTCCACATCTGACTATTGTTCTTATTTAATTTTCTATATTAAGCACCTCGTTGTCTGTTGTTAATACAATGTTTCAATTTCTTCAAATACTCATTTGTATTGCTCTGAAGCTGAGGTCCTGCGTGCACGTGGGACAAATACATGTAATGAGGGTTTTGAGTAGCGAGACATTCGCGCTCTTGATATGCATTTTGTCCGCATTTTATTGTATGTAATGCAAATAATAATGGTTATTGTTATGCTGCACATGCTCACATGAACAAAATATTAAAACACGATAATTTAATTTTATCATGGACACTATGCGGGGCCTCAAAATTGCGCATGCGCAGTATGAAATAGATTCCCCACATGCAGTTTGTTTGCATTTAGGGGTTATGTACAAAATATTTGGATCAAATAATCATTTATGCCCAAATCAAGATGAAAACTCGTCAGCGTTGTTAAGGGAAAGTATCAGATTTTTAGGCAAGTGGCGGATTTAGGCACTGCGCCAGTAATGTTGACAATTTTTTTCTTCCTGTTTACTTCCTAAGTGTTGCTTGTTTATGTTTGTGTTCAGATTGTGCTTTTTTTTTTATATAATACAATGAGTTTTGCACTTGTGCAATCTTAGGGAAAGATCTAGGACCAAAAAAGGTAACAGGGTGCTGCTCAAACGAAGCAGGATGGAAAGCCGTCCCAGATGTCAGACATTTTCTACTAAACTTGTAAATCCAAGTTTTTTAAATCAATTTATTGCTGGTCATTCAGGTTTTAAAACATAGCATATTTATTTGCCATTGAATATTTGTTTGCCATTGAATATTTGTGAATATTTTGCTCTGGATCTTTCCCTATTATTTTTCATGTATTAAAAATGAGTTAAGTCATCATAATTTTAAACACTTCAACTTGTCACAAAAAGTAGTGATATGGGTATCTGCTGTACACACATGGATAGTTTACCATTGAGATATTTGCCAATATACTCTGGAGCAATAACTCAGCATTCATCAACTACTGACATTGACCTTCATTTATTAATCTGACTACTTGAAAGTCAGGTTATGGTATAATGTGTACATCATAGAATAAGTCAGAATTCAGAAATTTTGTACATTAATTAACGAAACTACGACCGAGTGTTCTTTTATCATTCCTACTGGTAATGACATTGGCCGAATTCTTTAAAAGCAGCTTATCATAAAATAATAAAAAATTGGAAAGTCATACGCACTGTTCACATGTTTACTCCACCGGACCACCTCGGAAGTCACCACCGGACATATTCTTAACACCTCGAAATGAGGTGGTCCGGTAAGTCTCCTAACCGTGTGTTAACAAAATTGTGTACTTTATGTCATATATCATAAAAACCCATTGTGTAATATAGATTTTAATGCTTTTTTATTGTTTAATAAATGTATTAAAATGTATTAAATGAACATTTTATTAATCCATTTAAAACAGAAATATTTGACTAAAGTGTCTAGAGGGACATTATATAAGTATCATATGGCAGCGTGTGTGACATTGATATTGTCAACCCGAGGGCAGAATGTCACCCAAGGCGAGGGTTGACAATATCAATGTCACACACCCTACCTTATGATATTTATTTTATTATAACGAACAAAACTGAGTAATAAAAAAGGTAAAGTCATGCTTAATTCTGCCCATCAAGATTGAAGAATGCCTGAATTTTCATTCGTCTTCAGAACTACTTGCAAATGTTTTTCTGACAGTTAACTGTGAAGAGAATCGCTTGTTTACACATAGAATATTGACGTCACGACTATATGACGGGAAGAAAAGGAGGGCATCTTTTCATGATGTGGCTAAAAAAACTGACGCATTTACTTGCCCTTATATGACATTCAAAATGCCAGCTTGATCACATGACCTGACAGTCACTTTCGATTGGTCACGTGTCAAAAAGATTGAAATGATTAAGGAAAATAATGTGATTATTGTGTTTATTTATTTATTGCCTGAGTCTTATGGAGACACTTTTGAGTCTGTTTCCTGGGTAGAACCAGTACTTGCTGTCATTTAAGAAAGCCCATTTGAATAATCCCCAAGAAGGGATCAAACTCACAATCTTACGATCTCCTGATCACAAGGTGGATGCCATATCGATTACACAACTACAATTCACTATAATTACAATTTCCTTTGGTTTCTTCATTTTACAGTGTTCTGATTGGCTGAAACCCATCATGTGATAGGCTTTTATTTTTCAACAAAGCTGGGTGCCTTCGGCTTTATGCAAATTAGATGCCCAAAAACTGAACTTCATATGTTGATGAAGAGCCGCCAAGAGCGTTTCTTAAATATAGCATAATAATTTTGGATTAATGGGTATAACTATAATCTTATAAGAACAAAATTCCTGTTAAAAATAAATTTTACTGGCAGCTGTATTACTTTAAACAGTTAATTAAGGCCTAAAATAAAATATTGTTTGTTTCCCCTCCCGCGACCGACCCAGCAAAATCACTACGACCCCAAAAAAATATACACCAAAGAAAACAATATTTTATTTTGTGTGTCAAATGCGGGGTGCGAATCCTTAAAAAGAATGCAATAGCGTGTACAAATCTTACTTTCAAAAGACGCTTATAAAATGACTCTAAACGGACAGTTCTCGGTAACGCGTAATTTGGCGTATTTTCACGCATGCTTTTACGAAAAGGACGCTATAACATTCAAAGTCAGATTCTAGAGCACAACCATTTCCGCTCGCATATGCATGTTTTTTTTAAGACAAAGAACGCCCACCGGCAATGAACAAACTCGCCTTTATGCACCAAGTGTCCATTATCGATAAAATCTTGACGCAGGAGAAGTCAGCTTAACAAGAGCCAAACAGTCAGCCAATGAGAACGCATACAATTTCCAATATGCAAATAAGCATCATCGTTAGAAAGTTTATCACGCCCTCATTCTAATTTTAATTGGTAAAGGTGCAAGTCATTTGTAACACATTTGCGTTAGGTATGTGTTTTGTTATAGACATGCATGTTTTTAACAACCGTGTTTGTAATAAATTACTACAAATTAAAATAGTAAATAAATACATAATTATAAATAAATATAATAATTTTGGTGAATTTGGGTGAAAGGAACCGTTTAATAAGAATATGAATTACGACATCATTTAACTCGACAAACTGATCGTGTAAAATGTCTTATTTTGTAAAAAAAAAATAAAAAAATTACTAGATCTACTAATAATTAACGAAAGTGTTATTCAAACTCATCACTGCACACGGATTAGAATTATGCAAAAACTTTGGCTGAGGCAACATTTGAATGAAAGTTAGTGGAACTTAAGTCCTTGTCAACAATGAAAGTAAATAAACTTCAGCGCATTTTTCTTTCTATTTTAATTTATCAAAAATGTTGTGTTGCTTTCTTTTTATTTATGAACAAAGTCTTATTTGTTTTTATTTCCATAGAATGCTAATTCATTTATGCTCTAACATTTGCGTTGTTCAGATACAGTATTACAGATTGATGCTTTTAAACACTATCCACGTGCTTAGCGTGTAACACGCTTTTAGCTACAAACTGCTAGCCGCAGTTTGACAGTCACCGTTGCTATGGCTGTTGCTAACAATGTTCTGTTTGGGATGCCCGGCAAATTGCAACGTCACGCTATTACTCCTAAGTATTAACAAGTTTTTATTACTAACGCTCTTGTTTTTTACTCATGTTATTGTTTGTGAAATTTTGATAAATTATTGTAAGGTAATTAGAACATAGTATTACGTAAATAAGCAGAACGTTATGAATCTACTACAGCAAAAATATTAAGAATTAATACTATAACGTAACATTTCGAACATAAGGAAAATATGAATGAAAATGTCTTATTGTGTTTACAAATAAAATATTGTTCCGACCTACCGATGCACCTTCATTAGCATGGGTCGCGGGAGGGGAAACAAACAATATTCTATTTTCGGCCTAATGTGTTCCTCAATGAAAACGTATATTAATTCCTAACAGTTCACAAATAAGAAATCATAGTTTTGCACCGACACATTGGATTATATAAGCAGTAATTCAGCCATAAAATGGCTAAACAATTTTAAGCAAAACCACTTTGCACAGCAAAAATGCAAAACCTAATGCTTAAAACAGGATGTGTACTATTATTCAATAATGTGACATTTTATAAACCTGGTTATACCCTATTGCACAATGCCTTCATATATTTTATGAGGTTACACTATAAAATGTATTGTTAATTGGCAAAACATTATAATATCCTTCGAAAAGTATTGTTCAAATAAGTTTACTAATAAATTGTGTTAAAGTGAACACATCATAATTATATTAAATTATGCTAATATATATATATATATAGAATACACAAAAAACACATACAAGAAAGCTCAGTAAAATAAGAAAACAAGCTTCGATTCATTTCAGAGTTCATAAACTTATCTTTCACCACCCTGAAGTGAAATATATATACACAAACATATCTAGAAACATAAACCATAGCATTAAATTAACTCATTCATGCATATCCATATTACTGACGTGAACAAAATCACTTAAGTACTGTTATTTTACAAGTATTGTGTACAAGATTCCAACTCTATCTACATATACTTTAAATCCCAATTTAACAACAGTGCGCAATCAAACCTAATTTAGATTTTGAATTTGTAATCCTCATTTAAAATTAGTTTCATTTACGTATTAGAAATTCCCAACTATTCAGATACAATAATCCACAATCCATGTGATTAACGCTTGTATGCACTAGTCCTGCACAACAGTAGACGTGGCTACTTTTCACAAGAGCTGTAGGTTTTAAAATGAACCTGATAAAGTGGAGTGCTTTAAAGGCTATACCCCATACTTCAGTACTGCACATTGTCATAGATCTCAGCCCAATTACGCATCCCCTTTTTATCTTATCAATGGAACCATTGGCTAGTAGAGTTGAGAAGCAAATATACCAGTAATGAATACAGATTCAAACAGAAAATGTGTGTTTACATGTTGAGGGCTGACTGTGAAACTACTGTATCTGAGATAGGAATGTTAAGCAGATACAACAGTTTCACAAAGAACCATCGTAATAACAAAATAAATTGAAATATAATTTTTTTTTAAATGGAAACTTTACATATTCTAGAAAACAAATAAGGTTGCAGTGATGGAATGGATATGGTGTCCACCTTGCAATCGGGTGGTCGTGAGTTCGATCCCAACTCTGGGCGTGTTCGAATGTTTCTCAAAAGACACCAAGGTCTGGTTCTACCTGGGAAACGGACTCGATAATGTCTCAATTAGCCTCCGGATTTCAATAAAATCAAGCTAAAATAAATAGGTTTAAACTAAAAACAAATTAAAGTACTATAATACTAAATACCAAACCTGGTCAGACATGCATGAAAACAATTTGGACGGCTGACAAAATTTCATGACATGGTTCATGTTCTTGAATTGGTCATTCTGTTTTACAAGTAAAATAGTTCAACATACCAGCTTTAATGGATAGTAATAGTAAAACTTAATCTTCCAAATGAAAGCAAATATTAAGGCCCCATCCTTTAAACCAGTCCAAAACCACATGTTTATCAAAACTAGAGAGACACTATTGGCTATGTTCTATAAACATTTTTATTCTCAACTGGAGCTTCTGTCACAGTTTACACAAACTTTTTGGAAGGCCAATGTCAGGAAGTTAATACACATTAAAGTTGCTTTCCCACATGCAGTAAGAAATTGCAACAATTAAAAGGCATTGCAGTGATTGTTGACAGCTTTGGAAATTCGGGTCCATTATCCACTTGATTTGTATTTGAGTGGTTTTTATCCATAAACATGCAAATCTTTACTACCCAAATTCCCATTTCATAAGTATTTTGCATTCTGAAGATATACATTTTGATTTTTTTTGTATTCTAATTGGGACAAAATTCACCTTTTTGGCCTTGGAAATAGGTCCTTTGACCAGACAGATTCAAAGAACGAAAAAAATCACTGCATAGCAAGATTAGCAATGTAATAAGTGTGTGGGTGGAGTCGGGATAACCATGAAGAAAGTCAATTTGCAATTTGGAATTTGATTCAACATACAGCTATCAGGTGTATAGTTTTCGACAGCAGGTTGAAATGATTTACGAAGATTTTTTCATTCATAAATGCCCACATAATATTGCTTTTAACTGTTGGAGTGACATAAATTGTAAACAAGACTTAGTGCTGTCAGAGGACAGCGCAATTGGAAGTATTTCAGTTGGTGCATATTTTGGAAAGTGGAAGGGGCATACATTTGTTGAAATACAAAACTGAGTTATGGCAATTATTTAATCTAATTATTCCAAGTTTTAAACTTATGTAGTTAATAACTTGTGTAGTCTTGAAGTTACACAACTTTTGAATATAAACTTAAACCAGAAAATCTTTGTGAAAAGGGGGCATAACTCTGTCAAAATGCAAAACAGAGTTATAGGGAATATTGCCCCTGATATGGAGTTGATGACAAATTTCCTTATGTGGTAATACAGGATATTGACTGAAATTGTTAAAGACTGAAATGGTTAAAGTTATAATGGAGTGTGTATTCAACAGAAAATCAATTTACGAGCACAATACATTTGGATACAGTGTACATGCACACATAAAAGGTGCTACGATCAATATTAATGTGTTTATGTTTTCAGAAAAGATGCTGACTTTCTATATATGCATACAATATATAAATGACAATATAAAAATCCTCATTAAAATATTGGTTATTTTTCCGCAATTTTCTGGGATTGAGCTAATGGGTCTTGTATAAACATAAATACCATACCTACCAAAACATTATTTTACAAACAAATTATACCATGTACAAACATTATTTATTCAAAGAATGCTTATTTTTATTTAAAAAAAAATCTTACCTAAATTATTACTGCAATGACTGACAGGCAAGAGTGGCACCTAAACTAAATGTGGCTGAACCTCAATATCTGCAACAGAGAAAGATGATATGTGGCGTGGCGTTGGAAAACCGAGCTTAATGCATGTGCATAAAGTGTCCTCCCAGATTAGCCTGTGCAGTCCGGACAGGCTAATCCAGGACAGCACTTTCCGCTTTTATGGTATTTTCCGTTCCAAGGAAGTCTCTTCTGAACATAAATCTACTGTATGCGGAAAGTGCACAGGCTGATCAGGGACGATACTTTACGCACATGCATTATGACCGCTTTTCCCACGACATGCCTCATATGTTTTAACACAACACTACATAAAGTTTCCAACAAATTCATTTTAAACAACGTAAATACCATGTTAAAGCTGCAAAAGATCAATTTATTTTTAAGCACTGTTTGTTTAATACAGCATATAAGTAATCTAGAAATGACAAATATGGGCCATGCTAATTACATTTCTCACAAAACCAATTGATTGACTTAATAGTGTTTAGTTTAAATACTGAAACTAATTTGTATATGCATTGTACATTTTGTCAATATATAAAAGCGAACTCTTTATAATGTCATTTATGATTGAAGTACCAGGTATGTTATACATATATGTATTGGTAATTTTCTTTCTGAATGTGCTGAAAATCCTTGACTTGGCTTGCTTAAAATACTCAATTATAGTCTTGTTACTTCAAGTTTCCATATTAACATAGATGCACATGTTTTTTCAGGTCCCCAACACTGCACATTTTTATGGGCATACATTCAAGATGCCCCAGTTTTCAGGGTTTGAAGCGATATGTCTTAGACACTGGTATAAAACCATTCTGGGGCATTATATTGTACCTCTTTAATATAGTCGGGCCCGGCTAGCTCAGTTGGTAGAGCACAGGACTGCGGGGGATCGTGAGTTCGAACCCCAGCACAGCCACATAACTTGCGTGGGGATTGGTCATGAAATTATTTCTGCGGCCTTTCTCCCCCCTACCTGTGATTCAAGTAGGGCAGTTGTCAGTTATTGGCATAAGTATGTGCACTTAGTACTGGTAAAGCGCTTAGATCGGCTGATCTTGCCCAGGACAAGTATGTGTAGGTTAACTGACCACCGTGATATAACTGAAATACTGTTAAAAAAGGCGAAACATTCAGTTACTGGCATAAGTATGTGCACTTAGTACTGGTAAAGCGCTTAGATCGGCTGATCTTGCTCAAGAAAAGTATGTGTAGGTTAACTGACTACCGTGATATAACTGAAATACTGTTAAAAATGGTGAAACATTAAAAAACAAACAAAAAAACATTCAATATAAAATCTGACCTATTGCTTCAAAATCCAGACAGCAAGCAGTCCATAGGTAATCTTTGAACAAACATAAACTGTGTCCCCTTTTATCAATCACAAACCATACGACAATAAAAAGACTTACAATAATATTACTTACATGGCGGGGTACAACACTGTCATAATGTGAAATGTAATCAAAACTGTCTAAACTCAACTTACACTGTAGTAATTCGAATTTTTTATATTTGCAAGCTGATTATAATACCCATCTACATAATGAGCGTGACTTCCTTGAGGCACATTCCACTGGCAACTGAAACTTCATTCCTTTGTTTTCAAATTATTTGGCAAATTTAGAGTTTTATCATTTGAATGCTTCTAATTATGGTATTTTAAACATTGTCACTTCATTCGTAATTTTAATATTTGTAAAAATATATGAAATTTTCAAAGATAGTATATATGCATACATATATTTTATATTATCGTCAATAACTGTGCACAATCTTTGCCAATTTTTCTACATAGAAACTAATAAATTACATTCATAACTGTCACAATATTTAATATGTTTATAATTTTATATGACACTCCTACATGTAAATTTGAAAGGCATTTGTAATACATAAACCTATAGCGTTTTCCTAAAATTATGATTTAATAATTGAATACTGAATAATTAGGAGAGAATATAAAGGGAAAGTACTCTGACTAGACATAAACCAGATTCCTCTGCAGTGAACTCCCTTGCTTTGCTGTGGCACTGCATATGCCCCACAAATGAGCATGAATCAAATGCACTACGAGACATAAAATAAGAAGCTATTGTCGATATGTGGTGTCATCCATTAGGTTCCAATAACCTCAGGAATGTCCTTCAAAACCTGATAAAACCAGGATGAGAATCACATCATTACGATGCAAAGGATGATAAGTTTTTGCCTTAATTGTCTGCTAGTTAGCAACTTCATGAAAACAATTATTAACAGATTTGCATGAAATATTTGTGAAGGTTGAAAATTGTCAAATGAATAAATTATTAGATTTTGATGGTGATTCGGATGTCACCGTCTGGATCCAGGACTCTTTATTATGAGATAGGGCAAATTGCCACATTATGGTGTATAGCTCACTTTTAGTTGCACAACATATGGTGTGATTAGCTACCTTGGCGGATGTCTGCTATCTCCAAGTGCTTTCTTGTTTATACTTATGTTTGTGTGTATTTCAAAGTTTATGAGGTCCTTCTGAGTCAAAGCAGCATTATGTGTGGACCCAGGTTGCGTCCCATCACTCCACCTAATTTTACATTTTAGAGACACATCAAAAGTTGGGTTGAACACTGAATCACAGCCGCAATTTCCAGCTGTTCACTTCTTATTGAAATATTTTTGGTGTGGTCCTGTGCTGTTGCCTCCAACCAAACTCACATGCACTGCGCCCTGGAGTTGGACCTAGGTCGCTACGCTAGTTGGACAGCCTATACTCATATTACATGTATGACAGCATTAAGTGCTATTAAATGAGACATTATCATTCTGTGAAGTTTTATTGGGTAAATATTATATTGAAGTTCGCATACAATACAGTATTCTGTCCAAGCTTCTTCCATTTTTTTTTTTTTTTCAGTATAGAGGCTACTACAGATATACAGTCATGTATTTCCATCCACAGATGTCTAAGGGTCACAAATCACATTTAATTTTAATCAACTCTTGAAAACACCAAACTTGATGACTGGTGTACCTGATACCCATGACAACGATTGTGATCTCAATACTCAGTCCTATAATTATTGTAGCCATAAAATATGGATGATCATAGCAGATACCAGTATGCAAGTTTTTAATCATTTAGCTGCAAGACATATTTATGTGTGACCATAATAACCACATTACAGTTGACCACCAATATTTCGAAGGGACCGACGAAAATAGTTTGAAATAGGAAAGTTTGAAATAGCGATGTTCCAACCTCCGCACAGAGATTTGACTGGTTCCTAGCATAGCTCATTCTATACATAGAATTTGACGTCACTGCTTTCGTCTAACCTCTATACTGGGAACGGATAACTATCCATATTTGGCTAAATGTGCATACACTAAGATATGGTCCGCGGAGGGATGAAATAATTTCTAAACAAGCACAATTTCCATATATTATTATTAGAACCATGTTTAATTATAATAACTATATCATCATTATTAACTTCAAACACTCAAAGCATTGTGTTAATACCTGTTCGTGCAATAAACTGCGTGTTACTTGCGTTTTCATGCAGTTTCTACTTTCACTTTTGAACACTATTTACAAGTGAGCAAATAGAGATAAAAACTTTTCTGTTATTGAAAAAAAAAAGGCGGATTATATTTTCAAATTGAATTAAATGATGCACAGGAATTTTAGTTCGAAAGAGAGATGAATTCCAAATAGGCAACTTCGAATTAATGAATGTTATTTTAGTTAAATGAAGAAGGAAACAAAAGGGGCCCGAAAAAATAGTTTGAAATAGCGGTTAATTCCAATTAACAGCGGTTGAAATAGCGGTGTTCAACTGTACTACATTGTAGCCTACATTTCTTCTTTGTTTGTGTTTAAATATTTCATAATTATTATGTAACATGCTAAAACAAGCTATAATCAACATTTGTCAAATATGCTGCTATCATCTGATTATAAAACAATATTTGTAGACTTACATCCTTGTATTTACTCATATAAAATCCTGTACAGTGTGTATCCATCCATGTGTACGTCTCAACTGTTAACAACAAAGCAACGCCCTACAGTTTGTACTTAACACTACATGGTACGAAGTGTATGGGACGATAGTGTCATTAGTTTTAACAACTTAAAGGCACACATTTACAACAGGAACATGTTGTAAATACATTTTAAGCTGTGTTCTAAAGGGGATACACAACATAGGTGTCTTACAGATGCAATGTCACTAAAACCTACAAACTTAAAACCTAAGAACACAACTAATAATATGTTTGAAGTATTAACAACATCTTTGTTTACAGAATATACAAAATTAGCCAGTGGCTACAGATTATTACAATCACATAATTAAAACATAATTTGTTGTTTCTACAAAATAAACATCAATATGCCCCTTTAAATGCACTGAGCAAAAGCGATTAAACACAAACATTGCATCAAACTAAAATATTAAATGTACGTACCAAATTTTTATGTTAATTTTTATTCGCACTCAGACCTGTGAAGATAACAGCAAATAAACTGTTGCCACAAAACAAACATGTTATAATGAATATCTGTCTGCAGTATGGTAAGCTTATTATGTGCAGCTTATACTTAAATGTCAGTTTGGCATTAACTGTCAACATGCAGTGTGTTGCATACCGATCAACAAATCATTGGTTTTATGATCTCCATTCTAAGATAAAAACAAGAGAAAAATGCGGACACCGCATTAAAGCCCGATTTGTTATTTTGCCGATGAGGGTATATGTACAAGTCAATGTTGGTGAAGAAGTATTGAAGCTTCATGTCGATGATCAATAATGTATGCAGTTTGGTGAGACTTGGCAAAAATTTGGTCTCAAAATAAAATGGGAAAAAAGTGTGGACTAGAGAGATGGCATTAAATTACTGACATATGTTTGTTTCTATGCAATGTTGCATTTAAGAAAGTGTCCTTCAAAGGAACTTTTCTCCACTGGACATGCTATCTTTTTTTTGGAAAATAATGATCAAATGCAAGATGGATGAAAATGTTCCTTAAATTGTTACTCATGGTTAAATGTGACATCGAAAATGTAAGATTTAAGATATTGTGTTAAATAATAATTTTGGTAGATGACCACCAAACGAACATTTGTGTGAAATTATTAGAAAAACTAGCCATAGGTTTAGAATTAAATAGCTTTTAGACATATTTCTAAACTGGCGTTTAGACATATTTCTGTTGTTAGCTCTAGTGGCCATTTTGTGCAGTGAGGCGGAACCATTTGAATAAGTTTGGTAGAGGAACACTGAACGAACATTTGTGTACAATTATTTGAAAATCCAGCCATAGGTTTTGAAGAAAATAGCGTTTAGACATAATTCAATTTTTAGCTCTGGCGGCCATCTTGTGCAGTGAAGCGGAACCACTTTCACAGGTTTGGTAGAGGACCATTCAAGGAACATTTCTGTAAAGTTTCATGAAGATTGACCAAGAACTTTTGAAAATATAACAGGAATACGAAACTTTAACGCAAATTGTTAACGACATCGCAACGCCCGCCCAACCACCTGCCTGCCCGCCCGCCCAACGGACCGGTTTTCGCTAATCTATAAGACGAAATTTTACATCGAAAAATCCGGCTGAAAAAATAAAAAAAATACATTTCATTGGTTTTATAATATCCATTATAAGATAAAAAAATAATAAAAAATACATTTCATTGTTTTTATAATATCCATTCTAAGATAAAAATACAGATCACCATGATCAAACGTCTTTCAGTCTGTATACCGGTACTTCACGGGGACGAAGACCAGGAACACCTACATGGTTACAATGTTAAATTTTCCATTTCATGATGAAGCTCTACTTTAATTAAAGACATTACAGAGAAGATAATTTGCATACTGTAATTAGAAAAACCGTCAAATTATGTCAAGGTCAAGGTGAAGTTGGGTGATATGGGTGAATTGGGAATGGTAATAAGCAACAATTGTGTAAGTATAGGACGGACAGGACAATCACTGTATGCCTCCCACATCAAGATGCTGGGGGCATAAAAAACAACAACACAAAAAACAAGTGGGCCATGATGGCCCAAAGCGCTCACCTGAGAACTGGTACTGATGAAGACCATGCTGTTGTGACAGGTGTGAAAAATAAGGTATCTGAACAATACGCAAACGGGGATAGGATCAATTTGATTTCAAACATCAGTTAATGCAATGGGCTAACTAAAGTACGAGTTGGATAGTGGATGTGCGGTGCTTTTGCTAATGGTTCTCAAATCATTTTTCTTGATATTCTTTTCTGACCCTTTCAGTGACAATTCTGGAAAATGCAGAAACAGAAGATTTTGATGTCTTTTTCACAGACAATTTTGGAGAACTAGTTGCAATGCGTTAATTGTGATGCTGTGCTATAAGGTCAAGTTTTGCTTGTTCTTTGATAATTTTCTGTCCAATGATGATAAATGATGTTAATTCAGGCTCTGAAGTCATCAATGTTGCATGTACAAATAACTGCATGCAAGGTTTGCAACTGTTGGAAATAAAATTTTATCAATAAATTTTTATGGTCATACGCAAACTGTGTAAATTTGGTCAACATTTAATAAACAATCGTGTGTGCAAGCCAATTATTGATAACTTGTTTTTTTTTTTTTCAAACACAAGGGGCAATAACTCTGGTGTTTCTGGCCCGATCATGCTTATATTCGACTTCACCTGTAGTCTTACGTTCATAGACAAACTGTGCAAGATTGGTGAAGATTGGATGATAAATGAAGTCTCTATCCTAAATAATGTCCATTTTTGTATATTTTTTTAATAAACAAAGGGCAATAACTCTGGTGTTTGAAACACGAACTGGCCCATTTTTGGCGTCCGCTGAGATCTGATGGTCATACACAAACCGTGGATATTTGGTTAATATTGGATGGAAAATAAAGTCTATGTGTTGGAAAAAGGCATGTTTGCAAGTTTTTTTGCATGAAAAAGGGGCAATAACTCTAGTGTTACTGGTATGATCTGACCCAATAAAAATCACGTCCAAGATTGTATGGTCATATACAAACTGTGCAAGTTTGGTTAAGAATGGATAAAAAGTGAAGTCTCCAGCGTGAGAAAGAACCCAATTGTTCATGGCACAAGGATGACACAAGAGAGGTCTCCTATACCAATAGCTCACTGAGCATTTCGTGCTCAGGTGAGCTAACAAGAGCTGTCGGAGGACAGCGCGCTCGTCTTTTCTTGTTCTTGTCCGAGTTACTGGCATTTTGTTTTCGAAAACAAACTGTATGGATAGTAGGGTCAATTAAATAGTTAACTTTGTTATCCAGTTACTGAATGGAAAGCATTTCCTAATTTTCGAAACAGTGACCTTGACCCCTCCCACCCCATATGCAATCTCATGCGATTTCTAGCAGAAACTGATTTTTCTATTTGAAGTAATAGTGACCTTGACCCCACCCATCCCACCCCAAATGCAATCCGAAGTCAAGTATAACTGAAAGCTATCTATGTTACTATAAGATTCTTTCTAGAGTTAGAGAGTAGAAATCAAAAGTTGACGCCGCCACCCCACCCGCGGGAATGTACAATTTGTAAGTGTGAAAAGCCCATAATTTTGACAAATTTCAAACTAGAGTTATTTTGGCCTATGGGTTCATGTTAATATAAGAAATAAGTGTTTTAAGTTTGAATGAAATCCCTCAAGCCATTCCTGAGAAACTAGCTTACCGAAAAACTTACTTATCCAAATAGCTTTTTTTTGTAAAATTTCTAAGTGTAAAATGGCCCATAATTGCTACGGTCATAATTTTCCAGACGACATTAATACAATGGAATCTGCTGTTTGGATAAAACTACGATGTACTTGCAGATAATGAGTAAATGACTATGATTGTTCGTTATTGTTTTAACAGGATCTACTTTTCCTGTCATCTCTGAAATACTTATTGATAGTATTTAATAGACCAGTCCACTGATAGCAAGGAATTGTTTTGAGGTTCTGATTGGCCATGTGATCAGTGATCTCCCCTGCTCTGCAATTCTGAAAGCAGTGAAGCAGGGGAGGTCACTTTGCAATTGCCTTCTCAAAAGCGATACTTATTTGTGATTTGCGGTACCGCCACAGTCTAAAAAACCTGTAAAGACTAGTTGCCCACTTAGTTCAAATAGCTGAATCATACAATATACTTGACCGCCTAAGTAGCAACTGTACAATGGTTTAAAGTTTGCCTACCATCCTGTACCATTGGAACTCATTATTATGAGATCACACTTCTTGATGGTTAGCACTACTGGTAATTGCTGTAACTTGATATCTTAACTTATGTATATTAAAGGGACCTATCACACAGATTGGCAAATTGACAATTTGCATTTAATGTCAATGATTCTAAAACAAACACAGTCATATTATACATATAGAAGCAAAATACGCCGGTTACACTCATCACAAAAGAAAAATACCCGAATTAGAAATAATGTGTCATTAATGAGTTGAAATCTGTAAACTTATAAAGCCGAAAAGATTCTTTGGAAAACTTTGGAAAATTTCTGTTGTTTTTATTGAAATTGTTGAAAACATGTGCATCTCTACATAAAAAAGACAAGGTTATGTATATCCTTTAATCTGCTTGAGCTCTAAGTGTTTAAGCTATATCAGTTCAGATATTTGTCATATTTAAAAATATGAAAAATATGTGAACAACTCCCTTTAATGTATAATTCATAGTTTCTTAAACTGGGAATACAGTAGAACTTCTATAACTTGAGCATCATGACGATAACTACCTACGGATACATGAGCAAATCTCAAAGTCCCAGCGAAATCGTTAATACCTTAACAAGATATTACCACCATTAAAACCTGCCGTCCACTAGGCCCCCGAAGGTTTTCCGAAAGCGAATTTGGAACAATCAGGGTGTTTCGGCATGTCTTCGCTATGTTCTGGAACCTTTCCGTGTCCTTCCTTAACAATTCTGGAACTTTCTTGGCACTTCGGGGCCTGATCAGGATTGAAAAAACTTCGGCAACCAAAGTTTTAAAAATCTGGACGCCGAATGTTTTATTTGGGATGGCTTCGGGGTCTTCAACAAACCGTTGGCAACCATTCTGGATGTTTGGGAACCCATCGCTTTTGACTCGGCATCTTCGGAAAGCCCTCTGCGAGACTTCGTAATCGGTTTAGACAAACCCAGCGGCCCTGAAGGAAGCTGAATCTATGTCGAACGCTCTCCGAAGACGACGAGTGGAAGAGTTCTGTTTCCGTGTACACGCAGAAGCTATGCCGATATGTAATGAAAGATGTCGAATCGTCACTGAAGAAGCCGATTGTCTGCGGAAGGGACGCCAAGCATTAGTTATGTTTCCCGAGCTATAAAAGAGTGCAGGGTTTTACATCAATGTGAAATTTTAGGGGTCCCCAGGACTCGGGTGTATTTTTTTCAATATAAGAGGGGGTCCCAATCATTATGTTGGCTTGTTGTTACTGTCAATTTGTTTTGTGACTTTGTGCAATTGAAACATACTTTAGAGTGTTTACTGGTAAACATGGCATATTACATTTTGGGGCGGCAAATAAAAAGGCGGAAATATTTACTTGTAGGCCATTTGAACCATTCGGAATATTAATGAATTGCTGAGTCGAAAGTAGAGCCATCGATAAAAATAGCACACAGCGTATTGGATTATTTGAATATAAAAGAATCCATGATAAATGTATATTGTTATATTTATACCCAACTTAAACATTTATGTAGTATTTTTTCTGTAAATTATTCACATCTACGCCAAAAAAATCATTTCATCTCAATTGCCTTGTGTTCTTTCTTCAATTTAGCACCCAACATAGCTTATAACGAAACACGCTACATTTGCGAGATAAATATCCAAGTATTCAGAATTAGCGTCTATTTGCCTAGCAACGATAGGTGCTCGAGCTCGAGCATATGACTGGTAAACAGTCAACAAGAAACACAACTCGTACAACGCTGTACAAACATGACTAACTGGTTGTCTTTCTTGTAATGATCAGTGTACCGATACGTTCGAAAAATTGTGTGTCCGAATTTACACAGGAAACACGTCTGGGCAAAATAGTGATATTTTTAAACAGAAGCGGGTGTTTCCTATTTCGTCAAATTTGCTTGTGAAAATTTGCTAAATGGTTAGAAGAAATAATAACTTTAAATCTGTAATCATGCAACACCATATTTTCGTTGCGTGCGTATGATGATGTCAGTTTCCCCACGTGACTCAATATTTCCTGTTATGCTACTGAGATTTCAATTCAAAATTATATAACTATATACTTACTTGAATCGAGAAATCTGTAGAATTCTGTTGCTATAGAAAGTTCTTTTGCTAATAGTTTTTAAACAATATTAATCTATATCGCAAAAACGCTTTTTGAAGGGTGGCCGAATATTTACGTACAGACAGGAATTACGTCCATGACCAGTTCCTTACTTTTAGACACTACTTTTGAATACTACTCCGCCTACTGGTCAGTAGAAGATGCGTGTGAAAAACATACTGTAGTGTAGCCCTTTTACTTTCCTTTCGATTTAATCATCATTTAAAAATATCCGAACTGAACGTTTTGTTATAAATATTTGTTTTGAAAATTTCTTCACAAAGAACATATAATTTAAGGTCGATGGTAATAGACATTGATTTTGTTATGATGTATCTGGTTGATGAAACACAATAATATAGTTGTACTCTGGATTTTGTTTTTACATTTCTTTTACCTTTACCAAGAAGAACTTTGAGCTGTACATTGATGTAATAATTCTGGAATAAATTTTTATCACATGTATGTAATATTTTATTGTTAAGTATTCACGATAACCTAACTACTAGCACAACAAGTTGGGCCCTGTACCAACATTGAGCTACTTTTTATATGGGTAATATCGGCGGGGCCCAACCTACACACGATTGCATTTTTAAATACATCTCGCTGTTCTCTACTTTAATCGATATTCTGCTACACTGAAACGATTGAATCGTGTCTATTGGTCATTCAGTTCTATTAATAAATACATTCTTCATCTGATTGGTTGAAGCATACTTGAAGGGTTAAACAAGGCAAGGTAAACATGGCGGACTGTACATGAATGTAGATTTATAAAAAAAAAATTGCCGGAATTAACAATACATTTACTGTACAAATGTACTGACAGCATTTAGCAACAAACGGACCAGTAAGGCAATTTCAGGTTTTGCCACCCCTGTGAGGTATTACAATAATTTAATAATAATATCACATAAGGCCACTGAAAAGCTAAAAAACGCCTCACATTCAGAAAAAAAAGGCTCCGTAACGCCCTTCCTGCTGGCCTAAAGCTTGCGAAGGCACTGAGTTAAATGAAATCTGTGGACACGTACGCCTCCTTGGTGTACAACTTCTGTACTTCTGTGCTGCTGTGGAAAGTGTATGCCATTTTGTCCCAGAAGTGTCTACTCCCCCAGCTTCAGGAGTATAATGATGAAGTTCTGGTCATTCCAAATACTCCTGACGTGAAATGGCCGCCCAATTTGGAACATGTCCCATACTGTTAGCTTTCACTTGGCATTGCCTACTTTAATAGGAAAAAGAGTGGACTGACTTTGGGCATCCCTTAGAGACTTTTTAAAGTTGTTTTTCTTCTCAGCTTGGGCTTTCAGATATAGGTTTTAGCCTTCAAGACCAAGACTAAGGATCATACCTTCTGTAATGTCCATAGGCTGACTGACTTGCACCATGATAAGTGTTCAGTTCACCTGTTACCTGTATAATATCATCATAATGGCACCATATAAATGTATAAAACCAAGTAGATTATTCTGGCTTTGTGGGCCCATCTAGCTCAGTTGGTAGAGCGCTACACTCTCAATGAAGGGTTCTTGAGTTCGAGCCCCAGCCCGGCCACATAACTTGTATGGGGATTGGTCGTGAAATAATTTCTACGGCCATTCTCCCCCTACCTCTGATTCAAGTAGGGCAGTTGTCATTTACTGGCATTAGTATGTGCACTTGGTATTGGTAAACCACTTACATCGGCTTAGTTTGCCCAGAAAAAGTGTGAGTAGGTTAACTGACCACCATTATATCACTGAATTACTGGCAAATAAGGTGAAAAATCCAAACAAACAAACTTTCCGAATGTACTCTTAGGAGAAGGAAATTTTTAGGTTACATAGGAATACTTATTGTTAACATTAACGACCATACAACTATCAACATTGTCAGATTAAATTATAAATAACTACAAAACCTTTTAGTTAATTGCGTAAAAACTTACTAATAATTTTGAGTCAATGACACCCACAGAGACAAACTTTCCAAATGTACTCTTAGGAAAAGGGAAATTTCTATGTTATATAGGAATACTCATTGTTAACAGTAAGAACCTTACACCTATCAACCTGGTCAGATTAAATTATAAATAACCATACAACCTTTTAGTTACTAATAATCACACCAATTTTGAGTCAAAACAGTGTAGAAGTATTTTTCAATTACGGAGAAATAATAAATCAGCTTCAAACATCATGTAAGATAATTTACTAGAGTTTCCAAAATCCCAATTCAAATGTATAAGATTCTGAATAAGTTACTAACTAAACAGTCCAAAAACTACAGAAAATAATTAACCCTTTCAGGCACTAGATCACATGATATTAATCCTATATACTGATTGCTTGTTTACAACATTAATTTTAGTTATTTATTGATGATTACATCTTTTTCCTGACTGGATGCCAAGACAGACAGTGGAAAAATTTACTGCTGCACACATAGCCAAAATATAGGTCAGAAGCAGGCTATACATGGATTACTATGTTTAATGATGCTGATCTAATATAGGTCAGAAGCAGGCTATACATGGATTACTATGTTTAATGATGCTGATCTAATATAGAAGTATCATGTTGGCTCAGAGTGATGTATTGATTTTACTGATAAGCAGACTCCACTATCTGGGTTATATCTGTGACTAAAGGGAAATAACACATTTATGGCAATTATCTTCCTGATACTGCATTTACCTCCCTTTACCAGGTGAGATAATCAGGAATAGATGTATTTTGGGCAAAAAAAGGGACAATGACTCTGTTATTGCTGGTCCGATCGGGCCCACTATCTAACTCGTCCAAGATTTTATGGTCATTCCCCAACATGTTCAAGTTTCATCAAGATTGAATAAAAAATGTAGTCTTTATCGCGATAACAGTCCTAATTCTTGACTGCATACGGACACCAGACGGCGCCAGAGAGGTCCCCTATACCAATAGCTCACCGAGCACTTGTGCTCAGGTGAGCTAAAAAAAAGTGACAAGTGTTAGCGGCAGTGTGTGTCGAAGACTCTTTTGACTGATCAGGTGGATGCAAGTGTAGTGTTCGTCAGGGCGGTTGTATGTTCAAGGAGTGTTTAATGTGTGAGTGTACGTGATTTTTAGAGACTTACGTAAAAATAAATAAAAACATGGAGCCCCTTTTCATACTTTTTATGAGGATACAATTTGCAGCACGTAGTTATTGCCAGTTTCCTTGGTATCTTAAAAATATTCATTACCATCTCTTTGATCAGCTGCATATCACACATTTACCGCGCAAAAGCAATGTAAAACAGTGTCTTTTTTTAATACACTGCAGATCCGCTATATCGCGATCCGTTATATCGCGTATCCAATATATCGCGAATCGGCAGTGGATCCCGATTTTTTTCATGTACTTCAATATTTTCCTATTACCAAATGCTCATAAATAAATCCAGTTTGATCTGGATTTTCTTGCCGTCACTGTGTCTCTTTTATGCACACTCTTGTAGTGCGACAAACAATATGCCGACTCGCTCAACATCAAAGATTAACAGTGTGACGTCATCAGCTTACAGCGTGCGTGCCACCCATGACAAAGTCCTATCACTGCTGTCGCTCTATTTAGCACCCGAATTACACGCAGTCCACGTGGAGGGTGTATACAGTAACTGTATGTCATAAATCAATACTGAGCTATCTGAAAGACGATAACGTAATCGATACGGCTTATTTGTTTCTTTTTTGTTTCAGGAGAAATGCTAACCGCATATCGTTCCCGATATAGCTGTGTGCTACAAAACTTTTATACAAAAGTAAAGATCTCAATGTTCTCTGAGCTACAAAGTTTTTATATGGCGAGCAATACACCCACGCTTTCCATGCGGACGACGTGACGTTGTGCATGACTGTCAGCTATTTCGCGCGCTTTTTCTAACAGAACAAAGAGTTTACACGAAATACATGTGTGTTGTAATTGTTCATAGAATTTATGTTTTCTTCACTCGAATAGTGAAATTCGGATAGGCGTTTCAGACTGATTATTTTTATATGCAATTTGAAACTTATTCAACGGAATTAAAGGAATAATATTATATTTTCATATACACATGGAATGGATTTAATACATAATGGATGTTAACTACATTGAAAAGGGTGAGTTATTTACTTAATTACATTTATGTTTTGAGATCGGGGAAAAACAGGCTAGTGTATACATGTATATCTACGGAATGGCGTGGCAAGTTATATCGCGATATGAATATATCCCGATCGAGATCCGTGGACCCCGCGAATCGCGATATAATGGAGTTACAGTGTATCTTCATGTTTATAAAGCAAAAATATTCTGCTGATAGCTGCGAAAGAAGCGGTTTTGTGACGAAGATTTTTGTTTTTCATTTCTAATTTTAGATATGTAGTGAGGAAACATATTGTTTAATCCAGATATGGCATTATGACATATGTGCTATTTAACTTAACTAATTAAAACAACAACAACAACAACCAAACAAGAATCATTTGAAAGTTTGAATTGTCGATTTACAAAACTTGATGTACCTTAATGTTGTTTTTAAAAACATATTTGAACTTAATATTTAACTTGACAATTGCCATTTTGTACATGAACTCGTGCCGCAAATATTGACACATTTTTATACAAAAATAAGTTAATAGATGCATGTTTATCAGTTGTTTCAAGCCATAATTTAAATAATGATCATTACATACCTTGTAATTACAAAATCATACTTACCGTTAATAAACGACATTTTTTTATAAACGGCATTCAATTAAATTACAATACTTATTGAAAGGGTATCATAAACCACAACAAATCAAAATACGCAATTCAAAATTTCACAGTATACTCTTTCCAAACATAGTTTCACTGTATTTTTATTATGATTTTGTTCGAATGTTATCATATTAGTTTTTGCATTGAAATGACCAAATTTCAACGGTTCACATATTGCGGTGTATGATAAGAGCTTAAAAGGCCCTTGATGAAATCTTCGTTATGTGTTATTCTGCCAAAATATCCGGCAGTAAGCTCTACAATGTTCCACTCATGTTATTACAAATACCGGTATGCTAAAATTGTCTCGAATGGTTTCACATCTTTCCATAGCGGAATTATAATTATGCCGTGTCGACGGTCGCAGTTTATGTTGAAATTACAACTTGTCATTAGGCATTACATCTTTACAACAGACTAGCCAAATTTCACGCCTCAATAAAACATAACACATAAACTAGATTTATTCCAGTGTCTGTGTTGTAAGTCAAATATTTGACCGTTGTTTATAAATTCTAATAAGAATCATACAGCTCATGATCCTTTAGGGCATCTCAAAAGTTGTCGTCAAACATTTATACTACGCACCTTCAGTTGGTTCAACTATAAATGTCAAGCTACATGTACAAGCTCGTTCCCTATTTACTTTTCAAATAATATTTTAATTAATAACAGAATAGCTCTAGAAACTAGATGTGTCACAGACCACGGTCAGTACCCTGATAATGCTGGCTCAGAAGATAATTCATGCTCAGAAGATATGCAGGCTTCAGCGGAGGAGCATACTTGGTCTTTGTTTACACAAGTTTGATATAAAAAACAATGTTTATACATTTTTTTTCATGATTAAAATATACAGTTTCCGCTGATTTGGGTGATGTTTTGTAATCATATTTCTATTTATACATTTATCTGACGAATATTTTCGAAAGTTAGGGTACCTGTAGACAGATAATGGATTGCTTAAGTCATATCTATCGCAAAAAGAATGCATTGGGCAAGGGAAAATAGACAATTATACATAAACTGACGTACCCCACAGTCTGCTCCTCTGCTGAAGCCTGCATTACTTTCTGAGAATGCATTATCTTCTGAGCCAGAATTATCAGGATACAGACTGTGCAGACACGGATGTCCCTACATACGACACATGTTTGGACACAGACAAAGGGCATGTCACTAACACTATTTTTTGCCTCGACAAATTTATTGTCATATACATTCTATAGTGTAAATAATGATAAGGGGTCAAATTCGTCTAAAATTTGTCACAGCCAAAATTCCTTCCTTAAGGGTCATCTACACATTAAGGTTCTACAGCTGTAAATGTTTGAGCGAATTCCACACAACAGTTAAAGAGGAGTTGAGTCCGCACAATTTCGGGAACTTCATGCGTACGTGCGTATGGACGGACAAAGTGCAATAAATAATGCCCACCAATTTTTGGGGACATAACAATTAACAGATAATATATAGGCCTATAAGCTTTGTTCCACCAACATTCAGTCATATAGTGAGGGTACGTATATAAAATTATATATTTACGTTAATATTTTATAAATACAATAAAACTAGGAGACCGTTTGACTATTGTTAACAATTTTTTTTTTAAATAAAATTCATCAACACACATATCACTACCAAAGAAATTTATCGGTTCATAAGTGCATGATATAACTGTTTTGGTACTCAAACGACAAAAAGGCCGATCACTGTGTTTTGTTGTAGTTTTTCTTTGGGTTAAATAAAATGGCGTTTTCGATTCGGCACTCCTCAGCGGTTTTCATTGCAAAGGATAAACAATTTTCGGGAAAATTTAGATGTGTTTAAAACTTGGACTAATAAAATTATTCTACAAGCATCCTGTATCAAGTAAGCTGTCCTTATTGACAAAGTAAGCATAACTTTATGATATTTTGGTGTCCATTTGCTCCAGAAACATTTGTTTGATACTATTACTGTTCAAAGTTGCCGCCTGGATTCTTAACGATCCTTGACAATTGCAACTCCCAGCGACCCGGAGGGTCATAAAGCTGGGAGATGTAAGGTTTCAACTAGTAACAATGTTCAATATATTATAATTTTATATTAATTTTTAACAATTAGAATTTTTTTACAGCGACAAAATGTTTCCATGAACTTTAACATAATATTTGTTAATACTTTATTACATTAATGACTTTCACTTATAAGTTGTTCAGGTAAATTCTTACAAAACAATGTCTGATTTTGAGTGGTTTGATTGGGTGTCGGTTATTTCGTAACCATTCATTTTCGGTTATTTCGTACACATCGATCGGTCATTTTGTAACCATGTCGGTCAATTCGTAACCACTTTGTGTGTGTCTTACTGATAATATATTCAGAAAAATAGGTATAAAATAATGCGTTGATACTAGTAAAATTGAACGTATGTAACATTTTTAATGTTTGGTTATTATGGAAGACTGGTGTGCCATGCTTTTTGCTAATTGCCAATTGCTATTTGCTGAAATGCGATTTGCTATTTTCCAAATGCCAATTGCTATTTGCCAAATGACAATTGATAAATGATAACTTATAGTTGCCAAATAAACATTTTTTTGCTAATTGCCAGATGCTATTTGGGAATTGCTATTTGCGAAATGCTATTTGCCAATTGCTAAATGATAATCAAATAACAGAACCAGTATCATTCGTATATTGTTTCTGTACTCTAGACATATGCACGTATGAATTTAATTGAATCTAAAGCTTAAAACTACTTGTAGTTAACACACGTAAAACTGGGGCTGAATGTGAAGGTGAGTCAATTATTTTGTATCAGTTGGAATTCAATCTTCGAACATCGTATGCATTGCGTTTTCATTTGTCGACTTCATTCGTCATGTAGTTGTTTGTTGCAAAAGATTATGTGTGTCTTACATTACAGTATCAACATAATGATTTGTAATACATTTATGAATGGCGAAGATATGAAGCATACCGATGGAATATCTGTATACTTGATATTTAAGACGGATATTCTAACAGAAAACTTATTTGTCTGAAAGTCGAGGAATCCAACTGACGTTTACTTTTTGTATATTTTTATTTTTCAAATCAAAACAATCCTCTGGTACGAGTAGTTTGTGTACCTAGAGGTATTATATTGTCTAAATGCTTATCTGCAAAATCTTGTTAGTTCATAATGATATACACGATGTGCACTTTTGGTTCTTTACCTAATTACCAAATATATTCAAATGTTTACATAAAATTACATATTTTTACACAGTATATGGGCATATCAGACATATGAATGTAACAGAAGTAAAGAATATTCTTTACAGGCCCATATTTGTTAATTTGTGATCAACACATTTAGTTTGCTTGTCATAAAGGAATTTCAGAACAGGCTATAAATTCTCTTATATGCAGTATTCAGTATTGTAAATAAAATAAAATGCTCTTCAAAACCAACATAGAATAAATGTTGACATAAGTATTTGTATGTGGATTAAAAAAAATAATTGGTGGAAAATATAATGAACCTGTGTATAATTACAAATTATTTTTTGTCATGTGTGGAACTTTTTATTGAATAAAACTATTTTCAAATAGTACTTGTGTATTATTTATAAAACATAAATGGTTAATGCATGCAATCTATTCCCTGAATGGGATCCAAACATTCACATGTTTATAAGCGAGCATGACATATGATGAAAAAAATTATTTAAAATGTCATGACATTCTTCTTGTATAAATATGATAATAATTACCCACAGAGTAATGGTCAATATTGTCTTCATCACTATTTCAAATAACCTTATGCCGACTTTCACATTAGCTTTGGTGAATGTGCCTTAAAATTAGCAACAATTTAAGCAGTTTGAATTCATTTTTATTGAACAAATATGTGCTACAATACTATTTTTGCATACTTATCTTATATTAATTCATTAACATATTCCCAAAGTGAAATACAAGCATTCATATGTGGTGATTATAAGAGGACAAATACTATATATATAATGAGAAAAGTGTTTATAAGTTCATTACATTTTTACATGTACGAACAATAATACAAAACCAAATAGTGATGCTCATATAAATTTTTCAAACTTTTCAAATCCTCCGCAAACAAGGTAACCCTACTTAGCAATTGAATTTTCCAGTGAAGACAGACAGTAAAACTGGGAATACAATGTATCTACATATGCACATATATGTCTGTATTTATTCACATATACATGTAGATCATTATTATATTGTTAGGCAGATAAACACTTTTTATATGGAGATACTGTAAAACCATTAATAATTGTGGGGCACTAATTTTCGTGGATTTCGAGGATGGAACGAACCACGAATTTAAGTTTCCAACGAATAATTATTCAGCTAGCTATTTTTTTCGGCCGAATTTCCAATCTAAGATGCAGTTTTCAAGTACGTATAACTACATAAAGTCAATGTAAATATAATGTTGATAGAAGTTAAATGAAGTATAAGAGTTTGATATCCAGTTTATTTTTTGTGTGACAAATAGCCCCTACCTTATTGACACTTGACATATCCGATTTATCTGCCTATGCAGTAACGCTGTATATACATTGCTATCTTCTTGCAGATAGACTACCGTAGTAAAGATCTACGTGCATAGTAAACACTCTCCATGCAGAAAGCGTGGACCACGTTTTACGACTTCGGTTTTTGGCAGACGACGGTCGGCTTAAGATCAAAGTTGACGAGTGCAGCATAATATAAAAGTGAAAATTCTGTGCTGCACTGCTTACGAAATTAACTAATATTCCCACATCTGTTAACTGGCACTTAGTAAGGCTTAATTGACTACAGTTTCGTCATAATTGCTATTGATTGCAACTAATTGGTAACTGGCTTTCTTTTTTTAAACGCTCGTTAATGGTCAAACATGTTAACCTGTTTATTTAGGCCCATTGTTTGTTTAATTGACACATTTGTAATCGGACCCTACCTCCCACAGTGATGTGACGTGTTTATTTCATAACAAGGGTCTATGGCTTAATTGACAGGTTGATAATAGGGCCAACTTACCAGAGGGACGCTCCATTTATTACCGCAAGGTGTTACAAACAGAAAACAGCAATACAATCGACACATTTCTTGGTGGGTTTTTTTATTAATAAAATTATTAATCTACAAATATAAGTGCCCACGAAATGGTCATTAAAAAAAACAACACAAAATTTCATGCCGACGAATATAAATGGTTTTGCAGTATAACGTAAAAATACAATCAATACAAATTAAGCATTCACATAATAAATATTATAATTATATTATTTACAATTTAATTACAACATCACCTTTGAAAATTAATAGATGAAGTACAAGGTCCTTGTAATTTACATTAACTTGATAAACAGTTGCCATGTCAATGTGGAAAAAAATACACAGTTAATGAAACTATCGAAATACATTCAACATTTTTGCGTAAAAATATCTGGAACAAATAATATAATTAACATTTTATAAAACGTGTGTTTTATCCGATTTATTTCTGTTTTGATATCATTTTATGTAATTTAAAAGTATGATTTTTGTATTGTACAAACAATCAATCAGTCACTTTATCAGCTGGACAAGTCCAGTGTTGTTTTAAACATAAATAAGTCTCACAGAGATTTTTTGTACTGCAAGTGTTTTTGCATTCCCTTTTTAAAATCAAAGCGTAAAGGGTGCTCGACATTTTGCATGCAAAATTAAAAACAAAAGTCAATCATTTTTTTAGTTTTTAATGATAATGTAAACAAGAGATGTTTGTAAAACATGTATGCCCCCCGACTTGCAGCCAAATTGTGAATATGTGCAATTGTTAAGAATTTTTTTAATATGCAATCCCAAGCGAGGACCCATATATGGTATCTATGTATGAAGTTTCATTAAAATATCTCGATGCATTCTCAAGTTATTGAGCAGAAACCGTTTTTCTATTTTTAGTAATGGTGACCTTGACCCCACCCACCCCATATAAAATCCCAAGAGAGGTCTCAATATAAGGTATCTATGTATGAAGTTTCATTAAAATATCTCGATGCGTTCTCAAGTTATTGAGCGGAGACCGTTTTTCTATTTTTAGTAACGGTGACCTTGACCCCACCCACCCCATATGCAATCCCAAGCAAGGACTCAATATAAGGTATATATGTATTAGGTTTCATTAAAATATCTTGATGCTTTCTCAAGTTTTTGAGTGGAAACCGTTTTTCTATTATTAGTAATGGTGACCTTGACCGCACCCACCCCATATGCAATCCCAAGCGAGGTCTCGATATAAGGTATCTATGTATAAAGTTTCATTAAAATATCTTGATGCGTTCTCAAGTTACTGAGCGGAGACCATTTTTCTATTTTAAGCAACGTTGACTTTGACCTGTTGACCTCAAACTTTATAGGCGTCTTCCTTTCCTCCCAAGTAACCAGCATACCAACTTTCAGGATCGTAGGACAAAGCGTTCTCTAGATATCATGCAGAAACGAAATGGTCTACGGACAGACCGACCATCGACGGAAGGACGGACGGACAGGTGCAAAGCAATATACCCCCTCTTCTTCAAAGGGGTGCATAAAAAAAGACATTACAACAACTATTAAAGTATAGTTAAGGTATACACTACAAAAACTACTCAAAAAATTTAAGTTAAGTTAAAGTATACACCTCACAATTGCAATCAATATTATCAAATTAAAATACAAACTTTATTTAAAAACAATTCTGGTTTAGCGAAGGCTTTCCATAAATGCTGAAAAGGATTTCCATTTAAAAAAACGTGTTTAATACACATTAAATACGTCAGTAATCAACATTAAATATGTCAGTAATCAAACAACGAACTCATTTAATTATTTATTTCTGAATATTCAATGAAGCTAGATAATCAGATAAAATGACAGATTTTTTATAGGTTTAAAAGCTAAGAAATGTTTATTTGAATAACAATACTGAATTGTTAACATTGTCCATTTAGCTGACACAAGTTTTTCAAATTACAAAGCATAATAATTTCTGTGCTTTGTTGCTGCAGTATAATTACATCATTCAGAAATTTTTCACTCATTTTTTTATCTAAAACGTTAATGTATTAAGTAATTACGCTACCAAATTTATTCGCTTGCCACACAGACCTTTTAAATAATTAAGGTACTTCTAATTCAAGATTTTATCGATAATGACAACCGATTTTTAAGTGGTTACGAAATGGTTACGAAATGACCAATCGATGTTTATGAAATAACCGAAAATTAATGGTTACAAAATGGTTATGGTACGAAATGACCCTAAACCGTTTGATTTTTTTAAGCAAAATGACATGAACACGATTATCCTCTGTATATTAAAACTAACCTTTCCAATTTCAATTATGCATACGAATTACCATTATGTACTTGACCTTCTAACCATAATGTCACTTGCACTTAGTTGCATTTAAAGTAAGAAAACACTAAATTAGTTAATCTTCAATGCAAATTTATGACAGTTTACATTATAAACAGATCTGACAAAGCACACGGATGAAGCTTATTTAATATCAAATCTGCAATCTATATCTATAAATGGTAACAATCTAAGTGATTTAAATAAACATACCTGCAGAAATGGACGAAATTTACTTCCTAGTTTTCAAACGGTGTCGCAGTAAAATTCACTCAGGTCAGAATCAATGTTTTCCAAAATGGATTTGATCAACACATTGTCAATTAAAATAAATAAAATGAACATAACTTTTAAAAATTTACATGTCTTTTATAAATATATCAAACGCTTAGTTTTTCAATTATAACAATACTGATGTATTTCTATCAATAATGACACTGTATTTTTATCATTTGAATAAAGCAAGTTGACTCTGACCTAACTTTGGGTGACCGAACGTTTCGCTCCAAGATGTTTTCTCCCTAGCCTTTTCGTACTTGAACAATTCGCCACAAGATAAAATTAATGTCCATATGTAAAGTTCAAGTGAAAACTATATTTTATGATTTTTGGTGTAACATTCCTAAAATCAAGAAATTCACTGACATTATTGTATTTGTCTGTAGAGGACTTTATGTGCCGCTATATAGAAATGCATTCTGAAAAATCTTATTGTTATCTTTATGTTATCTTATAAAAACATAATTTTTTCTAGCCCTTAAGGGCCCAATGGGCCGCATGCGCCTCACAGGCGACATTATTGACATAATATTCCACATTGACATATGCCCAGGAAATCGGTTTGGATGTGTTTCTATAAAACTGCTGCGTGTGCTTTTAAAATTCGGGCATCCTATGACGTTAAGACTGTGTGCATTTATTAAGGAATACCACGTGCTTAAATCTACAAAGGAGAACGAGTAAATTCTACTTGGCAGTCCAGAAGTCGCCTGTGGCTTCACAATTTGCGGCCCATGTTTTTTTTAAAATGATTTGTGAGTTGATTTAAGCAACACAATTCCTGTCAATGAATATAATATACACTCAACAAAAGTTATAATGCACCAAATGGAAATTGTTGATTTTTCTTTATTTATAAGATTTTCAGCTCTGCCATTGTAAACATGAAATTCTTTCGTATTTTTTCCAATATTTTGGTACGAGCACATGCATGTGTAACTTCTTACAAATAAAGAAAATACAATTTCCATTTGGTGTGTTATAACTTTTGTTGAGTGTATTGGTAACGTCAGCTTCAATGCCAGTTATTTCAGACATGATTTCGCATTTGAGGTCTGTCTTGCAGGTAAACACGTCCCATCGAGTCTTACCAGCCTGCATTGTTATCCTAATTCTAGCTCTTTAAATCGCACACAACCTGTTGGGATTTTTGCTTTGTACCGCAATAGCTCAATACATACAATGGGCCGAGTATTCATACATGTTTATTATGTTTCTGTTTTCAAATGACAGTGATGACCCGTAACAGAACTTATATGTACATATGAAGCGTGTCGTGGGAAAATCGGGCTTAATGCATGTGCGTAGTGTTGTCCCGGATTAGCCTGTGTAGTCTGCACAGGCTAATCCAGGATGACACTTCGCTTTTATTGTATTTTCTGTTTTTAGGAAGTCTCTTCTAAACATAACTCCACTATAGGCGGAAAGTGCCGTCCCAGATCAGCCTTTGCAGACTGCACAAGCTAATCCAGGATGACACTTTACACACATGCATTAAGCCCTGATTTCCCACGACACGCCTCATATGTAATTTTTTCTGTGCTCATGGGCACATAGTAAAGCAACTTTCTTAGAAATTAAGGCGCCACAGCTGAATTAAGAAATAATAGTAGAACAAAAGTAAGGCATAACGAGAACTCTTCACATCACGGTTTTCTTCTTATTTTAATCTCACTACAATATTTAACCATGCAAATACATGATACACATGAAGACATACATTATTGTTGAGACTGACACTATTTTTTCTTAGTTCATTACCTTGTGAACTAAAGCTACTATCTCTAAAGCAATTCCTGTTTCATTTTTTTTACTATTTGGTATTTCATACTAAATATTACCAGCAAAAGCAATGGTCTAAGAAAACTGCTATTATAGTAAAAAAATTTACTACATATGACACTCTATCTACTGTGCCTATTTGCAAGTTTGACACTGCAGACGATGGAAACTGATACAAAAAAATATACAACAATATTATACAAATGTGAACACATATAGGATGCTTATGTAAGCAATTATAAAGTTCAATAATACATAGTACCATACAAAACACATACTTGGTAATTGCCACAACAAATACACAGAAAGATAATGTCTTCACACTTCATAGTGAATCACACACATACACACCCCATATACACAGAGTGGACATAAAGCTAAACAAATAACTTACACATGCCTCAACACAATTATTATGATTTGAATCTGGAGAATATGCCACATATATACAAATGTAATATATCTTGTATAGCTCGGAAACATTAGCCGGACACTCTATTAGCATAAATTACGCGATTATTGTTTTCTTTATTTATACTTGGTTTTGTTCGTGCATGAGTTTCACGAGTTAAATTTTACTTTAACAGTATATTCAGTGGGATACTCTTTCATCGATTTAACTCGATTACAGTACGGAAACTAATTCATCGTAACAGTATTTTAACATATTCATGCATAAAGGTCAGTGTCAAGTTAATGTTTTCAAGCTATATGTTGTCACCATTAGAAAACAAAATGAACTGGTCTTGATACATGTAAAAAAAACAACATGAAACTGGTGATTCCCACTTTAGTTCCAATTTTATAGTTTCCATGGTAACTGTGTATTTCATGCATCCAAATATTAAATAATTCCAATTTAACTACAATTTAAGTATGTGCAAATTGTTTATTTAAAAGCATTTACCTAAGTTCAGTTTTAAGTGTTCTTCAGATAAACCATATCACAAAATGTATGATGGACAATTCAAAATATTGTATTTTTGTTATTAAATAGAATTTACCACATTACACATTATTGCACACCTCTTATACATACATATTTTCATACAAGTTCTAATTCACCTATTCAGCACAACTGCAGGTTCACAAACATCTTTTTCAAGACATATCAACAACAGAAAACCGTAGAAAACATCTGTAGAGAACTACCTAATTATTGATACACACAACGATTTGCCTAAATACAAATAGATGAAGCAATGCAACTACATTTGAATTGTCCTCAACAACATTCAATTTTGTTGTGCAGAAAATTTCTCCCCTTCTTAATACACTGATAAATGCCATTATATCATTCATTATCAATGACATCTGTCGAACATTCTCTCCTTTGTATACACAATAAGTTTTGTCCAAATAAAAATACACAGATCAATGCAAGTACATCATTCATTCTCAATAACTGGGGCTTGTTCTTGTTTCTGTTCCTCGTCACCATTTTGTTGTAGTTGGGTTGTCCCATTGTCAGAAACTTTTACAGGGGAGTCAGCCTTCTCATCAGATGATCCCCCTGCAAGTACAAAAAAATAGACTCTTCTTAAAACAACTGCATGAAATGTTTCGATATTGTACCTTTTTTATCTATGCATTTCAGCTATTCATACAAATATGAAATACGAAAATGAAGAGGAAAAGTTAAGTTAAAGTTTTGTGTTTTACAGTTTTAGGCTAGCTTTTAAGTTGAATATATGACAAGTATGACTGTATGGTTTATCATAGGCACATTTCTGCATATTTTGTAACAGTTATTAAAAAGACCAGACAACTGTGTGCATCTGCTAGTAAGCATGCATGTAAATGTTTACCATGCATTGACAAAAATACAAATGTGTTTAAACAGTATGGAAATTCAATGGCAATAAAAAACATCTATTTCCCTATAATGTCTACAATGCAATTTTCAAGTCATCAAACTAAGAAACATAATCCAAATCAACTTATTATACTGGGCAAAAAGAGAAATATGGTACTTTTACTATAGCAACAACACTAATAGCAAACATCATAAACTAAAAAAGAACAATAAATAGTTAACACATTCACAGCAATTCAGAACCTGCAAAAGGACGTTTGTAAAATACTGGTACCGGTACATTAGATTGTTGATATATAGTCTTGTCCTTCAATGGGATGGATAAGTGGTTTTCATGGCATCCATATTAGTATAAACCTATTTATTTTAGCTCAATTGCATCGAAAGCCTTAGGCTTTTTTTTTTTTTTTTTTTATGGAGACACTCTCGAGTGCATTTCCTGGGAAGAACCAGTACTTGGTGTCTTTGGAAAGATCCCGAGAACGCTCCCAAGTGGGGATCGCACCCGGGACCAGAACAGTTACAGAACAGTTTACTGTAATGTTAATTAAGTGCCATGTAAAACAGATAGGTTTTGCATGTAACTGTTGTAAGTCCATAGTCTTTGGGTCACGAGAGGTGGTCACCCATTTAAAAGGACCATGTATGATGTCAATAACGCAGTTGAACCATGAGACATGATATTGTTCCTTTTGTTTTACTAAACCATAAACAGAAGTACTTTTATGAAAAAATATACCCTATAACCTGTATCATTCACAACTTGTTTGTTGCTTTGATGACATCATGAATGTCGATGTTGTAGTTTCTTTTTCGTCATGTTAATGCAATCTTCATTACTGAAATCTTATAATTGTTCTTAAATGATGTTCCCAAGATCTTTATGATTTTATGATGTATTTTGAACACTTTTCTACTAATATCTCCTAGTTCTAGCAAAAAAGACACACAGGTTACATGCAAATAATCAGAAACAAGAAGAAAATAATGAATCCAACTCTATATGTAACACAACTGCAAAAGGGGTAAGTTATTGGTGTCTACTGAACCAGTAAAATGGGAATTACTGAACAAAAGCATTCACAACACTTTTAAAACATGTAATCCAATGCTGTAACACTGAACAATATGGAAACCGACTGCATAACGCCAGGTTTTCACCATGCAGAATGCCTGAATAGGCCAAACTCTTCACCTGTCTCCTTGATAGAACTTAATAGGGATAGGATCTGGATGAATTAACTGAAACAAATAAAACAGGATTACAAGACAATGGGCCAACAGTATTTCCATCCTGAGACGACACATTTGCATTATACAAATGCAATTCATGTACTATTGTTCATATTCGGAAACTAAGACCACGTGAACATCCTAGTCTTGTGTATGTTTATGAGATTAACAGTTTCGGCGACGCAAAATATACTATGATTCAATTTTTATATAAAAAGTATGACACAAAATAATAATGTTGAGTATGACAAAAAATAATTTTTTGGATTATGAACTTAATATTGAGGCAAATTGTATTGGTGTCTAATCAGCTAACAATGACCAGTCAAAAAGAAATTGGAGTCAAATAACATCAGAAAGCTAACGCTGTAAGATGTACATGTAAACCACACATGCCACCAAAATTGGAGCAAAAGGCCTTTGATGTTGGTCATTTACCAACTATGATGTTTACAAAAAGAATTGCAAAAATTTGAATAAAGAAATCTTTTGTAAAACTTGTGCAAAAAGATGAAAGAGAAAAGGTCAACACATCTGGTAGTACAATCATGACAGCTTGAAAGGCATAGATCTTGGTGCTGACAAGAAAATTGCATAGTAGATCACTATATAAACATTGAACAAAATTAGTGCATGACAGATCAAAGTAATGATGTATTGATTTTATACAAGTGAAATTTCTTAATAGAAAATGATAACATCATGCAGTCAATATAAACTAAACACAAAATGATACACAAATATTACAAGGCAACTACAACTATAGAGTGATGCTTGGCAACTGATGCATGCTACAGCTAAAACATGTCCACTTGTAAATTTAAATTCAGTTTGGTACCGATAATATGTTGATTTAAATTTAAAGTATCAGTAGGCAGTTACATATGATATTTATATTTATGTGAATACCAATAAATAATTAATTTTATAAAAATACTAAAACAAATAGTTCAATATATAATTGTATTTTCCCACCCGCAAAAGGAATTAAACATGAACATTCCAAGCTCAGTTGCCTAGTGACCATTATGATGTTGCATACAGATCACCCGTTACCTAGCAACCAGTCCCAATTTGCAAGGAGAGGTGAAGGTCAGATAGGCAAACAATGAGATTTCAGACTCAAAAGCAAAGATAGAAATTTAACAAAATAGCTTCTAATGAATTTTAAAGGGAATCCAACAACTGAATAAAAAGTAAAACAATATTGCTCAGAAACTACTAACAATTGTTTATGTAAGGTCCAACAAATAAGCAGAACAGTTATGATACGTAATTTAGTTTTTCCCTAACATCATAATTTACCAAGAAATACTTTCTGTAACAAAATGGAGAAGAGACACAAGTCAAACGTGATGCTCACACACTGAAGACAATGATGATAAAAGGAAAGATTTTAAATAACCACAACAATGCATTCAAACAATTTGCCTAATCATATTAAACACATTCTAAATAGGCAAAGATCAACATAAAGGACTGAAGATATAACAGCCCAATAACATGTTAAAAAAACAACAACTACTTCAATATTATTAAGGTTGTTAAAGATTCGTGCAATTGTTCATTATCAGCTTTATGAGGATACCAAAACAAAATAAATCTACGCCTAATGCCCAAATAGGTATAACTGGGGACTATGGCAATGTTGTTAGACGGGGAATTCAAACTTGTCAACCATGCTGCTAAACTGAGTGGTCTTAGTAGAAACAAAAGGAACAAAATCATTCTACACTCAACTCTCCTTGCTTCGCATGCCAGCTTGGACCCACATTCCAACAGTATCCTTACATTCTTTTATCTTGCGCACGGCTCCTCCCTTTGACTTAACCTTATTGGCTGCTTTGGGCGAGTGGCTGTCAGAGCCAGGGGTGCCCGGGGAAGGCCCGGGGCTCAAGCCCGAGCCAACAAACCCGCCCGTGTCCAGCCCACTACCCCCAGCACACATTTTACTGCGGTTATTCACGTGCTGGGAGTAGGAACCGGAGTGGCGGAACTTTTTCCCGCACAGGGAACACTCGTATGGTCGTTCACCGGAGTGAAGACGCGAGTGCTCCAGTAAATGGTGCTTCAATTTGAATGCCTTGTCACATATCTCACATTTAAATGGCCTAGGCTGGCCATCATCTTTCACTGAAAAGTAACCATGACAACTCCACATTGAAATATGTTGTGATGGTAAAATGATTACACAACATATAATAAACATATAATGATAGCATAATTATGTCTATATATATGTTGTGATGGTAAAATGATTACACAACATATAATAAACATATAATGATAGCATAATTATGTCTATCACACAGGGTTGGTCGCTTAGCACTATGAGTCAAACTACCAGCAAACAACACAGGGCTTACTCTGCCATTTGACAACTTAGCCACTCACTACAACTTGAAATATTTGGCTAAAGAAAAATTCCATTTTCGTCATAATACCCTATACAATACCCAAACTTAGTAGTATCTTAATGTAGTACTGCAAATTTGGCTAAAGAAAATTTTTAGCCAGGGGAAGCCCTGCAACATGAACAAGTCAAACTAAACAGTAAACATTAGCATGCTGATAAAATGGGCTATAGCAATAGCACAATACAGGTGAAATTGGACTAAACAGGGTCCATTTTATCACATTGGCAAGAATTCAGACATACCTCAAACAGCAATGATACTGGTATTAGTTGAAATAAAATATACAACAATAATACAATAAATATACATGTAGTTAAAACAAGCAAATTTATACATGTACAAGCTATTGTGTTTGACAATCAGCCAAGATCACAACAGTTAACAAGATTCTGTGTTTGATAAACACACATGCCCTCCATTGGTGCTGGATAGCCCATTTCTTAGTCCAAATTAGGTCAAGGTCAAAGTGAGGTTGGGTGATATGGGTGGATTGGGGATAGTCATAAGCAACAACTGTGTAAGTATCTAAGTTTTGTAGCAAGCAGTGTTGGTGCTAGACGAAACGGTAAAATCTAGTTAACCAAGAACAGCCCATTTGAATTATTCCAAGTGCAAATTAGGTCAAGGTCAAGGTGCGGTTGGGAGATATGGGTGGATTGGGAACGTTCATAAGTAGCAACTGTGTAAATATCTAAGTGTTGTTGCAAGCGGTGTTGGCGCTAGACGAAACGGTAAAATTTAGTTAACCAATAAACAGCCCATTTGAATTATTCTGAGTGAAAATTAGGTCAAGTTCAAGGTCAAAGTGAGGATGGGTGATATGGGTGGATAGGGAATGGTCATAAGCAACAACTGTGTAAGTATCCAAGTGTTGTAGTAAGCGGTTTTGGTGCTAGACAAAACAGTAAAATCTACTGAACCTTGTCATGGACGGAAGGACGGATGGACAGGACGATCACTATATGCCTCCAGCATCAAGATGCTGGGGGCATAAAAAAGCAAAACAAACAAAAACAAAACAAAACACTAAGACAACAAATTTATTCATTCACACAAATTTAGTATTACATAAAAGAAGGTTATCTAAGTCTCTAGATATATTGCAGAGCGTAAGATGGTCTGCTATTTGTCATTCATTAGTTTGGACAAGTGAAGACTGCAAGGTACTTGCCTGCCTTCTTCAAACAAATTCTTAATATCATGATTTACATTACATGACTGTGTAATATTGCCTGTAACCATCTTGATTAAAAACTACCAGTGCTTCACAAATCTTATTTCCTAAATGAAGCAATACAACTTACAACAACAGACACACCGCGAGAATAAACAAACAACAACATACAACAAAACACATATGAATAACACACATGAATACAAGTTCATAATGGCATCACATGACTGCAGCACATTCAAAGTGCACTGTGACATGGGCAGCTTTCACACATCATTACTTAAGCATTTCTAAAGCTAACAGATCCATACTCACACTAGTAAAAGTTAGTGACATAGCCTGGCAAGTAGATGGACGGCAAATAATACACTTAGGACAAAGTTGTAATTGTTATGCTTCAATATAAACCTGTTTTCAGAAACAAATGGCTGATTTTATCGAAGTTGCTACTGTGTGATCGTTAAGTACCGGGTACTTCATCCTTTATTCTTTCACCAAGTTACTGTTTTATTGTCGTAGTCCAAAAACTGGTGGAAAACAATACAATTATATAAATATAAAAGATAATGAAAGTCATAATTAAATGCTTCATCAAAAGATCTTCATATGTTTTTTATATGTAATATATTCTATTGTTCAAAATGATGAACTAATTTCAGAACTTAAGGCTAAGAAATTGCTATATTAGCTGAAGATGTTAGTACTAGTTGCTATGAAGAACCACTAAGACAATTTAGTCAAACAAAACTAAAACTGCTACTTCTTATATATGGAGAAAAAAAAACTCCTCTCTATACCATGTACAACCAACAATTTCACTGTTGTTTGAGAAAAAACATGCACAAATGGAAACAGCATTTAATTTCACATTTTGAAAATGAAACAGAATGTGTGAAAACTCGAAAATGAATTCACATCAAAGCTAAATGAAGTAACAAAGAGCATATGTTAGTTTTTATTTTAAGCTGTTCGTTACACTAACATATGCCCTGAATGTTCAGGAAATATTTTTTTTTTAAATACTGAATAAACCAAATGAATCTGAGAAGAATAAAGAATTGGAAACACTGAAACTGTAATTATTTCAAAATGAGTAAAATGACTAAAATATTCCTGAAGTAATTATAAAAACACTTAAGTAGAAACACTGCAAACATACATACATGACGGAAATATAATAATTTTTAAGAATAAATAATTAACCTAGGTGTTACTATGTATGCAGCATCTGTGCTTGAACTCATTAAGATGCATACCGTCAAAGCAGCTAAAATAAATCACAAATAGATAAGTTGATTACTTATATAATTCCATTGTTCTTGTTTTTGTTTTTTTGTTGCTGTTTTTGTTTCATGTCTCGGTATAACTATTTGAGTTATACTGCTTATTCTATGTGTAACCAATGTTTTAACTGCCTAACTGTCTCGGTATAACTATTTGATTTATACTGCTTATTCTATGTGTAACCAATGTTTTAACTGCCTAACTGTCTCGGTATAACTATTTGATTTATACTGCTTATTCTATGTGTAACCAATGTTTTAACTGCCTAACTGTCTCGGTATAACTATTTGAGTTATACTGCTTATTCTATGTGTAACCAATGTTTTAACTGCCTAACTGTCTCGGTATAACTATTTGAGTTATACTGCTTATTCTATGTGTAACCAATGTTTTAACTGCCTAACTGCCTCGGTATAACTATTTGAGTTATACTGCTTATTCTATGTGTAACCAATGTTTTAACTGCCTAACTGCCTCGGTATAACTATTTGAGTTATACTGCTTATTCTATGTGTAACCAATGTTTTAACTGCCTAACTGCCAAAGAAAGACCTCCTGAGTGAACCACTAATTATAACCTGGGCCCATATCCACAAAACTCCTTAGTAAAATCTTTAGTAAATATCTTAAAATCATAAAGTTCCTTAAGTCAGTGTCTGCTTGATTTAAACTTTATTTTGCATTTCACTATTTTATTCTGGAAAAGAATCAACAGATGCTTCTTTTTTACCATATTTCTTATATAAAATAATGATTGTCACTTGGAAAATTTAAGTAGAACTTGAGTTAAGATTTTCCTTAGAAGCTTTGTGGATATGGCCCCTGGACCAGTGTTTACAGAGCTCCTAAGGAACATGTTAACATAGGTCGTGTGGATATGGCCCCTGGACCAGTGTTTACAGAGCTCCTAAGGAACATGTTAACATAGGTCGTGTGGATATGGCCCCTGGACCAGTGTTTACAGAGCTCCTAAGGAACATGTTAACATAGGTCGTGTGGATATGGCCCCTGGACCAGTGTTTACAGAGCTCCTAAGGAACATGTTAACATAGGTCGTGTGGATATGGCCCCTGGACCAGTGTTTACAGAGCTCCTAAGGAACATGTTAACATAGGTCGCACTTAGGCGGAAATGACAAATTGAATGTTCTGTGTGAAATGCAATAATTTGTAATCAAAAATGCGTAAATCAAAAACATCGTGTTCAATACTAGCTTAATATAATTATCTTGGTGTAAAAAAAATCTTCCTGTAAAACACCTGCAGACTAATAGAATGTCATGATTTCAAGAAATGTTCTTGAGTTTATCCTAAGGGCCATTCCAGGAAAAAAGGTGATGAGGGGATGGAATGCTGATGTATTAAAATTTGGTGGATGGGGGGGGGTAATAGAGGGGATAAAACAGATTATCAATGACTTGAAAAAAAATTAAGTTAAGTTGGTGGTACCCCATTTTTGGACTGGCGTTCCGACCCCCCTCCCCCCTCCCATCACCTTTTTTCCTGGAACAGCCCTAAGGAGCTTCGTGAATACTGGCCATAGTCAATATTAGATAAATGTCATCATGAGCATAAAACAAAGATGCTGCAACACCATGTGATAAGTGTGAGACAACCAGCATCAACAAACCTATAGTTGTACCTTTTCTGATGGAGTTGCCTGCGGCAGCATCGTCCGTCTCAATGGTATCCTCAGATCTGAAAACAACCAGAACCATTAAGTAATGGTGGATGAAATCGACTTCATAGAGTGCAGTTCAAAAAAAATGTTCAGAATCATCATCAGGGGTTAAATTACACTGACAATACACAAATTCCATTAAAAAAATTTGAAAATCAAGTTGAAGGGAATCTTGTATTGAGTATTTTTATATGTTAATATATAGTGTAACAATATGGGACAATCAGATTTGTCTACTTTAGACAGGATTCCAGTTTACAGATGATGCATTTATGATGGTTTTTACTGTTCTTTAACAAGTATTTAACATTGTCAGCAACAGTTCACAACTTCATAACCAAACTGTATTGGGGTCAGTTACAAGTATACTGTATACTAACAAGGATGCAAGTTGGTCATTAATAGTGCATAAACAGATAACCTAATTGCACTGGAAACAGTTATACTGACTGTATATCAATGACATACCGGTACATGTAGCTTGGTCAGTAATGTTAATAGTAATATACACTACAACAAGAGGGCTTTTTCATATTGCAAGTAATGTAAACAATTTTATCAATCTTTAACATTTCGCAGAATCACAACTGTACTGGGGCCCGTGATATGCTAAAATAAACAAGGATGTAGCGTTGTAAGTAGTAGTTCACAAGTTCATTACTTAACTGTACAGGGGCCAGTGTACCTGGTAGAATGATGTGTATCGTCCCTCCCTATCAATGTAACATTGTCAGTAATGGTTTATTGAATCCTGTACCTGGTAGAGTGCTGGGTGTCATCGCCTCCCATCTGCTCGGCCTGCTGGATTGCTTCGAGGTCGTCATACTCCTGGGTCCCCACACTGTCGTCGTCTTCCTCGCCCTCACCCCCCTCATCACACTGGAAATCAGCAACAGCATCACCATAGTAAAACTACAGTATCACCATAGTAACCAACAGTATCACCATAGTAAACAACAGTACCACCATAATAATCAACAGCATCACCCTAGGGATCAACAAAATCACTGTAGTAATAAACAGCATCACCCTAGCGATCAACAGAATCACTGTAGTAATCAACAGCATCACCCTAGCGATCAACAGAATCACTGTAGTAATCAACAGCATCACCCTAGCGATCAATAGAATCACTGTAGTAATCAACAGCATCGCCCTAGCGATCAATAGAATCACTGTAGTAATCAACAGCATCACCCTAGCGATCAATAGAATCACTGTAGTAATCAACAGCATCACCCTAGCGATCAATAGAATCACTGTAGTAATCAACAGCATCACCCTAGCGATCAATAGAATCACTGTAATAATCAACAGCATCGCCCTAGCGATCAACAGAATCACTGTAGTAATCAACAGCATCACCCTAGCGATCAACAGAATCACTGTAGTAATCAACAGCATCACCCTAGCGATCAATAGAATCACTGTAGTAATCAACAGCATCACCCTAGCGATCAACAGAATCACTGTAGTAATCAACAGCATCACCTAGCGATCAACAGAATCACTGTAGTAATCAAACGCATCACCCTAGCGATCAATAGAATCACTGTAGTAATCAACAGCATCACCCTAGCGATCAATAGAATCACTGTAGTAATCAACAGCATCGCCCTAGCGATCAACAGAATCACTGTAGTAATCAACAGCATCACCCTAGCGATCAACAGAATCACTGTAGTAATCAACAGCATCACCACAGTTTTCAACAGTTCACTTTCACACTGTGCATGAGCATCACATAAACATAAAATCATAACATTAACATAAAATCATTACAGAGATTATCATCTTTTTCAGCGTAAGAACTGCCAGCTGTCGAAAACTTATACTAGTAATATACTAGAACATGTACATAAGGACTTATATTAGCACTACCAGTAACCAATATAGCCGATAGCTATGAAAATATCTAAAACTAAGGATATTTTCATGTTTTCTGGGGAAAATATTTCAAAATTATAGGTATTTGTTCATATTCAACATTGTTGGCAACTGATTTTTATTTCTTTATGCTAACCCAGCAACTGATATAAACAAAATACATGCTATTGATACAAGTTACCTCATTTCCCGGCAAAGAGCCCACGTCTGCCTCACTGAGATTCTGACCATTAACTGGAGGGTTGGCAGCTCCTGCAGCCCCAAATTGGGGCTTGGGAATGTACGGAACAGGGGGCAGCACCTGAACATGGCAGAAAATCTGATATTACAATAACAGGGTTGCCACTTAGTTGAGAAAAAGAAATTCCCTGACTATTCACTGACTTTCCCCTTACTAAATTATACTTTTCACTGACCAATAACACAATTTTTTTTTCGGCATCCTCCTCCTATACAGCCGTCCCATCCAATGTTTTATATTTATTTTGTTTCAGATATATAAAACTTTCATTAACAAATAGCAAAAATACCAAAAATATATTAGTGTAAATATTATAAATATTAAACTAGAATTGTCACATGAGTGACGGATATACCCCACAATATGGCCTTGTCACAAAACTATGGCATCCATTCAAAAGAAATGGACAGAAAGAATGCTTTAATTTGTGAATGGTAATCAGTGTATTTGGAAAAATTTAATTTCAATAGGAGCCATAACTCTGTCAACATTTAGTGGTTTGTAACCAAAGTTGAACTTGATCTGTATTTTATGTTGTTACACCTACATGTATGTACCAAAAATAAGTTTAATGTAAAGCCTTTCATGAGTTATTGTCAATGTTTTTCTGGAATTTAAGTCAAAAAGGGGGGCCATAACTGTGTCAAAATTTAGTGGTTTGTAACCAAAGTCCAACTTGACCTGTATTTTATGATGCTACACATGTGTACCAATAATTATTAAAAAATGTCAAGCCATTGTTGAGTAATTGTCAGGAAACCATGTTTTTAGGGAATTTTAGTCAAATAAAGGGCCATTAATATGTCAAAATTTAGTGGTTTGTAACCAAAGTCGAACTTGACCCGTATTTTTTGATGCTACACATGTATACCAAGAATTATTGGAATATGTCAAGCCAATCTTGAGTTATCGTCCGAAAATCATGTTTTTCGGGAATTTTAAGTCAAAAAGGAACCATAACTCTGTCAAAATTTAGTGGTTTGTAACCAACATCGAACTTGACCTGTATTCTATGATGTTAAACATGTGTACCAAAAATTCTTTGAATATGTCACGCCTTTCTTGAGTTACAATCCGAAAACCATGTTGTTAGGGAATTTTAAGTTGAAAAGGGGCCATAACTCTGTCAAAATTTAGTGGTTTGTAACCAGCATTCACCTGTATTCTATGATGTTACACATGTGTACCAAAAATTATTTGAATATGTCAAGCCTTTCTTTAGTTATCATCTGGAAACCAAAAACCGACAGACCGACTGACCGACAAGCTCACTCCTACATACCCCCTAAACTTCGTTGGTGGGGTTATAATTAAATATCATAATGATGATATTAGTCAGTGACGATAATTTACTAGACTTGACTAGGCTATAAACACATATATATGTGCCTAAACATACAAACGTGCTTAGCATACAAACATGATTATCACCGAATAAATGTGGAAAACACCAGAATTATATTTAACTTAATAATGAGCGCATGACAAAAATGAATAACTCTGCTTCATGGGTGCTACTAGCATTTATAACCTTTACAAAGGCAGAAAGAATGTTTTTCACTGTATTCACCTTTGATACTAGTGCAAAATATTTTGTGCTTCTTTCCTTTGGCATGCATCCCCATATGTCCAAGCAAAACTCCACCACACATGCTTTTTGACATTTGTTGAGTCCTTTCTTACCCATACTGAAAACTCTTAAGTTTGACAACCAAGCATCATTAAGTATTGGTTGGTTACTCATGTTTGAAACTAAAATTTACCCATATCTATAGATCAATTTTTATTCATCTATTTGTAAGTGTAACCTTAAAATAGAAGCATGCATGTTTGATTTGTAAAATATAAAACCATTTCATCATCTGTTTGATATCTTATTGACTAATACACTGTAGAGTTAGGAAGCATGTGACTGCTCTGGAGGCAAGGGTTGCAAGGCCTTCCAGTCTTCAAAAGTTTAACGTTAACATAAACAAAATAGATTCAAACATCTGTATGTTTATACACAACCACACCAAAATATGTTTGGAAATACTTATAAATACTGCTTGGAGACTGTCATAGCCAATGAAGCTTTTTAACATTGACCCAGAATTTCATTTTTCCCTGACTTTTCCCTGACTTATTTAAAAATTGTATTTTTCACTGACCATTTTCCTGATTTCCCTGACAATTCATTGACCTTGAAAAAAAATTCATTTTTCCCTGACTTCAAGTTAAGTGGCAAACCCTGAATAATGAATAGCGAAAAACACAAAATACTGCTTTAAACCTGAAAATATTATCAGCAATTATTTCAAACAAATATTCTACCTTTTTAAAACTATACTGCCAGAAACATTTAAGCAAATACTGTAAAACCATTATTATTAGTGTGGTACAATTTTTCATGGATTTCGTGGGTAGACCTAACCACGAATTCAAGTCCCAACGAAATTTGATACATTTAGCATCCACAATATATCCAGTTGTACCGGTGCACTGTGATATATGTTTGAAGAAATATTTTAGGTAATTACAGTTAATATATTTATCAAAAATGCCAATTAATCACAACTAACGTAAAGAAGAAAATAAGGGGAAATTTAATTTTTCCACACCGCAGTATTTAAGGCTCTTTTTACGCGTTGTTATCTCTCGATCGGGCAACTAGAGTATCATTTTGCAGATATTGTTATAACAACACAAATGTCAATAAGATACCAATTAATGGTTGGGGTCAATAAGGGCACAGTTTAATTGTTCTGATTGAACAATGATCGGCTTCATAGTTATACCACTATACACGTGACTAATTGACACGTCGTCAGCGGAGATTTGCTGCACGACTACCTGTTGATTGGGGAAAATTAATTTCTGAAAGTTAATTTTAGCATTCACTTTTTTTTTTCCAAATGGTGAAATCCACGAAATCAAGTACCAACAAAAATTGTCGTTTTTAAAGAAACCACAAAATTTCATCCCGACGAATTTTCGTACATTTACAGTATTATGTTATTTCCAAGATATACAACTTTTATATCATAAACAAACCAAAAGAACATCAACAGTAAGAGCAATGTTTTTCACTGCATTTGGAATGAGATCAGATCTGGAATTTCACATCATTAAATCTTTACAACTGGGAGAATTCGAAGAAGGTATTTAATTAATAAATAACTAGTGTAATATTGGTTGAACTCCATATTAAAATGGTTTTCATCCATAGATATTTATGTCATGATTAACAACTTAGAATTTAACATTCACTATGAGTTTATGATGTGTCACTGCAGAATTAATTTTTTTTATTCAGTTGGGAAAAATGCACATTTTACAGGACCCTGTCAAAGAAACAAATCACTGACAATTGTTTAAAATGTAATAAAACCAGTCACACTGACTTCAGGCCCCTGCTGAGTGTTCATAGGCGGTACGGACTTTGCACCATTCTCCGTCTGCTTTTCCCCCGCTGCATTCACCTGCTCCTCCATCTTGCGACGTTCCTCGTCCAGTCGGCGTTGTTCTTCCTCCATCAATGCCTGCTTCTTCCTTTCCTCCTCCTGATGATAGAAAAGTTTAATAACCAAGAGGTATTAAAACTTCAATTGCATCAGCATAATTAACGTCCCATAATTTCAGGCTATAGTCTGCATCTTTCTTAGACCATCAACAATTGCTTTTTTTCTTTCCTTTTTCTGAATTTTTTTTTAATCTACAAGATACTAAAACTCCAAACTCCAATTACATCAGCATTTTTAACTTCTAATGGCCCTTTATTTCACAGTAAGGCTGAAATGCATTCGACATGACCCCAAGATTTAGAGGATCTGCAAGCCAGTTCACAAGCACAGGGAACTGCTGCTGGCAAGTCCTCCAGAGGGCTTGGTAAAGGTCATGGTTTCAACAAGACCAAGGGTGGTTCTCGCTGGGCCTACTGGAAGAGGCAGAACACCCTCAGTCTACGCTGAAAGCGTTAAAAATACTTTTTTCCATGTTTTCTTTTCTTTACAGTTTTTGCTGGGGCATACTACTTTTTGTATACAACAAGACAACATGTAATGATGTTCATAGCAGCCTTTAAAACAGCGTATTAACATTTTATGATTTACCATACTGTAGAACTGGTTTTATTCACGCGGGTTTTATTTTTGCTAAAATTTGAATAAATGTGTGACACACCTGAAAAGGTGTAGAAATGTGTGAAAATAACCTAGTGTTACTGCGCGTTGTCGTTTTTCACGCTTAGCCGTAACAATAACACTTGTGACGCTAGTTTAAAGAATTATATGTAAATTTATTATCAATTAATCATATATAGGATTAGTTGATCCAGTAAAAAAACATTCTTGTTCTTTCATGGTAGGATTACGCTAGTAGTAGTCGATATAAAATTTCCTATATGGTCAATCTATTTTCAGTTTTGAATTTGCGTCATGACGAAGACGGGAATTCATGCGCATGCGAATTAAAAAAAACTGATCATTTTGGGAGAAAAACGCGAAAATTCGTCCTCGCTAATTTAAAGCATTCTTCAGTAAATATGTGCATATAGGATGCCACCACATATAAGACGCTGCTAAAATTTGGGATCCTAATTTGCAAAAAAAGTCTCCATTATTCAAAGACTTTAAAACACATTTCCAACTGTCAATTTTGCATCCAAGGTGGAGTAAAATAAGAAACATAATGGAATAGCATGCTTGCCTGTTTAGCGAGGGTCTCTGTCTGTTTCTGGCGTAGTTCTTCCTTAGCCTTCACGATCATGCCTTGGAACATCTCATCTGATATTTGCGGCTTGTTCTCACACAGCTGAAAGAGGAGTTCCAACACTGGGCTAGCATACAGCAAACACTGTACGGTACCACATCCAAAAATGACAAGGTTACCAATACTCAAATAATGTTTCATCAACAATGTTTGTCATCAGATATGTATAAACACTTTGACAATGATAATATGGATATCTATATTAGCACTGACAAGGCCTGTATTCACCAACCATTCTTTGACTTGAGACCTAAAAATAAAGAATATGCGTGGAACTTTTGTGTTCTAAACACACTGTTAATTTATATCCTACCTCCCATTTACCATCTCTAATTGCAGAATTCTTTATTGAGAAAGATTAGTCAATGACACAAGTGACATTGGTACCCAGAATATTTGCGAAAGCACAAGTATTTTTTTAGTCAATAACCTTTATTCTTAATGCTAGACATAAGTTGGGCCCAGTAGACAAAATAGCAAATGGCTAGTAACATTATTGATTATGATTTGAAATTGAAGCATATTTTCACATTTCCTTATATTTCAAAATCATGGGGAATTTGCAAAATCGAACAATTTGGCTACCAATTTTTATTCTTAGTTCCAACCTTATATACAAAGAACCAAAATAATTATATAATATTTAACAAAATCTGAACTAGCATAAGGACATATCCGACATAAGCACCCAAATGTTGAAGACCATTACCTTCTGGTACTCTTCATGGAACTGCTCACTTCCCTCTGCAAACTTGCGCTTCTTTGACTTATGTCTCTCCTCAATGAGTTGCAGCTCAGCTTCCAACTTTGTCTACATACCATGTAAAAAACAAAATATAAACCTGGGCCCATATCCACAAAGCTCCTTAGTGAAAACTTAAGTTAATTTCTTAAAATCATAAAATTCCTTAAGTTTGTGGCAGGTTTATCTAAAGTTTACATTGTATTTTGTCTCAAATGGTTTTAATGTGGTATATAATCAACATACGATTCATATTTTACCATACTTCAAATGTATAATATTGATAATCATCAGAAAAATTGTATTTGAATTTTTCCCTGAAATGTGACTTAGGTTACAATTAGGAGCTTTGTGGATATGACCCCAGTTCTAGCATATTCAGTAGCCAAAATAGCCAACGGATTATATATTTTCTGCTATTATAAGAAAATGAGGTGCATTTCTGGCAAAAATGTTTCTAATGGAAAGGTATTTTTGTACATTTACAAAATTTAACTATCGGTACTTTTTTTTCATTTCTTGGCTTCAACCTTGAATAACTGGATATTAATTAAACATCAAAGAAAACATCTGGGCCCAGTTGCTGAAAACTTTAACGACCAGTTAAACTAAAAGCCTGTTAACTTTAGATCTAAATACAATTAATATTAGATGCAACTTTTTAATCAAACATGTTAAAATTGTTTGAGCATAACAATTTGTATAGAATAAACTAACAGTTTAATATTGTTATGTTTAATTTTACAGAAATATCTTCATCCGAATTTTAACACCTGTTAGCTTAATCGGCCTTTAAAGTTTTGAGCAACTCACCCCTGACTGCTGAGAATCCAATGACATTACACTAACATCCTCATCCTCAACATCATCAATGTGTGAACATCAAAATCTATAACACATTTGACATTTCTACAAAGAAAACATGCTGCATGTTAAAGCTGCACAAAAGGTGAACATTGCCAAATTCCGATTCTACAATAAAACGGTTATCATATTGTCTGTCTTAGCAATTGTTTATGTTAACTTTATAACCTACGTCACAAACATTTGGTTTGATGGATACTGTTTATTGCAAAAACAGAGATTCTTTATCTAGTGAGGCTTAGAAAGCCTGACACACAAGCATTGCCAACAAAATGATGCTATTAAACTCCTTGGTTTAGCTCTATCCCACAGTGCTGAAATAAAACAAAGTTTATTCAAAGGGGGTAGATTTTTCGTGAGTGCATGCCCAATCTTGGGGAAAAAACACATGCTTAAGCCTTTTGAGTTGAGAAATTCACAGTTTAAATTATTTCCTCCACCCTACCTGATGCATGGTAAGTGACTGGACCTGTTTCTTCAAAACACCCATACGACCTGTGGTGACGACAGTCCTGATATCGGGTACCACACTTTCACTGAGGATGTCGTTAATCAGGCGGTGATTGCGCAGGTATCTTGCATGGGCAATGTGCTTCACAGAGAAACCATCGTCTTGATCTGAAAGGGGAATGCTATAGTTCACATTTCATGTGATTCAAGAATTATTACCATATCAGTGCTCTGAGTATGGGTCGCAGGCCCTTAGTATTAGGGAATATTATCACACACAAAATTGGTAAAGGTAAACAAAAATGTCTTGTGTACAGTCAACGTTTGTGTTTTTTAACAACTTCTTTATTTAATATTAACAGCTGAATACGATTTCAAATGTCAACCCAAAATAGTAGGTGCTTTTTTTGCAATCTGAAAACACGGCCAATCATCATTTAGCATATCTTGGTAACCTACCACTGGCTGAATACAATTTCCTATTTCCTTTTGTTCACAGCTGAATATGACTTCAAAATTCACCCATTCTTTGCAAATTAACAACACTGCTAAATACATCACAATATTCAGAAACCTACCATCCTCATCCTCTGCTGGCTGAATACTGATTTTAGACCCTCTATCTTCTTGTTTGGACTGAAGGATACAATAAGTTTTATAACACATAGATTCATTTTAAATCCACATTCCTGAACTAACTAGATCAAAAATATAATGCAGGGCAAATTCATATTCTCAATTACCAGGGAGGAGTTCTAAAGTCACATTTCTTGTCAAGCAAAAGTTAACAATAGCTGTCTCAGGACAGTGCGCTCAACTATTCATACCTCTTTGTCAGAGTTATGGGCTTTGGTCAGTGATGTTACATAATGACCCCAGAAGACATGTATGAAGTTTCAAGTAAATATCTATAGTAATTACAGAGATGTGTACTTGCACGCAAACGTTACCCTGAATATTTCTGAGTACAAAGAGGCATAATTCTGCTAAAATGCAGGTCACAGTTATGGGCCTCAGCCCACCCAAGCACCCCTGCACAAGCAAGGTTTTACATCAACCTACCTCCCGTTTTCTCTTGGTCTCGGACTGGGCCAGTTTCTCCTCTTCCTCTTCCTGGGCTTGCTCAGCAGCCACTGCATCGGTAAAGAATGGTTTAACCGTAATGCAGAATGGTTCAACAATACTAAAAAATGGATGAATTATAATAGTGGTTAATCAGTAATAAAGAATGGTTAAATGGCACTAAAGAATGGTTGAATGATAACAAAGAATGGTTGAATTATAATAAAGAGTGGTTATGAAGTAATAAAGAATGGTTAACAGTAATACATAATGGTTAAATGGTACTAATGAATAGTTAAATAATATTAAGTATTGGTTGAATAATAATAAAGAGTGGTTAAACGGTCATAAAAGAATGGTTACACAGTAATAACAAAAGGTTAAACAATAATAAAGAATGTTCCAGCTATAATCAAGAATGGTTAAACAATAATAAATAATATTTCAACCATAATCAAGAATGGTTAAACCACAATAAATACTGGTTCAATGATGATAAAGAATGGTTTATAAACCATGCAATTATTTTGTCAACTAACTAGTGGTTACTTTGACATGTGTTTTTGACTGTAATCTTGTTCCAAGTCAAACTATAAATAACTTCAAACAAATCCGTGTTTAGACATTTGTTTTACTTACATCGACCCTTGGCAGCCACATATGCCTGGTAGGCTTGTGAGTTGTGGTAGTTCTTCATTGCCTCATTGTAGGATTGCTGTTACCATAGAAAAATAACAGTAGAAAGAGCTTACAATACAATGTATGGAGAAACATGGTGACAGCCTGACACTAGTACATACCAAATGAATTGGCCATTAGCCAAATTACCCAATGGCTACAAATACAAACTATCTGGTGAAACGTCTTTAGCTGCAACCATTTCTGTATAAAACTCACAACCACAGTGAAACTGATCGTGCTTTTAACAATGTTAGATAAAATTGGAAGGCAATATTGAGGCAAGAGGGAGCCCTGTTCATAAATACATGTATTGGCACATGTATTGGCACATGTATCTTACTGGGATGTGATTCCAGAAACTCTTCAAGGCAAGAAAATACCCTAACCTTTAACTCAAGGGTTCACCAAAACTCATAATTTCCAAACAGATCCTGAACATTTAATCACTATGGTATTAATTTAGAACGTTTTGCATTCAAAAGTTTAAAATTAGCTGAAAGCAGGAAAACTCACACCATTGGTTTAGGAATATTGAAAAATTTGTCCAACCACAGTTGTGACATGGTAATGGTGTCCATCTTGCGATCTACAGATTATTAGTTTAATCCCTACTCCGAAAGCATTCCACAATATTTCTCGAAAGACACCAACAACTGGTTCTACCCAGGAAATGGACTGAAGCGTGTATCTGACTTTCTACATAATGAAGCTAAACAAATAAATTTAATGCTGGGACTTCACCTTCTCCCTCTCATAGTCGTCCATGTGGACCTGCTTCTCTGCGTCACTGAGGTCGCGCCACATGGAGCCGATGATCTTGCCTATCTCCCATAGCTTCAGGTCCGGGTGATTGTTCTTTACTTCGTCCCAAACCTGCAACAGTGTCACTCAACGGCAATGTGTAACTTGAAACTGACACTTCTTCTTGTTGTGATAGCACTCATTCAAACTAGCAGTTTTGCCAATTAAGCCCAAAACTCTACCAGTATACCTGTTCTAATCTTCTCGATTGTAATTATGAGTCTTCAACCTAACCGTGTCAGTGTATTTTATATGTTAGCATTATCAGTAGTTAAATCTTCAGTAGCTACTAAAATTTCTACAATTATCTGAAAAGATACAAGTTTTCACATCAGCCACTAACATTATTTCAAAATGACGATTTAATTATTTGAGGTTATTTTCTTTTAAAAGTGCAGTAGACAAAAATATAATAATGAAATGGCATCTGTGAAAATGCTTCAATGGAAGCAAATTGAATACACAAACTTTGCACAAATAAAGGAAACAACTTGCTACAACACTAACATTTATAAAACGACTTTCAATTCGAATCTGTATGATTAATGCTGTCTAACAAAAATGGTTCTAATAATACCAGCTTAGTTTAATGCCATACAAAGCATACAATCAAACATTTAACATGCTACTATTTAAAACAGCCAATGTGGAACATTGGAAGGAAACTTACCTTTCTGCTGTATCTCATGTAAGGCATCAGGGGCTTATCTGGTGGCTTAGGGGGTTTTGGCAAACGTGAGTCGACCTGGAGTGCACAAAAGAGAACATGTCAAACTTCACCTTCAGTTGCACATGTGTATAAAGCAATTATTATTATTGAAATGTATCAATGCCAAATCAATGACAATGTTAAGTTAGTTACAATATAATTAACATACCGGTACTGTGCGCACAATTTAATGAAATCAATGCTATGTCTAATTAATATCAATAACAATAAAAATGTAGTGTAAACTTATAAAACCTCTAATTATAATAAATATACAATTGAACAAATGAAATCTAATTATTACATATGGAACTCAATTATTATGTTTTGAATAATTTTTGGACATTATAAATATTGATTGTGATACAACCATACATATTTTTAATGCTCTTTAAATTAAGCATATTTGTCTGATGTACTTACCACAGACTTGGAAGAGAAACTTGCTGATTTGCTATTCACTTTGACAGGATTAAAATTTGGATTTCCACTTCCTGATGACACAAATGGACTCGAACCCTGAAAAATTTACATTGCAAGGTAGGTTAAGAATATACATTGACACTTGTTTTAAGTACAGAAAAACAAGTCAAGGGTTATGCTTAGACAAATTACTCACTCTGTCACCACCTGGTGTGCCTCTCTCAGATCTTGATCGTGCTGAAACATAAACAAGATCAATGTAACTTATGGTATTCATAATACAAACTGACGAAATAGATTTAAAAACCTATATTTTTCACCAAGCAACTTGCCTTTCTTAAATGTCTGAAACAATACGTGCATTACCAATCAGAAAACTGTGTGTCTCCTTATCACAAATTTATTTAGCTTGTTTTATAATTATATTTTATTGAGTATTATAGTTATGCTGGTCAGAACTTTGAGGTAAAATAAATAATTAATAACTTACGTAGTGGAGGTGTCTGTGGCATATTTCTGAAAGCTGGTAATGCCATGGTGATACTTTTTCTGTGAACTGCTGAAAGAGAAGTTTGTACTGCTAAAATCTTGTGGACAATTTATGATGGTCCACCCAGTTTTCGTGGTACTAAGCTACATAATGAGTGGTGGAAAGTGTGTTATCTTGTTTCTTGATATTCATGAAAATATGATAATACAATCCTATTCACTTTTCTTGGTATCTTAAAAACATTCACAGTACTTTCCACATCATTGTTTATAACCAATGCATCAGGTCACCGGCACGGTCGGCCATTTTGATTGTGACGAAACAAACAAGTTTTCAAAATGCATTCAAACTGTCATAAATGGTCCAATATGCATTGGATTAAGTTTATCTCATGTTTCTTGCATTCAAACTGTCATAAATGGTCCAATTTGCCTTGGATTAAGTTTATCTCAGGTTGCTTGCGTCATCATTGAACAGTTATAAATACAGCGTTCATTCTCTGTAGTTTTAACACAAAATCATGAATGGAAACAAATGTGGAGCGATAAATTGGTAGATAAATTTTAGAAAATAATAGATGTAGAATCAAATTATTTAATAGTTTATTGCTCATTCCTATCTGTTTTAAGTGCATTTTCACATGTTAACAAAGAGCTGTTTAACTCTCAAACAACCACAACAAAAAATTTTAGTCAAGCGCGCAAGCGATGATGTAAGCGATGACAATGCAAAATGTCCCGAAAACTGCTTATGCCATAAAAACTGGATAGTCGACAATAAATGAAATGTCCATGTGAAATAGATCATGGGTGGTGACTTTGCAATTTTGTAATGCATAATATGTATATATTGATATATTTTTAACTAGATATGTCGCAGATACAGATGCCTCAACGATGCATGTTTGGACACAGAAAAAGGGTGTGTCGGCAAAACTAATTTTTGCCTTTACAAAGTTATTTTCATATAAATTCTAACATGGAAAAAATGAAAGGGCCATAATTATGCCAAAATTGGTCGCAGCCAAATTCCTTCCATTACTATCATCTACACATTAAGGTTCTTCAGCTGTGAAAGTCTGAGCGAAATCGGCCAAGCAGTTTAAAAGAAGTTGAGCAAATAAAATTCTATAGTGCGAAAAACAACAATGGGCCATAACTCTGCCAAAATTAGTCACAGCCAAAATTCCTTCCTTTACGATCATCTACACATTAAGGTTCTCCATCTGTGAAAGTTTGAGCGAAACAGGCCAGGCATTTCAAGAGGAGTTGAGCACACAAACTTCTATAGTGCTAAAAACAACAAAGGGCCATAATTCTGCCTAAATTGGTCTCAGCCAAAATTCCTTACTTTACAATCATCTACACATTACTGTAAAGTTCTTCAGCACTTAAAGTTTGAGCGAATTTGGCCCAGCAATTAGAGATGAGTTCAGCACATAAAATTATAGTAGAAAAACAAAAAAGGGCCATAATTCTGCCAAAATTCCTTCCTTTACGATCATCTACACATTAAGGTTTTTCAGCTGTGAAAGTTTGAGCGAAATCGGCCCAGCAGTTAAAGAGGAGTTGAGCACACAAGATTTCTAAACAAACGGACGGACAGACAAGTGCAACGCTTAATGTATGCCACTTTGTGGGAACATAAAAAGCACCTTAGACATCACATGTCACAAATGAACAACACGGATAATGGTCATACAACGGATGAACGGTACGAACTTCAAGGGTACGAAATATGAAAATTGCAAGCATTCATTTGTCCCGTATGTATGTACAATACGAATTCTTATAAAAAACGGACCATTGTGATCGAGGATGTACACAACGAAAATCGCAGGGTTTTTACAGAAGAAGAAAGACGTACACAATAAAATTTACCTTATTTAGATTTTTTGCAACAAAGAAAGCTCTTTTTAACTTAATTTACTATAAACACAAAGATGAAGAATAACGAGCAAGATTAGGCTACGCACCACTTATTCGTCAAGTGGGGCTAATTACCACTTGAACTTTAGTTTCTAAGACTGGTGGTAGTAGTAGTAATAGTAGTAGTAGAAGTAGTAGTGGTGGTGGTAGCAGCAGCAGTCGTAGTAGCAGCGCCAGCAGCAGTATTATGATTAGTGGATAGAAGGAAACAATCACTATTATAGTAGTAATTCTTCGTCTTCTTCTTCTTATTATTATTATTATCAGTAGTACCAGTAACAGCAACAGTGGTAGTGGTAGTAGCAGAAGTAGTTGTAGTAGTAGTAGTGGTGGTGGTGGTGGTAAACATCATGAACGTCATCATCATAACTGTTAGTAAGTAAAACAGCAGCAGTAGTACTAGTAGTTGTTGTGGTAGCAGCAACAACAGCAGTAGTAGTAGTAGTTGCAGCAGCAGCAGTTGTAATGGTAAGATAAATGTTGTATACAGTGTAGCATGACACTATGCACTGGACCATTCTTTCACCTGGTGTTACCAATGGAACCCTTTTGAGCAGGTTCATGTCTGTTAAGTCAGGACCAAGTGGCAATATGCAAGGATGAATGAGGTAACTAGATTAATCTTTTATTTCCTTTATAGTTAACATCATACATTATGGTAATTCTTTTTAAACTTGACAAAAATGACACACAACAAACTACAAGACGTCCATATTCTACTGATACACTTTGATATGAACAGTCCCGCTGTACGATTTAGCTAATTGTGAGCCCTAAAAACAACAGTTGGGCTCCCACTTGGCATATGTCATGTACAAATCGATTTCATTTAAACCATTGATTCAAACATTTATTCTATGTTTTCTCTGCAGAAGCACATTTAATTGTCTGATGAGTATTTCAATGATGCCACCTGATAAGGTATAAAATTCTTAGAAGTATTTCAAGGATGCTACCTAATAAGGTATCAAATCCATACGAGTATTTCAAGTATGCCATCTTATGAGGTATCCGATCTTTAGGAGTATCAATGATGCCACCTGATAAGGTATCAAATCCTTAGGAGTATTTCAATGATGCCACCTGATAAGATATCACATCCTTAGGAGTATTTCAAGTATGCCATCTTATGAGGTATCCGATTGTTAGGAGTATTTCAATGATGCCACCTGATAAGGTATCAAATCCTTATGAGTATTTCAATGATGCCACCTGATAAGGTAACAAATCCTTAGGAGTATTTCAATGATGCCACCTGATAAGGTATCAAATCATAGGGAGTAGTTCAAGGATGTCACCTGATAAGGTATCAAATCCTTAGTAGTTCAAGGATGCCACCTGATAATGTATAAAATCCTTACGAGTAGTTCAAGGATGCCGCCTGAAAAGGTACCAAATCCTAACGAGTAGTTCAAGGATGCCACCTGATAATATATCAAATTCTTAGTAGTAGTTCAAGGATGCCACCTGATAATGTATCAAATCATTGGCAGTAGTCTAAGGATGACACCTGATAAGGTTCAAATCCTTATGAGTAGTTCAAGGATGCCACCTGATAATGTATCAAATCCTTAGGAGTAGTTCAAGCATGCCACCTGATATGGAATCAAATCCTTTCCATTGCACCTTAGTATGTTTTTTCCATTAACCTTTTTTTGCGATAGTGGTACAGTTAGTGTGTTAAAATACAAATTCAGCACTTGTATATACACGTTAATTGCATTCAACATTTCCCGACGCCCATTTTGGTTGAGTTTTGCTCAACGTATGTTTTAAACATACATGAAATTGTATGAATAATTGAAAATAGTTAATGCAGACAATATTGTTTGTCTTGAGTTAAAAGATTCAACTAGAACTCTGCGCGTCGCATGTCGCCCGACGGGGCATAACTCAAATACGAGAATAGTAATTATGCCAAAACCAAACTTAAGCTTCCTATTATGCCTCACTTCCCTGAAGTTTCATAATGATTGCACAAAAACTTCTCAAGTTACTATCTGCAGATGCCTTATTTGAACTTTTTTTTTTTAAATGGGGCATAAGTAAAGTCGATAAGAGCAATTATGCTGAAAATCGAACTTAACCTTCCTTGTTTGCCTACTAACACTTCCCTGAAGTTTCAAAATAACTGCACAAAAACTTCTCAAGTCATTGTCTGTACAAACTATGGGGCCACCAACACCTCCGAAATGAACCCCTTTTCAGGCGACAGAAAATTCTAGTGAAAAATAAGGTATTTAAAGCAACACTTCATTCAAATATTGCATTTTGAAGTAAGAATTTATATAACAAGCTTGTGTTGTCATCAAATATATTTATTTCACCTTCTAATTAGTCAACACAGTGACTAGCAAGTCAATATTGTACAAAATTGTCATTATCAATGGAGATATGCACAAAACAAAGGCAAATTACTTCAACAACAACAGCAACAACAATTTTGAAGGGATCATCTCAGGTGAGAAATATGAACATTTTTTTCAGACATCGTACATAGGAAAACTACTATTTCAAACATGTAAATAATTACATCAGAATATTACTAATGCATTAAACAGGGCATCATACTATAGAATCTGTACAGAATTAAATTGTCATGTAATACCTAATTAAAAATGAATGCTGATCATTTCAACAGGGTTGCAAGTTATTGTTATACATAAGCATTATATATTATATACAAATGCTATGTTAATAGCTAACAAAATTATATTAATAAGCAACATTCCTTTTTCTTTTAAAAACACAAATTACCAATAATAACTCCAATGGGTACATATGATCATGTTTCTATATCTACTTTGACAATCATGGAAAAACAGCATTCTTACCATAAAACGACAGGTGATAGTTCACATTTATAAAAATAAGAAGTACAAACAATTTTATAAATTGTAAATTAATGTACGGCACATATCATAAATGAATAAATCACACATTAAGAAAATAAGAACAAATATATAATTGATTCTACAATGGTCATAGAGCATTAAAAAAAACACCATAAATACAAAGAAAGGAATTGTATTCTAATTGCGCTAAAATCATCCGTAACAAGGAATGTTACAATTTATTTACAGAATATCAATTCCGTAATACAATTTTTGACTAAATCAAACGTATGAACAGTTACATAGAATGAATCTTTTTATTTCAAATGACACACCTGGCCAATTGAAAAAGCATACAATATTTACGACGTAATGCAAATAACTCACACATTAGTAAAATAATCAAGTTATACCACCAACAATTATGTGCAAATTTTACATATAAAGGAATATAAATAGTCAATACAAAAACATTTTGCAAAGTCACTTCAAAATATATTTTATTTAACACAGACTGTCACAGCTACAGATAAATACACACAAACACTGTTTATACACTTAAAAATCAACCTCAGTGCAAATTTAATTTGACAAGAAGAACGATATTATGCAACTTTTTACTATATATACCTCAATTGTGCTATCTTCAATTTACCCACGGTATATAGTTACAGTACTTCACTAGTATTGTTTTGGTAAACATAGAACCGGTAGGTGTCGTACCAATATTGCATAATAATGCACTTTCTAAAGAGAATTAAAGCACCATTTTCTTCCACTGAGCCTTGATTTAAAGTAAGCTTCATTGATAACTACAAATATACATTTAGTTGATTACAATCAAATGGCCGTTTCAGTTTAAAATTAATTAGTTACACCCTACTTACTCCTACCATCAAATACAGATCTTCTTAACAAAGATACAAGCGTGTCTACATCTTAAACAGATGTAATCTTGGATACAGGTAGGATCTAATGGCTTACAGAATGTATCCCAAGAAAAGCTGAAAAAACGTCACTCGACGCGAAACACAAAGCTGTTCACTGGATGTGAGAGTTTAATACTTTAGGAAAGGCTACTGCGCTGTATCTGCGGGTCCCCAGGGGCCTGGCACCAATGATGGTGCTGAAACCACGGGAATGCGTCCATGGAGACGGACTACTCCAGTCTGGGGCACCAGACTCTGTCTCGTACATTCTTGCAGACGTCTTGTTGTAAATCGGTAAGCATTCCTTGGCACCTTTCAACTAAAGCATGTGAAACAGGAGATCTTGAATATACACATATCAAATATGGTATCATAGCATCTCAAGAAATACAACATGCTTTTCATGCCCTAGCAATCGCAGAATATTATGGCAAAACTTTGATTGCTTTAACTTATATTTATGTTTCCAAGAAGTGAAAAAAGTCTTATTTATTGACAATTTTGTTCTACTAGTAGTATTTCACATTATTTTATAAAAGATCTTCAAAAGAAAGTTGATTAGAATGCCCGCAGGCTAAAAATTAGCAAAATGACCTTACAGGACATAACATATAATAGAATTTTACAACGATACATCAAAGTGTAAAGTCAATCTGCCAAGCACAAGTTATCAAGTACTGAATGAAGTGGACTTCAATTGTACAATGCCTGTAAACTTGTTCCAATGCTTCCATGTAAATTGAGTAGCCAAGTATTAACCTTCAAGTATATGATGGCATCCATGCCATAGCCTTCAACGGAGGAGAGCACAAGGTCACCCTGGAAGTACCGGGCGTACAACCGTGACAGAGGGAGCCCATACCCATACCCTGCCAGTGGGGCCGACCCCTCCATGGAATGGGAAGGCTGGGGCTGAGGGGCCGTCGTGTACATGTAGCCAAACAGCTGCTCCACCTTTCCGTAGGAGATACCACCACCCTGGTCCGATATCTGAAACATGGACATGGTAGTATAGTGTGGATGTCAGTAAGTAGTGTTTGCTGAGCAGAAGTGTGATGAACACCCTTACTTGCCTCAGTTAAAGGTGCACGTTTTTAAAATTGCATACTAGAGAACAGGTATACAAAATATGCTATATTGCAATCTGCATTTGTGTTACCACATTTTATCTCATAACGCTAAATAAAAAAAAATATATATTTCTGTAAAGGCAAAGTTGTAGATCAAAGCAGACTTAGTTTGGTGGCATTGCAGACCAATGATGCAATTAGTGCTTAAAAGAAGATAAAAAAGTCTGCACTCCTATATTGACAGTTTTCATATGATAAACATTGAAAGCATGGAATTATTTTGTTCATAACATAATATCTTCCCATGCTTACATTAAAACTTATTTATAGCATAATTTTTACATTCTCCTGCACTCTGTAATAAATGACAAACAATAATAAGGATGTACATTTCAATTCACACTACAGATCAACTGATACTTGGAACACTCAAGCTCAGGATAATGATAACAGGAGATATCGATAACAATCAACATATTTACACTCGGCACTTTGATATAAACCATTCATCAAGCATTCACTTACTTCAATAACAAGAGATATCGACAACAATCAACATATTTACACTCAGCACTTTGATATAAACCATTCATCAAGCATTCACTTACTTCAATAACAAGAGACTGAAAAACAGATCTAAAAACATAGTGCGCCAGGTGTTAGGCTGCTTAATTTAAAGCTCTCGGAAAACTGCATTTTTAGTGTTAAATAGTGCTTGTTAAAATTTGATTTTTGCCAGAGACATTCTTGAATATTCACTGACCATGAGAATTAACTTCTTTTTTGGAATATTAATTTTATTTGTGGAATATTTGTGCTTGAAACAATTGAACAAAGGATTTGATGGTGACCCAAATTTGGTGAACTCCATCTCAGTAATCACAATGGATAATCCAAATAAAACATTTACAGTTAGAACGTATAGTGTGCATGAACTGGTGAGATGTCGTTCAGTGCCTAGACAATGGATCATGCCTGATCAGGAGGTATTGACTAGATTAAAAAATCTTGGGATATTGAATTTCAGAAGGAAAAGATCAGGTCGCCCCAGGACAAGTAAACCAACTGGAATGAATCTAAATAATCTAGTGTATCCAAAACGCTGTAACACCCTTGGCAGTTTTAAAGAGAATGTCACCTGTTTGACTTTAAATTGCCGGTCCTTAGTAAGGAAGGATGTGCTTGTAGGGCAATTGCTCCGAGAAGAAAAAATAGACTTTGCAATATTAACAGAGACTTGGTTTTCAGAGGATAAACAGCACCAATTTGAATGCTCTGATCTCAACCAAAACTACAAAATCAGCGTTTCGAACCGTAAAAACAAGGTTGGCGGTGGTGTTGCTCTGACTTGTCGAAGCGGTATAACCATGCGTCGGGATTTAAATGGCGTGACACGAAGCTTTGTATGGCAACTCATTTTTTAAAATATTACTATACACTGTGTAGGCATTTATAGACCCCCGTCATTGGCGACTGCTAACCAGTTTGTGTCGGATTTTTTCCAGTTCTTAGAAGGAATAGTTCCAAAGTTCTCTAATCTTATGTTAATGGGTGACTTTAACTTACATATTCACGATGACTGTAACGATATAACAGAGTTCAATAATTCTTTAGATGCCCTTGGTTTGGTGCAGCACGTGAATTTTCCGACCCACATCCATGGCCATAGTCTTGACCTAGTGATCTCCGAAGTCGCAAATGGCATTGACATACTTTCATGTGAACCAGGTCCTTTCTTGTCAGACCACTGTGCTGTTAAAGTTGTCACAAAAGTAAGAAAGGAAAATATTGTCAGCAAGTCTGTTGTATTCCGGAACTTTAAAGATATGGACGACACTGAGTTTGCTAGCGATCTTGCCGAGATATCATTATGTAGTGAATCTGTTGATCAATGTGTTGAACAATTTGAAGATGAAATCCTAAACCTACTTGATACACACGCACCCATGAAAGAAAAAATGCAAATTTATAGAGCTCCAAAACCCTGGTTCAGTGAAGATATTCATATCATGAAACGACTTGCACGAAGATCTGAGAAATTGTGGAGGAAATATCGCCAACCCAGGGACTATGACATTTTTAAACCTCACTAAATAAATATCACTATGCTCTTAAGAGTGAGAAAAAATTAACTCTTTGTCAGAAAGTACTCGAGTCCAAAGGAGATACCAAAAAGCTAAACAAATTTGTGAAGGATTTAACCGGAAGTGCGTCTGAAAACCCTATGCCAACTTTGGAAGACGGAAGTAGTCTTGTTGATACTTTTGCGGACTATTTCATGGATAAGATTGAACAAATACAAGAGTCTCTGAAAGATTTTGATAACTTTAGCCCATCTGTGAAAGCGGTGCCATATTTTGAAACTTTTGAAGAACTTTCAGAGGATGAAATCAGAAAACTTATTTGTAAATTACAAACAAAGTCCTCAGAACTGGATATTTTGCCAACAAAAGTGTTAAAGTCATTCCTTAACGAGCTACTGCCTTCAATTACCAGGCTAGTGAATCTGTCCATAACTCAAGGAGTTTTTCCAAAAAAATGGAAACAGGCAATTGTCAAACCACTTTTGAAAAAGTCTGGACTTGAACTGAAATTAGCCAATTATCGTCCTGTCAGCAATTTGTCATTTCTATCGAAATTGATAGAAAAATCGGCACTTTATAGACTGAATAAACATGTAAATGATCACAACCTACTCCCTAAGAACCAATCCGCTTATAGACAGTTCCACTCGTGCGAGTCGGCTCTACTTCGGCTAGTGAATGATATACTTGATGGGATGGAACATCAAGAGGTTACAGCACTTATAGCTATAGACCTTAGTGCCGCATTCGATACGGTCGACCATGACATCCTCATCCAAGTTCTGAAGAAGCAGTATGGTGTCTGTGGTTCAGCGCTGGAATGGGTAGACTAATACCTGCGACCACGCAGCTGTTGTGTGAGGGTGAATGAAACATTGTCAGCTCAACGCGATCTCAGATGTAGTGTTCCGCAGGAACGCGATCTCATATGTAGTGTTCCGCAGGGAAGTTGTTTGGGTCCCTGGCTCTACGTGACCTATGCGGGAACTATTTTTGATATTGTACCCCCATCCATTTCCGTTTTTGGATTTGCGGACGACCATACGGCAAATACACGCTTCCAGCCAACAAAAAATGCAGAGGAGACAGCAATTCAGGAACTTAAAGATTGTGCTCTTGTTATCAATGACTGGATGAACAGTAATAAACTAAAAATGAATGCGTCTAAGACAGAGTTCATAATGTTTGGCAGTCGCCATCAAATAAATAAGTGTAAAACCAAAGAAATTGACGTCTGTGGTGATAACATTAAATTACAGAATTGTATCAAATATCTGGGCGCTTTTCTCGACGACACTCTAAATTTCAAAGAGCATGTTAAACGAAAGTGTAAAACTGCAATGTTGAACTATTTTAAAATCAAGAGTATCCGTAAATTCATAACCAAAGAAGTGACTGAGATCTTAGTTCTGTCATTAGTGATTTCTCACTTAGATTATTGCGATGTCATTCTCTATGGTATCACTCAGGCAGAAATTGGTAAATTGCAACGTATTCAAAATATGTGTGCTAAACTTGTTCTAAACAGAAATATGTATGACAGTTCCAAACAGGCACTGAATGATCTGCACTTACTTACTTAATTCTTACTTACATGTACAACTGTTCTGTTGGGAACGCCCCACAATATCTAATTGAATATGTCAGGCACTGTATGATCTGCACTGGTTACCCATTAAGGCGAGAATTAATTTTAAAATTCTTACTTACATGTACAACTGTTCTGTTCGGAACGCCCCACAATATCTAATTGAACTTTTGTTCAGTAAAGTCTCAAAACGCACACTTAGATCCTCAGAATCATCATTGGGTTGTTATGTTGTTCCTTTCAATAAGATGAAAACTTTCAGTGACAGAAGTTTCAGTACTGTTGGACCTAGGCTTTGGAATGAACTGCCTTTGAACTTGAGACAAAGCGAGTCAGTGAACACTTTCAAGAAACATTTGAAAAGTCATTTCTTTAGAGATTATTTTACATTGTTTTGCAATGTGTAGTCACATAACATTAAAAAGAATCCTTCTGCTAGTGATTTGATGTACGTTGGTGTTATTAGTGAATATTTATTGTATAATTTTTACTTCTATATAAGGTATTTGTATTCTGATGAGTTATGATAACTGATTATTCATGATTGTCACTTTTTGATGTATCAGTGTAGCTGATGTTTTATTTTTACATTTATTTATTATTGTACAACACCGTTGAATATGTATTTTATATGTAGAAATAGGCATTTAAGCAAATAAACAAGTTTCAAGAGATACCCAGCATACCAACCTTGATAGTGAGATCATCCTGACCCTTACAGATCATAATCTTTATGGGAGGTAACTCTGGCTTGCTCTCATGGGTCTCCACCACAGCTCGTAGTGCATTCTGAAATACAGAAGATGGGAAATACATCTACGCATGCACACAGTCTTCGTCGTAACTGGGTTGCCCGATGCCCGGGACAAGTTGATTTGATTTCGGGCTAGCGGAAAATGCCGGATGCTTGCCCAATCGGGCAAGTGTTTTCAGAGGCTTTATATATTATGTGGAAACAGAAATGCATTAAAAATAACATTCAAGATTGTTTCTTCGAAGAAAATATTAAAAAAAACCGTTGTTTTATTGGCACATAAAGTATTTACACATAAACATATGACGTCATCATGCTGCACGGTCTTCATTGTTGTGTAGACGCTTATTGAAATATATAGACAATTGATCGTAGTCGAGTCAACGCTTCTCCGTTCAAAAGCTTAAGATGCAGACTAGCTTAGTTGAGTTGGAGTACATGCTAGTTTGGCTGAAATTGAAGTTTACACATATTTGCATTGTTTGCAGTAATTAACAAATATATAAACAAGTATTTTATTTTTAATATGAAATGGATTGCACAAGTGCATGCTGTTTGAAAGTAAGACTGCATTTAAATACTTTTCTTTGGTAGGAACTATTTTGGAACTATTTTCATCAAATGTAGCTTGCAGTTTAATAAGAGTGAAATAGCGGGTTGCTTCACCCTGCTCCTTGTTTAGTTTCGCTCTGCTGCCGCTCTGAGTTGGTTCACAGAGAAATGTTGAATATATATCTTTTGAAATACAACATATTTGTGCAAATACGATTATCCAATAAATATACTTTGTATAAAAACCTTAATTAGAAGCATTTAAGTGAGTTATCAAGTTATTAGAGAATATCAACAAATTGGTCCAGCTATCCACCCCTCTCCATTTGAGCAGAGCCACGTACCTTTTGGACATAGATATTTCCTTGTTTATCTTTTAAATCACATTTGACACATGACATACAAAATATGATGAACCTTATGCATTTCCCATTTTGAGGGAGAACAACAAAAACAATATGACAGACATGACTATGGAAATAAAATATGAATAAATAAAATTATCATTTTCTTATATTGCTATTAGGTAGCATTTGAAGTTCGGACAAGTTAAACACATTTCGGGCAAGTGGTTTTGCTAACAAGCTTGCCCGAACTGGTAAGTGCTTTGAAAAAATTAGGGTATAGACTGCATGCACATATAGTTTAAACCTATTTAATTTACCTAGATTTTGTCCAAAGCCCGAGGCTTACTGAGACACCCTTAAGTCTGTTTCCTGGGTAGAACCAGTACTTGGTGCCTTATGATAAAGATCATTTGAATGTTCCCCTGAATAAGGGATCAAACTCATGATGTCTCGATCTCAAAGCAGACACCATAAACTTTATACTACTGCAACGAGCACATCTTATTAGCTTATGGACCAATTATTGGAAGAGTTCCTTTAATACAGGTACACTACATAGTATTGCCTTGAGTACTGTATACAACATGTACACCACTTGTATTTTATACTGTAACAATGAAGGATGAGGGTTCAACATTCATGTTCCAAAGTTCAAAATTACAAGTAGCTGTCATATTTGTTAATTCATTTGAGGGGCGTCGTGGGAAAACCAGACTTAATGCGTGTGCGTAAAGTGTCATCCCGGATTAGCCTGTGCAGTCCGCACAGGCTAATTCGGGACGGCACTTTCCGCTTTTGTGGTATTTTCTGTTTCAAGGAAGTCTCTTCTAAACATAAATTCACTGTAGGCGGAAAGTTCCGTCCTGGATTAGCCTGTGCGGACTGCACAGGCTAATCCGGGACAACACTACGCAAATGCATTAAGCCCGGTTTTCTTACGATGAGCCACATTTCTATTTCAACTCTTTCTACAAATTATGTTACACATTTTATTTCTCTGAAATCTTGTAAACATAGCAGAATGAAACGTAAATAAGAGAAACTTTTCTGACAAATATAAAGTAGTATACTCTTTTATTTTAAAATCTTGACATGCCAATGTTCGCAAATCATTCTCAATTAACATACCTTTGACAATTCAAACAGCATGTGGTACAGATGTGAGGGGACATACTCTATGGTTATAGAGTCACTTTTCTCATATGCTGAAAGAAACAATACCATGTACTATTAAACCAATACAGAGAAGATCACATGTTCGTATTGTTTATCATCAAGTTGGTAATTAGTAAGACACAACAAGACCTAGGGACATGAGTCAGGAGTGTTATTGCACAAACAGGAAGATTCTACGAGTTTCATTGAAGTCATTTACACAAATTACAGCAGCGATGCTTTGGAAGACAATAAAAACAACTAATATTATTTGTTCTACTCTGTCAACACTTTCTGCAGAAATAACCAAATAATTTATTGTTAAGATACTACAGCAATGAATTAAAAGGTAACTTCTATCAGTAATATTTGTATGTATTTACCGGTAGTCCTGTGACAGAGAGCTAGTACAGTGTTACTGTTATGTTAATGATCAGTATGAGCTAACGCTAGCAGTACTTACGATTGTGACACTCGATCTGGAGATCTGGGGAGCACATGTAGTAATGTTCACACAAAAACCTGGCATTGTCATATGCATCTGAAGCAAGCAAATGCGCGTTCAGATTCATAGAGATTTATACAGTGTTTACATACAGTGTTTACGATCTAAATCTTTGTGGGAAGAACAAACAATTTACGAACTAAAAAATTAATAATGCACTGTTTTTGAGTTCAAGAGAACAACATAATAAAATCTGATTTGTTCAAGTTAATTAATAGAGGCACTGTACTGGAAATTTGTTTAAACGAAACACTACAATAAATTCAATACCTATGACATTCATTTTCAGATATTCGCCAATATCCAGCACGGCAGTTTTACCTCTGCAATGACTTAAAGCGTTTCAAAACGAAAGGATATTTGATAATTTGAACTCACCTCTTACAACTTCTATTACATCACAGTTAGGGTCGATGCAGCCTATATGTTCTGGATGTTGAACCTGGTCACCGCCATAGAGCAACACTGAAATCATACATGCAACAGTCTTAATCTGATTTTTATACAGTTACTTAGCCCATATAGATATATACATACCTTCAGAGACATACCTCGTACTTTCTTATACAATGTTATAGCACTGTATTTTTTTAAAAATCAACGAATACTCCGTTGTTAGAAATACAAAAGTTGCCACTACAAAAGTACCAGTACTGTACAACTTAAAAAAGTTGTGCCATAAATTTATTTATTTTTTATATACGGTACTGAACTAATATTTGTTATATTAATGAAGATCTTTTGAGCCATACACAGGCAGAATTTTATATACCACACTTTGAATGAATCAATTAAAACATTCTGAAGTAATAGACTAATAATAGTAAGCAACATGTACGTAAAGGGAATAAATCACTCACAATGCTGATTTATCAGGACACGAATCCCGATTCTGTTTGTATACAGCCTATCTAGGAAATAGGTTATCTGCTGATCAAAGCTCTTGCTGTCACTTCCAAATTCATCCTTCATTTCAATAACGCCCTATGTAAAGAAAAGAAGTTTGTTTGTACGTCCAATTTGACACATCGTTCGAAAATGTAAATACTTTAAGTAATTTGATGCGGAGTTCAATTTGATAGCTTCCTTTTTATTTGTATTGCAATAATGACAGACTGTATGAGAAGAAAGAACAAATATGGTAGTGGACAATGAAAAATATCCTTCTATTAAGATACACTATACTACAAATTGTACAATTTATAAACAAACAACAGAAATACTTGCAATCGTTTAAAGCAGGAAGGTTTCAAAATGTTATGATGCAATGCACCTATTTATATTTTCCCCCCCCCAGGAGGAGCGGCGGGCATATACTGGCCTTTAGACTGAAATCGATTCCCGACAGGTGAGAATTTGACATGTCAAATGATTCCTGGTGCTGGGAAATAGAATTCCATCAGATTTTAGATCACTCGCCCATTTGCTACACCAAGCATCTCCCACTGTGGGGATTTAGACAAAAATGCTTGACTTTAGGGTGGGGAATCAGACACACACCCCTCTGGGGAAAAATATTGATAGGTGCATAACGTATTACTACATATGGTTTACTGCCCAAGCATAATTTAAAATATGAAACATACCTTTGCCATGGTCTCCACAACCTTTGAATGGCGGGATCTGATATTATTCAAGACCCCTGAAAACCTGAATAAAAGAACAGACTGGAATATGAAAGAGAACAATAAAACTCAGAACTTCAAGGAACAGCCTGTCATTTAGAGTAAGTGGCTGAAAATGTTTAATGGTCTTGAACAAAATACAATACACTACATATTTGGCTCTATAAACCTAGATCTATACATCTTTGGTTACTTCATGGTTTACTTTTTTTAAATAAATAAAACAACTCAGGGCCCACTCTGCCTTTCACCAATTAGCCAATGTCTATAATACTGAAACATTTTGGGTAAATAAATATTTTAATAAAATTTTACTTCACAAAACTCAATAAAGTTACATAAAAAGTCTTTGTTTTCAATAACGCATTGAAGGTAAATTGTGTTTACAAAAATTCGAGGTGCACCTGGGTGCCCTGCCAGAAGAACAACAGGTCCCTCATGCCATTTGGTATACCAGTGGGTCAAATCTCCATTTTAAGATGTTCTAGGTCAAAAGTCCATTTAGACCTGTAAACAGGTTATCTAGGATGTTCTAGTTATTTGTGTCATTTGTGCAATGTTAACAATTTATATGTATAGAACTTTTGTTTAAATAAAATAAGCTGCCTAAGAATAAACTGTATACATAGCATTTAGATGTAAAATCAACTTAAATCAGCCAATCATATAATATGATGTTTGCCCTACAAAAACAACAACCCAATAGGAATTCACAAGTACATTGTACCTGTTCACAGAAGCAGAACAGCAAGCAAGTCAGTTAAAGCAGTACTCAGTCAATGTTTATCTTGACTTGCCGAAATACACTGTACTGTAATCTCAGAACAGGTGACCGACATTTCAGATACCAACATTATGATATCACATAAACTAAATGTAACATATACATAGTTACATACAGGCTTGCTAGCAACTGTATAAATGTGCGTAATACACAGTTAGTCATACGGTTATGTTCATAAATTTAAATGAAGCTCATACAAAATAAGTTTACATGTGTGTTGCAAAAAAAACCACGACAAAAAAGTACATAATTATGTACTTAACTTTGAAATTGATAATTATAACGTAGTCCCTTTGTCCATGATGTACTGATAATAAATGTTAAACCAACATACATAAACAGAGACAAAAGTTGTATTGACATTATTATGGTAATGCATTCATATTGACCAAGAATTAATTACTGAATCAATACTTATATTGTTATTACCATCCTTTATCAAGAAATTATTAACTCTTCCATTTACCAGCAATTATACACATACAAGCCACTTGGAATAATTAGAATTGCCACATGAGTGACGGATATACCCCCACAATATGGCCTTGTCACAAAACTATGGCATCTATTCGAAAGAAATGGACAGAGAGAGAATGCTGTAATTTGTCAATGGTCAACAGTGTATTTGAAAAAAATTAATTTCAATAGGAGCCATAACTCTGTCAACATTTAGTGGTTTGTAACCAAAGTTGAACTTGATCTGTGTTTTATGATGTTACACTTACATGTACGTACCAAAAATAATTTAAATATGTGATGCCTTTCATGAGTCATTGTCCATGTTTTGGGGGAATTTAAGTCAAAAAGGGGTCATAACTGTGTCCAAATTTAGTGGTTTCGTAACGGTTAACCAAAGTCGAACTTGACCTGTATTTATGATGCTACACATGTGTAATAATAATTATTTAAATATGTCAAGCCATTGTTAAGTCATTGTCAGGAAACCATGTTTTTAGGGAATTTAAGTCAAATAAAGGGGCTTAACTCTGTCAAAATTTAGTGGTTTGTAACCAAAGTCGATCTTGACCCGTATTTTATGATGCTACACATGTAAACCAAGAATTATTTGAATATGTCAAGTAATTCTTGAGTAATAGTCCGGAAATCAGGTTTTTTGGGAATTTTAAGTCGAAAAGGGGCCATAACTCTGTCAAAATTTAGTGGTTTGTAACCAACATCAAACTTGACCTGTATTCTATGATGTTACACATGTGTACCAAAAATTATTTGAATACGTCAAGCCTTTCTTTAAAGTTATTATCCGGAAACTATGTTTATAGGGAATTATAAGACAAAAAGGGGCCATAACTATGTCAAAACTTAGTGGTTTGTAACCAACATCGAACTTGACCTGTATTTTATGATGTTACATGTGTACCAAAAATTATTTGAATATGTCAAGCCCTTCTAGAGTTCACTCCTATACCCCCCCCCCCAAACTTCGTTTGTGGGGGTATAATAAGTTAACATGTCAATCCCATTAATTTTAGTCCTGAATAGAGGTCCGACAGGTACCCATCAGATTAAAGTTTTTTGAGTTTCAAAAAAACACAAATTAACACATAAGTTGTTAACGCTAAAAATGTTTTTCTGCAGATCTAAATGAATCACTCGACGTGTCAGACTTACCTTGCTAATGTTGGTTTGTCTTTAGAGTCAAGTTTCTCAAACTCTGTGATATCCAGAAAAGTTTGTTGGTACCTGTAACACATTTTATAGTTTGTTAATAAAAAAGGCTCTACTATTTACTTATTAAATATTGTCCTATGAGGATAAAACTGGTTATCAAACATTATCCCACCTCATTCCCATGCCCAATCTCTTTCTGGACATTTTCTAACAAAGAATGATTTGCAAGATAATAAGAGTTAACAATATTGACAGCCAAATTTTAGAATAAGCAGTCAAATATTAATTTCCCAGTCATAGTCTTTTAAAGAATAATAATTCTAAATATATGGATTATTAAACTAATGCTAGTAGGAAATTAACAACAGTATTATGTAGCATATATACCAGTAAACAGAGTAACTTCAAATATGGCTTGTATTGAGTAATAATATACCAGTTTAGTGCAGCAAAAGTCCAAATTTGTTCAGTGGTTTACACAGCTACAGAATAGCCATTTTAAACTGACTTAGTTTAGTTTAGTTCAAATTGGAAAACCCACCAGTTTTTCACCATGGCAACCGACCCTCCCTGCTGGAAGCTGACTGGCAGGAGGTTGAACTCCTTCATAATATTGGCAAGACGCACCAACAGTTCATCTCGCAGGAATTCAAATGACGATACTTCTGTACCAGTCTTTGCGCCTGGAAAAAAAAATTGTGGTATAATCACTATTGATTGATGAACAATTTGGAAAATATTGCGGTCGACCTACAACAGTACCAGACCCAATCTCCGAGAATCTAAAACAATTAGATATGACAAATAATTTTGTGTGAATGTTAACATTGTTAACAAATTAATTACAACATGTTCATAGTTCTCTCCTGCGTCCCTCATGCTGCCAACTTTTTTCTTGACACCATGCACTTTTATTTTCTATAATATTTTATGACTGTATTGTAACACAATTGTACTATTTTTCATGCACACATTTTAAAATGCATGCTTCAATGTTACAACCAAAGCACCGCCCACTGCAACAAGTGGGGGACATAATACACGATTCCACTCATCTCAATCATATTCAAATTAATCTGCAATATTATCCCATTATCGCACTTGGATATCACATGTTTAGCCGGTAAACTATTTCATACAAAAGAGCATGTGCACAATGTTTGAGATATTCAAATGGGCAAGTGGTTATGTTTGTGGTTTTCTATGAATGGAAATTAATCCCTTAACAATAGCTGGGGTAGAGTTGCAACTATTCCTGGCTAAACACTGATTGCTCTATTAGCGGTTATCTTTCTCAATTAGACAGTGTCTTGTCTATTCTCATTTATGATTCAAGATAACTCCATAGGAACGTTTGTTTAACATGGGACTATTGCTGAAACTAGTTTCAATCCATATTCTCTGTGAACTTGATCCCAGATATGCTGGCCTTGCTTGCAAACTATCAACTTAACAAAATACAATAGGGTAAATGGAACAGGGGAACCACCCAATGGTAAAAAACAAATACATTGTTACATCTACTTAAAATGCCTGAAGATTATACTAATATGGCACTGTTATTGCAAATGTATTTACCTTACAACACTTATATATAATTGATATACACTCATTCTCATTTTGGGGGCCAAAAAGCATAACATAAATATGAAATTTATGACTTCTCATTTCCATACAAATTTATGTTTAATATGAAAATGGAACTTATCTGTGTTGAGTTTTAAGTGATGGCCATATTGTGAAAGCTTTATTTTTTGCTGTAGTACGCTGTCAACATGTGCATGAGTTTTACTTACGTATTTTACGTGACAGTGATACCAGCCTAATGACAGATACAGATTATTATAAAAACAAACGTAAGAGATGCACTTTTTTGTCTTGATTAAATTATCAACACAGCAATTTCTATTATTTAACTTCTTGAAAACACTTAACTGATAATATTGTCGACACTTAAAATGGAAAATTGGGCTGAAGAAACAGTAACTTCTTGCATTATTGTCCTTTTTTTCCCCATAGATTCTCACACCTAAAATAAAGCGTAAAGACAGAGTCAAATATAATAGTAGTGCACACAAAACCTTCATAAACCTTTAAGCAGAAATAATAGAGCTCAACTGATACAAGACCATTTTACAGGATTTTTATAACATGTGCTTTTGTCACGTAAAATTCATTAAACAAGTAACACATTGTATAAGTACGTACTTCAGCAGAAAATGGGTTAATTTATCGTAGATGTGGGGAAAATAACTTGCGAATATAAAAATGTGTCGAACAATATATATTATAACTGACATAGAACCATTAAAATGCTAAATCCATACCAATTGTCATGTAAAATTCAATGAACTCAACTGTTACATTTAACGGACATCACATGTGGTAAAACTATCCAAACTCTTTTGAAATGACATCCTTGTTTTCTCTAGATTTACCAATATAAATGTGATAAATGATGGATAATTGTAGAGTATTTGACATTTTAATGACATAACATAGTTCATATTTGTCACGTAAAATTCAACTAACTTTTTCAAGATTTCAGCTAATTTAGCCCTGTCTTTGTAAATATACGTTTGTATTATTGGACAAAAAAACTTAGTTAAACATAATATTAGTGAAATTAAAAGAAACAAAAACAATAAGTTCACCATTTTATGGTTGAATTATATGTGACATTTTATGAATTTTATGTGACATTTTAATCTATGCTCTATATGTGCACCAGACCCTGATAATCAACCATGCGTCATAACAGCACTTATATGTAATTATCTCTTAGCATAAGTGCAATTAAAACACATTCTTCCTATCAAGTTATCACGATATATTTGACAAAACAAAAACAAGGGGAGTTCAAATAAGTAACCTAACACAATAGATCATGTGTCATTGATTTCAACTAAATGGCCCTAGAAAAACATTCAATGACGTCATAAATATCACGGCATAAACCGAAAATACCGAACGTAAAATTGTCACGTAAGTATTAAATCACGTAAACTTCAAGTTTACCTTTCCAATAACCAAAATCTGTAATATTTTTTATAACTCGTCACTCTAGTTGTCATAATGTACAGTTCTCAGTAAGAGATTACATATAACACTGTCAATTTCATAGAGAAAAGTCTGGCAAGAGACAAACAGTCATCATGTAAAGCTTCACATAAAAAATTCCCCCATAAGAGCTTAGACCATTAATGGCTTAAATCTTGATTTTGTATAATAAAGTTGATGAAAATTTTGTTTTTTCATAAGAAGTTGTGCAAAGTCTTATCAATTGAAATGTTAAACCATGATTTTGTTCAAAACAATTTTATGATAGCACAGCAAATAAGTTGGTGTCACATAAATTTCAAGCATCTTGTGACACGAATAAAATATAATTTTTTTAAATGATTTTTAATGATATAATTCTGCAGTATTTTTTTTCTATCTTGAAACATCATTGTACAAACAATAACCAATCAAGTATTAAACCAAACTTATTGAACTCGGTCAAATGCAGAATAAATTACCTATTCAAAATAAGGCATTATGTTTGTGACAGTGGATTTTATTCAAAATAAGGCATTATGTTTGTGACAGTGGATTTTATAGGGGGGTATGTTGATAAAGGACACGTTTAATTAATTCAAAAGAGTTTCTGATACATCTGTTTTGGTTTCATTTAAAACAAATACATTGTGCTTATAAAACAAGGTGCCTACATAACTCATATATATGGACATACACATTTTGTGATAGTTATTGTACCTGTGACATGTATTTGGCCTAAAAAATGAGAACTAGTGATAGTTCTGTTACTTTAAAATTCCGTTGTCATAAACCACTTGGCAAATTGAAGAAAAAGAAAGATTTTAAATTAGACATTTACATTTGGTGAATCCTAACATCCAACCACTACAGGTCACTGTCTGTAATCACTGGCGCCTTTTCCTTTTGGAGATGCATTGGAAAAAGAGCCAATTATACTTCAGAGGTGGCGCTAATGACAGGAAGTAGTAGGAACAAGTAAACAGTGGCAGAAGGTGAGTTGGTTTTATATGTTTTTTTATGTAATCACAAGATTAATCATTGACCTACATTATCCTAGTTTGTCCACATTTTGATGGCATATGAAACTAATCCATGAACTTTCAGTGAATTTTGAAATTAATAATATAGATCTATTAAAGCTGAAATAAGAATAATTCATTCCACTATTAAATTTCAATAAAGAAATACAATATCTGACTTTATATTTATATGAGTACTATCAACTGCAACCTTTTGTTTTGTCATGTACATGTAACCAACAAAAGGAAACTTTGTTTTGTCATGTACATGTAACCAACGAAAGGAAAATTTGTTCCAACAAATTCTGAAATGTCAGTTAAGTTCTGAATTCAAAATTTAAAAACCAGAAGTGAAAAGAAGTTGAACTTGATTTCCAAACTACTTGTGTAACCATTTAAAGCAATTAAGTAAGATCCTGTTCCTTTATTGGTAAAATTACCTCCTTCATGCATACATGCACATCTTTAGGGCGATTAACATTATTCAAATTTTACAAATTGTTAGTAACATTGATTTGGTTTTCATGTTTCATGTTTCAGTACATATAAGCTGAATAAATATTATATTGTGAAGCAGTAAAACAAGGTAACCATTAAAATTGACAGCATAAAATTCAGTGACATCTTATGACATCATCTAAAGTTGTACAGGAACTCAGAGGAATTCGAGAAAGCTCAAAGCTTTGTTTGGTCAGGTTTATTTTTAAACAAGATTAAAGATTTTCAATCACACATTGTGATTGTGCACGCATTCAGGCAAGGCACTTTTCAATGCAATGTCACTTAAAAAATAGCGAGTGAGATACCGTATAATAAAGCGATAGATATTATTTTAAATATTTTTTATTTGTTAAACAACCAAGCGTCTACGAAACAAACTTGCAGACGTAGAGGCTACATCATAGGTGCTCGGTTGTTTAACAAGCAAAAAATCTTAGTGCTATATATATAAATAAACAAGATAGCTCACTTGCCATTTTCTATAGTAACAAAGTGACAATTTCCTTTTTCGTTCCCAAAATCAATGACGTTATGATTTCAATTCACTGCACTTTCGTTATGATAGAAAATGGCAAATTAGCTACCTTGTGTATATTTTATAAAAAAGGGATAGATATATTTTTTTATTTGTTAAACAACCAAGAGCCTATGGGCTTCATAAATTATGTTTTCAAGACATCATTAAGCTCACCAAACTCCGCTAATTCTTTCAAGAAAGAGGTGCTGGATTGTAAATGGCATATTCATTGAATTTATCGAAAATTGCTTTGGACATGCCAGCTTTAATCAAATTTTCATCTTGGCTGGATGATGATGCAAACTTAACACAGGTGTGGCTAGTTACAACCATTGTCCATGAAAATGGAACATTTTGAAACACTTTGAAATACACAGTGCTCTTCCAAAAGGCACTTTTATTTAACAACAATGGTCGAAACATGCTGTCAGTCTTCTGAGAAGCACAAAAAAACTTTTTCTTGAATCTTCTCTTCGGACAAGGACAACTCTTCTTCTTCGACGGGAAGTTGATTTAATGCTCGTGGCCTTCACCTTATTTGCATAAAAAACAACGCCGTCAACGGTCGACTTTCATTTTGAAAAATTACCTAATTTAACGTAAAAAAACAAACAACGTTTAACAAACAATAATAGTTGAACACTATTTTGAATAGCATCAAAGATATATACTTTCGAAATAACATCATATTAACACTGCTGATTATGAAAACAGAGTTCAATATGTATAACGAACTGGGATAATAATATATCAATGGAAAATCGTCACCTACCAAAGTCTAGAAGCGTTTCCATCGACAAGGATGAAGGGTTGTATTTTGAATATCGCTCCACCATTTTGGCGACTTGTTGAAACAAAATCCTGCTGAACCTCATTTTTATCCAAATGTGTAATACACGCACTAGAAATATTTAAGTGAAAGATAGTTTGCTGTGCCTCCATCACGCTCGGCGATGTACATAAATATGACGTGACGTCATCGAAAAGTGCGACCCACTTTTGTTCGATTACCAGACCGGCTAGCGTATCTAAAAATAGATAGTAAATATTTCCACTGCAAACCAAATATAACCGGTTAAATTGGGTTTTGTTTGTTTGGTCAGCTGATTACCAAGCACGTACACGTGCGTTTCGACATATTAGCAACTTAATAGATGATTATATGATATCAGTGTAGGTTGAACAATAATGTTTTCATCCAGGGTGGGGGGGGGGGAGCGGCGGGCATATACGGGAATTTGACATTCCGAATGATTCCGGGTCCCGGGGTAAGAGAGTTTGGTCGGATTTTAGATCCCGGTAATAAAGACCCCCGGGCCATTTGATAGACATAAAGCATCTCCCACAGACGGGATTTAGACAAATATGCTTGGCTCTAGGGTGGGGAATTACACCCCCAAAAATAATATTTGTCTAATTCCCTGGGTCAGCCCGCCGCTCCCCCCCCCCCCCCCGGGATAAAATATTGATATGTGCATAAGATAGCAAATACTGTTTCACTTGACAGACAGTGGCTCCAAGTTTGACCCCATTTCTAATTACAAAGTTTGTATAAACTAGGAAACCTTTCAAAATGATCTACTCGGCTTTGCTATCTTTTGTCAAATTGTCTACAGTACTGTACTTATGACAACGCAATGCTTGTCATCGACCGACACTAGGAAATATCAAACTTAACAGTTCCATTCTACCTAAAGTAATCATTGTATGTTACGGTTGTCTAATCCGAATATTTAGCAGTAGGCTACTTAATAGCCCTAAACAGAGCCTTATAATAATAAACACGCATGCAATTCATACGTTGCGAATATGTTTGCATTAATGTTAATTTTTATTCAGAAGCTATCTATATCATGTTTTTTTCTTATACAAATATTATTTATATATTATTTGTAAATTTCGGCCTTAAGTATGCTTTCGATATAGATATATATGCATGATTGAAGACCCCAGTGTAAAACTGAAATATTTGTTGCTTTATTATTAGGCGTTAAAAATATGTTTGTTTCAGGTTACATGCCCCAACAACATTAGGGTAGGTAGGTAGGGTATTATTTTTTATTTTTGTGGGGTAAATGATTAACTTGAAGATTCTTAAACCGAAAGAATATTCAAAACATGTCTCTAATGTCATAAAACATTGTTTTGAAGTGGATGCTATCAAAACAAAACACTTATTTAAAAAAAAAAAATTAATAATTATTTGAAATAGTGAAATAAACAAAAAAATATCTGACCCACTCAATAAAATGTTCTAGGGTCGGGGCATTTTTAAGGGTAGGTCGTGCAACCTGAAACAAACAAAAATTTTCTTACGCCTTATTATTATTATTAGTAGTAGTAGTAGTATAAGTATTATTATTAGTAGTAGTAGTAGTAGTAGTAGTAGTAGTAGTAGCAGTAGTAATGGTAGTATTGGTAGTAGTAGTAGTATAGTATCTTGAATTAAGATTAACCAAATCGCTTATTGTATGAATACGTACGTGCTCTGGTCTTCGCATTCTGCCCACCAGGGCCGGTCAAGGAACGTTGGTTAGTTGGTTATCATTCTGCCCACGAGGGCCGGTCAAGGAACGTTAGTTAGTTGGTTATCATTCTGCCCACCAGGGCCTGTCAAGGAACGTTGGTTAGTTGGTTATCATTCTGCCCTCCAGGGCCGGTCAAGGAACGTTGGTTAGTTGGTTATCATTCTGCCCTCCAGGGCCGGTCAAGGAACGTTGGTTAGTTGGTTATCATTCTGCCCTCGAGGGCCGGTCAAGGAACGTTGGTTAGTTGGTTATCATTCTGCCCTCGAGGGCCGGTCAAGGAACGTTGGTTAGTTGGTTATCATTCTGCCCTCGAGGGCTGGTCAAGGAACGTTGGTTAGTTGGTTATCATTCTGCCCTCGAGGGCTGGCCAAGGAACGTTGGTTAGTTGGTTATCATTCTGCCCTCGAGGGCTGGTCAAGGAACGTTGGTTAGTTGGTTATCATTCTGCCCTCGAGGGCTGGTCAAGGAACGTTGGTTAGTTGGTTATCATTCTGCCCTCCAGGGCCGGTCAAGGAACGTTGGTTAGTTGGTTATCATTCTGCCCTCCAGGGCCGGTCAAGGAACGTTGGTTAGTTGGTTATCATTCTGCCCTCCAGGGCCGGTCAAGGAACGTTGGTGAGTTGGTTATCATTCTGCCCTCCAGGGCCGGTCAAGGAACGTTGGTTAGTTGGTTATCATTCTGCCCTCCAGGGCCGGTCAAGGAACGTTGGTTAGTTGGTTATCATTCTGCCCTCCAGGGCCGGTCAAGGAACGTTGGTTAGTTGGTTATCATTCTGCCCACGAGGGCCGGTCAAGGAACGTTAGTTAGTTGGTTATCATTCTGCCCTCGAGGGCCGGTCAAGGAACGTTGGTTAGTTGGTTATCATTCTGCCCTCCAGGGCCGGTCAAGGAACGTTAGTTAGTTGGTTATCATTCTGCCCACGAGGGCCGGTCAAGGAACGTTAGTTAGTTGGTTATCATTCTGCCCTCGAGGGCCGGTCAAGGAACGTTGGTTAGTTGGTTATCATTCTGCCCACCAGGGCCGGTCAAGGAACGTTGGTTAGTTGGTTATCATTCTGCCCTCCAGGGCCAGTCAGGGAACGTTGGTTATCATTCTGCCCTCGAGAGCCGGTCAAGGAACGTTAGTTAGTTGGTTATCATTCTGCCCTCGAGGGCCGGTCAAGGAACGTTAGTTAGTTGGTTATCATTCTGCCCTCGAGGGCCGGTCAAGGAACGTTAGTTAGTTGGTTATCATTCTGCCCTCGAGGGCCGGTCAAGGAACGTTGGTTATCATTCTGCCCTCCAGGGCCGGTCAAGGAACGTTAGTTAGTTGGTTATCATTCTGCCCTCGAGGGCCGGTCAAGGAACGTTGGTTAGTTGGTTATAATTCTGCCCACCAGGGCCGGTCAAGGAATGTTAGTTAGTTGGTTATCATTCTGCCCACGAGGGCCGGTCAAGGAACGTTGGTTAGTTGGTTATCATGACTCTGATTAACATGATTTTCCAAACAATAACAGGCGATGCCAAATGTAACCACTGTAATAAAAAACAGTTTTCAACAGCACTATCCGCAGTTCTTTTTCTTATAGGAAAATAATTTATTACAAGAAATAGTAGCTTGCGTTAAACAATGTTGTAAAAAAGTAACACAATGTAAATTTTAGGCAAATAATGCAGCATTTAAATGCATCTTAAACGTTTAGCGCTTCAAACAAAAATTAATTTATTGGATTACGAATTACTGAATATGCTTCTTTTAAGGTTGAAAATTATGCCCACAATGACATGTAAGAGGCTTATACGACAAAGTGTGGGTCCTTTATTTAACAAAACCTGCTATATATACGTGAACTTTCTACGGATCAATGCCTGAATAAGGCATGTTATATGCCATTATGTATTGGTTGAACGATTTATTGACCTTAATTAGTGATCTCAGTCAGACAATTAACAAGCAGGGATATTTTGAATATTTAATTGGGCATTATTTCACAAGTTACACGGCCATTGGATGGTAACCGTAGTATATTTTTTGCAACAAAGAAACACATTTTGGACTTCGTAATTCAATACATGTTTTACATGACCTGCAAATTAATTAAGCATACGGAGATGGAAACCACCTCAATGATTAAACAGTAAAAACAATTATTTAAAGTTTAGCACACACACATTTGGGGCGGGTGAAAGTTACAACTGGCCTCTCTGAGAGCCTCCCATGTAGGAAGACATTAAGTGACAGCAGCAGTTTTTGTACTTGTTGATGGAGAAGGCATACAGTGTACGGTCATGGAGCAACTCTTGATGTGTAGCGAACGCACAAGAAAATATGTTTCTTTTCTGGTCAGTCGCGCTAAGATTTGAAGTCACTGTTGTAGTGTTCATGAAAGCTTTGCGAGTGGGGAAATGTGTTCTGTATATAGAAGCACTTGTGTACCATAGTTCTTTGCTATGGACCATTTAAATTATGCTCGATGACTGTCTGTGCACATTCGTGAAATGTCCACATTTCACAAAAGCTAGCAGCTGTGCAAGGAGAAACATAAATTATCTATCTAAAACAAGACTGTTATCTTTTTCCCAGGATGTATGTTTTTTGCCAAGTCCGGAACGGCTACCTTGATAATTTCTTTGTCCATGAAAACACGGTGTTTTCACCATCTCTCTCACAACTATTTAGTAATTTACGTATGGGGACAATGTCTGACCTTGAAGAACATGTTCAAGTCAAACTTGACGTCCCAGAGATTGATGCACTAACAGTAGATGGTGCTGTTGTTGTCAGCACCCTGTGGTCACGAAGAAACGGATGTAAAACTCATGTTGCATGTGGCTGATATGGCGATGCAGGGCTACCAGAAATGTGGATACACAGGAGTTAGTTCTTGCCGCAGCAGTTTGTCATCAGATTTCAGTTTCTGAATTGTGGATAGCTTTTGGGGCTGGCAAAAATCTATAGATATATAACGTTCACCCAATTTCAAACTCACTAAATCGCTCTCCCCCGACTCCTTGTCCAGCCGAATGGGGCTGGATCAGAGTAAAGGCTGACAAATGGAGACCTGTTTGGTCTACTTTGCCTCAAGCTGCAGTGTCATGCAAAGAGCTTCTCAGGTGTGGTTGTAACCCAAAAATGGGCTGTCATGGAAGATGCAAGGCTGAATCGCTCTGCCTTATCAAGTGCAATTTGCTATTTTAATTATTATTTTGCTCCCTATTAATTCACAATATTTAATCTATGTCAGAGATGGTCATTTACACAATCATACCTATTTAACCCCTTTTTGAGAAGAAACAACGTGGTATCAAAATGGTTAATTTATTTAGCATTAAATGATAATTTATTTGCTGATTTTATACAGTTAATATATTTGTGTTAATGTAATATAATTGTTGACATTTTGTCTTACAGAGATATATGTTATAGCAGCATTTATCGTTAATAATTTTTTACGGAAATTTTATTTGAAAAACATTGCGAGGTAACTCATATTTTGGGAGGTGGGGGTGGTAGTGGGGGATAGGTTGTCATTGCCATTGCAACAGAAGAAGATAGATCATATTTGAACTGTTATGCTGTTTGTTCAGTTTTCATTGTATGATAAGTTATTTCAAAATCCTCCAATTCACGGGAAGTAATAGTTTGGACTACCTCAAAGTATTACCTTTATGGCAGCCATCCAATTCTTGAGAGCGACACATCGTCTTATCTCTGTTAACATCTGAGACAACTTATTTCAGAATCGTTCCACGCATTAGGAGGTTAAAGCACAGACAATCAGTATTATTTTGACCTTTGACCTCAAAGTATGACCTTAAACGTTATGGTAAACATACGGTTCTTGTGCGCGAGATATCGTCTCTTACAGGTTAACATTCTTACCAAGTTGTTTTGAAATCCGTAACTGCATGGGGAAGTTAGAGCTCTGACAACATATATTTTGACAATAAAAAACACTGTTATTGTTACCTTTGACCTCAAAGTATGACCTTAACCTTAAATGTAGTCGAACAGTTCTTGTGTGCAACACACTTTATTATCTAGGTTAACAATTCTACCAAATTATTTTAAATCCTGCTATGTATTGGGATGTTAGAACCCAGATAAACAGTAATTTGACAAATAAGTGCTCAGTTTTGACCTTTGATTTCAAAATATTACTTCAAATGACCTTAAAGGTAGCCATTATATCATTGCGTGCAACACACCTTCTCACTTAAGTTAACATTTGTGCCAATTAATTTCGAAATCCTTCAATGCATGGGGAAGTTAGAGCTCGGAAGACTTATTTTGACAATAAAGTGCTGTATTTTGACCTTTGACCTCAAAGTATTACCATCTGGTTCTTGCGCGCGACACTCCATCTCATTAAGTTAAGATTTGCGCCAATCAATTTGGAAATCCTTTAATGGGGAAGTTAGAGTCCGGACAAGTTTCGGACAGACGGACCTACAACAGACATATGGCGGGCCGCCGTCCGCCATTTTTATAGATATATATTGGGTCTCATGAAAAAAATGTTTTAAATGCCACATTAAACATGTGTACTAAGTTTGGTGCTTTTCCCATTTTCTGAAGTTGTTGGCCAAATTATGTCACCGATTGATCCCACTATTAGTTAACACATACTTTTGAGTCTGACGTCATTCTAACGTTGGAAGTTTCAACGTGTTTGCTCAATCGACGACTTTTGCGGATTTTTGTAACTGGTCACAGGAACTAATAATATGCCTATAATTATTGTACTAGTCTGTGTTTGTTAACTTTCGTAAAATCCGCGTGAATTCACTTTCTTTGCATGATCACTGTGCCCACCAGGTGTCGCTTCTCGACGAACGCACTGACGCCACACTTTAGTATACATGGCTTGCAGGGCTACAATTCTGTAATCAAAACGCTGACAGCGTAGAATGACTGTTGGCGACGAAAGAAACTACAAGCATGCGAATTATGAGTGCATTTTTGCTAAACGGAAACACTTGTTCGAACGAAGTTTAATTTCCCACCTTTAAACTTTAAAATTTGGCTTCTTATTCAATAGTATACGACATCATTATGAAAACTACTTTGTAAGTAACGAACAAATATTTTGTTCGAGCTAATTGTCTTATGCAAACGGATATATATACATGCCAGTTAATAAGTCAATCTACAAGGGCCAGGATAACCGACGAAGCGTAGTAGGTAGGCGCACCGATTGTTAGTGCTTCTTAGACTAAAATCTATAAATAGATCTTTGTTCGTAGCCTACTGAGTCAAAATAGATCATACGATGCAAGCTCTCGATTGTCCATCAGTTTAAAATTTATAAATTGCAGTAATTTGTTGTCAAAATATTCAGCATGAGAATTTGTAACAAGAAAACACTTTCGCAACGAATAAAAATAACCGATGAGGCGCATTAATTTGGTGGCTTTATTCCATGACACTCCGGTAAATTTTTCGGTTACATACAAGTAAATAGCAAAAGTAGGGATGTCATTAGTTTAAAATTATTTTTTTATAAATGGACCTTATTACAAACTGTAATTGTAACTGTAATAAATCACATGATATACCTATTATAAAACATATTACATACATTATCTTACATAATTAAATTAAAAGAAAACGGGTATGAAATTTTGCTGTTTTGAAGAAGGACACTTTCTGGTTTTGATTTACTGATTAATAACCTGCAAAGAAAAGAAGTAGTTTTCCGCGATACCTGTTTTGGAAATTACCCACTCACAAGACCGTTGGCTTCCGCCAACAGTCTAAAAATCACGTAAGTCGACTTATAGTGTATACAAGTCAAACGTGACCGTGTTTTGGGACAATACATGTTTTGAAATATTGCAGATTATGTCCTGTCTAAAATAAATTATCAGTACATGTAAAATAAAACCAGACGCGTTTTATGCACGTACAAGATGTTCAGGTATGGTCCAAGGATGTAGCAATGTATTGAAAACCTTAAAGAGACATACATTCATAATAAATAGCGAAATAAATGGGTACTAATTAGCAAATAAATATGTGTACTTTGTAACTTTGATAACACGGAAACATCTCGCAGTTATTGTATACACCATATTTATAAACACACGTTAAAAAGCGACCATACTTTTAATGTTTGTTTATATTTTGCGCATGTTAATGCAAACAATTTTTACTATATTTAAAATATATATATATATATTTTGTTTATTATTTATTTATTCAATCATTTATTTAATTAATGATTGGTAATTATTGAACGTTTATTTCGTATTTTGATTATGACTTTGAAGGGTATGTTGCTTTAATTCGGCTAATGTGTCCTGCATCTGGAACACAGACATTATACAGTTTGCATTCTCCACACGGAAACGTCTCGATTATCCATTCTGTATATAGCATATGTAAATATTATTTCTATCTAGAAGCACGTTTTCAAAACTCAGTATGCTAGCTCATACTATTTATAGGTATTTGTGTATAGTGTAGAAATCTACTGAATAATTACCAGAGTTTACAACGGTTCAGTACTCGCAAACTTGACCTTGAAACAGACCAGCCGTATTTTCTACTAGTCCAGATAACAAACCAAAGTTTATTTTCACAAACATGGCATTGAAATAAGCCAGCTTTTGTGAAGCTACTATTGTACTTGTTCTCTCGTATTGTTCATTATAACAATTATTTATTTTGCTACATGCATGTTAACATGTGCAATTAATGGGTTCTGTCTGGCCAAGCACATGTATTGTAGCTACTACTAAGTTCCGATGTTGTAATATTTATTAACAGCCATGATGAATAAGTTAACGATTACATTGTACATGTATAATTTTGAATTGTGAATTCTTATCTGTTAACGTATGCTCTTCAATCGCATTAAAATCATCTTCAGTCTGACGCTGCTATCCGCTTAGGATTTGATTTTAATGAGATTGGTATGCTCGTATAAATTGAAGCAAACAATTAAGCATATAAACATCAATAAAATCAGCAGCATGTTGAAGACATACACTTATAAGATTCGTCTATTATTTGACGTCATTAATTATACATTATTTAAGAAATAATTTTCGATTCATCGTTGTTTATCGGCCAATAAACAACGATTTGGAGTAACGATGCATAGGAATTAAACCACGAGGGCGTTATTCTTAGTTGTTTAATAGCCACGCATCATAACGACAAAGAGTTGTGTATAGACTGATAAACAACGATTATGCGAAAATCATTTCGATTCTAACATGATTTTACATATATTTTTGCAATCGTAACTAGAACTACTTTTTATTATGATCCGCTCAGAATCGGAAGATTTTTTTGCTTTGTTTATGGGTATTTAAACAACGATAATTTTGTTCTTTGTCTATAGAACAATTAGCGAGTATCATGTTAGAATATAAATTATCATTATTATAAATTGTGAGTCTAGTATGATTTATTGTTTAATTTTAACGGCGTGGATGAAATACATTTAAGTTAAAGCACTCACCAGAAATCTACAGAAAGTTCAAATTATTTAAAGTTTCAGTTTAATACATATACAGATCAATACCTAGAGAGATGTGAACTATATGCAGCTTAAAACGTTCTGGCATAATCTTGCATACAAAGGCTTCTTTCTTTGTTTGGAAATAATAAAAAAAGAGCACCGAGCAACCCCAAACCAAGTATTAACTTGTTAGCCTAAATAAAAATTAAGATTTGTTTTGATAATCCATAACTTTTTTTTCTCAACAAGAGAGATAAATATGTCAACGCGTAAAACACAAACCTCTCACAGTGATCTCCCCTGCTACGGGTTACTGTCACACAGGGGAGATCACTGCGTTGAGATTTATCTATTTATGATACAGTTGTCTTTCTTCAATTTAGTCCAGCTTGACTTGTATTGTTTGTTTTTGTTAGTTTGTTGGGATTTTTCGCCGTTTTAAACAGTATTTCAGTCATATCACGGCGGTCAGTTAACCTACTCAAAAATTTTCCTGGGCAAGCCTACTAAGCCGATCTAAGCGGTTCACCATGTATATATTTTTTATTTTACTATATAAAATAATAGCTGATTAGCATAACCTAAAACGTCAGTATTATTAAAATCAGAAGCAACGAGTTCCTAGAAAAATACTCATCTCATCATGTTAAAACTCGGATACATGAAACGTAGAAACGTCTTTATCAAGACACTCGGTGCGGAAAAAGAAATGGGTCATTTTAAACGGTTACAATACGTTCAGTTACGGACATAGTTCCATAGACATACATGAACAAATTATTACAACCACTGTTTTAAATACGAATAATATACATAAATGTGTAGTATAGTCAAATCGCAATTATGTACATGCACATTATGTTTTCTGTCTCAATTTTTTCTCACTATATTTTCACTGAATGGTTAATTTTAGGAGTCTATTTATTCACGATATAAATCTTCTAGTTATGGCTGGGTGGTTGTGCATCCCCTTCCACGGTCATGGCTGTAATAAAATAAAAAGGGTTTTGATAGTATTGCAAGCAAGACAGGAGTCCCCTACCGGTGAAAACCTCTACTAATAAAACATTGTGCAATACCGTCAAATTGACCTTTATCTGTAGATTTACAAAGTTTCATATCCAAATGCCATTTGTCACTGCAGTATGAAGTTGTTGTTTTTTCTATTTTAGTAACATTGACCAGACATTCGAGTTACTTTTTTGAGTTATTGCAGTACTACACTGACAGAGGGCAATCATATAGTCCATTCTGTGAACCAAGTTTAATGATCATATGTTATGTTCTTTTCGAATTATTACAGTATTTAGTTTATTTATATTTTTAGTAACAGTCACGTGACCTTTGACCTCTGGTAAAAAAAACACCTGCATATTCCTCACATTGCCGTTTATACGTATACCAAGTTTCATCGGAATATCATCAGTAGTTTTTGAGTTATCGCAGGATCCAGTTTGTTTTAGTTTATTTCTATTTTTAGTAACAGTCACGTGACTTTGACCTTTGGTAAAAAATAAAAGGTCGTGCATAATTTTCACATTGCCGTTTATATGTATACCACGTTTCATCGAAGTATCTTCAGTACTTTTTTAGTTATCGCAGGAACACAATTTTGCGGACGGACGGAATGACGGACGGACGGACGGAGGGCAAACCTATAGTTCCCTCCGGTGAAACACCGGTAGGGGACTAATAAGGAATTGTTAGGCTCCTTGTGTTCATCAGTCCTGTCAGTAAATACTAGTAAGCTGTATGAGGTTTGACGGTGAGAAAAATAGGATAATAAACGGTTGTTGACATATGAAAGAATAACAAGAAATAATTATAGGGAATTTACTAATTTGCGTTCAACAGTTGTGTATTTAAAGAACGTCTAACCTGTCAATGGCAAAACCAAGGATGGCTTAATTTATTCGGCCGTGAAATTCGTTGGTAGCGTTTGTTCACTGACAGTCTAGAAATAATAGTCAGGAAATAGGGGTAAGTGCATGCAAATTACATACAAGCGCATTTCAACATAACCGTTTCTAGAATTTTAAAATATGTATTACTGGTAAAATGTTAACTACATATACCTGTGTATGATTCAGTTTGTCCTCCTGTGTTCATTTTAGCTCTACCGGCCAACAACCTCCAACTTGGTAACTTCTTGCCTTTGCCCGCGGACAACTGTTTTGTCCATTTTCCTTTGTCTCTTTTCTCCTTTCTGGCCAGTTAATTTTTCGTTCGTTTCATTTCCGCGCGTGCTTTTCTTTCCAATATGGCTTTTGTTCTCGTCCGAATTGATTTCTGAAGCGAACCAAAATTTCGAATTGTAAATAAAGTAGGGCAAGATGAAAACTCAGAAGGTGTTCTAGTTGTAGAGTCGAAATTGATTAGTCCAGACGATGGATATTTTATTTGGACAATAATAAGTATAAACATTAGAATGAATGAACAGGCATTTTGAGCTTTTGTTAAATTTCTGCACTGCGCAATCCTTGCAATGAAATTGAATGATGTACGTTTGTTAATATACATAATTATACCTGTAGTCAATGAAATGGTAACATACATACTTAAGCCAGAACATGTAAAAATAATAAGTAAGTACATAGTAGTTAACGGAATTGTTTATATAAGATTATATAACGAATGTAATAACAGGAACTGCAGCTGTATTGTAGGACCAATATATTGTATTGTATTGCAATTTATATATTATCTTCATAAAAAAGTGGCAATGTTTTGGGTTTTCATATATAACAGTACACTTTTTGGCATACCGTGGTATCCGTAGTAATAACAGGATTAGAATTGTAATTAGTAGGACGCAGAAATCTGAACGACGTTCACATTTGGACGCCAACGTGTTCGGCCTTTGATTATATGGAAGTTTCCAAGTTTATTGGCAAATCGGCAAATAGCCTTTGGCCATAACAATATATATATATATTCACAAACACAATTTATACAAAGCATAGTTATGAAGTAATGGTAGCTATATCAATATATATAACGTCTAAACATTGTATTATTAAGAAGCAGCAAGAGTTGTTAATTTTTCACCACGGAGATTCATTGCATGTGAAATAAATCTAGATACATTGTTTATCGCTGAGACATTTTGACATGACATAATATTTTTAAACTTCATAAGGTTAGGCCAATTAATTGGAATCCAATATTTCTTTCGTAATTCTCTATATGCTGGACAACAAAGAAGAAAGTGGTACTCTGATTCAACAATATTTAAATTACATAATTTACATTTACGATCAACTCTAACAATATTATTAAATCTACATCTCTCTATTTTTAAGCTATGTGGACACAATCTAAATCTTGATAATTGTTGCTTTAATTTATTATTTTGTACAACATCTAAGTATGTTTCAAATTTAAATTCAGATTTAAACAATTTATAATAATCTAACTTTGGTTGACTGTTCAATGTTTCAAACCAGTGCTGAACATACTGATCTTTTAACCTCTGTTCTATCATAGAACGAAAGTTATTTACAGAATTTATATTGAAAAATACATTTCCGAAACCTAGCATATCTAACAGTTTCTTTAAAGATAAACACCAAGCATTTCCACAATTGTTTGTATTAACAGCTTCGATATTGTACATATTACATTGTTCAGTAAAAATACTATAAATAAGTGAATTGGGATTGTTCACAATCTTAAACCAGTAATTTGATGCCCTCTGTTTACATATGATTGATAAAGGGAATCTTCCAAGTTCACCTAATACAGCTCCCTTTGAAGTTTGAGGGCGTACACCCAATATCTGTTTACAAAATTGTCTATTTCACTAGCTTTATACATACCCCAAATTTTAGAACCATACAACAGGATAGGTACAACAAGTGAGTCAAATAAGGACAATTTAGTTCTAACATCAAGTTTGACTTTATTAAACAGCGACATCAAATTACCGAATGCTTTTAGAGCTTGGTCGTTAAGAGTTTTAATAGCTTTAGACATATTTCCAGTATAATTTAACTTAATGCCTAAATAGCAAAAGTCGTCCACAATTTCGACATTTTCTCCATTTATTGACCATGTATGCTCACAACGACTTTTTCTACGTTCAAAAATACAAATGTTGGTTTTATTTACAGTTATTTTAAGACCCCATTTACATGAATACTGATTAATGGTATGCAGTTGAAGTTGCAAACTCTCTGCACTGGTCGTAAATAATGCCATATCGTCGGCAAATAGGAGCATGTACATGGATAGTAGCCTACAATCTTTTTCAGTCAAGTTATTAAAATCAATATAATCTTTGATGTCGTTAATAAATAGGATAAAAAGTAACGGAGAAATGGGTTCTCCCTGTTTAACACCAAGTGTTACGTCAAAAGCATCAGCAAACAAACGACATGTTACGAACATTTTTAACACAGGCCTTAACATTTTGGTAAATAGCCGTTATCATTTTAATCATTTTACAACTTATACCCGATTTCAAGAGTTTTATCCATAGTGAATAGTGTATAACTGTATCAAAGACTTTTTCTTAATCAATTAATGCACAATACAACTTTGCTTTATTAAAAATGACATTCTGAATGATAGTATGTAATATAAAAATGCTGTCAATGGTGCTGCGGTTATCTCTAAAACCAAATTGAGCTTCATTGAAAATACTCTCGTTTTCACACCATTTGTTAATTCTATTTCTTAAAGTGGGAGAAAATATTTTGCCCATTATATTAACTAATGTTATTCCTCTGTAGTTCGATGCCGAAGATCGATCACCTTTCTTGAAAATCGGTACAATAACACCGTTACACCACGAATCAGGATAATAGATCGATCATATATATAGTTGAAAATTTTAACAAGATACGGAGCAATAAACTCCTTGCCATCAATAAAAAAATCTGCAACATTATTGTTTATATCCGAACTTTTGTGTCTTTTGAGACTAGAGATAGTTTTCTCGACTTCAGCCATTGTGAAAGGACAATCCAATTCATCAATAATTAGAGTTTCTTCCCTTGGCACATAATCATCGTTACTATATGAACTAGGGTGAGGTGTGTTAGAAATATTTTTTAAATGAGTGACTAAGTCATCGATACCGACGTCGATATTAGAAGACTTATTGGATTTATATTTATTAATATATTTCCCAAATTTCCTTGGATTTGACTTACCAAGGTTGGATAAGATTTACATTCTTTATTATAAAACTTACTCTTGGCTTTATGTTTAGCCTTACAAAAATCCGACCTAGCATTTAAAAAAAGTGTTCGATTTTTACGTGAAGGTACTTCTTTATATAGACGTTTATAATAATAAAAAGCTTCTTTGCAATGTTTACAATCATCATTAAACCATAGAGATTGGCGTACTTTTTTCGTAGTCGAACGTTTTATTTTACAAGAACGTCCGTGTAATTGAAATGACACATCATGTATAAAATCTGATAATTTCTCTATGCAAATATTAACGTTTCGATCTTCATTTATTAACATATTAACAATATCGTCAAACACATTTTTGCTATTGTGTAATAAATTTAATAGGTCTTCTGATTTGTCTTCCTCCCGTACTATTTATCATATGTTGCATTTGAATCACTATCACTTGGTACAGCATTATACTTAATTGTAAAATCAATTGGGCAGTGATCAGATTAACAATAATATAATCAACAACACTAGCAGCAAAATTATTCCGAGTCAGATTATAACATGTAAATTTTCCGTCATCTAATCGGCCGTTAACAATAATCATACTAGTTTCCTTGCATAATGAAAGTAACTTGTGACCATGCTGATTAATATGCTCATCGAAAGATGCACGTGGCGGTAAAGCGTCAACAGGGATATCATATTCCGGCAGATTAACGTAACGGTCGAGATTAATTTCCTCTATGACGTCAGAACGATTACCGACTCTTGAATTAAGGTCACCTGCCAGCAAAATATCACCTTGATCGCTGTAATGTCGTATATCTGTGGACAATTGTTCAAAGAAATCGTACTCAAATGGTGGTGAATTTAAATTCGAAAATACAGGCGAGTCACTAGGCGAAATATAGCATGCACATATAAAAATATCATTTTCCAGACCTAAACATAGTTTATCTAGCTTAAGGCATAGTATCCCTTTATCGTTGATTTTCAGAAGTTCGATAGCGTTTGAAAAATGTGACTTCAAATAGACAACAACACCCCCGCTGTCACGTTTAGCTTTCTGATTACATTTTGGCCTGGGACATGAAAAACACTCAAAATTTTTAATCTAGTATATATGACGATTTAGATGTCCATGTATAATTGAGAATTAAGATGTCATACGAATTTATAAAATTAAGAAAATCACTTTCGTTTAACTTTTATAATAAGCCTTGAACATTCCAAGAAAGAACATGTAGCTGCTTCTGTGTGTCCCCCTAATTGTGTCGAGACTGTTCATTTCCGCCACGGCGTCTGGTATCCGCATTGCGCTGGTTCCGGTTAACACGAGGTCGCAGTTCCGGCGCAGGGCCGGGCGGCGGATGATCGACGGTGTATTTTGTTCGGACTATGTATAGAGTGTCATAAGAGAGTGAAGCTGTTTTTCCGTCATTACGAGCTTGAATCAGATAGGGAATCAGTTTCTTTCGTCGTTCTTGAATGACCTTGGGATATTGATCGCTGACACGAAATTGATTGTCGGGCGGTAGTTCTCGAACTTTGTTTTTTATATCGACTTTGTCCCCGTAGAAATTAAAATTTGCTACAATGGGACGCTTTTTGCCATGTTCGAAGTGTCCTAATCGATGCGCTCTGTCGATTTTGATTTTATTTGTTGGATCCTCAATATGTAGTATGTTTTCACAAAAGTTATGTATTTTGGCCACACAATTTTCGGTATTTCGATTTTCGAATGAATTTTCTTTCTCATAATTGAAAAAAAGAAGATTATCGCGCATTGAGCGTGCCTGTAAATCAATATGTTTTCGGACAGAGTGGCATTTTCTGATTTCAAAGTTATGCATCTAAAATCACAATATCTCAAAATCCTGTAGGAAGCACGTGTTAAATGTTGTTAAAATTAAATTACATTAAATTTACAGAGCACAGAAAACACGTATGACCTTGACTATGACTATTATGATCATGATATTTTGATTATATAAACAATAGCTGCATACACAGTCAATGCCTGCAACTCTTAAGAGCTAGTAAAGTATGTACTGTATACATGTATTTGAAAGTTCAAAGTATTTACTAAAATGCTGTGATAATGATGAACAGTTTTTTTAATCATCCAAAGGCAAAAGTTATTTCGTGAAATTTGTTATACAGATTATTATTATTATTGATGTTATTGCTTATAATGCAGACATTACATTTTTAACACAATTTTACTTAAAGTGTGTATGTACGATCTTTCATATAAAGTATTTAAAAAAAAGCAGACACAAGTGACAATAAAACTTGAAAGCAATCAGAAAAACATAAACTGAGGAAGGAAAGACTTCAATATGGAATAAATAAACGAAAACTATAGTGACGAGTTTTTGCATCGTTTATTAGTGTTGTGTAACCTAACTCAACTGTCAAGTCAGCGTACATAACCGTTTTTCAATAAGTAGGTCCATTTGATGTTCTCATCAGTAAACCGCACAAATAATACGATTCCATTATTTTAATGCTATTTTTAACAAATGTGGTCTGAATATAGAATTATGTAAAAATTTGAATGTTAGCGTCTCAATTTCTCTGAATATTTTAATAATTGTATACCTCAAATTTAAACCTTCGTTACTGTCGCCCGATTAATTAAAAAGAAATACGACATCGGATTGTATTTAAAATCACATTGTGTACATGAATTTTAGGCATCATATAGTACGAAAATTATTACTACATGGAAAGCATAAACATTTTACCAATTTACCATTACTTTAATAAGACAGATATTTGCATTGTTTGGTTGTCGCCAGTTTTCTTTGTAACTTGAAAATATCCGTTACCGTCTCTTTGGTCAGCTGCAGAACACACATTTCAGTGATTAACATTGGCGTACCTAGATCAAATTAAGAGAAACCAATGAAAGGTAGTCGGTGAGAGTATGGTATGTAGCCACTGAGGGTGTATATCCCATACACCATCAGTTACTAACAGTGTAACTAATAGTACATTACTTCTGTCAGTTAACCAAAAAGCATGTGTTCTTGAAACCTTCGTGATCAAAACCTTCGTTACCAACATATGGAACTTAACTCTGCGAGGAAGGAAGCGTTGAGTTGATAAAGTCAGCTAATAAGTATTTACGTACACTTTTGATTAGTGCATTTAGAAGTTGTTACTGTATTCTTTTAATGTTCACACCAAGTTAAATCATGCATACATGTTTATACAATGGACGCATTCTGTGACCGGGAAACACCTGCTATTTTTAAAATATCTGTACATTCTTGACTACGGTACAGGTATATGCTATACTATCTATATGTAGTCTACGGTACAGGTATATGCTATACTATCTATATGTAGTCTACTGTACAGGTATATGCTATACTATCTATATGTAGTCTACGGTACAGGTATATGCTATACTATCTATATGTAGTCTACGGTACAGGTATATGCTATACTATCTATATGTAGTCTACGGTACAGGTATATGCTATACTATCTATATGTAGTCTACGGTACAGGTATATGCTATACTATCTATATGTAGTCTACGGTACAGGTATATGCTATACTATCTATATGTAGACTACGGTACAGGTATATGCTATACTATCTATATGTAGTCTACTGTACAGGTATATGCTATACTATCTATATGTAGTCTACGGTACAGGTATATGCTATACTATCTATATGTAGTCTACGGTACAGGTATATGCTATACTATCTATATGTAGTCTACGGTACAGGTATATGCTATACTATCTATATGTAGTCTACGGTACAGGTATATGCTATACTATCTATATGTAGTCTACGGTACAGGTATATGCTATACTATCTATATGTAGTCTACGGTACAGGTATATGCTATACTATCTATATGTAGTCTACGGTACAGGTATATGCTATACTATCTATATGTAGTCTACGGTACAGGTATATGCTATACTATCTATATGTAGTCTACTGTACAGGTATATGCTATACTATCTATATGTAGTCTACGGTACAGGTATATGCTATACTATCTATATGTAGTCTACGGTACAGGTATATGCTATACTATCTATATGTAGTCTACTGTACAGGTATATGCTATACTATCTATATGTAGTCTACTGTACAGGTATATGCTATACTATCTATATGTAGTCTACGGTACAGGTATATGCTATACTATCTATATGTAGTCTACGGTACAGGTATATGCTATACTATCTATATGTAGTCTACTGTACAGGTATATGCTATACTATCTATATGTAGTCTACGGTACAGGTATATGCTATACTATCTATATGTAGTCTACTGTACAGGTATATGCTATACTATCTATATGTAGTCTACGGTACAGGTATATGCTATACTATCTATATGTAGTCTACGGTACAGGTATATGCTATACTATCTATATGTAGTCTACGGTACAGGTATATGCTATACTATCTATATGTAGTCTACTGTACAGGTATATGCTATACTATCTATATGTAGTCTACTCTTTTTGACTATCAGGATACAACAAGTGACTTACAACTGGACAAAATCTTCGTTACTGTTAACAAAGATTTTTCTTTTTTTTTTATTACTGATTTGGAATACGTGGTCAGGAAATATATTGCCAACAAATAATTCAGATATGGAATTATGGCATATGTGCTATTCAACGTAACAACTGAAATTTTTAAACATTTTCCATAATAATCATTTGATAGTTTGTGTATGTTGTCTTAAAAGCATGCCAGTTAATGTTGGCGGGTTGTTTCAACACATCCTAAATATAGACCTAAACTGACTATTGTCACGAACTTGTGCCACGAATTTAACATTTTTTTCTGTACAAAATTAAGTTAACAACTTAGCTAAGCATCTAAGCATTAATTTCTTTATTTAATTGTACATACCTTGTAATTACAAAACCTTCGTTACCGTTAATAAATGATTTATTTTATAGATGACACTCAATTATGTTACAATACTTAATTGATAGGGCAAAATTCACTTACAAGCCTTAACAGTTTAGCATACGTAAGTCCAAATGTCACGATATGCTCTTTTAAAACATAGTTTGACTGTATATTATGATTTTGTTCGAATGTATAATCATTATCCTCAAAAACTAATCTCGAGGACGCTTTCTAACTGATATTATATTGGAAACATCTTTTATAAGTTATATTCCATATCGGTATTTGCATTTTATTGACCAAATGTCAATTATTAACATGTTCCGGTGCATAATAATTCCCTATTAGACACTTGCTGAAACCTTCGTTACATGTTACTGTACCAAAATATCCGGGGAATAGATCTGCAAAGTTACCGTAGAGTTACTACAAATATGCTTAAACTGTTACTTATGGTTTCATATCTTACCATAGCAGATTTATAATGTCATATCGACGGCCATACAGTTTATGTTAAAATCGCAACTTTTGAAAATTTGCATAACATCTTTAAAACAGACTAACCAAATACCATGCTTCAATAAAACATCACATAAAATATACATTTTCTAACATACATATGTCGTTTTATCATCAACGGAATCGTTTCTCTTTAAATTCATAATTGGAAATGCTTCAGGCTATTATCAGGTTGTCGTGCATATTATTGCCAAATCAATGTAATGCGCAATTCTGGTAACGTAAATTTTTATCACTAAAAAAGTGTTTCTTGGTGTAGTCCAATTGAAACAAAGATATCTCGAGAAAACCTTATCTGGTGTATTGGAAATTTTACCAAAATACTACATTGACATACGGCTTTATGATAAAAGTCAAATTATTATAACCAAAAACACGTTATTTTTCACGATTTGGTAAGTGCCAATGGGCGTAGTTATTGAAAAATAGTGATATACATATATTTGAGTTTCCGTCTGTACAGACGAAAACTATTTTAGTGTGATTAAAAACTATCTTATTGTGCGTTTAAAAGAATCTATAAATAAACATAAACTTTGTTCGTAGCCTACTTAGTCAAAATATATCATACGACGCAAGCTCTCTATTTTCCATAGTAAAATTTAAAATTAATAAATTGCAGTAATTTGTTGTTTAAATATTCAGAATGAGAATTGGTAACAAGAAAAAACACTTTCGCAACCAGTCAAAAATAACCGATGTAGCGAATTAATTTGGGGACTTATTTAAGGACACTCCAGTAAATATTTTGGTTACATACAAGTAAATAGCAAAAGTAGGGGTGTCATTAGTTTGAAGTTAGTTTCTTAATAAATTGACCTTTTTACAAACTGTAATTGTTATAAATCACATGATATACACATGATAATACATATTACATACATTATCTTATATAATTAAAATGTAAGAAAACGGGTGTGAAATTTTGCTTTATTAAAGAAGGACCCTTTCTGGTTTCGATTTACTGACTAATAGCCTGCAAAGAAAAGAAGTAGTTTTCCGCGATACCAGTTTTGGAAATTACCCTCTCAAAAGACCGTTGGCTTCCGCCAACAGTCTAAAAATATATTATTTTTCAGTAAAATATTAAATAGCTGGAAATTGCAGCTATGATTCAAAATTCGCCCCAACTTTCGATGAGTCTAAAAGTAAATTAGGCAGGGGTGCTGGGACACACCTCGGATCCTTACATAATGCAGCTTTGGCGCGGAAGGACCTCATAAACTTCGAAAATACATAGACATACATGTTCGCAGCACAACGAACAAAATAGGAACGCAACAGAAGAAGTAGATGGAAAAATAACGTTGCGGACGAGAAAAATTAAGTACTTTGTTTTCTTGTGTGTCTAGGTTTTAGGAGTGAATGCAAGTAAGTACTGTATTTATTTAAGTTGATTCCGCGTTCGTTTGAACATAATATACGTGCCGATATTCAGTATGACAAGGAAATTTCTTAGAATACTTTTAATTCACAAACACATTGGTGTTCGACAATAAGTTTCCCTTAGAAATATGTTCAGGTCAGCCATGTTCAAACGTGTTCAACTGATAGTATTTGCAGTAAATGTATAAATAATGTATATGTTTTCTAATTACTACGGAAGCATATTAGTTCCCTTTTGTGTTACGTGTTACGTCTTTACAGAGCTTCAAGGAACCGACAAATAATACGTAACACTTATAGCTAAACCATAAGGGCACTATAGGCTTCCGTACACTATAAACAAGTAATTCCGAATAAACAAAATGATGATACGTCGATTTTGGAAATAAATGAAATCTTGTCAATTAATTTCAAATATGCTAAATTCCAAAACTATAAATTAACTGCAGTCATTCGAAATGGATCCGATGGCAGTAAATGTCGTGAGTTCGAGCCCCAGCCCGGCCACATAACATGTGCGGCGATTGGTAATGAAATACTTTCTACGGCCATTCTCCCCCTACCTCTGATTCAAGTAGTTGTCAGTTACTGAGATAAATATGTGGACTCGGTACTGGTAAAACGCTTAGATAAGCTAAGCTTGCCCAGGAAAAGTGTGAGTGTATTAACTAACCGCCGTTATATAACTGAAATACTGTTGAATGCGGCGACAAATCCAAACAAACAAAACAAACAAGTAAATGTGACGCACATCGTTTGAACATGCAATGCAACGATGGCTATATTCCATTCGGGAAAATGTCGACGGATTTATATTTTTTGCGTGACATTATATTGAATAGCTTTTTCTAACTCTCGATAAGTTACGTTTTACGTGCTGAGCAACGGACCATTGCATATTTTATTAAATTGTCATCTATAAATATACTGTATACTGATGAATGTATTATATAGTAACATTTATTATTTATTGTTACTAGATTCCGGCATTTCAGTGATGCTTGTGTCGCTCTGACAAAATGTTCTTAAACAATTTGAAATATAGTTTTTGTTGCAGCCATATTAAGTCTAGGGATTTGATTAATGCAGGATATACAGCCTCTTTTAAAGTTAATATTTAAGACTTAATGGTAAATAAAAAAAAAAACATTGATTAAAGTTCGTTGACTAACTGTAATTAGTTTTGTTATTGACCTTCGGTACATACAAGCTAGACATTTTAATTGTAGCTAACTTGACCCCACAAAATACTTACAAAATATATATTGCACCCATGGCTTCGGTACATTTTCAGTTTGTGACGACGCCGACGACGTGGACGGGGTGTGCGAGGCGTGCACGAAGGACACGACCTGCTCCCTGGAGGGGATCCAACTCATCTGCACATAAGTTGTTTCTCTGCTCGCAAGTTTCTCTGCTCGTAAACTGTTTCATTGGTCGTAAGGTGGTTTCTATGGTCGTTAGAATTGTTTTCTTTGCTTGTACGTTGCTTCTTCATGATTGTGTGCATCTCTGCTCGTGAGTTGTTTCTCTGCTCGTAAGTTGCTTCTTCATTATTTATGTACATCTCTGCTCGTAAGTTGCTTCTTCATTATGTATGTACATTTCTGCTCGTTGGTTGTTTCCCTGCTCGTAAGTTGTTTCTTTATTATTTATGTACATATAGTTGCTTCTTTACTATTTATGTACATCTCTGCTGATAAGTTGCTTCTGTGCTTGTAAGTTGCTTCTTCATGATTATATACTTCTCTGCTCGCAAGTTGTTTCCCTGCTCGTAAGTTGCATCTACGTTAATCTCTACATCTCGTTGTTTCTTTACTCGTAAGTTGCTTTTTCGTGATTATGCTCTTCTCTGTTCGTAAATAGTTTCTCTGCTCGTATGTTATTTCTGTGCTTGTAGGTTGCTTCTTCATGATTATGAAATTCTCTGCTCGTAAATTGTTACTTAGCAATGTACTCTGCTCTTATCTGGTTTCCTTGCTCGAACGTTGCTTCTTCATGGTTACTTCTTTGCTCGTAAGTTGTTTTGCTGCTCGTTAGTTGCTTCTTCGTGGTTCGCAAGTTTCTTCTTAATTATTATGAACTTCTCTGCTTGTATTTGTTAGTCGATTCCAAATAATGATGAGCTTCTCTATTGTAGATTTAAAGTAAGTACATAGATCTGAGCAGTGTTCTGCTCGTAATTCGCTTCTTTATTATTTTGAAATCTTATAACATGTTGGCTCTTGTATAGGAGTTTCGAGAATTTTATTATAACATTATTTTTGTACTTGATCTTATCCGAAACAACACTATCGTTTGCGCTCGCACTGGTCACGACGAATTTAGAAAGACTGCATGGGTTAATTACTTATCTAACAATCTGTATTTCAGTCGTTACCCCTGCGACAACTGCTCTGTTGTATAGACGACAGCCGACGGCGAAGACTATACCGATGATTGCGCCGTAGACGATGACGTCAGCGATAATGTTGATGACGTAGATATTGAAATCGAGGGTGGCGTTGATACTGATAATAACGTCGATTTTGACGACGACGTCGATGTAGATGAAGATGACGAAGGGTATGTTGATAAAACTTGTCGGCAAGTATATGTTTTGCTCCCTTTTATATATTTTTTGTTTTTATAGAGATGATTATATTTTGTATTAAAAGAAATATGTTAGTTATTTATAAACGTGTAATTTACTATGTTTACTTATCTGTAGTATTCTTATGCATACCGATGTCTAGAGGCCTTCGCAAATGGAAACGCAAACAAGGCCGACAGCACCGAAGAGAGAAGGGGAAGTTCGGAGGCAAGGGGAAGTTCGGAGGCAAGGGGAAGTTCGGAGGCCCGCACTGGAGACAGCAAATCACGACGATGACGCCCAACGAGAGGCAGGCGGCGATCCAGGCCCGGCGGGAGAGCATGCTCGCTAGGTGGTGCCAAGGGAAAGGACTAGAAGGCGGACAAGTTCCAGCGGAAGTGGGAGGCCAAGGACGAACGCCGGGCCGGCCGCATGGAGATGATTAAGGGACGGGAGGAAAGCAAAAAACAGTTTCTGGGTAGGCCCTATTGATGTGTGTTTTCCTAGTGCAACCCAAATTCGACGTAACCTAAATTTGAATCGACGATGTATTGTTTTTATTGTAATATGCGAAATGTTATGAGTTCTATGTAGCGGTTTATTATGTACACGATATACCATATTTACGAATGTATAGTATATAGATAGATATTTTTATCTTTACGGTATAAAAATTTTACAAAGATATGCGATTGACAAAATACTATTATATTGAAATCGCCAGTAAATATTTAAATACTGTAGTTACCACGTTATTTAATACTCAACTTGAAAAGGGGTAAATACCAAAATAATTTTTACGCCTAAGTGATTTTCAAGAAATTGCACTTTCTACTTACTTCAGGAATGTGACTTTTTAATATTTTAAACATATTTATAATAATTCTAAAATATTAAAAAGTCATATTCCTAAAATAAGTAGAAAGTGCAATTTATTGAAAATCACTTAGGCGCCAAAAAAATTTTTTTTTTCATGTTACAAAACACTTAGGGTAGGTAGGTAGAGATTTAATTTTTGTTTTATTTGGTAAATGGTCAACTTGAAGATTCTAAAAATTAATAAATATTCCACACATATGGGTAATACTCTTAAACATTGTTTTAACGTTGATGCTATCAAAACAGAACACTAATTTATCACAAAAAAATTAATTATTGGAAAAAAAAGTAAATAAAACAAAACTCAATAAAATGTTCAAGGGTTGGAGCATTTGTTAGGGTAAGTCGGGTAACCTGAAACAAACATATCTTTTACGCCTTAGATAAATCTTAAAATTATAGAGTTGAGAATTTCAAGTATAGTGTATGTTAAAGAGTAAGATTTAAAACAAAACAACATTTATAAAGTTAAATGAAATTCATTGACTATTTTAGCCATGACCCCCCGACCCCGAGGAACGCCAGGCTTTCTTCGAGCTCCGGCGCGCGCAACGCCTCCGCTAAATGACGTCACTGTTTTAACGTTAGTTGCGAGAAGCCACACCTGGTGGACACAATGAGGGCAGAGGGGGCAGCGCCGTCGGAACCGAATACACGTCAACATGGTGCAAGAATAATTGAATATACATGTTTTCCTAAATTGCACTGAACCAAGTCCGTCGTCTTATGCAGTAAATTTATTTAAAAACGGGGACGACACTTTCCGCTTTTATGGTATTTTCTGTTTCAAGGAAGTGTCTTCTAAACATAAATCCACTGTAGGCGGAAAGTGTCGTACTGGATTAGACTGTGCACAGGATAATCCGGTGTACCGGGACGACACTTTACGCACATGCATTAAGCACGATTTTCCCACGACACGCCTCATATGTTAATTAGTTTACCCGTTAATGAAGGGGAAGTTATCAATACTTTTGTAATAAACAGTGTAACAATGTTTTGCGTCGATATACTTGTACAGATTTATGTCTAGTTAATAATAGGATGACGGTGTATATAAACTACTATTCATTTGAAAACGTAAAACGTTTGGTTCTCCCACGCTGCATCATGATTATATAGTAAAGTACCATTAATCCGGTGTTAATACTACAATCATCATTTTGTGCACTTGAGCAAATTTGGACTCTTTCAAATAATAACAACTTACTGATGGAAAATCGTCAAATCAATTTTGTAATCGGTATCTGAATGACCTTGTCACGTAGGCAAATCATGCATTGCTGATAAGTTTTGCAAACAACTTTTAAGTAACACGTTAGCACTTAGCTCATGCGTTGTATCACAAAGCATCGTAAGTAATATCTAAGTATGTTCACTTATGTACAAAGTTTTAATATACTGTATTTGTTTACTAAATACACACATAAGTATGTTGTTGATATTTCTCAAACTACGTTTGAATACTGATCGATGGCATTTTAAAATATTACTTGAGTGCTGCAATGAAGCCAGTGTTTCCATGAAACTGCTATAGTTAAGGAAGTTTCCATATTCAAGGATAATGATGGAAATTAACTTGAACTGCTTTGTGAATATACCCACGCACAATAACGTATTACGTTAATATGCGCCACCAGTATGTTCAATGCATGAACATGAATCATTCTGGCCCTAAAACAACGAATGTTTTCAATCTCACACTTAATATTTACCCCAACAATATTGAACAAATACAACGGTTAAGCTTTGATTTCGTATTCGAGGCATTCGAACTTTGATATCGCATTACATGGTATTAGAACTTTGATTTCGCATTAAATGACAGTAGAACTTTAATTTCGCATTACATTACATTTGAACTTTGTTTTCGCATTGCATGACAGTATAGAACTTTGATTTGGCAATTCGTTTGATTTCGCATTACATGACAGTATAATTTGTATTTTGCATTACTTGGCATTGACTTTGAATTCGCATTACATGGAATTATAACTTTGATTTCGTATTACGTGGCATTAGAACTTAATTTCTCATTACATGGCCAACCTCCACGCAGAGATTTGACTGGTTCCGAGCATAGCTCTACCAGTAAGGACCTAGTCCGAGCTGCCTGTCTCGAGTCAGGATTAAGGAGGAGGGTTGGGTGTGGGGCTAGCAACTCCACCCCGTAAAAGCAATCGTGCTACGGAAACGAGAACAAAGGAAGAAACTATACTCGGCGCTGGGAGCGAAGCAGTCCACGTAATTGGACCTATGACGGATGGGGACCAAAGCCGCAAGGACGTGCCCACCCCGATAGCGGACCTCTTGACGCCAAAAACATATATCAGAGTGGGATGCTGGAGCGTTCGTACGCTCTACCAGACTGGAAAGCTGGCAGAGGCAGTGATCGAGATGAATCGCTACAACCTGAGTCTGATAGGAATCACAGAAGCAAGAACTCGACACTAAACAAAGTTGACTGTTTTATCACCATCTTTTTAGCGGCTAGTTTCTAGTTGAATGTAACCCGCCTCAGCGCAAGTGTCATACTGTAGTCTCCAATATTAAAACATATCAGTGATTTATTTGTGCATACCAATGCTTACCCTACCAACATCTCCAAAACAGAATATCAAAGTAAGTGTCTAAACCTAAAAACATGTCTTCGAGTTAAATTTGTTGATTTATTTAGAGAGTACAGCCCTACATGCCTTTTTATTTAGTGTATTGTGACCTAGAAGACAAATTAAAGTTTTGATATCGCGAAAAAAAAACAATTGTACATCATTATTAACATATTTTTAATGTGCATGCAAAATTTCAGACCGATCCACAAAGCAGAAATGCTTGAAAACGCATTTGAGAATGATGCCTGATAAGCAATCTGGCTTGCATTTTCAGTGCTTTGATTATATGGGGTGCCTGAGTCAAATTGTGTACTTAATTCATAGAAATCAGTCAAAATACTAGCATATGTTTACATACTTCAATGTAATAGAGATCAATATTGTATAAAACGTGTTCATTTTTGGTTTTAGCATGATTTAGTGTGCTGCAAGATTCACAAGACGGGTTTCCGTACTTTTTTTCTTTTTTTTTTTACTTGAAAAAAGCGGTTTTCGCTGTACAATTCGTAATGCACATTAAAATCATGATATGTATCGCATGTTTTCCAAGAAACTAATTACAGCCAATAAAACCACACAGTAACATGGTGAGTTTATGTCAATATTGCCCCTTTAGTGCCGCTCCCTGTTTTGTGTTTAGGCTACAATATACTAATTCCAATCCTTACGTAATTTAATATAAAACCGATAACTTTAACCAAAAATAAATGCAACATTTTGGACATAGGCACCCTCATAACCGTACCTTTTCTTCAAGAGCATTCTAAGCTGAATTGATTTAAGCCATAAAAAGGGTATGTCGTGTATTATGTAATAAAGAACTCGACACTAAACAAAGTTGACTGTTTTATCACCATCTTTTTAGCGGCTACTTTCTAGTTGAATGTAACCCGCCACACCGCAAGTGTCATACTGTAGTCTCCAATCTTAAAACATATCAGTGATTTATTTGTGCATACCAATGCTTACCCTACCAACATCTCCAAAAAAGAATATTAAAGCAAGTGTCTAAACCTAAAAACATGTCTTCGAGTTAAACTTGTTGATTTATTTAGAGAGTACAGCCCTACATGCCTTTTTTATTAGTGTATTGTGACCTAGAAGACAAATTAAAGTTTTGATATCGCGAAAAATAAACAATTCTACATCATTATTAACATATTTATAATGTGCATGCAAAATTTCAGACCGATCCACAAAGTAGAAATGCTTGAGAACGCATTTGAGAATGATGCCTGATAAGCAATCAGGCTTGCATGTTCAGTGCTTTGATTATATGGGGTGCCTGAGTCAAATTGTGTACTTAATTCATAGAAATCAGTCAGAATACTAGCATATGTTTACATATTTCAATGCAATAGAGATCAATATTGTATAAAACTTGTTCATTTTTGGTTTTAGCATGATTTAGTGTGCTGCAAGATTCACAAGACGGGTTTCCGTACTTTTTTTCTTTTTTTTTTTACTTGAAAAAGCGGTTTTCGCTGTAAAATTCGTAATGCACATTAAAATCATGATATGTATGGCATGTTTTCCATGAAACTTATTACAGCCAATAAAACCACACAGTAACATGGTGAGTTTATGTACATATTGCCCCTTTAGTGCCGCTCCCTGTTTTGTGTTTAGGTTACAATATACTAATTCCAATCCTTATGTAATTTAATGTAAAAGCGATAAATTTAACCAAAAATAAATGCAACATTTTGCACATAGGGACCCTCATAACCGTACCTTTACTTCAAGAGCATTCTAAGCTGAATTGGTTTAAGCAATAAAAAGGGTATGTCATGTATTATGTAAGAAAGAACTCGACACTAAACAAAGTTGACTGTTTTATCACCATCTTTTTAGCGGCTACTTTCTAGTTGAATGTAACCCGCCTCAGCGCAAGTGTCATACTGTAGTCTCCAATCTTAAAACATATCAGTGATTTATTTGTGCATACCAATGCTTACCCTACCAACATCTCCAAAAAAGAATATCAAAGCAAATGTATAAACCTAAAAACATGTCTTCGAGTTAAACTTGTTGATTTATTTTGAGAGTACAGCCCTAAATGCCTTTTTTATTTAGTGTATTGTGACCTAGAAGACAAATTAAAGTTTTGATATCGCGAAAAATAAACAATTCTACAACATTATTAATATATTTCTAATGTGCATGCAACATTTCAGACCGATCCACAAAGTAGAAATGCTTGAAAACGCATTTCAGAATGATGCCTGATAAGCAATCTGACTTGCATTTTCAGTGCTTTGATTATATGGGGTGTCTGAGTCAAATGGTGTACTTAATTCATAGAAATCAGTCAAAATACTAGCATATGTTTACATACTTCAATGCAATAGAGATCAATATTGTGTAAAACGTGTTCATTTTTGGTTTTAGCATGATTTAGTGTGCTGCAAGATTCACAAGACGGGTTTCCGTACTTTTTTTCTTTTTTATTTACTTGAAAAAGCGGTTTTCGCTGTAAAATTCGTAATGCACATTAAAATCATGATATGTATGGCATGTTTTCCATGAAACATATTACAGCCAATAAAACCACACAGTAACATGGTGAGTTTATATACATATTGCCCCTTTAGTGCCGCTCCCTGTTTTGTGTTTTGGTTACAATATACTAATTCCAATCCTTATGTAATTTAATGTAAAAGCGATAACTTTAACCAAAAATAAATGCAACATTTTGCACATAGGGACCCTCATAACCATACTTTTCTTCAAGAGCATTCTAAGCTGAATTGATTGAAACAATAAAAAGGGTATGTCGTGTATTATGTAATGAAGAACTCGACACTAAACACAGTTAACTGTTTTATCACCATCTTTTTAGCGGCTACTTTCTAGTTGAATGTAACCCGCATCAGCGCAAGTGTCATACTGTAGTCTCCAATCTTAAAACATATCAGTGATTTATTTGTGCATACCAATGCTTACCCTACCAACATCTCCAAAACAGAACATCAAAGCAAGTGTCTAAACCTAAAAATATGTCTTCGAGTTAAATTTGTTGATTTATTTAGAGAGTACAGCCCTACATGCCTTTTTTATTTAGTGTATTGTGACCTAGAAGACAAATTAAAGTTTTGATATCGCGAAAAAAAAAACAATTGTACATCATTATTAACATATTTTTAATGTGCATGCAAAATTTCAGACCGATCCACAAAGTAGAAATGCTTGAAAACGCATTTGAGAATGATGCCTGATAAGCAATCTGGCTAGCATTTTCAGTGCTTTGATTATATGGGGTGCCTGAGTAAAATTGTGTACTTAATTCATAGAAATCAGTCAAAATACTAGCATATGTTTACATACTTCAATACAATAGAGATCAATATTGTATAAAACATGTTCATTTTTGGTTTTAGCATGATTTAGTGTGCTGCAAGATTCACAAGACGGGTTTCCGTACTTTTTTCTTCGTTTTTTTACTTGAAAAAGCGGTTTTCGCTGTAAAATTCGTAATGCACATTAAAATCATGATATGTATCGCATGTTTTCCAAGAAACTAATTACAGCCAATAAAACCACACAGTAACATGGTGAGTTTATGTCAATATTGCCCCTTTAGTGCCGCTCCCTGTTTTGTGTTTAGGCTACAATATACTAATTCCAATCCTTACGTAATTTAATGTAAAACCGATAACTTTAACCAAAAATAAATGCAACATTTTGCACATAGGGACCCTCATAACCATACCTTTTCTTCAAGAGCATTCTAAGTTGAATTGATTTAAGCAATAAAAAGGATATGTCGTGTACTATGTAAGGAAGAACTCGTCACTAAACGAAGTTGACTGTTTTATCAAAATCTTTTTAGCGGCTACTTTCTAGTTGAATGTAACCCGCCAGAGCGCAAGTATCATACTGTAGTCTCCAATCTTAAAACATATCAGTTATTTATTTGTGCATACCAATGCTTACCCTACCAACATCTCCAAAAAAGAATACCAAAGCAAGTGTCTAAACCTAAAAACATGTCTTCGAGTTAAACTTGTTGATTTATTTAGAGAGTACAGCCCTACATGCCTTTTTTTATTTAGTGTATTGTGACCTAGAAGACAAATTAAAGTTTTGATATCCCGAAAAATAAACAATTCTACATCATTATTAACATATTTCTGATGTGCATGCAACATTTCAGACCGATCCACAAAGTAGAAATGCTTGAAAACGCATTTCAGAATGATGCCTGATAAGCAATCAGACTTGCATTTTCAGTGCTTTGATTATATGGGGTGCCTGAGTCAAATTGTGTACTTAATACTTAGAAATCAGTCAAAATACTAGCATATGTTTACATACTTCAATGCAATAGAGATCAATATTGTATAAAGCGTGTTCATTTTTGGTTTTAGCATGATTTAGTGTGCTGCAAGATTCACAAGACGGGTTTCCGTTCGTTTTTTCTTTTTTTTTTTACTTGAAAAAGCGGTTTTCGCTGTAAAATTCGTAATGCACATTAAAATCATGATATGTATCGCATAGTAGGGGTGTCATTAGTTTAAAGTTAGTTTTTTAATAAATTGACCTTTCTACAAACTGTAATTGTTATAAATCACATGACATACACATAATAATACATATTACATACATTATCTTATATAATTAAAATGTAAGAAAACGGGTGTGAAATTTTGCTTTATTAAAGAAGGACCCTTTCTGGTTTCGATTTACAGACTAATAGCCTGCAAAGAAAAGAAGTAGTTTTCCGCGATACCAGTTTTGGAAATTACCCTTCAGAAAGACCGTTGGCTTCCGCCAACAGTCTAAAAATATATTATTTTTCAGTAAAAAATAAAATAGCTGGAAATTGCAGCTATGATTCAAAATTCGCCCCAACTTTCGATGAGTCTAAAAGTAATTAGGCAGGGGTGCTGGGACACACCCCGGATCCTTACATAATGCAGCTTTGGCGCGGAAGGACCTCACAAACTTCGAAAATACATAGACATACATGTTCGCAGCACAACGAACAAAATAGGAACGCAACAGAAGAAGTAGATGGAAAAATAACGTTGCGGACGAGAAAAATTAAGTACTTTGTTTTCTTGTGTGTCTAGGTTTTAGGAGTGAATGCAAGTAAGTACTGTATTTATTTAAGTTGATTCCGCGTTCGTTTGAACATAATATACGTGCCGATATTCAGTATGACAAGGAAATTTCTTAGAATACTTTTAATTCACAAACACATTGGTGTTCGACAATAAGTTTCCCTTAGAAATATTCAGGTCAGCCATGTTCAAACGTGTTCAACTGATAGTATTTGCAGTAAATGTATAAATAATGTATATGTTTTCTAATTACTACGGAAGCATATTAGTTCCCTTTTGTGTTACGTGTTACGTCTTTACAGAGCTTCAAGGAACCGACAAATAATACGTAACACTTATAGCTAAAAACATAAGGGCACTATAGGCTTCCGTACACTATAAACAAGTAATTCCGAATAAACAAAATGATGATACGTCGATTTTGGAAATAAATGAAATCTTGTCAATTAATTTCAAATATGCTAAATTCCAAAACTATAAATTAACTGCAGTCATTCGAAATGGATCCGATGGCAGTAAATGTCGTGAGTTCGAGCCCCAGCCCGGCCACATAACATGTGCGGCGATTGGTAATGAAATACTTTCTACGGCCATTCTCCCCCTACCTCTGATTCAAGTAGTTGTCAGTTACTGGGATAAATATGTGGACTCGGTACTGGTAAAACGCTTAGATAAGCTAAGCTTGCCCAGGAAAAGTGTGAGTGTATTAACTAACCGCCGTTATATAACTGAAATACTGTTGAATGCGAAGACAAATCCAAACAAACAAAACAAACAAGTAAATGTGACGCACATCGTTTGAACATGCAATGCAACGATGGCTATATTCCATTCGGGAAAATATCGACGGATTTATATTTTTTGCGTGACATTATATTGAATCGCTTTTTCTAACTCTCGATAAGTTACGTTTTACGTGCTGAGCAACGGACCATTGCATATTTTATTAAATTGTCATCTATAAATATACTGTATACTGATGAATGTATTATATAGTAACATTTATTATTTATTGTTACTGGATTCCGGCATTTCAGTGATGCTTGTGTCGCTCTGACAAAATGTTCTTAAAAAATTTGAAATATAGTTTTTGTTGCAGCCATATTAAGTCTAGGGATTTGATTAATGCAGGATATACAGCCTCTTTTAAAGTTAATATTTAAGACTTAATGATATTTATTTGTGCATACCAATGCTTACCCTACCAACATCTCCAAAAAAGAATATCAAAGCAATTGTCTAAACCTAAAAACATGTCTTCGAGTTAAACTTGCTGATTTATTTAGAGAGTACAGCCCTAAATGCCTTTTTGATTTTGTGTATTGTGACCTAGAAGACAAATTAAAGTTTTGATATCGCGAAAAATCAAAACAATTCTACATCATTATTAACATATTTCTAATGTGCATGCAAAATTTCAGACCGATCCACAAAGTAGAAATGCTTGAAAACGCATTTGAGAATGAAGCCTGATAAGCAATCTGGCTTGCATTTTCAGTGCTTTGATTATATGGGGTGCCTGAGTCAAATGGTGTACTTAATTCATAGAAATCAGTCAAAATACTAGCATATGTTTACATACTTCAATGCAATAGAGATCAATATTGTGTAAAACGTGTTCATTTTTGGTTTCAGCATGATTTAGTGTGCTGCAAGATTCACAAGACGGGTTTCCGTACTTTTTTTCTTTTTATTTACTTGAAAAAGCGGTTTTCGCTGTAAAATTCGTAATGCACATTAAAATCATGATATGTATGGCATGTTTTCCATGAAACATATTACAGCCAATAAAACCACACAGTAACATGGTGAGTTTATATACATATTGCCCCTTTAGTGCCGCTCCCTGTTTTGTGTTTTGGTTACAATATACTAATTCCAATCCTTATGTAATTTAATGTAAAAGCGATAACTTTAACCAAAAATAAATGCAACATTTTGCACATAGGGACCCTCATAACCATACTTTTCTTCAAGAGCATTCTAAGCTGAATTGATTGAAACAATAAAAAGGGTATGTCGTATATTATGTAATGAAGAACTCGACACTAAACAAAGTTAACTGTTTTATCACCATCTTTTTAGCGGCTACTTTCTAGTTGAATGTAACCCGCCTCAGCGCAAGTGTCATACTGTAGTCTCCAATCTTAAAACATATCAGTGATTTATTTGTGCATACCAATGCTTACCCTACCAACATCTCCAAAACAGAATATCAAAGCAAGTGTCTAAACCTAAAAATATGTCTTCGAGTTAAATTTGTTGATTTATTTAGAGAGTACAGCCCTACATGCCTTTTTTATTTAGTGTATTGTGACCTAGAAGACAAATTAAAGTTTTGATATCGCGAAGAAAAAACAATTGTACATCATTATTAACATATTTTTAATGTGCATGCAAAATTTCAGACCGATCCACAAAGTAGAAATGCTTGAAAACGCATTTCAGAATGATGCCTGATAAGCAATCTGGCTAGCATTTTCAGTGCTTTGATTATATGGGGTGCCTGAGTCAAATTGTGTACTTAATTCATAGAAATCAGTCAAATACTAGCATATGTTTACATACTTCAATGCAATAGAGATCAATATTGTAATAAACATGTTCATTTTTGGTTTTAGCATGATTTAGTGTGCTGCAAGATTCACAATACGGTTTCCGTACTGTTTTCTTTTTTTTTTTACTTGAAAAAGCGGTTTTCGCTGTAAAATTCGTAATGCACATTAAAATCATGATATGTATCGCATGTTTTCCAAGAAACTAATTACAGACAATAAAACCACACAGTAACATGATGAGTTTATGTCAATATTGCCCCTTTAGTGCCGCTCCCTGTTTTGTGTTTAGGCTACAATATACTAATACCAATCCTTATGTAATTTAATGTAAAACCGATAACTTTAACCAAAAATAAATGCAACATTTTGCACATAGGGACCCTCATAACCATACCTTTTCTTCAAGAGCATTCTAAGCTGAATTGATTTAAGCAATAAAAAGGGTATGTCGTGTATTATGTAAGGAAAAACTCGACACTAAACAAAGTTGACTGTTTTATCAAAATCTTTTTAGCGGCTACTTTCTAGTTGAATGTAACCCGCCAGAGCGCAAGTATCATACTGTAGTCTCCAATCTTAAAACATATCAGTTATTTATTTGTGCATACCAATGCTTACCCTACCAACATCTCCAAAAAAGAATACCAAAGCAAGTGTCTAAACCTAAAAACATGTCTTCGAGTTAAACTTGTTGATTTATTTAGAGAGTGCAGCCCTACGTGCATTTTTTATTTAGTGTATTGTGACCTAGAAGACAAATTAAAGTTTTGATATCCCGAAAAATCAAAACAATTCTACATCATTATTAACATATTTCTAATGTGCATGCAACATTTCAGACCGATCCACAAAGTAGAAATGCTTGAAAACGCATTTCAGAATGATGCCTGATAAGCAATCAGACTTGCATTTTCAGTGCTTTGATTATATGGGGTGCCTGAGTCAAATTGTGTACTTAATACGTAGAAATCAGTCAAAATACTAGCATATGTTTACATACTTCAATGCAATAGAGATCAATATTGTTATAAAGCGTGTTCATTTTTGGTTTTAGCATGATTTGGTGTGCTGCAAGATTCACAAGACGGGTTTCCGTTCGTTTTTTTTTTTTTTTTACTTGAAAAAGCGGTTTTCGCTGTAAAATTGGTAATGCACATTAAAATCATGATATGTATCGCATGTTTTCCATGCAACTTATTACAGCCAATAAAACCACACAGTAACATGATGAGTTTATGTACATATTGCCCCTTTAGTGCCGCTCCCTGTTTTGTGATTAGGTTGCAATATACTATTTCCAATCCTTATGTAATTTAATTTAAAAGCGATAACTTTAACACAAAATAAACGCAACATTTTACACCTAGGGACCCTCATAACCATACCTTTTCTTCAAGAGCATTATAAGCTGAATTGATTTAAGCATTGAAAAGAGTACGCCATGTATTATGTAAGAAAGAACTCGACACTAAACAAAGTTGACTGTTTTATCACCATCTTTTTTTAGCGGCTACTTTCTAGTTGAATGTAGAATGCCTCAGCGCCAGTGTCATACTGTAGTCTCCAATCTTAAAACATATCAGTGATTTATTTGTGCATACCAATGCTTACCCTACCAACATCTCCTCAAAAGAATATCAAAGCAAGTGTCTAAACCTAAAAACATGTCTTCGAGATAAACTTGTTGATTTAGTTAGAGAGTACAGCCCTACATGCCTTTTTAATTTAGAGTATTGTGACCTAAAAGACAAATTAAAGTTTTGATATCGCGAAAAAAAAACAATTCTACAACATTATTATCAGGTTTCTAATGTGCATGCAAAATTTCAGACCGATTCACAAAGTAGAAATGCTTGAAAACGCATTTGAGAATGATGCCTGATAAGCAATCTGGCTTGCATTTTCAGTGCTTTGATTATTTGGGGTTCCTGAGTCAAATTGTGTACTTAATTCAAAGAAATCAGTCAAAATACTAGCATATGTTTACATACTTCCGTTGACGTCCTTTTGACGCCAGTTACGTCACCAGGAAGCTCACCTCGTGCAGGCAGTCTCGGCCCCATGGACCCTAACAGACTCCCAAGTTTCCTGGCGATGGATCTTATACTTTCGCCAATAACATGCAAAACCCGATTTTCTACGGGCCAGTATAAGGCAATTTTGGGCCGAAAATTTAAATGTCCGTATACGCGTTTTTGCGTGTTTGTGAGAATAATATAAACGACTTATCATTGAACTTTGGCAGGGTGTTAGGGGTCATGGGGATGCACCGTTTGGCAACTTTATCCACGTTAACAATTCATTCGCGACCTGAAGCGCGCCAATGTACGCCTATTGCTGTACTGTATACCTTAAATAAGGCTGCCGTTGACGTCGTTTTGACGTCAGTTACGTCACCAGGAAGCTCACCTCGTGCAGGCAGTCTCGGACCCATGGATCCTAACAGACAGCCAAATTTCGTGGCGATAGCTCTTATACTTTCGCCAATAACATGCAAAAAAAGATTCTCTACGGGCCAGTATAAGGCAATTTTGGGCAGAAAATTTATATGTACGTATACGCGTTTTTGCGTGTTTGTGAGAATATTATAAACGACATATCATTGAACCTTGTCAGGGTGTTAGGGGTCATGGGGACGCACCGTTTGGCCCCTGTATCCGCATTAACAATTCATACGCGACCTGAAGCGCACCAATGTACACCTATTGCTGTACTGTATATGTTAAATAAGGCTGCCGTTGACGTCGTTTTGACGTCAGTTACGTCACCAGGAAGCTCACCTCGTGCAGGCAGTCTCGTCCCCATGTACCCTAACAGACTGCCAAGTTTCGTGGCGATAGCTCTTATAATTTCGCCAATGACATGCAAAAACCGATTCTCTACGGGCATGTATAAGGCAATTTTGGGCCGAACATTTCTATGTCCGTATACGCGTTTTTGCGTGTTTGTGAGAATAATATAAACGACTTATCATTGAACTTTGGCTGGATGATAGGGGTCATCGGGATGCACCGTTTGGCACTTGTATCCACGTTAACAATTCATACGCGACCTGAAGCGCACCAATGTACGCCTATTGCTGTTTAACCTATACAGTACAGCAATAGGCGAACATTGGTGCGCTTCAGGTCGCGTATGAATTGGATACAGGTGCGAAACGGTGCATCCCCATGACCCCTAACACCCTGCCAAAGTTCAATGATAAGTCGTTTATTGTATTCTCACAAACACGCAAAAAACTTATTCGGACATAGAAATTTTCGACCCAAAATTACCTTATACAGGCCCGTAGAGAATCGGTTTTTGCATGTTATTGGCGAAATTATGAGCAATCGTCACGAAACTTGGCAGTCTGTTAGGTTAGCGTCCATGGGGCCGAGACTGCCTGCACGAGGTGATCTTACTGGTGACGTAACTGACGACAAAACGACGTCAACGGCAGCCTTATTTAACGTATACAGTAGAGCAATAGGCGTACCTTGGTGCACTTCAGGTCGCGTATGAATTAACGTAGATACAGGTGCCAAACGGTGCATCCCCATGACCCCTAACACCCTGCGAAAGTTCAATGATAAGTCGTTTATAGTATTCTCACAAACACGCAAAAACACGTATACGGACATATAAATTTTCGGCGCAAAATTGCCTTATACAGGCCCGTAGAGAATTGGTTTTTCCATGTTCTTGTCGAAAGTATAAGAGATATCGGCACGAAACTTGGCAGTCTGTTAGGGTCCATGGGGCCGAGACTGCCTGCACGAGGTGAGCTTCCGGATGACGTAACTGACGTTAAAACGACGTCAACGGCCGACCTATTTAACGTATACTGAACATCAATAGGCGTACAGTGGTGCGCTTCAGGTCGCGTATGAATTTTTAACGCGGATACAGGTGCCAAACGGTGCATCCCCATGTCCCGCAACACCCTGCCATGGTTCAATGATAGGTCGTTTATAATATTCTCACAAACACGCAAAAACGCGTATAGCGACAGAAATTTTCGGCCAAAAATTGCCTTATACAGGCACGTAGAGAATCGGGTTTTGCATGTTATTGGCGAAAGTATAAGAGCTATCGCCACGAAACTTGGCAGTCTGTTAGCGACCATGGGGCCGAGACAGCCTGCACGAGGTGAGCTTACTGGTGACGTAACTGACGACAAAACGACGTCAACGGCAGCCTTATTTAAAGTATGCGGTACAGCAATAGGCGTACATTGGTGCGCTTCAGGTCGGGTATGAATTAACGTGGATACAGGTGCCAAACGGTGCATCCCCATGACCCCTAACACCCTGAAAAAGTTCAATGATAAGTCGTTTATAGTATTCTCACAAACACGCAAAAACGCGTATACGGACATAGACATTTTCGGCCCAAAATTGCCTTATACAGGCCCGTAGAGAATCGGGTTTTGCATGTTATTGGCGAAACTATAAGAGCTATCGCCACGAAACTTGGCAGTCTGTTAGGGTCCATGGGGCGTAGACTGCCTGCACGCGGCGAGCTTCCTGGTGATGTAACTGACGTCAAAACGACGTCAACGGCAGCCCGATTTAACGTATACAGTTCAGGAATAGGCGTACATTGGTGCGCTTGAGGACGCATATGAATAGTTAACGCGGATTCAGGTTCCAAACGGTGCGTCCCCATAACCACTAACACCCTGCCAAGGTTCAATGATAAGTCGTTTATTGTATTATCACAAACACGCAAAAACGCGTATATGGACATAGAAATTTTCGGCCCAAAATTGCCTTATAATTGCCCTTAGCGAATCGGTTTTTGCATGTTATTGGCGAAAGTATAATAGTTATCGCCACTAAACTTGGCAGTCTGCTAGGGTCCATGGGGCCGAGACTGCCTGCACGAGGTGATCTTCCTGGTGACGTAACTGACGTCAAAACGATGTCAACGGCAGCCCTATGTAACGTATACAGTACAGCAATAGGCGTACATTGGCGCGCTTCAGATCGCGTATGAATTTTTAACGCGGATACAGGTGCCAAAAACGGTTCGTCCCCATGACCCCTAACACCCTGCCAAAGTTCAATGATAAGTCGTTTATAATATTCTCACAAACACGCAAAAACGCGTTTACGGACATAGAACTTTTCGGCCCAAAATTGCCTTACACAGGCCGTAGAGAATCGGGTTTGGATGTTATTGGCGAAAGTATAAGAGCTATCGCCACGAAACTTGGCAGTCTGTTAGGTTAGCGTCTATGGGTCCGAGACTGCCTGCGCGAGGTGAGCTTACTGGTGACGTAACTGACGTCAAAACCACGTCAATGGCAGCCCAATTTAATGTATACAGTACAGCAATAGGCGTACATTGGTGCTCTTTAGGTCGCGTATGAATTGTTAACGTGGATACAGGTACCAAACGGTGCGACACCATGACCCCTAACACCCTGCGAATGTTCAATGATAAGTCATTTATAGTATTCTCACAAACACGCAAAAACGCGTATACGGTCATAGAATTTCGGCCCAAAATTGCCTTATACAGGCCAGTAGTGAATCGGTTTTTGCATGTTATTGGCGAAAGTATAAAAGCTATCGCCACGAAACTTGGCAGTCTGTTAGGGTCCATGGGGCCGAGACTGCCTGCACGAGGTGAGCTTGCTGGTGAAGTAACTGACGTCAAAACGACGTCAACGGCAGCCCTATTTAACGTATACAGTACAGCAATAGGCGTACATTGGTGCGCTTCAGGTCGCGTATGAATTGTTAACGTGGATACAGGTGCCAAACGGTGCATCCCCATGTCCCCTAACACACTGCCAAGGTTCAATGATAGTTCGTTTATAATATTATCACAAACACGCAAAAACGCGTATACCGGCAGAAATTTTCCGCCAAAAATTGCCTTATACAGGCCCGTAGAGAATCGGGTTTTGCATGTTATTGGCGAAATTATAAGAGCTATCGCCACTAAACTTGGCAGCCTGTTATCGTCCATGTGGCCGAGACTGCCTGCACGAGGTGAGCTTACTGGTGACGTAACTCACGACAAAACGACGTCAAAGGCAGCCTTATTTAACGTATACAGTATTGCAATAGGCGTACATTGGTGCGCTTCAGGTCGGGTATGAATTAACGTGGATACAGGTGCCAAACGGTGCATGCCCATGACCCCTAATACCCTGCAAAAGTTCAATGATAAGTCGTTAATAATATTCACACAAATACGCAAAAACGCGTATACGGACATAGAAATTTTCGGACCAAAATTGCCTTATACAGGCCCGTAGAGAATCGGTTTTTGCATGTTATTGGCGAAATTATAAGAGCTATCGCCACGAAACTTTGCAGTCTGTTAGGGTCTATGGGGCCGAGACTGCCTGCACGAGGTGAGCTTCCTGGTGACGTAACTGACGTCAAAACGACGTCAACGGCAGCCCTATTTAACGTATACAGTACAGCAATATATGTACATTGGTGCGCTTTAGGTCGCGTATGAATTGTTAACGCGGATACAGGTGCCAAACGGTGCAACCACATGACCCCTAACACCCTGCTAAGGTTCAATGATAAGTCGTTTATAATATTCTCACAAACACGCAAAAACGCGTATACGGATATAGAAATTTTCTACCCAAATTTGACTTATACAGGCCCGTAGCGAATCGGTTTTTACATGTTATTGGCGAAAGTATAAGAGCTATCGCCACGAAACATGGCATCCTGTTGGGGTCCATGGGGCCGAGACTGCCTGCACGAGGTGAGTTTCCTGGTGACGTAACTGACGTCAAAACGACGTCAACTACAGCCCTATATAACGTACTCAGTACAGCAATAGGCGTACATTGGTGCGCTTCAGGTCGCGTATGAATTGTTAACGCGGATACAGGTGCCAAACGGTGCGACCCCATAACCACAAACACCCTGCCAAGGTTCAATGATAAGTCGTTTATAGTATTCTCACAAACACGCAAAAAACGACTAAACGGACATAGAAATTTTCGGCCCAAAATTGCCCTAGACATGGCAGTAGAGAATCTGTTTTTGCATGTTATTGGCGAAAGTATAAGTGCTATCGCCAAGAAACTTGGCAGTCTGTTAGGGTCCATTGGGCCGAGACTGCCTGCACGAGGTGATCTTCCTGTTGACGAAACGGACGTCAAAACGACGTCAACGACTGCCCAATTTAACGTATGCAGTACAACAATAGGCGTACATTGGTGCGCTTCAGGTCGCGTATGAATTTTTAACGCGGATACAGGTGCCAAACGGTGCGTTCCGATTACCCCGAACACCCTGCCAAGGTTCAATGATAAGTCGCTTATAATATTCTCATAAAACACGCAAAAACTCGAATCCGGCCATAGAAATTTGGGGCCTAAAATTGCCTTATACAGGCCAGTAGTGAATCGATTTTTGCATGTTATTGGCGAAAGTATAAGAGCTATCGCCAGGAAACTTGGCAGTCTATAAGGGCCATGGGGTCGAGACGGCCTGCACAAGGTGAGCTTCCTGGTGACTTAACTGACGTCAAAACGACGTTAAAGGCAGCCCTATTGAACGTATACAGTACAGGAATAGGCGTACATTGTTGCGCTTCAGGTCGCGTATGAATTGCTAACGTGGGTACAGGTGCCAAACGCTGCATCCACATGACCCCTAACACCCTGCCAAAGTTCAATGATTAGTCGTTTATAGTATTCTCACAAACACGCAAAAACGCGTATACGGACATAGAAATTTTTCGGCCCAAAATTGCCTTATACAGGCCCGCAGAGAATCGGTTTTTGCATGTTATTGGCGAAAGTATAAGAGCTATCGCCACGAAATTTGGCGGTCTGTTAGGGTCCATGGGGCCGAGACTGCCTACACGAGGTGATCTTCCTGGTGACGAAACTGACGTCAAAACGACGTCAACGGCAGCCCTATTTAGCGTATACAGTACAGCATTAGGGGTACATTCGTGCGCCGCAGGTCGCGTATGAATTGTTAACGCGAATACAGGTGCCAAACGGTGCGTCCCCATGACCCCTAACACCCTGCCAAGGTTCAATGATAAGTCGTTTATAGCATTCTCACAAACACGCAAAAACGAGTATACGGACATTCAAAATTTCGGCCCAAAATTGCCTAATACAGGCCCTTAGAGAATCGCTTTTTGCATGTTATTGACGAAAGTATAAGAACTATCGCCAGGAAACTTAGCAATCTGTTAGGGTCCATGGGTCCGAGACTGCCTGCACGAGGCGAGCTTCCTGGTGACGTAACTGACGTCAAAACGACGTCAACGGCAGCCATATTTAATGTATACAATACAGCAATAGGCGTACATTGCTGCGCTTCAGGTCGCGTATGAATATATAAAATTGTTGATGCGGATACAGGTGCCAAACGGTGCGTCGCCATGACCCTAACACCCTGCCATGGTTCAATGATAAGTCGTTTATAGTATTCTCACAAACACGCAAAACCGCGTATACGGACATAGAAATATTCGGCCCAAAATTGCCTAATACAGGCCCGTAGAGAATCGGTTTTTGCATGTTATTGGCGAAAGTATATGAACTATCGCCTCGAAACTTGGCAGTCTGTTTGGGTGCATGGGACCGAGACTGCCTGCACGAGGTGAGCTTCCTGGTGACGTAACTGACGTCAAAACGACGTCAAAGGCAGCCCTATTTAACATATACAGTACTGCAATAGGCGTACATTGGTGCGCTTCAGGTCGCGTATGAATTGTTAACGCGGATACAGGTGCCAAACGGTGCGCCCTAGGACCCCTAACACCCTGACAAGGTTCAATGATAAGTCGTTTATAGTATTCTCACAAACACGCATAAATGCGTATACGGACATAGTAATGTTCGGCCCAAAATTGCCTTACACAGGCCCGTAGAGAATTGGTTTTTGCATGTTATTGGCGAAAGTATAAGAGATATCGGCTCAAAACTTGGCAGTCTGTAAGGGTCCATAGGGCCAATACTGCCTGCACGAGGTGTGCTTCCTGGTGACGTAACTGACCTCAAAATGACGTCAACGGCAGCCCTATTTAACGTATACAGTACAGCAATAGGCGTACATTGGTGCGCTTCAGGTCGCGTATGAATTGTTAAAGTCGATACAGGTGTCAAACGGTGCGTCCCCATGACCCCTAACACCCTGCCATGGTTCAATGATAAGTCATTTATAGCATTCTCACAAACACACAAAAACTCGTATACGGACATAGAAATTTTCGGCCCAAAATAACCTTATACAGTCCCGTAGAAAATCGGTTTTTGCATGTTATTCGCGAAAGTATAAGATCTATCGCCACGAAACTTGGCAGGCAGTTAGGGTCCATGGGGCCAAGATAGCCTGCACGAGGTGAGCTTCCTGGTGACGTAACTGACGACAAAACGACGTCAACGGCATAACGATATAACGTATACAACAGCAATGGGCGTAGATTGGTGCGCTTCAGGTCGCGTATGAATTGTTAACGCGGACACAGGTCCCAATCGGTGCGTCCCCATGACCCCTAACACCCTGCCAAGGTTCAATGATAAGTCGTTTATAGTATTCTCACAAACACGCAAAAACGCGTATACGGACATTAAAATTTTCGGACCAAAATTGCCTTATAAAGGGCCGAAGAGAATCGGTTTTTGCATGTTATTAGCGAAAGTATAAGAGCTATCGCCACGAAACTTGGCAGTCTGTTAGGGTCCATGGGGCCGAGACTGCCTGCACGAGACGAGCTTCCTGGTAACGTAATTGACGTCAAAACGACGTCAAAGGCAGCCCTATTTAACGTATACAGTACAGCAATGTGCGTACATTGGTGCGCTTCAGGTCGCGTATGAATTGTTAACGCGGATACAGGTGCCAAACGGTGCGTCCCCATGACCCCTAACACCCTGCCAAGGATCAATGATAAGTCGTTTATAGTATTCTCACAAACACGCAAAAACGCCTACACGGACATAGAAATTTACGGCCCAAAATTGTCTTATACACGCACTTAGACAATCGGTTTTTTCATGTTATTGGCGAAAGTATAAGAGCTATCGCCACGAAACCTGGCAGTCTGTTAGGGTCCACAGGGCCGAGACTGCCTGCACGAGGTGAGCTTCCTGGTGACGTAACTGACGTCAAAACGACGACAACGGCAGCCCTATTTAACGTATACAGTACAGCTATAGGCGTACATTGGTGCGCTTCAGGTCGTGTATGAATTGTTAACGCGGATACAGGTGCCAAACGGTGCGTCCCTATGACTCCTAACACCCTGCCAAGGTTCAATGATAAGTCATTTATAGTATTCTCACAAACACTCAAAAACGCGTATACGGACATAGAAATGTCGGGCCGAAAATTGCCTTATACAGGCCCGAAGAGAATCGGTTTTTGCATGTTATTGGTGAAAGTATAAGAGCTATCGCCACGAAACTTGGCAGTCTGTTAGGGTCCACAGGGCCAATACTGCCTGCACGAGGTGAGCTTCCTGGTGACGTAACTGACGTCAAAACGACGTCAATGGCAGCCCTATTTAACGTATCAACGTATACAGTACAGCAATCGGCGTATATTGGTGCGCTTCAGTTCGCGTATGAATTGTTAACGTGGATACAGGTGCTAAATGGTGCGTCCCCATGACCCCTAACACCCTGCCACGGTTCAATGATAAGTCATTATAGCATTCTCACAAACACGCAAAAACGCCTATACGGTCATAGAAATTTTCCGCCAAAAATTGCCTTTTACCGTCCGGTAGAGAATCGGTTTTTCCATGTTATTGGCGAAAGTATAAGAGCTATCGCCACGAAACTTGGCAGTCTGTTAGGGTCCATGGGTCCGAGACTGCCTGCACGAGGTGAGCTTCCTGGTGACGTAATTGTCGTCAAAACGACGTCAACGGCAGCCCTATTTAACGTAAAAAATACAGCAATAGGCGTACATTGGTGCGCTTCAGGTTGCTTATGAATTGTTGATGCGGATACAGGTGCCAAACGGTGCGTCCCCATGACCCCTAACACCCTGCCATGGTTCAATGATAAGTCGTTTATAGTGTTATCACAAACACGCAAAAACGCGTATACGGACATAGAAATATTCGGCCCAAAATTGCCTTATACAGGCCCGTAGAGAATCGGTTTTTTCATGTTATTGGCGAAAGTATATTAACTATCGCCTCGAAACTTGGCAGTCTGTTAGGGTGCATGGTACCGAGACTGCCTGCACGAGGTGAGCTTCCTGGTGACGTAACTGACGTCAAAACGACTTCAAAGGCAGCCCTATTTAACGTATACAGTACAGCAATAGGCGTACAGTGGTGCGATTCAGGTCGCGTATGAATTGTTAACGCGGATACACGTGCCAAACGGTGCGTACCTAGGACCCCTAACACCCTGACAAGGTTCAATGATAAGTCGTTTATAGTATTCTCACAAACACGCATAAATACGTATACGGACATAGTAATGTTCGACCCAAAATTGCCTTACACATGCCCGTAGAGAATCGGTTTGTGCATGTTATTGGCGAAAGTATAAGAGCTATCGCCTCAAAACTTGGCAGTCTGTTAGGGTCCATAGGGCCAATACTGCCTGCACGAGGTGAGCTTCCTGGTGACGTAACTGACGTCAAAACGACGTCGAAGGCAGCCATATTTAAAATAAACAGTACAGCAATCGGCGTACATTGGTGCGCTTCAGGTCGCGTATGAATTGTTAACGTGGATACCGGTGCCAAACGGTGCGTCCCCATGACCCCTAACACCCTGCCAAGGTTCAATGATAGGTCGTTTATAGTATTCTTACAAACACGCAAAAACGCGAATTCCGACATAGAAATATTCGGCCCAAATTTGCCTTATACAGGCTGGTAGAGAATCGGTTTTTGTATGTTATTGGCGAAAGTATAAGAGCTATCGCCTCGAAACTTGGCAGTCTGTTAGGGTCCATAGGGCCAATACTGCCTGCACGAGGTGAGCTTCCTGGTGACGTAACTGACGTCAAAACGACGTCAACGACAGACCTATTTTACGTATACAGAACAGCAATAGGCGTACATTGGTGCGCTTCAGGTCGCGTATGAATTGTTAACGTGGATACAGGTGCCAAACGGTGCGTCCCCATGACCCCTAACACCCTGCCAAGGTTCAATCATAAGTCGTTTGTAGTATTCTCACAAACAGGCAAAAACGCGTATACGGACATAGATATGTTCGGCCCAAAATTATCTTATGCATGCCCGTAGTGAATCTTTTTTAGCATGTTATTGGCGAAAGTATAAGAGCTATCGCCACGAAACTTGGCAGTCTGTTGGGGATTATGGGGTCGAGACTTCATGTACGAGGTGAGCTTCTTGGTGACGTAACTGACGTCAAAACGACGTCAACGGCAGCCCTTTTTAACGTATACAGTACAGCAATAGGCGTACATTGGTGCGCTTCAGGTCGCGTATGAATTGTTAACGGGATACAGGTTCCAAACGGTGCGTCCCCATGACCCCCAAAACCCTGCCAATGTTCAATGATAAGTTGTATATAGTATTATCACAAACACGCAAAAACGCGTATACGGGCAAAGAAATTTTCGGCCCAAAATTGCCTTATACATGCCCATAGAGAATCGGTTTTTGCAAGTTATTGGTGAAAGTATAAGAGCTATCGCCACGACACTTGACAGTCTATTAGGGTCCATGGGGCCGAGGCTGCCTGCACGAGGTGAGCTTCCTGGTGACGTAACTGACGTCAAAACGACGTCAAAGGCAGCCCTATTTAATGGATACAGTAACGAAACAGGTGTACATTGGTGCGCTTCAGGTCGCGTATGAATTGTTAACGTGGATACAGGTGCCAAACGGTGCGACCCCATGACCCCTTACACCATGCCAAGGTTCAATGATAAGTCGTGTATTGCATTCTCACAAACACGCAAAAACGCGTATACGTACATAGAAATTTTCAGCGCAAAATTGCCTTATACAGGTCCACAGAGAATCGGTTTTTGCATGTTATTGGCGAAAGTATAAGAGCTTACGCCATGAAACTTGGCAGTCTGTTAGGGTCCATCGGGCCGAGACTGCGTGTACGAGGTGAGCTTCCTGGTGACGTAACTGACGTCTAAACGACGTCAAAGTCAGCCCGTTTTATCCTATACATTACAGAAATAGGCGTACATTGGTGCGCTTCAGGTCGCGTATGAATTGTTAAGGCGGATGTAGGTGCCAAACGGTGCGAACACATGACCCCTAACACCCTGCCAAGGTTCAATGATAAGTCCTTTATAGTATTCTCACAAACACGCAAAAACGCGTATACGTACTTAGACATTTTCGGTCCAAAATTGCCTTATACAGGCCCGTAGAGAATCGGTTTGTGCATGTTATTGGCGAAAGTATTAGAGCTATCGCCACGAAACATGGCAGTCTGTTAGCGTTCATCTGGCCGAGACTGCCTGCACGAGGTGAGCTTCCTGGTGACGTAACTGACGTCAAAACGACGTCAAAGGCAGCCCTATTTAACGCATACAGTACAGCAATAGGCGTACATTGGTGCGCTTCAGGTCGCGTATGAATTGTTAACGCGGATACAGGTGCCAAACGGTGCGTCCCCATGACCCCTAACACCCTGCCAAGGTTCAATGATAAGTCGTTTATAGTATTCTCACAAACACGCAAAAACGCGTATACGGACATAGAAATATTCGGCCCAAAATAGCCTTATACTGGCCCGTAGAGAATCGGTTTTTGCATGTTATTGGCGATAGTATAAGAGCTATCGCCAAGAAACTTGGCAGTCTGTTAGGGACCATGGCCCAATACTGCCTGCACGAGGTGAGCTTCCTGGTGACGTATCTGACGTCAAATAGACGTCAACGGCAGCCCTATTTAACGTGTACAGTACTACAATAGGTGTACATTGGGGCGCTTCAGGTCGCGTATGAATTGTTAACGCGGATACAGGTGCCAAACGGTGCGTCCCCGTGAACCCTAACACCCTGCCAAGGTTCAATGATAAGTCGTTTATAGTATTCTCACAAAAAGCAAAAACGCGTATACGGACATTGAAATTTTCGGCCCAAAATTGCCTTCGACTGTCCCGTAGAGAATCGGTTTTTGCATGTTATTGGCGCAAGTATAAGAGCCAGCGCCACGAAACTTGGCAGTCTGTTAGGGTCCATGGGGCCGAGACTGCCTGCACGAGGTGAGATTCCTGGTGAAGTAACTGACGTCAAAACGACGTCAACGGAAGCCCGTTTTAACACATACAGTTCAGAAATAGGCGTACTTTGGTGCGCTTCAGGTCGCGTATGAATTGTTAACGTGGATACAGGTGCCAAACGGTGCGTCCCCATGATCCCTAACACCCTGCCAAGGTTCAATTGTAAGTCGTCTATAGTATTCTCACAAACACACAAAAACACGTATACGGCACAAAATTGCCTTATACAGGCCCGCGTAGAGAATCGGTTTTTGCATGTTATTGGCGAAAGTATAAGAGCTATCGCCACGAAACTTTGTAGTCTGTTAGGGTTCATGGGTTCGAGACTGCCTGCACAAAATCAGCTTCCTGGTGTCGTAACAGAGGTCAAAACGATGACAAAGGCAGCCCTATTTAAGGCATACAGTACAACAATAGGCGTACATTGGTGCGCTTCAGGTCGCCTATGAATTGTTAACGCGGATACAGTTTCCAAACGGTGTGTCCCCATGACCCCTATCACTCTGCCAAGGTTCAATGATAAGTCGTTTATAGTATTCTCACAAACACGCAAAAACGCATATACGGACCATTTTCGGCCCAAAGTTGCCTTATACAGACCCGTAGAGAATCGGTTTTTGCAAGTTATTGGAGAAAGTATAAGAGCTATAGCCACGAAACTTGACAGTCTGTTAGGGTCCATGGGGCCGAGACAGCCTGCCCGAGGTGAGCTTCCAGGTGACGTAACTGACGTCAATACGACGTCAACGGCGGCCTTATTTAATGAATACAGTACAGCAATAGGCGTACATTGGTGCGCTTCAGGTCGCGTATGAATTGTTAACGCGGATACAGGTGCCAAACGGTGCGACCAGATGACCCCTTACACCATGCCAAGGTTCAATCATAAGTCGTGTATAGTATTCCCACAAACACGCAAAAACGCGTGTACTGACATAGAAATGTTCGTCCCAAAATTGCCTTATGCAGGCCCGTAGAGAATCGGTTTTTGCATGTTATTGGCGAAAGTGTAAGAGCTATCGCCATGAAACTTGGCAGTCTGTTAGGATCCATAGGGTCGAGACTTCCTGATTGAGGTGAGCTTCCTGGTGACGTAACTGACGACAAAACGACGTCAAAGGCAGCCTTATTTAACGTATGCATTAGAGCAATAGGCGTACATTGGTGCGCTTCAGGTCGCGTATGAATTGTTAACGTGGATACAGGTGCCAAACGGTGCGTCCCCATGACCCCTAACACCCTGCCAAGGTTCAATCATAAGTCGTTTGTAGTATTCTCACAAACAGGCAAAAACGCGTATACGGACATAGATATGTTCGGCCCAAAATTATCTTATGCATGCCCGTAGTGAATCTTTTTTAGCATGTTATTGGCGAAAGTATAAGAGCTATCGCCACGAAACTTGGCAGTCTGTTGGGGATTATGGGGTCGAGACTTCATGTACGAGGTGAGCTTCTTGGTGACGTAACTGACGTCAAAACGACGTCAACGGCAGCCCTTTTTAACGTATACAGTACAGCAATAGGCGTACATTGGTGCGCTTCAGGTCGCGTATGAATTGTTAACGGGATACAGGTTCCAAACGGTGCGTCCCCATGACCCCCAAAACCCTGCCAATGTTCAATGATAAGTTGTATATAGTATTATCACAAACACGCAAAAACGCGTATACGGGCAAAGAAATTTTCGGCCCAAAATTGCCTTATACAGGCCCATAGAGAATCGGTTTTTGCAAGTTATTGGTGAAAGTATAAGAGCTATCGCCACGACACTTGACAGTCTATTAGGGTCCATGGGGCCGAGGCTGCCTGCACGAGGTGAGCTTCCTGGTGACGTAACTGACGTCAAAACGACGTCAAAGGCAGCCCTATTTAATGGATACAGTAACGAAACAGGTGTACATTGGTGCGCTTCAGGTCGCGTATGAATTGTTAACGTGGATACAGGTGCCAAACGGTGCGACCCCATGACCCCTTACACCATGCCAAGGTTCAATGATAAGTCGTGTATTGCATTCTCACAAACACGCAAAAACGCGTATACGTACATAGAAATTTTCAGCGCAAAATTGCCTTATACAGGTCCACAGAGAATCGGTTTTTGCATGTTATTGGCGAAAGTATAAGAGCTTACGCCATGAAACTTGGCAGTCTGTTAGGGTCCATCGGGCCGAGACTGCGTGTACGAGGTGAGCTTCCTGGTGACGTAACTGACGTCTAAACGACGTCAAAGTCAGCCCGTTTTATCCTATACATTACAGAAATAGGCGTACATTGGTGCGCTTCAGGTCGCGTATGAATTGTTAAGGCGGATGTAGGTGCCAAACGGTGCGAACACATGACCCCTAACACCCTGCCAAGGTTCAATGATAAGTCCTTTATAGTATTCTCACAAACACGCAAAAACGCGTATACGTACTTAGACATTTTCGGTCCAAAATTGCCTTATACAGGCCCGTAGAGAATCGGTTTGTGCATGTTATTGGCGAAAGTATTAGAGCTATCGCCACGAAACATGGCAGTCTGTTAGCGTTCATCTGGCCGAGACTGCCTGCACGAGGTGAGCTTCCTGGTGACGTAACTGACGTCAAAACGACGTCAAAGGCAGCCCTATTTAACGTATACAGTACAGCAATAGGCGTACATTGGTGCGCTTCAGGTCGCGTATGAATTGTTAACGCGGATACAGGTGCCAAACGGTGCGTCCCCATGACCCCTAACACCCTGCCAAGGTTCAATGATAAGTCGTTTATAGTATTCTCACAAACACGCAAAAACGCGTATACGGACATAGAAATATTCGGCCCAAAATAGCCTTATACAGGCCCGTAGAGAATCGGTTTTTGCATGTTATTGGCGATAGTATAAGAGCTATCGCCAAGAAACTTGGCAGTCTGTTAGGGACCATGGCCCAATACTGCCTGCACGAGGTGAGCTTCCTGGTGACGTATCTGACGTCAAATAGACGTCAACGGCAGCCCTATTTAACGTGTACAGTACTACAATAGGTGTACATTGGGGCGCTTCAGGTCGCGTATGAATTGTTAACGCGGATACAGGTGCCAAACGGTGCGTCCCCGTGAACCCTAACACCCTGCCAAGGTTCAATGATAAGTCGTTTATAGTATTCTCACAAAAAGCAAAAACGCGTATACGGACATTGAAATTTTCGGCCCAAAATTGCCTTCGACTGTCCCGTAGAGAATCGGTTTTTGCATGTTATTGGCGAAAGTATAAGAGCCAGCGCCACGAAACTTGGCAGTCTGTTAGGGTCCATGGGGCCGAGACTGCCTGCACGAGGTGAGCTTCCTGGTGACGTAACTGACGTCAAAACGACGTCAACGGCAGCCCTATTAAACGTTTACAATAAAGCAATAGGCGTACATTGGGGCGCTTCAGGTCGCGTATGAATTGTTAACGCGGATACAGGTGCCAAACGGTGCGTCACCATGACCCCTAACACCCTGCCAAGGTTCAATGATAAGTCGTTTATAGTATTCTCACAAACACGCAAAAACGCGTATACGGACATAGACATTTTCGGTCCAAAATTGTCTTATACAGACCCGGAGAGAATCGGTTTTTGCATGTTATTGGCGAAAGTATTAGAGCTATCGCCACGAAACCTGGCAGTCTGTTAGCGTTCATCTGGCCGAGACTGCCTGCACGAGGTGAGATTCCTGGTGACGTAACTGACGTCAAAACGACGTCAACGGCAGCCCTATTTAACGTATACAGTACAGCAATAGGCGTCCATTGGTGCGCTTCAGGTCGCGTATGAATTGTTAACGCGGATACAGGGGCCAAACGGTCATCCCCATGACCCCTAACACCCTGCCAAGGTTCAATGATAAGTCCTTTATAGTATTCTCACAAACACGCAAAAACGCGTATGCGGACATAGAAAATTTCGGCCAAAATTGCCTTATACAGGCCTGTACAGAATAGGTTTTTGCATGTTATTGTCGAAAGTATAAGAGCTATCTCCACGAAACTTGGCAGTCTGTTGGGGTTTATGGGGTTGAGACTGCATGTACGAGGTGAGCTTCTTGGTGACGTAACTGACGTCAAAACGACGTCAACGGCAGCCCTTTTTAACATATACAGTACAGAAATAGACGTACATTGGTGCGCTTCAGGTCGCGCATGAATTGTTAAAGTGGATGCAGGTGCCAAACGGTGCGACCCCATGACCCCTTACACCATACCAAGGTTCAATAATAAGTCGTGTATAGTATTCTCACAAACACGCAAAAACGCGTGTAATGACATAGAAATTGTCCGCCCAAAATTGCCTTATATAGGCCCGTAGAGAATTGGTTTTTGCATGTTATTGGCGAAAGTATAAGAGCTACCGCCATGAAACGTGGCAACCTGTTAGGGTCCTTGGAGTTGAGACTGCATGTACGAGGGGAACTTCCTGGTGACGTAACTGACGTCAAAACGACGTCAAAGGCAGCCCGTTTTAACATATACAGTACAGAAATAGGTGTTCATTGGTGCGCTTCAGGTCGCGTACGAATTTTTAACGCGGATACAGGTGCCAAACGGTGCGACTCCATGACCCCTAACACCCTGCCAAGGTTCAATGATAAGTCGTTTATAGTATTCTCACAAACACGCAAAAACGCGTACACGGATATTGAAATTTTCGGCCCAAAATTGCCTTATACAGGCCCGTAGAGAATCGGTTTTTGCATGTTATTGGCGAAAGTATAAGAGCTATCGCCACGAAACTTGGTAGTCTGTTAGGGTACATGGGGCCGAGACTGCCGGCACGAGGAGAGGTTCCTAGTGACGTAACTGACGTCAAAACGACGTCAAAGGCAGACCTATTAGACGTATTGAAATGCAATAGGCGTACATGGGTGCGCTTCAGGTCGCGTATGAATTGTTAACGCGGATACAGGTGCCAAACGGTGCGTCCCCATGACCCCTAACACCCTGCCAAGGTTCAATGGTAAGTCGTTTACAGTATTCTCACAAACACGCAAAAACGCGTTTGCGGACATAAACATTTTCGGCTCAAAATTGCCTAATACAATCCCGTAGAGAATCGGTTTTTGCATGTTATTGGCGAAAGTATAACAGCTATCGCCACGAAACTTGGCAGTCTGTTAGGGTTCATGGGGCTGAGACGGCCTGCACAAAGTCAGCTTCCCGGGGTCGTAACTGAGGTCAAAACGACGTCAACGGCAGCCCCAATTAACGTATACAGTACAAAAATAGGCGTACATTGGTGCGCTTTAGGTCGCGTATGAATTGTTAAAGCGGATACAGGTGCCAAACGGTGTGGCCCCATGTCCCCTAACGCCATGCCAAGGTTCAATGATAAATCGTTTATAGTATTCTCACAAACACGCAAAAACGCGTATAAGGACATAGAAATTTTCGGCCCAAAATTGCCTTATACAGGCCCGTAGAAAATCGGTTTTTGCATGTTATTGGCGAAAGTATAAGAGATATCGCCAAGAACCTTGGCAGTCTGTTCGGGTCCACGGAGCCGAGACTGCCGGCACGAGATGAGCTTCCAGGTGACGCAACTGCCGTCAAAACGACGTCAACGGCAGCCCTATTTAACGTATACAGTACAGCAATAGGCGTACATTGGTGCGATTCAGGTCGCATATGAATTGTTAACGTGGAAATTGGTGCCAAGCGGTGCGTCCCCATGACCCCTTACACCCTGCCAAGGTTCAATGATAAGTCGTTTATAGTATTCTCACAAACACGCAAAACCGCTTATACGGACATAGAAATTTTCGGTCCAAAATAGCCTTAGACAGGCCCGTAGAGAATCGGTTTTTGCATGTTATTGGCGAAAGTATAAGAGCCAGCGCCACCAAACTTGGCAGTCTGTTAGGGTCCATGGGGCCGAGACTGCCTGCACGAGGTGAGATTCCTGGTGACGTAACTGACGTCGAAACGACGTCAAAGGCAGCCTTATTTAACGTTCACAATACAGCAATAGGCGTACATTGGTGCGCTTCAGGTCGCGTATGAATTGTTAACGGGGATACAGGTGCCAAACGGTGCGACCCCATGTCCCCTAACACCCTGCCAAGGTTCAATGATAGGTCGTTTATAGTATTCTCACAAACGCGCAAACACGCGTTTATGGACATAGAAATATTCGGCCCAAAATTGCCTTATACAGGCCCGTAGTGAATCGGTATTTGCATGTTATTGGCGAAAGTATGCAAGCTATCGCCACGAAACTTGGCAGTCTGTTAGGGTCCATGGGGCCGAGACTGTCTGCACGAGGAGAGCTTCCTGGTGACGTAAGCGACGTCAAAACGACGTCAACGGCCGCCCAATTTAATGTACGCAGTACAGCAATAGGCGTACATTGGTGCGCTTCAGGTCGCGTATGAATTGTTAACGCGGATACAGGTGCCAAACGGTGCGTCCCCGTGAACCCTAACACCCTGCCAAGGTTCAATGATAAGTCGTTTATAGTATTCTCACAAACACGCAAAAACGCGTATATGTACTTAGACATTTTCGGCCCAAAATTGCCTTAGACAGGCCCGTAGAGAATCGGTTTTCGCATGTTATTGGCGAAAGTATAAGAGCCAGCGCCACGAAACTTGGCAGTCTGTTAGGGTCCATGGGGCCGAGACTGCCTGCACGAGGTGGGATTCCTGGTGACGTAACTGACGTGAAAACGACATCAACGGCAGCCCTATTTAACGTTTCAATAAAGCAATAGGCGTGCATTGGGGCGCTTCAGGTCGCGTATGAATTGTTAACGCGGATACAGGTGCCAAACGGTGCGTCACCATGTCTCCTAACACCCTGCCAAGGTTCAATGATAAGTCGTTTATAGTATTCTCACAAACACGCAAAAACGCGTATACGTACTTAGACATTTTCGGTCTAAAATTGCCTTATACAGGCCCGTTGAGAATCGGTTTGTGCATGTTATTGGCGTAAGTATTAGAGCTATCGCCACGAAACCTGGCAGTCTGTTAGGGTTCATCTGGCCGAGACTGCCTGCACGAGGTGAGCTTCCTGGTGACGTAACTGACGTCAAAACGACGTCAACGGAAGCCCGTTTTAACACATACAGTACAGAAATAGGCGTACATAGGAGCGCTTCAGGTCGCGTATGAATTGTTAACGCGGATACAGGTGCCAAACGGTGCGTCCCCATGACCCCTAACACCCTGCCAAGGTTCAATGATAAGTCGTTTATAGTATTCTCACAAACACGCAAAAACCCGTATACGGACATAGAAATATTCGGTCCAAAATTGCCTTATACAGGCCCGTAGAGAACCGGTTTTTGCATGTTATTGGCGATAGTATAAGAGCTATCGCCAAGAAACTTGGCAGTCTGTTAGGGACCATGGCCCAATATTGCCTGCACGAGGTGAGCTTCCTGGTGACGTATCTGACGTCAAATCGACGTCAACGGCAGCCCTATATAACGTGTACAGTACTGCAATAGGTGTACATTGGTGCGCTTCAGGTCGCGTATGAATTGTTAACGTGGATACAGGTGCCAAACGGTGCGTCCCCAAGACCCCTAACACCCTGCCAAGGTTCAATGATAAACCGTTTATAGTATTCTCACAAACACGGAAAAACGCTAATACGGTCATAGAAAATGTCGGCCCAAAATCGCCTTATACAGGCCCGTAGAGAATCGGTTTTGCATGTTATTGACCAAAGTGTAAGAGCTATCGCCACGAAACATGGCCGTCTGTTAGGGTCCATGGGGCCGAGACTGCCTGCACGTGGTGAGCTTCCTGGTGACGTAACTGACGTCAAAACGACGTCAACGGAAGCCCGTTTTAACACATACAGTACAGAAATAGGCGCACATTGGAGCGCTTCAGGTCGCGTATTAATTGTTAACGTTGATACAGGTGCCAAACGGTGCGTCCCCATGATCCCTAACACCCTGCCAAGGTTCAATTGTAAGTCGTCTATAGTATTCTCACAAACACACAAAAACACGTATACGGAGATGAAAATTTTCGGCACAAAATTGCCTTATACAGGCCCGCGTAGAGAATCGGTTTTTGCATGTTATTGGCGAAAGTAATAAGAGCTATCGCCACGAAACTTGGTAGTCTGTTATGGTTCATGGGTCCGAGACTGCCTGCACAAAGTCAGCTTCCTGGTGTCGTAACAGAGGTCAAAACGACGACAAAGGCAGCCCTATTTAAGGTATACAGTACAACAATAGGCGTACATTGGTGCGCTTCATGTCGCCTATGAATTGTTAACGCGGATACAGTTTCCAAACGGTGTGTCCCCATGACCCCTATCACTCTGCCAAGGTTCAATGATAAGTCGTTTATAGTATTCTCACAAACACGCAAAAACGCATATACGGACCATTTTCGGCACAAAATTGCCTTATACAGACCGGTAGAGAATCGGTTTTTGCAAGTTCTTGGAGAAAGTATAAGAGCTATCGCCACGAAACTTGACAGTCTGTTAGGGTCCATGGGGCCGAGACAGCCTGCCCGAGGTGAGCTTCCTGGTGACGTAACTGACGTCAAAACGACGTCAACGGCGGCCTTATTTAATGAATACAGTACAGCAATAGGCGTACATTGGTGCGCTTCAGGTCGCGTATGAATTGTTAACGCGGATACAGGTGCCAAACGGTGCGACCAGATGACCCCTTACACCATGCCAAGGTTCAATCATAAGTCGTGTATAGTATTCCCACAAACACGCAAAAACGCGTATACGGACATAGAAATGTTCGGCCCAAAATTGCCTAATACAGGCCCGTAGAGAATCGGTTTTTGCATGTTATTGGCGAAAGTGTAAGAGCTATCGCCATGAAACTTGGCAGTCTGTTAGGGTCCATAGGGACGAGACTGCCTGTATGAGGTGAGCTTCCTGGTGACGTAACTGACGACAAAACGACGTCAAAGGCAGCCTTATTTAACATATCCAGTACAGCAATAGGCGTACATTGGTGCGCTTCAGGTCGCGTATGAATTGTTAACGCGGATACAGGTGCCAAACGGTGCGACCGCATGACCCCTAACACCCTGCCAAGGTTTAATGGTAAGTCGTTTACAGTATTCTCACAAACACGCAAAAACGCGTATACGGACATAAACATTTTCGGCCCAAAATTGCCTTATACAGGCCCGTAGTGAATCGGTTTTTGCATGTTATTGGCGAAAGTATAACAGCTATCGTCACGAAACTTGGTTGTCTGTTAGGGTTCATGGGGCCGAGACTGCCTGCACAAAGTCAGCTTCCCGGGGTCCTAACTGAGGTCAAAACAACGTCAACGGCAGCCCTAATTAACGTATACAGTACAAGAATAGGCGTACATTGGTGCGCTTCAGGTCGCGTATGAATTGTTAACGCGGATACAGGTGCCAAACGGTGTGTCCCCATGTCCCCTAACGCCATGCCAAGGTTCAATGATAAGTCGTTTATAGTATTCTCACAAACACGCAAAAACGCGTATAAGGACATAGAAATTTTCGGCCCAAAATTGCATTATACAGGCCCGTCGAGAATCGGTTTTTGCATGTTATTGGCGAAAGTATAAGAGATTTCGCCACGAACCTTGGCAGTCTGTTCGGGTCCATGGAGCCGAGACTGCCTGCACGAGGTGAGCGTCCTGGCGACGCAACTGACGTCAAAACGACGTCAACGGCAGCCCTATTTAACGTATACAGTACATCAATAGGCGTACATTGGTGCGCTTCAGGTCGCATATGAATTGTTAACGTGGAAATTGGTGCCAAGCGGTGCCTCCCCATGACCCCTTACACCCTGCCAAGCTTCAATGATAAGTCGTTTATAATATTTTCACAAACACGCAAAAACGCGTATACGGACATAGAAATTTTCGGCCCAAAATTGCCTTAGACAGGCCCGTAGAGAATCGGTTTTTGCATGTTATTGGCGAAAGTATAAGAGCCAGCGCCACGAAACTTGGCAGTCTGTTAGGGTCCATAGGGCCGAGACTGCCTGCACGAGGTGAGCTTCCTGGTGACGTAACTGACGTCAAAACGACGTCAACGGCAGACCTATTAAACGTTTACAATAAAGCAATAGGCGTACATTGGGGCGCTTCAGGTCGCGTATGAATTGTTAACGCGGATACAGGTGCCAAACGGTGCGTCTCCATGAACCCTAACACCCTGCCAAGGTTCAATGATAAGTCGTTTATAGTATTCTCACAAACACGCAAAAACGCCAATACGTACATAGACATTTTCGGTCCAAAATTGTCTTATACAGACCCGTAGAGGATCGGTTTTTGCATGTTATTGGCGAAAGTATTAGAGCTATCGCCACGAAACCTGGCAGTCTGTTAGCGTCCATCTGGCCGAGACTGCCTGCACGAGGTGAGCTTCCTGGTGACGTAACTGACGTCAAAACGACGTCAACGGCAGCCCTCTTTATCGTATAGAGTACAGCAATAGGCGTACATTGGTGCGCTTTAGGTCGCGTATGAATTGTTAACGCGGATACAGGGGCCTAACGGTGCATCCCCATGACCCCTAACACCCTGCCAAGGTTCAATGATAAGTCGTTTATAGTATTCTCACAAACACGCAAAAACGCCAATACGTACATAGACATTTTCGGTCCAAAATTGTCTTATACAGACCCGTAGAGGATCGGTTTTTGCATGTTATTGGCGAAAGTATTAGAGCTATCGCCACGAAACCTGGCAGTCTGTTAGCGTCCATCTGGCCGAGACTGCCTGCACGAGGTGAGCTTCCTGGTGACGTAACTGACGTCAAAACGACGTCAACGGCAGCCCTCTTTATCGTATAGAGTACAGCAATAGGCGTACATTGGTGCGCTTTAGGTCGCGTATGAATTGTTAACGCGGATACAGGGGCCTAACGGTGCATCCCCATGACCCCTAACACCCTGCCAAGGTTCAATGATAAGTCCTTTATAGTATTCTCACAAACACGCAAAAACGCGTATACGGACACTAAAATATTCGGCGCAAAATTGCCTCATACAGGCCCGTAGAGAATCGGTTATTGCATGTTTTTGGCGAAAGTATAAGAGCTATCGCCACGAAACTTGGCAGTCTGTTAGGGTCCATGGGGCCAACACTCCCTGCACGAGGTGAGCTTCCTGGTGATGTAACTGACGTCAAAACGACGTCAACGACAGCCCTATTAAACGTATACAGTACAGCAATACGTGTACATTGGTGCGCTTCAGGTGGCGTATGAATTGTTAACGTGGATACAGGTGCCAAACGGTGCGACCCCAATACCCCTAACACACTGCCAAGGTTCAATGATAAATCATTTATGGTATTCTCATAAACACGCAAAAACTCTTATACGGTTATAGAAAAGTTCGGCCGAAAATTCCCTTATACAGGCCCATTGAGAATCGGTTTTTGCATGTTATTTGCGAAATTATAAGAGCTGTCGCCACGAAACTTGGCAGTCTGTTAGGGTCCATGGGGCCGAGACTGCCTGCACGAGGTGAGCTTCCTGGTGCCGTGACTGACGTCAAAACGACGTCAACGGTAGCCCTATTTAACGTATACAGTACAGCAATAGCCGTACATTGGTGCGCTGCAGGTCGCGTATGAATTGATAACGCGGATAAAGGTGCCAAATGGTGCGTCCCCATGACCCCTAACACCCTGCCAAGGTTCAATGATAAGTCATTTATAGTATTCTCACAAACACGCAAAAACGGGAATACGGACATAGACATTTTCGGCCCAAAATTGCCTTAAACAGGCCCGCAGAGAATCGGTTTTTGCATGTTATTGGCGAAAGTGTAAGAGATATCGCCACGAAACTTGGCAGTCTGTTAGGGTCCATGGGGCCGAGACTGTCTGCACGAGGTGAGCTTCCTGGTGACGTAACTGACGTCAAAACGACGTCAAAGGCATCTCTATATAACGTGTACAGTACAGCAATAGGCGTACATTGGTGCGCTTCAGGTCGCGTCGGCATTGTTAACGTGGATACAGGTGCCAAACGGTGCGTCCCCATGACACCTAACACCCTGCCATGGTTCAATGATAAGTGGTTTACAGTATTCTCACAAACACGCAAAAACGCGTATTCGGACAATAAATTTTCGGCCCAAAATTACCTTATACAGGCCCGCAGAGAATCGGTTTTTGCATGTTATTGGCGAAAGTATAAGAGCTATCGCCACGAAACTTGGCAGTCTGTTAGGGTCCATCAGGCCGAGACTGCCTACACGAGCTGAGCTTCCTGGTGTGGTAACTGACGTCAAAACGACGTCAAAGGCAGACCTATTTAACGTATACTGTCCAGCAATAGTTGTACATTGGTGCGCTTCAGGTCGCGTATGAATTGTTAACGCGGATACAGGTGCCAAACGGTGCGTCAACATGACCCCTAACACCCTGCCAAGTTTCAATGATAAGTGGTTTACAGTATTCTCACAAACACGCAAAAACGCGTACACGGACATAGAAATTTTCGGCCCAAAATTGTTTTATGCAGGCCCGTAGAGAATCGTTTTTTGCATGTTATTGGCGAAAGTATAAGAGCTATCGCCATGAAATTTGGCAGCCAGTTAGGGTCCATCGGGCCGAGACTGCCTGTACGAGGTGAGTTTCCTGGTGACGTAACTGACGTCAAAGCGACGTCAAAGGCTGCCCGTTTTAACATATACAGTGCACAAATAGGCGTACATTGGTGAGCTTCAGGTCGCGTATGAATTGTTAACGCGGATACAGGGGCCCAACGGTGCGTCCCCATGACCCCTAACACCCTGCCAAGGTTCAATGATAAGTCCTTTAAAGTATTGTCACAAACACGCAAAACGCGTATACGGACATAGTAATTTTCGGCCCAAAATTGCTTTATTCAGACCTGTAGAGAATCGGACTTTGCATTTTAATGGCGAAAGTATAAGAGCTATCGCCACGAAACTTGTCAGTCTGTTAGAGTCCATGGGGCCGATACAGCCTGCACGAGGAGAGCTTCCTGGTGAGGTAACTGACGTCAAAACGACGTCAAAGGCTGCCCTACTTAATGTATACAGTAATGCAATAGGCGCACATGGGTGCGCTTCAGGTCGCGTATGAATTGTTAACGCGGATACAGGAGCCAAACGGTTCGTTCCCATGACCCCTAACACCCTGCCAAGGTTCAATGGTAAGTCGTTTACAGTATTCTCACAAACACGCAAAAACGCGTTTACGGACATAAAAATTTTCGGCCCAAAATGGCCTTCTACAGGCCCGTAGAGAATCGGTTTTTGCATGTTATTGTCGAAAGTATAACAGCTATCGCCACGAAACTTGGTAGTCTGTTAGGGTTCATGGGGCCGAGACGGCCTGCACAAAGTCAGCTTCCCGGGATCGTAAATGAGGTCAAAACGACGTCAACGGCAGCCCGAATTAACGTATACAGTACAACAATAGGTGTACATTGGTGCGCTTCAGGTCGCGTATGAATTGTTAAAGCGGATACAGGTTCCAAACGGTGTGTCCCCATGTCCCCTAACGCCATGGCAAGGTTCAATGATATGTCGTTTATAGTATTCTCACAAACACGCAAAAACGCGTGTAAGGACTTAGAAATTTTCGGCCCAAAATTGCCTTATACAGGCCCGTAGAGAATAGGTTTTTGCATGTTATTGGCGAAAGTATAAGAGCTATCGCCACGAACCTTGGCAGTCCATGGGGCCGAGACTGCCTGCAAGAGGTGACCTTCCTGGTGACGTAACTGACGTCCAATCGACGTCAACGTCATCCCAATTTAACGTATACATTACAGCAATAGGCGTACATTGGTGCGCTTTAAGTCGCGTATGAATTGTTAACGCGGAAACAGGTGCCAAACGGTGCGTCCCCATGACCCCTAACACCCTGCAAAGGTTCAATGATAAGTGGTTTATTGTATTCTCGCAAACACGCAAAAACGCGTATACGGACATAGACATTTTCGGCCCAAAATTGCCTTATACAGGCCCGTAGAGAATCGGTTTTTGCATGTTATTGGAGAGTGTATAAGAGATATCGCCACGAAACTTGGCAGTCTGTTGGGGTTTATGGGGTCGAGACTTCATGTACGAGGTGAGCTTCTTGGTGACGTAACTGACGTCAAAACGACGTCAACGGCAGCCATTTTTAACATATACAGTACAGCAATAGGCGTACATTGGTGCGCTTCAGGTCGCGTATGAATTGTTTACGCGGATACAGGTACCAAACGGTGCGTACCCACACCCCTAACACCCTGCCAAGGTTCAATGATAAGTCGTTTATAGTATTCTCACAAACACGCAAAAACGCGTAGACCGACATAGAAATTTTTGGCCCAAAATGGCCTTATTCAGGCCCGTAGAGAATCGGTTTTTGCATGTTATTGTCGAAAGTATAACAGCTATCGCCACGAAACTTGGTAGTCTGTTAGGGTTCATGGGGCCGAGACTGCCTGCGCAAAGTCAGCTCCCCTGGGTCGTAACTGAGGTCAAAACGACGTCATCGGCAGCCTTAATTAACGTATACAGAACAACGATAGGTGTTCATTGGTGCGCTTCAGGTCGCGTATGAATTGTTAAAGCGGATACAGGTTCCAAACGGTGTGTCCCCATGTCCCCTAACGCCATGCCAAGGTTCAATGATAAGTCGTTTATAGTATTCTCAGAAACACGCAAAAACGCGTATAAGGACATAAAAATTTTCGGCCCAAAATTGCCTTATACAGGCCCGTAGAGAATCGGTTTTTGCATGTTATTGGCGAAAGTATAAGAGCTATCGCCACGAACCTTGGCAGTCAGTTACGGTCCATGGGGCCGAGACTGCCTGCACGAGGTGAGCTTTGTGGTGACGTAACTGACGTCAAAACGACGTCAACGGCAGCCCTATTTAACGTATACAGTACATCAATAGGCGTACATTGGTGCGCTTCAGGTCGCATATGAATTGTTAACGTGGAAATTGGGGCCAAACGGTGCGTCCCCATGACCCCTTACACCCTGCCAATGTTCAATGATAAGTCGTTTATAGTATTCTCACAAACACGCAAAAACGCGTATACGGACACTGAAATTTCCGGCCCAAAATTGCGTTACACTGGCCCGTAGTGAATCGGTTTTTGCATGTTAAAGGCGAAAGTATAAGAGCCAGCGCCACGAAACTTGGCAGTCTGTTAGGGTCCACAAGACGGAGACATCCTGCACGAGTTGAGCTTCCTGGTGACGTAACTGACGTCAAAACGACGTCAAAGATAGCCCTATTTAACGTATACAGTACTGCATTAGGCGTACATTGGTGCGCTTCAGATCGCGTATGAATTGTTAACGCGGATACAGGTGCCAAACGGTGCGTCGCCATGACCCCTAACACCTTGCCGAGGATCAATGATAAGTCGTTTATAGTATTCTCACAAACACGCAAAAACGCGTATACGGACATAAACATTTTCGGTCCAAAATCGCCTTATTCAGGCTCGTAGAGAATCGGTTTTTGCATGTTATTGGCGAAAGTATTAGAGCTATAGCCACGAAACCTGGCAGTCTGTTAGGGTCCATCTGGCCCAGACTGCCTGCACGAGATGAGCTTCCTGGTGACGTAACTGACGTCAAAACGACGTCAACGGGAGCCCTATTTAACGAATAGATTAAGCAATAGGCGTACATTGGTGCGCTTTAAGTCGCGTATAAATTGTTAACGCGGATACAGGTGCCAAACGGTGCGTCCCCATGTCCCTAAACACCCTGCCAAGGTTCAATGATAAGTTCTTTATAGTATTCTCACAAACACGCAAAAACGCGTATACGGACATAGAAATTTTCGGCCCATAATTGCCTTATACAGGCCCGTAGAGAATCGGTTTTTGCATGTTAATGGCGAAAGTATATGAGCTATCGCACAAAAGGTGGCAGTCTGTTAGGGTCCATGTGGCCGACACTGCCTGCACGAGGTGATCTTCCTGGTGACGTAACTGACGTCAAACCGACGTCAACGGCAGCCCTATTTAACGTATACAGTACAGCAATAGGCGTACATGGGTGCGTTTTAGGTCGGGTATGAATTGTTAACGCGGATACAGGTGCCAAACGGTGCGTCCCCATGACCACTAACACCCTGCCAAAGTTCAATGATAAGTCGTTTATAGTATTCTCACAAACACGCAAAAACAGGAATACGGACATACACATTTTCGGCCCAAAATTGCCTTATACAGGCCCGTAGAGAATCGGTTTTTGCATGTTATTGGCGAAAGTATAAGATCTATCGCCACGAAACTTGGCAGTCTGTTAGGGTCCATGGGGCCGAGACTTCCTGCACGAATTGAGCTTCCTGGTGACGTAACTGACGTCAAAACGACGTCAACGGCAGAACTAATTAACATATACAGTACAGCAATAGGCGTATATGGCTGCGCTTGAGGTCGCGTGTGAATTGTTAACGCGGATACAGGTGCCAAACGGTGCGTCACCATGACCCTTAACAACCTGCCAATGATAAGTTGTTTATAGTATTCTCACAAACACGCAAAAACGCCAATACGGACATAGAAATTTTCGGCCCAAAATTGCCTCATACAGGCCCGCAGAGAATCGGTTTTTGCATGTTTGTTAGATGGCCAATACTGCCTGCACGAGGTGAGCTTCCTGGTGACGTAACTGACGTCAAAACGGCGTCAACGGCAGCCCTATTTAACGTTTACAATTCAGCAATAGGCGTACATTGTTGCGCTTCAGGTCGCGTATGAATTGTTAACGCGGATAAAGGTGCCAAACGGTGCTTCCCGTTGACCCCTAACACCCTTCCAAGGTTCAATGATAAGTCGTTTATAGTATTCTCCCAAACACGCAAAAACGCGTATACAGACATAGAAATGTTCGTCCCAAAATTGCATTATACAGACCCGTTGAGAATCGGTTTTTGCATGTTATTGGCGAAAGTATAAGAGCTATCGCCACGAAACTTGGCAGTCTGTTGGTGTTTATGGGGTCGAGACTTCATGTACGAGGTGAGCTTCCTGGTGACGTAATTGACGTCGTAACGACGTCAAAGGCAGCCGTTTATAACATATACAGTACAGCTATAGGCGTACATTGGTGCGCTTCAGGACGCGTATGAATTGTTAACGCGCATACAGGTGCCAAACGGTGCGTACCCAAAACCCCTAACACCCTGCCAAGGTTCAATGATAAGTCGTTTATAGTATTCTCCCAAACACGCAAAAACGCGTATACAGACATAGAAATGTTCGGCCCAAAATTGCATTGTACAGACCCGTAGAGAATCGGTTTTTGCATGTTATTGGCGAAAGTATAAGAGCTATCGCCACGAAACTTGGCAGTCTGTTGGTGTTTATGGGGTCGAGACTTCATGTATGAGGTGAGATTCCTGGTGACGTAATTGACGTCGAAACGACGTCAAAGGCAGCCGTTTATAACATACAGTACAGCTATAGGCGTACATTGGTGCGCTTCAGGTCGCGTATGAATTGTTAACGCGCATACAGGTGCCAAACGGTGCTACCCCATGACCCCTAACACCCTGCCAAGGTTCAATGATAAGTCGTTTATAGTATTCTCCCAAACACGCAAAAACGCGTATACAGACATAGAAATGTTCGGCCCAAAATTGCATTATACAGACCCGTAGAGAATCGGTTTTTGCATGTTATTGGCGCAAGTATAAGAGCTATCGCCACGAAACTTGGCAGTCTGTTGGTGTTTATGGGGTCGAGACTTCATGTATGAGGTGAGATTCCTGGTGACGTAATTGACGTCGAAACGACGTCAAAGGCAGCCGTTTATAACATACAGTACAGCTATAGGCGTACATTGGTGCGCTTCAGGTCGCGTATGAATTGTTAACGCGCATACAGGTGCCAAACGGTGCGTCCCCATGACCCCTAAGACACTGCAAAGGTTCAATGATAAGTCGTTTATAGTATTCTCACAAACACGCAAAAACGCGTATACTGACATTGAAATTTTCGGCCCAAAATTGCATTATACAGACCCGTTGGGAATCGGTTTTTGCATGTTATTGGCGAAAGTATAAGAGCTATCGCCACGAAACTTGGCAGTATGTTGGTGTTTATGGGGTCGAGACTTCATGTATGAGGTGAGATTCCTGGTGAAGTAATTGACGTCGAAACGACGTCAAAGGCAGCCGTTTATAACATACAGAACAGCTATAGGCGTACATTGGTGCGCTTCAGGTCGCGTATGAATTGTTAACGCGCATACAGGTGCCAAACGGTGCGTCCCCATGACCCCTAACACCCTGCCAAGGTTCAATGATAAGTCGTTTATAGTATTCTCCCAAACACGCAAAAACGCGTATACAGACATAGAAATGTTCGGCCCAAAATTGCATTATACAGACCCGTAGATAATCGGTTTTTGCATGTTATTGGCGAAAGTATAAGAGCTATCGCCACGAAACTTGGCAGTCTGTTGGTGTTTATGGGGTCGAGATTTCATGTATGAGGTGAGATTCCTGGTGACGTAATTGACGTCGAAACGACGTCAAAGGCAGCCGTTTATAACATACAGTACAGCTATAGGCGTACATTGGTGCGCTTCAGGTCGCGTATGAATTGTTAACGCGCATACAGGTGCCAAACGGTGCGTCCCCATGACCCCTAACACACTGCAAAGGATCAATGATAAGTCGTTTATAGTATTCTCACAAACACGCAAAAACGCGTATACTGACATTGAAATTTTGGGCCCAAAATTGCATTATACAGACCCGTAGGGAATCGGTTTTTGCATGTTATTGACGAAAGGATAAGAACTATCGCCACGAAACATGGCAGTCTGTTAGGGTCCCTGGGTCCGAGACTGCCTGCACGAGGTGAGCTTCCTGGTGACGTAACTGACGTCAAAAAGACGTCAAAGGCAGACCTATTTAACGGATACTGTGCAGCAATAGGCATTCAATGGTGCGCTTCAGGTCGCGTATGAATTGTTAACGTGGATACAGGTGCCAAACGGTGCGTCCCCATGACCTCTAACACCCTGCCGAGGTTCAATGATTAGTCGTTTATAGTATTCTCACAAACACGCAAAAACGCCTATAAGGACATAGAAATTGTCGGCCAAAATTGCCATAAACAGGCCCGTATAGAATTGGTTTTTGCATGTTATTGGAGAAAGTATAAGAGCTATCGCCATGACACTTGGCAGCCTGTTAGGGTCCTTAGAGTCGAGACTGCATGTGCGAGGTGAGCTTCCTGGTGACGTAACTGACGTCAAAACGACGTCAAAGGCAGCCCGTTTTATCATATACAGTACAGAAATAGGCGTACATAGGTGCGCTTCAGGTCGCGTATGAATTGTTAACGCGGATACAGGTGCCAAACGGTGCGTCCCCATGACCCCTAACACCCTGCCAAGGTTCAATGATAAGTCCTTTATAGTATTCTAACAAACACGCAAAAACGCGTATACGGACATAAACTTTTTCGGCCCAAAATTGCCTTATACAGGCCCGTTGAGAATCGGTTTTTGCATGTTATTGGCGAAAGTATAAGAGCTATCGCCACGAAACTTGGCAGTCTGTTAGGGTCCATGGGGCTGAGTCTGTCTGCACGAGATGAGCTTCCTGGTGACGTAACTGACGTCAAAACGACGTCAACGGAAGCCCAATTTAACGTATACAGTAATGCAATAGGCGTACATTGGTGCGCTTCAGGTCGCGTATGAATTGTTAACGCGGATACAGGTGCCAAACGGTGCGTCCCCATGACCCCTAACACCCTGCCAAGGTTCAATGATAAGTCGTTTATTGTATTCTCACAAACACGCAAAAACGCGTACACCGACATAGACATTTTCGGCCCAAAATTGCCTTATACAGGCCCGTAGAGAATCGGTTTATGCATGTTATTGGAGAAAGTATAAGAGCTATCGCCACGAAACTTGGCATGCTATTCGAGTCCTTGGGGCCGAGACTGCCTGCATGAGGTGAGCTTCCTGGTGACGTAAATGACGTCAAATCGACGTCAACGGCCGCCCTATTTAACGTGTACAATACTGCAATTGGCGTACATTGGTGCGCTTGAGGTCGCGTATGAATTGTTAACGCGGATATAGGTGCCAAACGGTGCGTCCCCATGACCCCTAAGATCCTGCCAAGGTTCAATGTTAAGTCGTTTATAGTATTCTCACAAACACGCAAAAACGCGTATACTAACATATAAATTTTCGGCCCAAAATTGCCTTATACAGGCCCGAGGAAAATCGGTTTATGCATGTTATTGGCGAAAGTATAAGAGCCTGCGCCACGAAACTTGGCAGTCTGTTACGGTCCATGGGGCCGAGACTGCCTGCACGAGGTGAATTTCCTGGTGACGTAGCTGACGTCAAAACGACGTCAACGGCAGCCCAATTTAACGTATACAGTACAGCAATAGGCGTATATTGGTGCGCTTCAGGTCGCATAAGAATTGTTAACGTGCAAATTGGGGCCAAACGGTGCGTCCCCATGACCCCTTACACCCTGCCAAGGTTCAATGATAAGTCGTTTATAGTATTCTCACAAACACGCAAAAACATGTTTACGGACATAGAAATTTTCGGCCCAAAATTGCCCTAGACAGGGCCGTAGAGAATCGGTTTTTGCATGTTATTGGCGAAAGTATAAGAGCCAGCGCCACGAAACTTGGCAGTCTGTTAGGGTCGATGGGGCCAATACTGCCTGCACGAGGTGAGCTTCCTGGTGACGTAACTGACGTCAAAACGACGTCAACGGCAGCCCTATTTAACGTATACAGTAAAGCAATGGGCGTACATTGGTGCGCTTCAGGTCGCGTATGAATTGTTAACGCGGATACAGGTGCCAAACCGTGCGACCCCATGACCCCTAACACCCTGCCAAGGTTCAATGATAAGTCCTTTATAGTATTCTCACAAACACGCAAAAACAGGTATACGGACATAGAAATTTTCGGCCCAAAATTGCCTTATACTGGCCCGTAGAGAATCGGTTTTTGCGTGTTATTGTCGAAAGTATAAGAGCTATCGCCACGAAACTTGGCAGTGTGTTAGGGTCCATGGGGTCGAGACTGCCTGCAAGAGGTGAGCTTCCTGGTGACGTAACTGACGTCCAATCGACGTCAACGTCAGCCCTATTTAACGTATACAGAACAGCAATAGGCGTACATTGGTGCGCTTGAGGTCGCGTATGAATTGTTAACGCGGATACAGGTGCCAAACGGTGCGTCCCCATGACCCCTAACACCCTGCCAAGGTTCAATGATGAGTTTATAAGAGATATCGCCACGAAACTTGGCAGTCTGTTGGGGTTTATGGGGTCGAGACTTCATGTACGAGGTGAGCTTCTTGGTGACGTAACTGACGTCAAAACGACGTCAACGGCAGGCCTTTGCAACATATACAGTACAGCAATAGGCGTACATTGGTGCGCTTCAGGTCGCGTATGAATTGTTAACGCGGATACAGGTGCCAAACGGTGCGTCCCCATGACCCCTAACACCCTGCCAAGGTTCAATGATAAGTCGTTTATAGTATTCTCACAAGCACGCAAAAACGCGTATACGGACATAGAAATTTTCGACCCAAAATTGCCTTATACAGGCCAGTGGAGAATCGGTTTTTGCATGTTATTGGCGAAAGTATAAGAGCTACGCCATGAAACTTGGCAGCCTTTTAGTTTCCTTAGTGTCGAGACTGCCTGTACGAGGTGAGCTTCCTGGTGACGTAACTGACGTCAAAACGACGTCAACGGTAGCCCGTTTTAACATATACAGAAATAGGCGTACATTGGTGCGCTTCAGGTCGCGTATGAATTGTTAACACGGATACAGGTGACAAACGGTGCGTCCCCATGACCCCTAACACCCTGCCAATGTTCAATGATAAGTCGTTTGTAGTATTCTCACAAACACGCAAAAACGCGTATACGGACACAGACATTTCCGGCCCAAAATTGCGTTATACGGGCCGTAGTGAATCGGACTTTGCATGTTAATGGCGAAAGTATAAGAGCTATCGCCACGAAACTTGGCAGTCTGTTAGGGTCCACAGGACGGAGACTTCCTGCACGTGTTGAGCTTCCTGGTGACGTAACTGACGTCAAAACGACGTCAAAGGTAGCCCTATTTAACGTATACACAACAGCAATAGGCGTACATTGGTGCGCTTCAGGTCGCGTATGAATTGTCAACGCGGATACAGGTGCCAAACGGTGCGACCCCATGACCCCTAACACCCTGCCAAGGTTCAATAATAAGTCATTTATAGTATTCTCACCAACACGCAAAAACGCGTATACGGACATAAACATTTTCTGTCCAAAATTGCCTTATTCAGTCTCGTAGAGAATCGGTTTTTGCATGTTATTGGCGAAAGTATTAGAGCTATCGCCACGAAACCTGGCAGTCTGTTCGGGTCCATCTGGCCGAGAATGCCTGCACGAGATGAGCTTCCTGGTGACGTAACTGACGTCAAAACAGCGTCAACGGCAGCCATATTTAACGTTTTCAATAGAGCAATAGGCGTACATTGTTGCGCTTCAGGTCGCGAATGAATTGTTAACGCGGATACAGGTGCCAAACGGTGCTTCCCGTTGACCCCTAACACCCTGCCAAATTTCAATGATAAGTCGTTTATAGTATTCTCACAAACACGCAAAAACGCGTATACGGACATAGACATTTTCGGCCCAAAATTGCTTTATACAGGCCCGTAGAGAATCGGTTTTTGCATGTTATTGGCGAAAGTATAAAAGCTATCGCCACGAAACTTTGCAGTCTGTTAGGGTGCATGGGGCCGAGACTGCCTGCACGAGGCGATTTTCCTGGTGACGTAACTGACGTCAAAACGACGTCAACGGCAGACATATTTAACGAATACAGTACAGCAATAGTCGTACATTGGTGCGCTCAGGCCGCGTATGAATTGTTAACGCGGATACAGGTGCCAAACGGTGCGTCCCCATCATCCCTAACACCCTGCCAAGGTTCAATGGTAAGTCGTCTATCGTATTCTCACAAACACGCAAAAACGCGTTTACGGAGATGAAAATTTTCGGCCCCAAATTGCCTTATACAGGCCCGTCGAGAATCGGTTTTTGCATGTTATTGGCGAAAGTATAAGAGCTATCGCCACGAAACTTGGCAGTATATTGGGGTTAATGGGATCGAGACTTCATGTACGAGATGAGCTTCTTGGTGACTTAACTGACGTCAAAACGACGTCAACGGCAGCCCTTTTTAAAATATACTGTAGAGCAATAGGCGTACATTGGTGCGCTTCAGGTCGCGTGTGAATTGTTAACGCGGATACAGGTGCCAAACGGTGCGTCCCTATGACCCCTAACACCCTGCCAAGGTTCAATGATAAGTCGTTTATAGTAGTCTCACAAACACGCAAAAACGCGTATACGGGCAAAGAAATTTTCGGCCCAAAATCGCCTTATACACCCTCGTAGAGAATCGGTTTTTGCAAGTTATTGGTGAAAGTATAAGAGCTATAGCCACGAAACTTGAGAGTCTGTTAGGGTCCATGGGACCGAGACTGCCTGCACGAGGTGAGCTTCCTGTTGACGTAACTGACGTCAAATCGACGTCAAAGGCGGCCTTATTTAACGTATACAGTACAGCAATAGGCGTACATTGGTGCTCTTCAGGTCGCGTATGAATTGTTGACGCGGATACAGGTGCCAAACGGTGCGTCCCCATCACCTCTAACACCCTGCCAAGGTTCAATGATACGTCGTTTATAGTATTCTCACAAACACGCAAAAACGCGTATACGGACAAAGAAATGTTAGGCCCAAAATTGCCTTATACAGGCCCGTAGAGAGTCGGTTTTTGCATGTTATTTGCGAAATTATAAGAGCTATCGCCACGAAACTTGGCAGTCTGTTACGGTCCACAGGGCCGAGACTGCCTGCACGAGGTGAGCTTCCTGGTGACGTAACTGACGTCAAAACGACGTCAAAGGCAGCCCTATTTAACGAATACAGTACAGCAATAGGTGTACATTGGTGCGCTTCAGGTCGCGTATGAATTGTTAACGTGGATACAGGTGCCAAACGGTGCGACCCCATGACACTTAACACCCTGCCAAGGTTCAATGATACGTGGGTTACAGTATTCTCACAAACACGCAAAAACTCGTGTATGGACATAGAAATTTTCGGCCCAAAATTGCCTTATACAGGCCCGTAGAGAATCGGATTTGGCATGTTATTGGCGAAAGTATAAGAGCAACCGCCATGCAACTTGGCAGTCTGTTAGGGACCATGGGTCCGAGACTGCCTGCACGAAGTGAGCTTCCTGGTGACGTAACTGACGTCAAAACGACGTCAACGGCAGCCCAATTTAACGTATACAGTACAGCAATATGCGTACATTGGTGCGCTTCAGGTCGCACATGAATTGTTAACGCGGATACAGGTGCCAAACGGTGCGGCCCCATGACCCCTAACACCCTGCTAAGGTTCAATGATAAGTCGTTTATAGTATTCTCACAAACACGCAAAAACGCGTAAACGCACGAAGGTCTTTTCGGCCCAATATTGCCTTATACAGACCCGTTGACAATCGGTTTTTGCATGTTATTGGCGAAAGTATAAGAGCTATCGCCACGAAACTTGGCAGTCTGTTAGGGTCCATGGGGCAGAGTCAGTCAGCACGAGGTGATCTTCCTGGTGACGTAACTGACGTCAAAACGACGTCAATGGCAGCCCAATGTAACGAATACAGTACTGCAATAGGAGTACATTGGTGCGCTTCAGGTCGCGTATGAAATGTCAACGCGGATACAGGTGCCAAACGGTGCGTACCCATGACCCCTAACACCCTGCCAAGTTTCAATGATTAGTCATTTATAGTATTCTCACAAACACGCAAAAACGCGGACACTGTCATGAACATTTTCGGCCCAATATTGCCTTATACAGGCCCGTACACAATCGGTTTTTGCATGTTATTGGCAAAAGTATAAGAGCTATCGCCACGAAACTTGGCAGTCTGTTAGGGTCCATGGGGCCGAGAATGTCTGCACGAGGTGAGCTTCCTGGTGACGTAACTGACGGTCAAAATGACGTCAACGACAGCCCTTTTTAACGTATGCAGTACAACAATTGGAGAACATTGGTGCGCTTCAGGTCGCGTATCAATTGTTAACGTGGATACAGGTGCCAAACGGTGCGTCCCCATGACCCCTAACACCCTGCTAAGGTTCAATGATAAGTCGTTTATAGTATTGTCACAAACACGCAAAAACGCGTATACTGACATAGACATTTTCGGCCCAAAATTAACTTATACAGGCCAGCAGAGCATTGGTTTTTGCATGTTATTGGCGAAAGTATAAGAGCTATCGCCACGAAACTTGGCAGTCTGTTAGGGTCCATGGGGCCAAGACTGCCTGCACGAGGTGAGCTTCCTGGTGACGTAACTGACGTCAAAACGACGTCAAATGCCGACCTATTTAACGTATGCAGTACAGCAATAGGTGTACATGGGTGCGCTTCAGGTCGCGTATGAATTGTTGACGCGGATACAGGTGCCAAACGGTGCGTCCCCATGATCCCTATCACCCTGCCAAGGTTCAAAGGTAAGTCGTCTATAGTATTATCACAAACACGCAAAAACGCGTATACGGAGATGAAAATTTTCGGCACAAAATTGCCTTAAACAGTCCCGAAGAGAATCGGTTTTTGCATGTTATTGGCGAAAGTATAAGAGCTATCGCCACGAAACTTGGTAGTCTGTTAGGGTTCATGGGGCCGAGACTGGCTGCACAAAGTCAGCTTCCTGGTGACGTAACGGAGGCCAAAACGACGTCAACGGCCGCCCTATTTAACGTATACAGTACAACAATAGGCGTACATTGGTGCGCTTCAGGTCGCCTATGAATTGTTAATCGGCGATACAGGTGCCAAACGGTGTGTCCCCATGACCCCTAACATCCTGCCAAGGTTCAATGATAAGTCCTTTATAGTATTCACACAAACACGCAAAAACGCGTATACGGACAATAAATTTTCGGCCCAAAATTGCCTTATACAGGCCCGTAGAGAATCGGTTTTTGCATGTTATTGGCGAAAGTATAATAGCTATCGCCACGAAACTTGGCAGTCTGTTAGAGTTCATCGGGCCGAGACTGGCTGCACGAGGTGAGCTTCCTGGTGACGTAACTGACGTCAAAACGACGTCAACGGCAGCCCTATTTAACGTATACAGTACAGCAATAGGAGTACATGGGTGCGCTTCAGGTCGCGTATGAATTGTTAACGTGGATACAGGTGCCAAACGGTGCGTCCCCATGACCCCTAACACCCTGCCAAGGTTCAATGGTGAGTCGTTTATAGTATTCTCACAAACACGCAAAAACGCGTATACGGATTTAAAAATTTTCGGCCCAAAATTGCCTTATACAGGCCCGTAGAGGATCGGTTTTTGCATGTTATTGGCGAAAGTATAAGAGCTATCGCCACGAAACTTGGAAGTCTGTTACGGTTCATGGGGCCGAGACTTTATGCACAAAGTCAGCTTCCTGGTGTGGTAACTGACGTCAAAACGACGCCAACGGCAGCCCTATTTGACGTATACATTTCAGCAATAGGATTACATTGGTGAGCTTCAGATCACGTATGAATTGTTAACGCCGATAAAGGTGCCAAACGGTGCGTCCCCATGACCCCTAACACCCTGCCAAGGTTCAATGATAAGTCGTTTATAGTATTCTCACAAACACGCAAAAACGCCAATACGTTCATAGAAATGTTCGGCCCAAAATTGCCTTATTCAGACCCGTAGAGAATCGGTTTTTGCATATTATTGGCGAAAGTATAAGAGCTATCGCCACGAAACTTGGTAGTCTGTTGGGGTTTACGGGGTCGAATCTTTATGTACGAGGTGAGCTTCCTGGTGACGTAACTAACGTCAAAAGGACTTCAACGGCAGCCCTTTTAACATATACTGTACTGCAATAGGAGTACATTGGTGCGCTTCAGGTCGCGTATGAATTGATAACGCGGATACAGGTGCCAAACGGTGCGTCGCCATGACCCCTAACAGCCTGCAAAGGTTCAATGATAAGTCGTTTATAGTATTCTCACAAACACGCAAAAACGCATATACAGACATAGACATTTTCGGCCCAAAAATTGCCTTATACAGGCCCGTAGGGAATCTGTTTTTGCATGTTATTGGCGAAAGTATAAGAGCTATCGCCATGAAACTTGGCAGCCTGTTAGGGTACATGGGGCCGAGACAGCCTGCATGAGGTGAGCTTCCTGGTGACGTAACTGACGCCAAAACGACGTCAACGGCAGCCCGTTTTAACATATACAGTTCAGAAATAGGCGTACATTGGTGCGCTTCAGGTCGCGTATGAACTGTTAACGCGGATACAGGTGCCAAACGGTGCGTACACATGACCAATAACACCCTGCCAAGGTTCAATGACAAGTCCTTTATAATATTCTCACAAACACGCAAAAACGCGTATACGGACATAGAAATTTTCGACCCAAAATTGCATAATACAGGCCCGTAGAGAATCGGATTTTGCATGTTATTGGCGAAAGTATAAGAGCTACCGCCATGAAACTTGGCAGTCTGTTAGGGTCCATGGGACTGAGACTGCCTGCACGGAATGAGCTTCCTGGTGACGTAACTGACGTCAAAACGACGTCAGCGGCAACCCTATTTAATATATACCGTACAGCATTAGGAGTACATTGGTGCGCTTCAGGTCGCGTATGAATTGTTGACGTGGATACAGGTGCCAAACGGTGCGTCCCCATGACCCCTAACACCCTGCCAAGGTTCAACGGTGAGTCGTTTATAGTATTCTCACAAACACACAAAAACGCGAATACGGATTTAAAAATTTTCGACCCAAAATTGCCTTATACAGGCCCGTAGAGGATCGGTTTTTGCATGTTATTGGCGAAAGTATAACAGCTATCGCCACGAAACTTGGAAGTCTGTTAGGGTTCATGGGGCCGAGACTTTATGCACAAAGTCAGCTTCCTGGTGTGGTAACTGACGTCAAAACGACGTCAACGGCAGCCCTATTTAACGTATACAGTACAGCAAAAGGCGTACATGGGTGCATTTGAGGTCGCGTATGAATTGTTAACGCGAATACAGGTGCCAAACGGTGCGTCCCCATGACCCCTAACACCCTGCCAAGGTTCAATGATAATTCGTTTATAGTATTCTCAAAAACACGCAAAAACGCGTATATGGACACAGATATTTTCGTCCCAAAATTGACTTATACAGGCCCGTAGAGAATTGGTTTTTGCATGTTATTGGCGAAAGTATAAGAGCTATCGCCACGAAACGTGGCAGTCTGTTAGGGTCCATGGGACTGAGACTGCCTGCACGGAATGAGCTTCCTGGTGACGTAACTGACGTCAAAACGTCGTTAACGGCAGCCCTATTTAACGTACACAGTACAGCAATAGGCGTACATTGGTGCGCTTCAGGTTGCGTATGAATTGTTAACGCGGATACAGGTGCCAAACGGTGCGTCGCCAAGACCCCTAACACCCTGCCAAGGTTCAATGATAAATCGTTTATAGTATTCTCACAAACACGCAAAGACGCTTATATGGATATATATGACGGCCCAAAATTGCCTTATACACGCCAGTAGAGAATCGGTTTTTGCATGTTATTGACGAAAGTATAAGAGCTATCGCCACGAATCTTGGCAGTCTGTTAGGGTCCATGGGGCCGAGACTGCCTGCACGAGGTGAGCTTCCTGGTGATGTAACTGACGTCAAAACGACGTCAACGGCATCCCTATTTAACGAATACAGTACAGTAATAGGCGTACATTGGTGGGCTTCAGGTCGCGTATGAATTGTTAACGCGGATACAGGTGCCAAACGGTGCGTCCCCATGACCCCTAACACCCTGCCAAGATTCAATGATGAGTCGTTTATAGTATTCTCACAAACACGCAAAAACGCGTATAAAGACATAGATATTTTCGGCCCAAAATTGCCTTAAAAAGGCCCGTAGAGAATCGGTTTTTGCATGTTATTGGCGAAAGTATAAGAGCTATCGCCACGAAACTTGGCAGTCCGTTAGGGTCCATGGCGCCGACACTGCCTGCATGAGGTGAGCTTCCTGGAGACGTAACTTACGTCAAAACGACGTCAACGGCATCCCTATTTAACGCATACAGTACAGCAATAGGAGTTCATTTGTGAGCTTCAGATCGCGTATGAATTGTTAACGCCGATACAGGTGCCAAACGGTGCGTCCCTATGACCCCTAACACCCTGCCAAGGTTCAATGATAAGTCGTTTATAGAAATCTCACAAACACGCAAAAACGCGTATACGGACATAGATATTTTCGGCCCAAAATTGCCTAATACAGACCCGTAGAGAATCGGTTTTTGCATGTTATTGGCGAAAGTATAAGAGCTATCGCCACGAAACCTGGCACTCTGTTAGGGTCCTTAGGGTCGAGACTGCCTGCAGGAGGTGAGCTTCCTGGTGACGTAACTGACGTCAAATCGACGTCAACGGCTGCCCTATTTAACGTATACAGTACAGCAATAGGCGTACATTGGTGCCCTTCAGGTCGCGTATGAATTGTTGACGCGGATACAGGTGCCAAACGGTGCGTCCCCATGTCCCCTAACACCCTGCCAAGGTTCAATGATAAGTCGTTTATAGTATTCTCACAAACACGCAAAAACGCGTATACGGACAAAGAAATGTTCGGCCTAAAATTGCCTTATACAGGCCCGTAGAGAGTCGGTTTTTGCATGTTATTTGCGAAATTATAAGAGCTATCGCCACGAAACTTGGCAGTCTGTTACGGTCCACAGGGCCGAGACGGCTTGCATGAGGTGAGCTTCCTTGTGACGTAAATGACGTCAAAACGACGTCAAAGGCAGCCCTATTTAACGTATACAGTACAGCAATTGGTGTACATTGGTGCGCTTCATGTCGCGTATGAATTGTTAACACGGATACAGGTGCCAAACGGTGCGATCCCATGACACCTAACACCCTGCCAAGGTTCAATGATAAGTGGTTTACAGTATTCTCACAAACACGCAAAAACGCGTATACGGACATAGAAATTTTCGGCCCAAAATTGCCTTATGCAGGCCCGTTGAGAATCGGATTTGGCATGTTATTGGCGAAAGTATAAGAGCTGCCGCCATGAAACTTGGCAGTCTGTAAGGGACCATGGGGCCGACACAGCCTGCACGAGGTGAGCTTCCTGGTGACGTAACTGACGTCAAAACGACGTCAACGGCAGCCCTATTTAACGTATATAGTACAGCAATAGGCGTACATTGGTGCGCTTCAGGTCGCGTATGAATTGTTAACGCGGATACAGGTGCCAAACGGTGCGTCACCATGACCCCTAACACCCTGCCAAGGGTCAATGATAAGTTGTTTATAGTATTTTCACAAACACGCAAAAACTCGTATACGGACATAGAAATTTTTGGCCCAAAATTGCCTCATACAGTCCCGCAGAGAATCGGTTTTTGCATGTTATTGGCGAAAGTATAAGAGCTATCGCCATGAATCTTGGCAGTCTGTTAGGGTCCATAGGGTCGAGACTGCCTGTACGATGTGAGCTTCCTGGTGACGTAACTGACGTCAAAACGACGTCAACGGCAGCCCAATTTAACGTATACAGTACAGCAATATGCGTACATTGGTGAGGTTCAGGTCGCACATGAATTGTTAACGTGGATACAGGTGCAAAACGGTGCGGCCCCATGACCCCTAACACCCTGCCAAGGTTCAATGATAAGTCGTTTATAGTATTCTCACAAAAACGAAAAAACGCGTATACGCACGAAGGACTTTTCGGCCCAATATTGCCTTATACAGGTCCGTTGACAATCGGTTTTTGCATGTTATTGGCGAAAGTAAAAGAGATATCGCCACGAAACTTGGCAGTCTGTTAGGGTCCATGGGGCAGAGTCTGCCAGCATGAGGTGATCTTCCTGGTGACGTAACTGACGTCAAAACGACGTCAACGGCAGCCCAATGTAACGAATACAGTACTGCAATAGGAGTACATTGGTGCGCTTCAGGTCGCGTATGAAATGTTAACGCGGATACAGGTGCCAAACGGTGCGTACCCATGATCCCTAACACCCTGCCATGTTTCAATGATTAGTCATTTAAAGTATTCTCACAAACACGAAAAAACGCGTATACGGACATGGACATTTTCGGCCCAATATTGCCTTATACAGGCCCATACAGAATCGGTTTTTGCATGTTATTGGCAAAAGTATAAGTGCTATCGCCACGAAACTTGGCAGTCTGTTAGGGTCCATGGGGTCGAGAATGTCTGCACGAGGTGAGCTTCCTGGTGACGTAACAGACGGTCAAAATGACGTCAACGGCAGTACTATTTAACGTATACAGTACAACAATAGGAGAACATTGGTGCGCTTCAGGTCGCGTATCAATTGTTAACGCGGATACAGGTGCCAAACGGTGCGTCTCCATGACCCCTAACACCCTGCTAAGGTTCAATGATAAGTCGTATATAGTATTGTCACAAACACGCAAAAACGCGTATACGGACATTGAAATTTTCTGCCCAAAATTGCCTTATACAGGCCCGTAGAGAATCGGTTTTTGCATGTTTTTGTCGAAAGTATAAGAGCTATCGCCACGAAACTTGGCAGGGTGTTAGGGTCCATGGGGCCGAGACTGCCTGCACGAGGTGACCTTCCTGGTGACGTAACTGACGTCAAAACGACGTCAACGGCAACCCTATTTAACGTATACAGTACAGCAATAGGCGAACGTTGGTGCGCTTCAGGTCGCGTATGAATTGTTAACGCGGATACAGGTGCCAAACGGTGCGTCCCCATGACCCCTAACACCCTGCCAAGGTTCAATGATAAGTCTTTTATAGTATTCTCACAAACACGCAAAAACGCGCATACGGACATAGAGATGTTCGGCCCAAAATTATCTTATACAGGCCCGTAGAGGATCGGTTTTTGCATGTTATTGGCGAAAGTATAACAGCTACGCCACGAAACTTGGCAGTTTGTTAGGGTCCATGTGTCCGAGACTGCCTGCACGAGGTGAGCTTTGTGGTGACGTAACTGACGTCAAAACGACGTCAACGGCAGCCCTATTTAACGTATACAGTACATCAATAGGCGTACATTGGTGCGCTTCAGGTCGCATATGAATTGTTAACGTGGAAATTGGGGCCAAACGGTGCGTCCCCATGACCCCTTACACCCTGCCAATGTTCAATGATAAGTCGTTTATAGTATTCTCACAAACACGCAAAAACGCGTATACGGACACTGAAATTTCCGGCCCAAAATTGCGTTACACTGGCCCGTAGTGAATCGGTTTTTGCATGTTAAAGGCGAAAGTATAAGAGCCAGCGCCACGAAACTTGGCAGTCTGTTAGGGACCATGGGGCCGAGTCGGCCTGCACTAAGTGATCTTCCTGGTGACGTAACTGACGTCAAAACGACGTCAACGGCAGCCCAATGTAACGTATACAGTACAGCAATTGGCGTACATTGAAGCGCTTCAGGTCGCGTATGAATTGTTAACGTGGAAACAGGTGCCAAACGGTGCGACCCCATGACCCCTAACACCCTGCCAAGGTTCAATGATAAGTCGTTTATAGTATTCTCACAACCACGCAAAAACGCGTATACGGACATAGAAATTTTCGTCCCATAATTGCCTTATACAGGCCCGTAGAGAATCGGTTTTTGCATGTTAATGGCGAAAGTATAAGAGCTATCGCCAGGAAACTTGGCAGTCTGTTAGGGTCCACAATTTGGATACTTCCTGCACGAGGTGAGCTTCCTGGTGACGCAACTGACGTCAAAACGTCGTTAACGGCAGTCCTATTTAACGCATACAGTACAGCAAAAGGCGTACATTGGTGCGCTTCAGGTCGCGTATCAATTGTTAACGCGGATACAGGTGCCAAACGGTGCGTCCCCAGACCCCTAACACCCTGCCAAGTTTCAATGATAAATCGTTTATAGTATTCTCACAAACACGCAAAGACGCTTATATGGATATAGAAAATGTCGTCCCAAAATTGCCTTATACACGCCCGTAGAAAATAGGTTTTTGCATGTTATTGACGAAAGTATAAGAGCTATCGCCACGAATCTTGGCAGTCTGTTAGGGTCCATGGGGCCGAGACTGCCTGCACGAGGTGAGCTTCCTGGTGACGTAACTGACGTCAAAACGACGTAAACGGCATCCCTATTTAACATATACAGTACAGTAATAAGCGTACATTGGTGCGCTTCATGTCGCGTATGAATTGTTAACGCGGATACAGGTGCCAAACGGTGCGTCCCCATGACCCCTAGAACCCTGCCAATATTCAATGATGTGTCGTTTATAGTATTCTCACAAACACGCAAAAACGCGTATAAAGACAGAAATTTTCGGCCCAAAATTGCCCCATACAGGCCCGCAGAGAATCTGTTTTTGCATGTTATTGGCGAAAGTATAAGAGCTATCGCCACGAAACTTGGCAGTCTGTTAGGGTCCATGGGGCCGAGATTGCCTGCACGAGGTGAGCTTCCTGGTGACGTAACTGACGTCAAAACGACGTCAACGGCATCCCTATTTAACGTATACAGTACAGCAATAGGCGAACATTGGTGCGCTTCAGGTCGCATATGAATTGTTAACGTGGATACAGGTGCCAAACGGTGCGTCCCCATGACCCCTAACACCCTGCCAAGGTTCAATGGTGAGTCATTTATAGTATTCTCACAAACACGCAAAAACGCTTATACGGTCATAGAAAATGTAGGCCCAAAATTGACTTATACAGGCCCGTAGAGAACCGGTGTTTGCATGTTATTGACGAAAGTATAAGAGCTATCGCCACGAAACTTGTCTGTCTGTTAGGGACCATGGGGCCGAGACTGCCTCCACGAAGTGAGCTTCCTGGTGACGTAACTGACGTCAAAACGACGTCAACGGCAGCCCAATTTAACGTATAAAATAAGCAATAGGCGTACATTGGTGCGCTTCAGATTGCGTATGAATTGTTAACACGGATACAGGCACCAAACGGTGCGTCCCCGTGACCCCTAACACCCTGCCAAGGTTCAATGATAAGTCGTTTATAGTATTCTCACAAACACGCAAACACGCGTATACGGACATAAAAATTTTCGGCCCAATATTACCCTTTAGTGGCCCGTAGAGAATCGGTTTTTGCATGTTATTGGCGAAAGTATAAGAGCTATCGCCACGAAACCTGGCAGTCTCTTAGGGTCCATAGGGCCGAGACTGCCTGCAAGAGCAGAGGTTCCTGGTTACGTAACTGACGTCAAAACGACGTCAACGGCAGCCCTATTCAACGAATATAGTACAGCAATAGGCGTACATTGGTGCGCTTCAGGTAGCGTATAAATTGTTAACGTGTTTACAGTGGTTAAACGGTGCGTCCCCATGACCCCTAACACCCTGCGAAGGTTCAATGATGAGTCGTTGATAGTATTCTCACAAACACGCAAAAACGCATATACGGACATTGAAATTTTCGGCCCAAAATTGCCTAATACTGACCGAAGAGAATCGGTTTTTGCATGTTATTGGCGAAAGTATAAGAGCTATCGCCACGAATCTTGGCAGTGTGTTAGGGTCCATGGGTCCGAGTCTTCTTCCACGAGGTGAGCTTTCTGGTGATATAACTGACGTCCAAACGACGTCAAAGGCAGCCCTATTTAACGTATACAGTACAGCAATGGGATTACATTGGTGCGATTCAGGTCGCATATGAATTGTTAAGGTGGAAACAGGTGCCAAACGGTGCGTCCCCATGGCCCCTAACACCCTGCCAAGGTTCAATGATAAGTCGTTTATTGTATTCTCACAAACACGCAAAAACGCGTATACGGACATGGAAATTTTCGGCCCAAGATTGCCTTATACAGGCCCGTAGGGAATCGGTTTTTGCAAGTTATTGGTGAAAGTATAAGAGCTATCGCCATGAAACTTGGAAGTCTGTTTGGGTCCTTAGGGCCGAGACTGCCTGCACGAGGTGAGCTTCCAGTTGACATAACTGACGTCAAAACGACGTCACCGGCAGCCCTATTTAACGTATACAGAACAGCAATAGGCGTACATTGGTGCGCTTCAGGTCGCGTATGAATTGTTAACGCGGATACAGGGGCCAAACGGTGCATCCCCATGACCACTAACACACTGCCAAGGTTCAATGATAAGTCGTTTATAGTATTCTCACAAACATGCAAAAACGCGTATACTGACGAACAAATGTTCGGCCCAAGATTGCCTTATACAGCCCGGCAGAGAATCGGTTTTTGCATGTTATTGGCGAAAGTATAAGAGCTATCTCCACGAAACGTGGCAGTCTGTTAGTGTCCGTGGGGCCGATACTGCATGCACGAGGTGAGCTTCCTGGTGACGTAACTGACGTCAAAAGGACGTCAACGGCAGCCCAATTTAACGTATACAGTACAGCAATAGGCGTACATGGGTGCGCTTCAGATCGCATATGAATTGTTAACGCGGATACAGATGCCAAACGGTGCGTCCCCATGACCCCTAACACCCTGCCAAGGGTCAATGATAAGTCGTTTATAGTATTCTCACAAACACGCAAAAACGCGTATACGGACACAGAAATGTTCGGCCCAAAATTGCCTTATACAGGCCGGTAGAGAATCGGTGTTTGCATGTTATTGGCGAAAGTATAAGAGCTTTCGCCACGAAACTTGGCAGTCTGTTTGGGCCCATTTGGCCGAGACTGTCTGCATGAGGTGAGCTTCCTGGTGACGTAACTGACGTCAAAACGAAGTCAAAGGCAGCCCTATTTAACGTCTACAGTACAGCAATAGGAATACATTGGTGCGCTTCAGGTCGTGTATTAATTGTTAACGCGGATACAGGTGCGAAACGGTGCGACCCCATGACCCCTAACATCCTGCCAAGGTTCAAAGATAAGTCGTTTATAGTATTCTCACAAACACGCAAAAACGCGCATAAGGACATAGAAATGTTCGGCCCAAAATGCCTTATACAGGACCGTAGTGAATCGGTTTTTGCATGATTTTGGCGAAAGTATAAGAGCTATCGCCACGAAACTTGGCAGTCTGTTAGAGTCCATGGGGCCAATACTGCCTGCACCAGGTGAGCTTACTGGTGACGTAACTGACGTCAAAACGACGTCAACGACAGCCCTTTTTAACGCATACAGTACAGCAATAGGCGTACATTGGTGCGCGTCAGGTCGCGTATGAATTGTTAACGTGGCTACAGGTGCCAAACGGTGCGTCCCCATGACCCCTTACACCCTGCCAAGGTTGAATGATAAGTCGTTTATAGTATTCTCACAAAGACGCAAAAAAGCGCATACGGACATAGAAAATTTCTGCCCAAAATTGCCTTATACAAGCCAGTAGTGAATCGGTTTTTGCATGTTATTGGCGAAAGCATAAGAGCTATCGCCACGAAACTTGGCAGTCTGTTAGGGTCCATGAGGCCAATACTGCCTGCAGGAGGTGAGCTTACTGGTGACGTAACTGACGTCAAAACGACGTCAACGACAGCCCTATTTAACGTATACAGTACAGCAATTGGCGTACATTTGTGCGATTCAGGTCGCGTATGAATTGTTAACGTGGATACAGGTGCCAAAAGGTGCGTCCCCATGACCCCTAACACCCTGCCAAGGTTCAATGATAAGTCGTTTATAGTATTCTCACAAACACGCAAAAACGCGTATTCGGACATAGAAAATTTCGGCCCAAAATCGCCTTATACAGGCCAGTATTGAATTGGTTTTTGCATGGTATTGGCGAAAGTATACGAGCTATCGCCATGAAACTTGGCAGTCTGTTAGGGCCCATGGGGCCGAGACAGCGTGCACGAGGAGAGCTTCCTGGTGACCTAATTGACGTCAAAACGACGTCAACGGCAGCCGTATTTAACGTATACAATACAGCAATAGGCGTTCATTGGTGCGCTTCAGGTCGCGTATAAATTGTTAAAGCGGACACAGGTGCCAAACGGTGCGACCCAATGACCCCTAACACCCTGCCAAGGTTCAATGATATGTCGTTTTTAGTATTCTCACAAACACGCAAAAACGCATATACGGACAAATTAATTTTAGGCCGACAATGGCCTTAAACTGGCCCGTAGTGAATTGGTTTTTGCATGTTATTGAAGAAAGTATTAGAGCTATCGCCACGAAACTTGGTAGTCTGTTAGGGTCTATGGTATCCGAGACTGCCTGACGAGGTGAGATTCCTGGTGACGTAACTGACGTCAAAACGACGTCAAAGGCAGCCCTATTTATCGCATACAGTACAGCAATAGGCGTACATTGGTGCGCTTCAGGTCGCGTATCAATTGTTAACGTGGACATAGGTGCCAAACGGTGCGTCCCCATGACCCTAACACCCTGTCAAGGTTTAATGATAAGTCGTTTATAGTATTCTCAGATACACGCAAAAACGCATATACGGACATCGAATTTTCAGCCCAAAATTGCCTTATACAGGCCCGTTTTTGCATGTTATTCGCGAAAGTACAGGAGCTATCGCCACGAAACTTGGCAGTCTGTTAGGGTCCATGGGGCCGAGATTGCCATCACGAGACGAGCTTCCTGGTGACGTAACTCATGTCAAAACGACGTCAACGGCAGCCATATTTAATGTATACAGAAAAGCAATAGGCGTACATTGGTGCGCTTCAGGTCGCGTATGAATTGTTAATGCGGATACCGGTGCAAAACGGTGCGTTCCTTGATCCCTAACACCCTGCCAAGGATCAATGATAAGTCGTTTATAGTATTCTCACAAACACGCAAAAACGCGTATACGGACATTGACTTTTTCGGCCCCAAATTGCCTTATACAGGCCCGTAGAGAATCGATTTTTGCATGTTATTCGCAAAAGTATAAGAGCTATCGCACAAAACGTGGCAGTTTGTTAGGGTCCATGGGGCCGATACTGCCTGCACGAGGTGAGCTTCCTGGTGACGTAACTGACTTCAAAACGACATCAACGGCATCCCTATTTAACGTATACAGTACAGTAAAAGGCGAACATTGGTGCGCTTCAGGTTGCGTATGAATTGTTAACGCGGATACAGGTGCCAAACGGTGCGTCCCCATGACCCCTAACACCCTGCCAAGGTTCAATGATAAATCGTTTATAGTATTCTCACAAACACGCAAAAACGCTTATACGAACATAGAAAATGTCGGCACAAAATTGCCTTATACAGGCCCGTGGAGAATCGGTTTTTGCATGTTATTGGCGAAAGTATAACAACTATCGCCACGAAACTTGGCAGTCTGTTAGCGTCCATGGGGCCGAGACTGCCTGCACGAGGTGAGATTCCTGGTGACGTAACTGACGTCAAAACGACGTTAAAGGCAGCCATATTTAACGTATACAGTGCAGCAATAGGCGTACATTGGTGAGCTTCAGATCGCGTATGAATTGTTAACGCGGATACAGGTGCCAAACGGTGCGTCCCCATGACCCCTAACACCCTGCCAAGGTTCAATGATAAGTCGTTTATTGTATTCTCACAAACACGCACAAACGCGTATACGGACATAGAAATGTTCGGCCCAAAATTATCTTATACAGGCCCGTTGAGAATCGGTTTTTGCATGTTATTGGCGAAAGTATAACAGCTATCGCCACGAAACTTGGCAGTCTCTTAGGGTCCATGGGTTCGAGACTGCCTGCACGAGGTGAGCTTCCTGGTGACGTAACTGACATCAAAACGACGTCAACGGCAGCCCAATTTAACGTATACAGTACAGAATTAGGCGTACATTGGTGCGCTTCAGGTCGAATATGAATTGTTAACGTGGAAACAGGTGCCAAACGGTGCGGCCACATGACCCCTAACATCCTGCCAAGGTTCAATGATAAGTCGTTTATAGTATTCTCACAAACACGCAAAAACGCGTATACGGACATTGAAATTTTCGGCCCATAATTCCCTTATACAGGCCCGTTGAGAATCGGTTTTGCATGTTAATGGCGAAAGTATAAGAGCTATCGCCACGAAACTTGCCAGTCTGTTAGGGTCCACAGGACGGAGACTTCCTGCACGAGGTGAGCTTCCTGGTGACGTAACTGACGTCAAAACGACGTCAACGGTCGCCCTATTTAACATATACAGTACAGCAATAGGCGTACATTGGTGCGCGTCAGGTCGCGAATTAATTGATAAGGCGGATAAAGGTGCCAAACGGTGCGTCCCCATGACCCCTAACACCCTGCCATGTTTCAATGATAAGTCGTTTATAGTATTCTGACAAACACGCAAAAACGCGTATACGGACATGGACGTATACAGGCCTGTAGAGAATCGGTTTTTGCATGTTATTGGCCAAAGTATAAGAGCTATCGCACAAACCGTGGCAGTCTTTTACGGTCCATGGGACCGAGACTGCCTGCACGAGGTGAGCTTCCTGGTGACGTAACTGACGTCAAACCGACGTCAACGGCAGCCCTATTTAACGAATACAGTACAGCAAAAGGCGTACATGGGTGCGTTTTAGGTCGCGTATGAATTGTTAACGCGGATACAGGTGCCAAACGGTGCGTCCCCATGACCCCTAACACCCTGCCAAGGTTCAATGATAAGTCGTTTATAGTATTCTCACAAACACGCAAAAACGCGTATACGGACATAGATATTTCGTCCCTAAATTGACTTATACAGGCCCGTACAGAATAGGTTTTTGCATGTTATTGGCGAAAGTAAAAGAGCTATCGCCACGAAACTTGGCAGTCTGTTAGGGTCCATGGGACCGAGACTGCCTGCACGAGGTGAGCTTCCTGGTGACGTAACTGACGTCAAAATGTCGTCTACGGCAGCCCTATTTAACGTATACAGTACAGCAATAGGCGTACATTGGTGCGCTTCAGGTTGCGTATGAATTGTTAACGCGGATACTGGTGCCAAACGGTGCGTCCCCAAGACCCCTAACACCCTGCCAAGGTTCAATGATAAATCGTTTATAGTATTCTCACAAACACGCAAAAACGCTTATTCGAACATAGAAAATGTCGGCACAAAATTGCCTTATACAGGCCCGTAGAGAATCGGTTTTTGCATGTTATTGACGAAAGTATAAGAGCTATCGCCACGAAACTTTGCAGTCTGTTAGGGTCCATGGGGCCGAGACTGCCTGCACGAGGTGAGCTTCCTGGTGACGTAACTGACGTCAAAACGACGTCAACGGCAGCACTATTTAACGTATAAAATAAGCAATTGGCGTACATTGGTGCGCTTCAGATCGCGTATGAATTGTTAACACGGATAAAGGTGCCAAACGGTGCGTCCCCGTGACCTCTAACACCCTGCCAAGGTTCAATGATAAGTCGTTTATAGTATTCTCACAAACACGCACAAACGCGTATACGGACATAGAAATTTTCGGCCCAAAATTATCTAATACAGGCCCGTAGAGAATCGGTTTTTGCATGTTATTGGCGAAAGTATAACAGCTATCGCCACGAAACTTGGCAGTCTGTTAGGGTCCATGGGTCCGAGACTGCCTGCACGAGGTGAGCTTCCAGGTGACGTAACTGACATCAAAACGACGTCAACGGCAGCCCAATTTAACGAATACAGTACAGCCATAGGCGTACATGGGTGCGCTTCAGATCGCGTATGAATTGTTAACGCGGATACAGGTGCCAAACGGTGCGTCCCCATGACCCCTAACACCCTGCCAAGGTTCAATGATAAGGCGTTTATAGTATTCTCACAAACACGCAAAAACGCGTATACGGACATAGAAATGTTCGGCCCAAAATTGCCTTATACAGGCCCGTAGAGAATCGGTGTTTGCATGTTATTGACGAAAGTATAAGAGCTTACGCCACGAAACTTGGCAGTCTGTTTGGGTCCATTGGGCCGAGACTGCCTGCACGAGGTGAGCTTCCTGGTGACGTAACTGACGTCAAAACGACGTCAAAGGCAGCCCTTTTTAACGTATACAGTACAGCAATTGGCATACATTGGTGCGCTTCAGGTCGCGTATAAATTGTTAACACGGATACAGTTGCGAAACGGTGCGACCCCATGACCCCTAACATCCTGCCAAGGTTCAATGATAAGTCGTTTATTGTATTCTCACAAACACGCAAAAACGCGTTTACGGTCATAGAAATTTTCGACCCAAAATGCCCTATACAGGCCCGTAAAGAATCGGTTTTAGCATGTTATTGGCAAAAGTATAAGAGCTATCGGCACGAAACTTGGAAGTCTGTTAGTGTCCAAGGAACCGAGACTGCCTGCATGAGGAGAGCTTCCTGGTGACGTAACTGACGTCAAAACGACGTCAACGGCAGCCCTATTTAACGAATACAGTACAGCAATAGGCGTACATTGGTGCGCTTCAGGTCGCGTATCAATTGTTAACGTGGATACAGGTGCCAAACGGTGCGTCCGCATGACCCCTTACACCCTGCCAAGGTTGAATGATAAGTCGTTTATAGTATTCTCACAAAGACGCAAAAAAGCGCATACGGACATTGAAAATTTCGACCCAAAATTGCCTTATACATGCCAGTAGAGAATCGGTTTTTGCATGTTATTGGCGAAAGTATAACAGCTATCGCCACGAAACTTGGCAGTCTGTTAGAGTCCATGGGGCCAATACTGCCTGCACAAGGTGAGCTTCCTGGTGACGTAACTGACTTCAAAAGGACGTCAACGACAGCCCTATTTAACGTATACAGTACAGCAATAGGCGTACATTGGTGCGCGTCAGGTCGCGTATGAATTGTTAACGTGGCTACAGGTGCCAAACGGTGCGTCCCCATGACCCCTTACACCCTGCCAAGGTTGAATGATAAGTCGTTTATAGTATTCTCACAAAGACGCAAAAAAGCGCATACGGACATAGAAAATTTCGACCCAAAATTGCCTTATAAAGGCCCGTAAAGAATCGGTGTTTGCATGTTATTGGCGAAAGTATAAGAGCTTTCGCCACGAAACTTGGCAGTCTGTTTGGGTCCATTGGGCCGAGACTGCCTGCACGAGGTGAGCTTCCTGGTGACGTAACTGACGTCAAAACGACGTCAAAGGCAGCCCTATTTAACGCATACAGTACAGAAATAGGCGTACATTGGTGCGCTTCAGGTCGCGTATCAATTGTTAACGTGGATATAGGTGACAAACGGTGCGTTCCCATGACCCTAACACCCTGTCAAGGTTTAATGATAAGTCGTTTATAGTATTCTCACATACACGCAAAAACGCGTATACGGATATCGAATTTTCAGCCCAAAATTGCCTTATACAGGCCCGTAGAGAATCGGTTTTAGCATGTTATTGGCGAAAGTACAAGAGCTATCGCCACGAAACTTGGCAGTCTGTTAGGGTCCATGGGTCCGAGACTGCCAGCACGAGGTGAGCTTCCTGGTGACGTAACTGATGTCAAAACGACGTCAACGGCAGCCATATTTAATGGATACAGTACAGCAATAGGCGTACATTGGTGCGCTTCAGGTCGCGTATGAATTGTTAATGCGGATACCGGTGCGAAACGGTGCGTCCCTGTGACCCCTAACACCCTACCAAGGATCAATGATAAGTCGTTTATAGTATCCTCACAAACACGCAAACACGCGTATACGGACATGGAAATTTTCGGCCCAAGATTGCCTTATACAGGCCCGTAGGGAATCGGTTTTTGCATGTTATTGGCAAAAATGTAAGAGCTATCGCCACGAAACCTGCAGTCTGTTAGGGTCCATACGGCAGAGACTTCCTGCACTAGGCGAGCTTCCTGGTGACGTAACTGACGTCACAACGACGTCAATGGCAGCCCTATTTATCGTATACAATACAGCAATAGGTGTACATTGGTGCGCTTCAGGTCGCGTATGAATTGTTAACGCGGATACAGATGCCAAACGGTGCGTCCCCATGACCCATAACACCCTGCCAAGGTTCAATGATAAATCGGTTACAGTATTCTCACAAACACGCAAAAACGAGAATAAGGACATAGAGATTTTCGGCCCAAAATTGCCGTATACAGGCCCGTAGAGAATCGGTTTGTGCATGTTACTGGCGAAAGTATAAGAGCTATCGCCACGAAATTTGGCAGTCTGTTGGGGTCCAAGGGGCCGAGACTGCCTGCACGAGGAGAGCTTCCTGGTGACCTAATTGACGTCAAAACGACGTCAAAGGCAGCCCTATTTAACGTATACAATACAGCAATAGGAGTACATTGGTGCGCTTCAGGTCGCGTATAAATTGTTAACGCGGACACAGCTCCCAAACGGTGCGACCCAATGACCCCTAACACCCTGCCAAGGTTCAATGATAAGTCGTTTATAGTATTCTCACAAACACGCAAAAACGAGCATAAGGACATAGACATTTTCGGCCCAAAATTGCCTTATACAGGCCCATAGAGAATCGGTTTGTGCATGTTACTGGCGAAAGTATAAGAGCTATCGCCACGAAATTTGTCAGTCTGTTGGGGTCCAAGGGGCCGAGACTGCCTGCACGAGGTGAGCTTCCTGGTGACGTAACTCACGTCAAAACGACGTCAACGGCAGCCCTATTTAACGTATACAGTACAGCAATAGGCGTACATTGGTGCGCTTCAGGTCGCGTATCAATTGTTAACGGGGATACAGGTGCCAAACGGTGCGTCCCCATGACCCCTAACACCTTGCCAAGGTTCAATGATAAGTCGTTTATAGTATTCTCGCAAACACGCAAAAACGCGTATACGGACATAGAAAGTTTTGCCTTATACCGGCCCGTAGAGAATAGGTTTGTGCATATTACTGGCGAAAGTATAAGAGCTATCGCCACGAAATTTGGCGGTCTGTTAGTGTCCATGGGGCCGAGACGGCCTGCACGAGGTGAGCTTACTGGTGACGTAACTGACGTCAAAACGACGTCAACGACAGCACAATTTAACGTATACAGTACAGCAATAGGCGTACATTTGTGCGCTGCTTCAGGTCGCATATGAATTGTGAACGTGGATACAGGTGCCAAACGGTGCGTCCCCATGACCCCTAACACCCTGATAAGGTTCAATGATAAGTCGTTTATAGTATTCTCACAAATACGCAAAAACTCGTATACGTACATAGTTAGTTTCGGCCCACATTTGCCTTATACAGGCCCTTAGAATATCGGTTTTTGAATGTTATTGGCGAAACTATAAGAGCTATCGCCACGAATGTAGGCAGTCTGTTAGGGTCTATGGGGCCGAAACTGCCTGCACGAGGTGAGCTCCCTGGTGGCGTAATTTATGTCAAAACGACGTCAACGGCAGCCCTATTTAACGTATACAGTACAGCAATAGGCGTACATTGGTGCGCTTCAGGTCGCGTATGAATTGTTAACGCGGATACAGGTGCCAGAACGGTGCGTCCCTATGACCCCTAACACCCTGCCAAGGTTCAATGATAAGTCGTTTATAGTATTCTCACAAACACGCAAAAACGCGTATAATGACACAGAAATTTTCGGCCCAAAATAGCCATACACGGGCCGGTAGAGAATCGGTTTTTGCATGTTATTGGCGAAAGTATAAGAGCTATCGCCACGAAACATGGCAGTCTGTTAGGGTCCATGGGGCCAAGACGGCGAGCACGAGGTGAGCTTGCTGGTGACGTAACTGACGTCAAAACGACGTCAACGGCAGCCCTATTTAAAGTTTACAGTACAGCAATAGGAGTACATTTGCGAGCTGCTTCAGGTCGCGTATGAATTGTGAACGTGGATACAGGTGCCAAACGGTGCGTCCCCATGACCCCTAACACCCTGCCAAGATTCAATGATAAGTGGTTTATAGTATTCTCACAAACACGCAAAAACGCGTATACGTACATAGAAATCTTCGGCCCAAAATTCTCTTATACAGGCCCGTAGAGAATCGGTTTTTGAATGTTATTGGCGAAACTATAAGAGCTATCGCCACGAATGTAGGCAGTCTGTTAGGATCTATGCGGCCGAGACTGCATGCACGAGGTGAGCTTCCTGGTGACGTAACTAACGTCAAAATGACGTCAAAGGCAGCCCTATTTGAAGTATAGAGTACAGCAATAGGCGTACATTGGTGCGCTTCAGGTCGCGTATGAATTGTTAAGGCGGATACAGGTGCCAAACCGTGTGACCCTATGACCCCTAACACCCTGCTAAGGCTCAATGATAAGTCGTTTATAGTATTCTAACAAACACGCAAAAACGCGTATACGGACGTAGAAATTTTCGGCCCAAAATTGCCTTATACAGGCCCGTAGAGAATAGGTTTTTGCATGTTATTGGCGAAAGTATAAGAGCTATCGCCACGAAACTTGGCAGTCTGTTAGGGTCCATGGGGCCGAGACTGCCTGCACGAGGTGAGCTTACTGGTGACGTAACTGACTTCAAAAGGACGTCAACGACAGCCCTATTTAACGTATACAGTAAAGCAATAGGCGTTCATTGGTGCGCTTCAGGTCGCGTATAAATTGTTAACGCGGATACAGGTGCCAAACGGTGCGACCCCATGACCCCTAACACCCTGCCAAGGTTCAATGATAAGTCGTTTATAGTATTCTCACAAACACGCAAAAACGCGTATACGGACAAAGAAATTTTCGGCCCAAAATGGCCTTTTACAGGCCCGTAGAGAATTGGTTTTTGCATGTTATTGAAGAAAGTATTACAGATATCGCCACGAAACTTGGCAGTCTGTTAGGGTCTATGGTAATCGAGACTGCCTGACGAGGTGAGATTCCTGGTGACGTAACTGACGTCAAAACGACGTCAACGGCAACCCTATTGAACGCATACAGTACAGCAATAGGCGTACATTGGTGCGCTTCAGGTCGCGTATGAATTGTTAACGCGGATACAGGTGCCAAACAGTGCGCCCCCATGACCCCTAACACCCTGCCAAGGTTCAATGATAAGTCGTTTATAGTATTCTCCCAAACACGCAAAAACTCGTATACGGACATAAAAATGTTCGGCCCAAAATTGCCTTATACAGGCCTGTAGAGAATCGGTTTTTGCATGTTATTGGCGAAAGTATAAGAGCTATCGCCACGAAACTTGGCAGTCTGTTAGGGACCATTGGGCCAATACTGCCTGCACGAGGTGAGCTTCCTTGTGACGTAACTGACGTCAAAACGACGTCAACAGCAGCCTTATTGAACGTATACAGCACAGCAATAGGCGTACATGGGTGCGCCTCAGTTCGCGTATGAATTGTTAACGTGGATATAGGTGACAAACGGTGCGTCCCGATGACCCCTAACACCCTGTCAAGGTTCAATGATAAGTCGTTTACAGTTTTCTCACATACACGCACAAACGCGTATGCGGAAATCGAATTTTCAGCCCAAAATTGCCTTATACAGGCCCGTAGAGAATCGGTTTTTGCATGTTATTGGCGAAAGTACAAGAGCTATCGCCACGAAACTTGGCAGTCTGTTACGGTCCATGGGGCCGAGACTGCCAGCACGAGGTGAGCTTCCTGGTGACGTTACTGACGTCAAAACGACGTAAACGGCAGTCATATTTAACGTACACAGTAAAACAATAGGCGTACATTGGTGCGCTTTAGGTCGCGTATGAATTGTTAATGCGGATACCGGTTCCAAACGGTGCGTCCCTATGACCCCTAACACCCTGCCAAGGATCAATGATAAGTCGTTTACAGTATTCTCACAAACACGCAAAAACGCGTATACGGACATGGAAATTTTGGGCCCAAAATTGCCTTATACTGGCCCGTAGAGAATCGGTTTTTGCATGTTATTGGCAAAAATGTAAGAGCTATCGCCACGAAACCTGCAGTCTGTTAGGGTCCTTACGGCAGAGACTTTCTGCACGAGGTGAGCTTCCTGGTGACGTAACTGACGTCAATACGACGTCAACGGCAGCCCAATTTAACGTATCCTGTACAGCAATAGGCGTACATTTTTGCGCTTCAGGTCGCGTATGAATTGTTAACGCGGATACAGGTGCCAAACGGTGCTTCCCTATGACCCCTACAGCCAAGGTTCAATGATAAGTCGTTTATAGTATTCTCACAAACACGCAAAAACGCGTACACGGACATAAAACTTTCGGCCCAAAATTGCCTTATACAGGCCCGTTGAGAATCGCTTTGTGCATGTTATTGGCAGAAGTATAACAGCTGACGCCACGAAACATGGCAGTCTGTTAGGGTCGATGGGGCCGAGACTGCCTGCACTAGGTGAGCTTCCTGGTGACGTAACTGACGTCAAAACGACCTCAACGGCAGCCCTATTTAACGTATACAGTACAGCAATAGGCGTCCATTGGTGCGCTTCATGTTGCGTATGAATTGTTAACGCGGATACAGGTGCCAAACGGTGCGTCCCAGGACCCTAACACCCTGCCAAGGTTCAATGATAAGTCGTTTATAGTATTCTCGCAAACACCCAAAAACGCGTATACGGACATACAAATTTTCGGCCCAAAATAGCCATATACAGGCCCGTAGAGAATCGGTTTTTGCATGTTATTGGTGAAAGTATAAGAGCTATCGCCACGAAACTTGGCAGACTGTTAGGGTCCATGGGGCCGAGACGGCGTGCACGAGGTGAGCTTACTGGTGACGTAACTGACGTCAAAACGACGTCAACTGCAGCCGTACTTAACGTATACAGTACAGCAAAAGGCGTACATTGGTACGGTTCAGGTCGCGTATGAATTGTTAACGCGGATTCAGGTGCCAAAACGATGCGTCCCTATGACCCTTAACACCCTGCCAAGGTTCAATGATAAGTCATTTATAGTATTCTCACAAACACGCAAAAGCGCGTATAATGACATAGAAATTTTAATCCCAAAATTGCCTTATACAGGCCCGTAGAGAATCGGTCGTTGCATGTTATTGGCGAAAGTATAACAGCTATCGCCACGAAACTTGTCGATCTGTTAGGGTCCATGGGGCCGAGACTGCCAGCACGAGGTGAGCTTCCTGGTGACGTAACTGACGTCAAAACGACGTAAACGGCAGCCATATTTAACGTACACAGTACAGCAATAGGGGTACATTGGTGCGCATTAGGTCGCGTATAAATTCTTAATGCGCATACCGGTTCCAAACGGTGCGTCCCTATGACCCCTAACACCCTGCCAAGGATCAATGATAAGTCGTTTATAGTATTCTCACAAACACGCAAAAACGCGTATACGGACATGGAAATTTTGGGCCCCAAATTGCCTTATACAGGCCAGTAGAAAATCGGTTTTTGCATGTTATTGGCAAAAATGTAAGAGCTATCGCCACGAAACCTGCAGTCTGTAAGGGTCCATACGGCAGAGACTTCCTGCACGAGGTGAGCTTCCTGGTGACGTAACTGACGTCAATACGACGTCAACGGCAGCCGCATTTAACGTATACAGTACAGCAATAGGTGTACATTGGTGCGCTTCAGGTCGCGTATGAATTGTTAATGCGGATATAGATGCCAAACGGTGCGTCCCCATGACCCATAACACCCAGCCAAGGTTCAATGATAAATCGGTTATAGTATTCTCACAAACACGCAAAAACGGGTATAAGGACATAGAAATTTTGGGCCCAAAATTGCCTTATACAGGAGCGTAGAGAATCGGTTTGTGCATGTTGCAGGCGAAAGTATAAGAGCTATAGCAACGAAATTTGGCAGTCTGTTAGGGTCCATTGGGCCGAGACTGCCTGCACGAGGTGAGCTTTCTGGTTACGTAACTGACGTCAACACGACGTCAACGGCAGCCCTATTTAACGTATACAGTACAGCCATTGGCGTACATTGGTGCGCTTCAGGTCGCGTATGAATTGTTAACGTGGATACAGGTGCCAAACGGTGCGTCCCCATGACCCCTAACATCTTGCCAAAGTTCAATGATAAGTCGTTTATAGTATTCTCGCAAACACGCAAAAACGCGTATACGGACATAGAAATTTTTCGGCCCAAAATTGCCTTATACAGGCCCGTAGAGAATCGGATTTTGCATGTTATTTGCGAAAGTATAACAGCTATCGCCACGAAACTTGGCATTCTGTTAGGGTCCATGGGGCCGAGACTGCCTGCACGAGGTGAGCTTCCTGGTGACGTAACTGACGTCAAAACGACGTCAACTGCAGCCGTACTTAACGTATACAGTACAGCAAAAGGCGTACATTGGTACGGTTCAGGTCGCGTATGAATTGTTAACGCGGATTCAGGTGCCAAAACGATGCGTCCCTATGACCCTTAACACCCTGCCAAGGTTCAATGATAAGTCATTTATAGTATTCTCACAAACACGCAAAAGCGCGTATAATGACATAGAAATTTTAATCCCAAAATTGCCTTATACAGGCCCGTAGAGAATCGGTCGTTGCATGTTATTGGCGAAAGTATAACAGCTATCGCCACGAAACTTGTCGATCTGTTAGGGTCCATGGGGCCGAGACTGCCAGCACGAGGTGAGCTTCCTGGTGACGTAACTGACGTCAAAACGACGTAAACGGCAGCCATATTTAACGTACACAGTACAGCAATAGGGGTACATTGGTGCGCATTAGGTCGCGTATAAATTCTTAATGCGCATACCGGTTCCAAACGGTGCGTCCCTATGACCCCTAACACCCTGCCAAGGATCAATGATAAGTCGTTTATAGTATTCTCACAAACACGCAAAAACGCGTATACGGACATGGAAATTTTGGGCCCCAAATTGCCTTATACAGGCCAGTAGAAAATCGGTTTTTGCATGTTATTGGCAAAAATGTAAGAGCTATCGCCACGAAACCTGCAGTCTGTAAGGGTCCATACGGCAGAGACTTCCTGCACGAGGTGAGCTTCCTGGTGACGTAACTGACGTCAATACGACGTCAACGGCAGCCGCATTTAACGTATACAGTACAGCAATAGGTGTACATTGGTGCGCTTCAGGTCGCGTATGAATTGTTAATGCGGATATAGATGCCAAACGGTGCGTCCCCATGACCCATAACACCCAGCCAAGGTTCAATGATAAATCGGTTATAGTATTCTCACAAACACGCAAAAACGGGTATAAGGACATAGAAATTTTGGGCCCAAAATTGCCTTATACAGGAGCGTAGAGAATCGGTTTGTGCATGTTGCAGGCGAAAGTATAAGAGCTATAGCAACGAAATTTGGCAGTCTGTTAGGGTCCATTGGGCCGAGACTGCCTGCACGAGGTGAGCTTTCTGGTTACGTAACTGACGTCAACACGACGTCAACGGCAGCCCTATTTAACGTATACAGTACAGCCATTGGCGTACATTGGTGCGCTTCAGGTCGCGTATGAATTGTTAACGTGGATACAGGTGCCAAACGGTGCGTCCCCATGACCCCTAACATCTTGCCAAAGTTCAATGATAAGTCGTTTATAGTATTCTCGCAAACACGCAAAAACGCGTATACGGACATAGAAATTTTTCGGCCCAAAATTGCCTTATACAGGCCCGTAGAGAATCGGATTTTGCATGTTATTTGCGAAAGTATAACAGCTATCGCCACGAAACTTGGCATTCTGTTAGGGTCCATGGGGCCGAGACTGCCTGCACGAGGTGAGCTTCCTGGTGACGTAACTGACGTCAAAACGACGTCAACTGCAGCCATATTTAACGTATACAGTACAGCAATAGCCGTACATTGGTGCGCTTCATGTCGCGTATAAATTGTTAATGCGGATACATGTGCCAAACGGTGCGACCCCACGACCCCTAACACCCTGCCAAGGTTCAATGATAATTCGTTTATAGTATTCTCACAAACACGCAAAAACGCGAATACGGACACAAAAATTTTCCGCCCAAAATTGCCTTGTACAGGCCCGTAGAGAATCGGTTTTTGCATGTTATTGGCAAAAATGTAAGAGCTATCGCCACGAAACCTGCAGTCTGTTAGGGTCCATACGGCAGAGACTTCCTGCAAGAGGTGAGCTTCCTGGTGACGTAACTAACGTCAAAACGACGTCAACGGCAGCCCTATTTAACATATAAAATACAGCAATAGGCGTACATTTATGCGCTCCAGATCGCGTATGAATTGTTAACGTGGATACAGGTGCCAAACGGTGCGTCCCCATCACCCCTAACACCTTGCCAAGGTTCAATGATAAGTGGTTTATAGTATTCTCGCAAACACGCAACAACGCGTATACGGACATAGAAAGTTTCGGCCCAAAATTGCCATACACAGGCCCGTTGAGAATCGATTTTTGCATGTTATTGGCGAAAGTATAAGAGCTATCTCCACGAAACTTGGCAGTCTGTTATGGCCCATGGGGCCGAGACGGCGTGCACGAGGTAAGCTTCCTGGTGACGTAACTGACGTCAAAACGACGTCAACAGCAGCAGTATTTAACGTATACAGTACAGCAATAGGCGTACATTGTTGCGCTTCAGGTCGCGTATGAATTGTTAACGCGGATACAGGTGCCAACACGGTGCGTCCCTATGACCCCTAACACCCTGCCAAGGTTCAATGATAAGTCGTTTATAGTATTCTCACAAACACGCAAAAACGCGTGTAATGACATAGAAATTTTCGTCCCAAAATTGCCTTATACAGGCCTGTAGAGAATCGGTTTTTGCATGTTATTGGCGAAAGTATAAAAGCTATCGCCACGAAACTTGGCAGTCTGTTAGGGTCCATCGGGCCGAGACTTCCTGCACGAGGAGAGCTTCCTGGAGACAAAACTGACGTCAAAACGACGTCAAAGGCAGCCATATTTAACGTATACAGTACAGCAATAGGCTTACATTGGTGCGCTTTAGGTCGCGTATGAATTGTTAATGCGGATACAGGTGCCAAACGGTGCGACCCCATGACCCCTAACACCCTGCCAAGGTTCAATGATAAGTCGTTTATAGTATTCTCACAAACACGCAAAAACGCGCATACGGACATAGAAATTTTCGGTCCAAAATTGCCTTATACAGGCCCGTAGAGAATCGGTTTTTGCATGTTATTGGCAAAAATGTAAGAGCTATCGCCACGAAACCTGCAGTCTGTTAGGGTCCATACGGCAGAGACTTCCAGCAAGAGGTGAGCTTCCTGGTGACGTAACTGACGTCAATACGACGTCAACGGCAGCCCTATTTAACGTATACAGTACAGCAATAGGCGTACATTGGTGCGCTTCAGGTCGCGTATGAATTGTTGACGCGGATACAGGTGCCAAAGGGTGCGTCCCCATGACCCCTAACACCCTGCCAAGGTTCAATGATAAGCCTTTTATTGTATTCTCCCAAACACGCAGAAACGCGTATACGGACATAGAAATTTTCGGCCCAAAATTGCCTTATACAGGCCCGTAGAGAATCGGTTTGTGCATGTTATTGGCAGAAGTATAAGTGCTATCGCCACGAAACATGGCAGTCTGTTAGGGTCCATGGGGCCGTGACTTCCTGCACGAGGTGAGCTTCCTGGTGACGTAACTGACGTCAAAACGACGTCAACTGCAGCCTTATTTAACGTATACAGTACAAAAATAGGCGTACATTGGTGCGCTTCATGTCGCGTATAAATTGATAATGCGGATACAGGTTCCAAACGGTGCGACCCCACGACCCCTAACACCCTGCCAAGGTTCAATGATAATTCGTTTATAGTATTCTCACAAACACGCAAACACGCGTATACGTACACAGAAATTTTCCGCCCAAAATTGCCTTATACAGGCCCGTAGAGAATCGGTTTTTGCATGTTATTGGCAAAAATGAAAGAGCTATCGCCACGAAACCTGCAGTCTGTTAGGGTCCATACGGTAGAGACTTCCTGCACGAGGTGAGCTTCCTGGTGACGTAACTCACGTCAAAACGACGTCAACGGCAGCCCTATTTAACGTGTACAATACAGCAATAGGCGTACATTGGTGCGCTCCAGGTCGCGTATGAATTGTTAACGTGGATACAGGTGACAAACGGTGCGTCCCCATGATGCCTAACACCTTGCCAAGGTTCAATGATAAGTCGTTTATAGTATTCTCGCAAACACGCAAAAACGCGAATACGGACATAGAAAGTTTCGGCCCAAAATTGCCATACACAGGCCCGTAGAGAATCGAATTTTGCATGTTATTGGCGAAAGAATAAGAGCTATCACCACGAAACTTGGCAGTCTGTTATGGCCCATGGGGCCGAGACGGCGTGCACGAGGTGAGCTTCCTGGTGACGTAACTGACGTCAAAACGACGTCAACGGCAGCGGTATTTAACGTATACTTTACAGCAATAGGCGTACATTGGTGCGCTTCAGGTCGCGTATGAATTGTTAACGCGGATACAGGTGCCAAGACGATGCGTCCCTATGACCCCAAGGTTCAATGATAGTTTGATAGTTTGATAGTTTATTATACATACTTTAGGCATTATGCCCATGGGTATACATTGATACACATTCTACACACAAATAATAATTACAATGCAATTGTCAATAGCTTACAGGTGCAAATTATTTTAAATTAAAATACATACATACATAAACAGAGTGTCTTTAAATTGTTGTATACACGTTACAATAATTTCTATTTAGTAATATTAATTTACAATGAATAAACGTAACATAATAAACATTACTAAAAATGTCTAAGTTATTGTAATATTTCAAAGATAAATCCACAAAGTATTATTTTGACAGAAAACATTACTAAAAATTCATATAATTATACATGTATTTATTTATTTTGGAGAAAAACTCAATCGTAGTATAATTGGGTTCTCAATTGGAAGGCCTTAAAAATATAAGTTGCGAGCCGTCTAACTGTTGTTTCATTTGTCGATTTCATTAAGTCGATATATTTCATAATATTTGTAATTTTCCAATAGTATTTGTCTATATACTGTTTACGTAAATTTATAAATAACGGACATATTAACAAAAAATGGAATTCGTCCTCAAGTACATTACAGTTTTTGCATTTCCTGTCGTTGTAGGGTATTCTATTCGGCTTATGCCATCTACCTGACTCTACTTCTAATCGATGAGCTGAAACTCTAAAACGTGTTAAGGCAATTCTGAACTTCGTAATGTTAACAAATTTAAAATATGACTGAATTTCTAACTTTCCGAACAAACTATAATGTTTACCTCTAGTTGTATTTACAAGCTCTGCAGACCAATTTTGTATGTACATATCTGAAATTCTTTGTTTAACATGTGACATGAAAACATCAACATCACCAACACCCTGAAAGTACCATACTTCACTAAAGCCTAGGCTATCTAATACATTTTTTAACAATTTTACACAAGACCCTTTTTCTGGGTATAGTTCAAAATCATTTAATAACATCTTATAAACGTCTTTGACATATTTAACATCATCACACTGTATAATTTTTATCCAATATTTTATAACTTTAACATATCGATAAAAAATAAGCGGCCTTCTACCGAGCTCCCCGTATATAAAATTATTTTGTGTCTGTTGTCTTACTCCTAACCGATTTTTACAGAAGCGTAAATGTATTCTTTCTATGCACTTATTATTATTTAAACCCCATACTTCACCTCCATAATTTAGAATAGGTTCAATGAGTTTGTCAAATAAATCTAAGCAATGACTAACTGAAATGTCTGGAAACTGGATGAGATTAGCTTTTAGCTTATAAATTGCCTTAAGGGCCTGACCTGCTAATGCTTCATATGTAGCTGAAAAGGATCCACCTGTAGTAAACACTATCCCGAGGTATGTAAATTTGTTCACAATTTCAACCTCCTTTCCCTGATATAAAAACTTAAAAGTTCGTTTATTTTGCCCGCCTTTTTTGAATATCATTATTTTTGTTTTATTAATATTAACAGAAAGTTTCCATGTATTACAGTATTCATCAAGTAAGTTCAAACCATGTTGAAGTCCAGTTTCCGACTCTGCCAAAATAATAATATCGTCAGCATATAACAGCAAAAACAGTTTCAGCATTCCCATTTCGACACCTTCATATTTATTCAACATAAAATGCTCTTCAATGTCATTTAAATACATACAAAATAAAAAGGGCGACAAGGATTCGCCCTGTCGTACCCCCAACATACATGTAAAATATTCATTACTTACTTCGTTGTTCCATTTAATTTTGGATTTAACATTATTATACATTGATTGAATTATGTTCAACATTTTTCCTCGTACCCCTAATTTTATGAGTTTGTACCAAATATTTTCTCTCACCACATAATCGAATGCCTTAGTGAAATCAATAAATGCCGTATACAATTTTCTATTTTGGTTAAGGACGTGAGTAATAAGCCCATGTAATACATAAATGTTATCAACAGTGCTCATATTTTTTCTAAATCCAGCTTGCGCTTCAATATATACATTATATTTTTCGTCCCAAATATTTAACCTACTGTTTATTATTTTACTGAAAAGTTTCCCAATGGTACTTAAAAGCGTTATTCCTCTATAATTTCCTGTGTCATCTGGATTACCCTTTTTGTGCAATGGAACAATATAACCTTCCCCCCAAGAATCTGGAAAATATCCTAAGGTAAATACTTTATTAAAAAGTACATGTAAAGAGTTTAAGAAGTTTTCATTATGTATACCATGTCTAAGAAATTCGTTAATAATTCCATCCGGACCTGCTGATTTGCCACTTTTTAATGAGCCGCACGCCTTAGTAATTTCTGCAAAAGAAATTTCCACATTTAGCTCATCAAACATAACATGTAATTCACCGTCCAAATACCGTTCATTAAAATATAACACATCCTCATCCGGCTGAAAAAATTGAGAATTGGGATCATTAACCGATTTAAAATACAAGAGAAAGTCGTGTGTTGTTAGGTTATGAGATTTGTTCTGTTTCATTGAATTATTTAACAATTTCCAATACGCTTTAGCATTTAGGTATCTATGTTGCTCTAATTTTTTTTTTTGTTCCTTATCATAATCATATTTCTTTTTTCTTATCAATGATTTATATTTACTTCTAGCAGCAATCATAAAACTTCTATTTTCGTCAGACTTGTCGTGCCTATAGTTACTTAAACATTTATAGAAATCAGATTTTGTTTGTTTACAATCTTCATTGAACCAATTATTTTAAAAACCTTTATTGCATTTTCTATCACGGTTTACTCTACATTTCTTTTTAAATAAAGGAGAACATACTCTCTCAATCACGTCACAAAAGCATCGTAGCCCATTATCAATATCTATTTTGGATTCGGCACTATGCATGTTAGTGCTAATAATTTGTAAACTTTCTTTATTATTATTTTCTGCGAGAGATTGTAAATAAGCATCTTTTTTTAAACAGTCCCATTTAAAAACAAACGGTACGCGAGTGCAATCATTAGTAATGTCTTGTGACTGGACATCATCACTATTTAAAGACACATGCATACAAAATTGTACAACACAATGATCAGACAAAATATTCGGTTCTAATACTTCAAACTGGTTTATACAATCAAAAAGAGACGGCGTACACATAACTAAATCAATAACGCTACATCCCCTGCTTGTGACACATGTATATTTACCTATCTGACCATCTAATCCTAATCTTCCATTTGCCACAATGATAAGTCGTTTATAGTATTCTCCCAAAAACTCAAAAACGCGTATACGGACATAGAAATGTTCTGCCCAAAATAGCCATATACTGGACGGTAGAGAATCGGTTTTTGCATGTTATTGGCGAAAGTATAAGAGCTATCGCCACGAAACTTGGCAGTCTGTTAGGGTCCATGGGGCCGAGACTGCCTGCACGAGGTGAGGTTCCTGGTGACGTAACTGACGTCAAAACGACGTCAACGACAGCCCTATCTAACGTATACAGTACAGCAATAGGCTACATAGGTGCGCTTCAGGCCGCGTATGAATTGTTAACGTAGATACATGTGCCAAACGGTGCGTCCCCATGACCCCTAACACCCTGCCAAGGTTCAATGATAAGTCGTTTATAGTATTCTCACAAACACGCAAAAACGCGTATACGGCTTTAGAAATGTTCGGCCCAAAATTGCCTTATACAGGTCCGTAGAGAATCGAGTTTTGCATGTTAGTGCATGTTATTGGCAAAAGTATAAGAGCTATCGCAACGAAACTTGGCAGTCTGTTAGGGTCCATGGGGCCGAGACTGCCTGCACGAGGTGAGCTTCCTGGTGACGTAACTGACGTCAAAACGACGTCAACGGCAGCCCTATTTAACGTATACCGTACAGCAATAGGCTAAATAGGAGCGCTTCAGGCCGCGTATGAATTGTTAAAGTAGATACATGTGCCAAACGGTGCGTCCCCATGACCCCTAACACCCTGCCAAGGTTCAATGATAAGTCGTTTATAGTATTCTCACAAACACGCAAAAATGCGTATACGGCTTTAGAAATGTACGGCCCAAAATTGCCTTGTACAGGCCAGTAGAGAATCAGGTTTTGCAAGTTAGTGCATGTTAATGGCAAAAGTATAAGAGCTATCGCAACGAAACTTGGCAGTCTGTTAGGGTCCATTGGGCCGAGACTGCCTGCACGAGGTGAGCTTCCTGGTGACGTAACTGACGTCAAAACGACGTCAACGGCAGCCCTATTTAACGTATACAGTACAGTAATAGGCGTACATTGGTGCGCTTCAGGTCGCGTATGAATTGTTAACGCGGATACAGGTACCAAACGGTTCGTCTCCATGACCCCTAACACCCTGAAACGGTTCAATGATAAGTCGTTTATAGTATTCTCACAAAGACGCAAAAACGCGTATAATGACATAGAAATGTTCGGCCCAAAATTGCCTTATACAGGCCCGTAGAGAATCGGTTTTTGCATGTTATTTGCGAAAGTATAAGAGCTATCGCCACGAAACTTGGCAGTCTGTTAGGGTCCATGGGGCCGACACTGCCTGCACGAGGTCAGCTTCCTGGTGACGTAACTGACGTAAAAACGACGTCAAAGACAGCCCTATTTAGCGTGAACAGTTCAGCAATAGGCGTACATTGGTGCGCTTCAGGTCGCGTATGAATTGTTAACGTGGATACAGGTGCCAAACGGTGCGTCCCCATGACCCCTAACACCTTGCCACGGTTCAATGATAAGTCGTTTATAGTATTCTCGCAAACACGCAAAAACACGTATACGGAGATAGAAAGTTTCGGCCCAAAACAGCCATACACAGGCCCGTAGAGAATCGATTTTTGCATGTTATTGGCGAAAGTATAAGAGCTATCGCCACGGAACTTGGCAGTCTCTTATGGCCCATGGGGCCGAGACGGCGTGCTCGAGGTGAGCTTCCTGGTGACGTAACTGACGTCAAAACGATGTCAACGACAGACCTATTTAACGTATAAAGTAGAGCAATAGGCGTACATTGGTGCGCTTCAGGTCGCGTATGAATTGTTAACGCGCATACAGGTGCCAACATGGTGCGTCCCCATGACCTCTAACACCCTGCCAAGGTTCAATGATAAGTCGTTTATAGTATTCTCACAAACACGCAAAAACGCGTGTAATGACACAGATATTTTCGGCCCAAAATTGCCTTATACAGGCCCGTAGAGTATCGGTTTTTGCATGTTATTGGCGAAAGTATAAAAGCTATCGCCACGAAACTTGGCAGTCTGTTAGGGTCCATGGGGCCGAGACTGCCTGCACGAGGTGAGCTTACTGGTGACGTAACTGACGTCAAAACGACTTCAACGGCAACCATATTTAACGTATCCAGTACAGCAATAGGCGTACATTGGTGCGCTTCAGGTCGCGTATGAATTCTTAAATACAGGTGCCAAACGGTGCGACCCCATGACCCCTAACATCCTGCCAAGGTTCAATGATAAGTCGTTTATAGTATTCTCACAAACACGCAAAAATGTAAGAGCTATCGCCACGAAACGTGCAGTCTGTTAGGGTTCATACGGCAGAGACTTCCTGCACGAGGTGAGCTTCCGGGTGACGTAACTGACGTCAATACGACCTCAAAGGCAGCCCTATTTAACTTATACAGTACAGCAATAGGCGCTTCAGGTCGCGTATGAATTGTTGACGCGGATACAGGTGCCAAACGGTGCGTCCCCATGACCCCTAACACCCTGCCAAGGTTCAATGATAAGCCTTTTTATAGTATTCTACCAAACACGCAAAAACTCGATTATGGACATATAAATTTGCGGCCCAAAATTGCCTTATACAGGCCCGAAGAGAATCGGTTTGTGCATGTCATTGGCAGAAGTATAAGAGCTATCGCCACGGAACTTGGCAGTCTGTTAGGGTCCATGGGGCCGAGACTGCCTGCACGAGGTGAGCTTCCTGGTGACGTAACTGACGTCAAAACGACGTCAAAGGCAGCCCAACTTATGGTATACATTACAGAAATAGGCGTACATTGGTGCGCTTCAGGTCGCGTATAAATTGTTAATGCGGATACAGGTGCCAAACGGTGCGACCCCATGACCCCTAACACCCTGCCAAGGTTCAATGATAAGTCGTTTATAGTATTCTCACAAACACGCAAAAACGCGTATAATGGCAGAAATTTTCGGCCCAAAATTGCCTTATACAGGCCCGTAGAGAATCGGTTTTTGCATGTAAATGGCGAACGTATAACAGCTATCGTCACGAAACTTGGCAGTCTGTTAGGGTCCATGGGGCCGAGACTGCCAGCACGAGGTGAGCTTCCTGGTGACGTAACTGACGTCAAAACGACGTCAACGGCAGCCATATTTAACGTACACAGTACAGCAATAGGCGTACATTGGTGCGCTTCAGGTCGCGTATGAATTGTTAATGCGGATACAGGTGCCAAACGGTGCGGCCCTATGACCCCTAACACCCTGCCAAGGTTCAATGATAAGTCGTTTATAGTATTCTCACAAACACGCAAAGACGCGTATACGGACATAGAAATTTTCGGCCCAAAATTGCCTTATACAGGCCCGTAGAGAATCGGTTTTTGCATGTTATTGGCAAAAATGTAAGAGCTATCCCCACGAAACCTGCAGTCTGTTAGGGTCCATACGGCAGAGACTTCCTGCACGAGGTGAGCTTCCTGGTGACGTAACTGACCTCAATACGAAGTCAACGGCAGCTTTATTTAACGTATACTGTACAACAATAGGCGTACAGTGGTGCGCTTCAGGTCGCGTATGAATTGTTAATGCGCATACAGGTGCCAAACGGTGCGTCCCCATGACCCCTAACACCCTGCCAAGGTTCAATGATAAGTCGTTTATAGTATTCTCCCAAATACGCAAAAACGAGTATGCGGGCATTGAAATTTTCGGCCCAAAATTGCCTAACCCAGGCCCGTAGTGAATCGGTTTGTGCATTTTATTGGCAGAAGTATAAGAGCTATCGCCACGAAACCTGGCAGTCTGTTAGGGTCCATGGGGCCGAGACTGCCGGCACTAGGTGAGCTTCCTGTTGACGTAACTGACGTAAAAACCACGTCAACGGCAGCCCTATTTAACGTACGCAGTACAGCAGAAGGAGTACATTGGTGCGCTTCAGGTCGCGTATGAATTGTTAACGCGGATACAGCTGCCAAACGGTGCGTCCCCATGACCCCTAACACCCTGCCAAGGTTCAATGATAAATCGGTTATAATATTCTCACAAACACGCAAAAACGATTATAAGGACATAGAAATTTTCGGCCCAAAATTGCCTTATACAGGCCCGTAGAGAATCGGTTTGTGCATATTACTGGCGAAAGTATAAGAGCTATCGCCACGAAATTTGGCAGTCTGTTAGGGCCCATGGGGCCGAGACTGCCTGCACGAGGTGAGCTTCCTGGTTACGTAACTGACGTCAAAACGACGTCAACGGCAGCCCTATTTAACGTATACAGTACAGCAATAGGCGTACATTGGTGCGCTTCAGGTCGCGTATGATTTGTTAACGCGGATACAGGAGCCAAAACGGTGCGTCCCTATGACCCCTAACACCCTGCCAAGTTTCAATGATAAGTCGGTTATAGTATCGTCACAAACACGCAAAAACGCGTATAATGACATAGAAATGTTCGGCCCAAAATTGCCTTATACAGGCCCGTAGAGAATCGGTTTTTGCATGTTATTGGCGAAAGTATAACAGCTATCGCCACGAAACTTGGCAGTCTGTTAGGGCCCATGGGGCCGAGACTGCCTGCACGAGGTGAGCGTCCTGGTGACGTAAATGACGTCAAAACGACGTCAACTGCAGCCATATTTAACGTATACAGTACAGAAATAGGCGTACATTGGTGCGCTTCAGGTCGCGAATAAATTGTTAATGCGGATACAGGTGCCAAACGGTGCGACCCCTTGACCCCTAACACCCTGCCAAGGTTCAATGATAAGTCGTTTATAGTATTCTCACAAGCACGCAAAAACGCGTATACGGACACAGAAATTATCCGCCCAAACTAGCCTTATTCAGGCTCGTAGTGAATCGGTTTTTGCATGTTATTGGCAAAAATGTAAGAGCTATCGCCACGAAACCTGCAGTCTGTTAGGGTCCATACGGCAGATACTTCCTGCACGAGGTGAGCTTCCTGGTGACGTAACTGACGTCAATACGACGTCAACGGCAGCCCTAGTTAACGTATACAGTACAGCAACAGGTGTATATTGGTGCGCTTCAGGTCGCGAATGAATTGTTGACGCGGATACAAGTGCCAAACGGTGCGTCGCTGTGACGCCTAACACCCTGCCAAGGGTCAATGAAAAGTCGTTTATAGTATTCTCCCAAATACGCAAAAACGCGTATACGGACATAGACATTTTCGGCCCAAAATTGCCTTATAGATGCCCGTTGAGAATCGGTTTTTGCATGTTATTGGCAGAAGTATAAGAGCTATCGCCACGAACCATGGCAGTCTGTTAGGGTCCATGGGGCCGAGACTGCCAGCACGAGGTGAGCTTCCTGGTGACGTAACTGACGTCAAAACGACGTCAACGGCAGCCCTATTTAACGTATACAGTACAGCAATAGGTGTACATTGGTGCGCTTCAGGTCGCGTATGAATTGTTAACGTGGATACAGATGCCAAACGGTGCGACCCCATGACCCCTAACACCCTGCCAAGGTTCAATGATAAATCGGTTATATTATTCTCACAAACACGCAAAAACGAGTATAAGGACATTGAAATTTTCGGCCCAAACTTGCTTATGCAGGCCCGTAGAGAATCGTTTTGTGCATGTTACTGGCGAAAGTATAAGAGCTATCGCCACGAAACTTGGCAGTTTGTTAGGGACCTTGGGGCCGAGACTGCCTGCACTAGGTGAGCTTCCTGGTGACGTAACTGACATCAAAACGACGTCAACGATAGCCCTATTTAACGTATACAGTAAAGCAATTGTCGTTCATTGGTGCGCTTCAGGTCGCGTATGAATTGTTTATGCGGATACAGGTGCCAAACGGTGCGTCCCCAAGACCTCTAACACCCTGCCAAGGTTCAATGATAAGTCGTTTATAGTATTCTCACAAACACGCAAAAACGCGTATAATGACATAGAAATTTTCGGACCAAAATTGCCTTACACAGTCCCGTAGAGAATCGGTTTGTGCATATTACTGGCGAAAGTATAAGAGCTATCGCCACGAAATTTGGCGGTCTGTTTTTGTCCATGGGGCCGAGACTGCCTGCACGAGGTGAGCTTACTGGTGACGTAACTGACGTCAAACCGACGTCAACGACACGACTATTTAACCTTTACAGTACAGCAATAGGCGTACATGTGTGCGCTGCTTCAGGTCGCGTATGAATTGTGAACGTGGATACAGGTGCCAAACGGTGCGTCCCCATGACCCCTAACACCCTGCCAAGGTTCAATGATAAGTCGTTTATAGTATTCTCACAAACACGCAAAAACTCTTGTACGTACATTGTAATTTTCGGCCCACATTTGCCTTATACAGGCCCGTAGAGAATCGGTTTTTGAATGTTATTGGCGAAACTATAAGAGTTATCGCCACTAATGTAGCCAGTCTGTTAGGGTCTATGGGGCCGAGACTGCATTAACGAGGTGAGCTTCCTGGTGACGTAACTGACGTCAAAACGACGTCAACGGCAGCCATATTTAACGTACACAGTACAGCAATAGGCGTACATTGGAGCGCTTTAGGTCGCGTATGAATTGTTAATGCGGATTCCGGTTCCAAACGGTGCGTCACTATGACCCCTAACACCCTGCCAAGGATCAATGATAAGTCGTTTATAGTATTCTCACAAACAGGCAAAATCGAGTATGCGGACATGGAAAATTTGGGCCCAAAATTGCCTTATACAGGCCCGTAGAGAATCGGTTTTTGCATGTTATTGGCAAAAATGTAAGAGCTATCGCCACGAAACCTGCAGTCTGTTAGGGTCCATACGGCAGAGACTTCCTGCACGAGGTGAGCTTCCTGGTGACGTAACTGACGTCAATACGACGTCAACGGCAGCCCTATTTAACGTATACAGTACAGCAACAGGTGTATATTGGTGCGCTTCAGGTCGCGTATGAATTGTTGACGCCGATACAGGTGCCTAATGGTGCGTCGCTATGACGCCTAACACCCTGTCAAGGGTCAATGATAAGTCGTTTATAGTATTCTCCCAAATACGCAAAAACGCGTATACGGACATAGAAATTTTCGGCCCAAAATTGCCTTATAGAGGCCCGTTGAGAATCGGTTTTTGCATGTTATTGGCAGAAGTATAAGAGCTATCGCCACGAAACATGGCAGTCTGTTAGGGTCCATGGGGCCGAGACTGCCTGCACTAGGTGAGCTTCCTGGTGTCGTAACTGACGTCAAAACGACGTCAACGGCAGCCCTATTTAACGTATCCAGTACAGCAATAGGTGTACATTGGTGCGCTTCAGGTCGCGTATGAATTGTTAACGCGGATACAGATGCCAAACGGTGCGACCCCATGACCCCTAACACCCTGCCAAGGTACAATGATAAATCGGTTATACTATTCTCACAAACACGCAAAAACGAGTATAAGGACATAGACATATTCCGCCCAAAATTGCTCATACAGGCCCGTAGAGAATCGTTTTGTGCATGTTACTGGCGAAAGTATAAGAGCTATCGCCACGAAACTTGGCAGTCTGTTAGGGACCTTGTAGCCGAGACTGCCTGCACTAGGTGAGCTTCCTGGTGACGTAACTGACGTCAAAACGACGTCAACGACACCACTATTTAACCTTTACAGTACAGCAATAGGCGTACATGTGTGCGCTGCTTCAGGTCGCGTATGAATTGTGAACGTGGATACAGGTGCCGAACGGTGCGCCCCCAAGACCCCTAACACCCTGACAAGGCTCAATGATAAGTCGTTTATAGTATTCTCACAAACACGCAAAAACTCGTATCCGTACATAGAAATTTTCAGTCCAAAATTGCCTTATACAGGCCCGTAGAGAATCGGCTTTTGAATGTTATTGGCGAAACTATAAGACTATCGCCACGAATGTAGGCAGTCTGTTAGGGTCTATGGGGCCGACACTGCATGCACGAGGTGAGCTTCCTGGTGACGTAACTGACGTCAAAACGACGTCACCGGCAGCCCTATTTAAAATATTTACTACAGAAATAGGCGTACATTGGTGCGCTTCAGGTCGCGTATGAATTGTTAAGGCGGATACAGGTGCCAAACGGTGCGTCCCTATGACCCCTAACACCCTGCCAAGGTTCAATGATAAGTCGTTTATAGTATTCTAACAAACACGCAAAAACGCGTATACGGACATTGAAATTTTCGTCCCAAAATTGCCTTATACTGGCTCGTGGAGAATCGGTTTTTGCATGTTATTGGCGAAAGAATAAGAGCTATCGCCACGAAACTTGGCAGTCTGTTAGGGTCCATGGGGCCGAGACTGCCTGCACGAGGAGAGCATCCTGGTGACGTAACTGACGTCAAAACGACGTCAAAGGCTGCCCTATTTAACGTATACAGCACAGCAATAGGTGTACATTGGTGCGTTTCAGGTCGCGTATGAATTGTTAACGCGGATACAGGTACCAAACGGTGCGTCCCTATGACCCCTAACACCCTGCGAAGGATCAATGATAAGTCGTTTATAGTATTCTCACAAACATGCAAAAACGCGGATACGGACATAGAAATTTTCGGCCCAAAATTGCCTGATATAGTCCCGTAGAGAATCGGTTTTTGCATGTTATAGGCGAAAGTATAAGAGCTATCGTCACGTAACTTGGCAGTCTGTTAGGGTCCATGGGGCCGAGACTGCTTGCACGAGGTGAGCTTCCTGGTGACGTAACTGACGTCGAAACGACGTCAACGACAGCCCTATTTAAAGTATACCGTACAGCAATAGGCTTCATAGGTGCGCTTCAGGCCGCGTATGAATTGTTAAAGTAGATACATGTGCCAAACGGTGCGTCCCCATGACCCCTAACACCCTGCCAAGGTTCAATGATAAGTCGTTTATAGTATTCTCACAAACACGGAAAAACGCGTATACGGCTTTAGAAATGTTCGGCCCAAAATTGCCTTATACAGGTCCGTAGAGAATCGGGTTTTGCATGTTAGTGCATGTTATTGGCAAAAGTATAAGAGCTATCGCAACGAAACTTGGCAGTCTGTTAGGGTCCATGGGGCCGAGACTGCCTGCACGAGGTGAGCTTCCTGGTGACGTAACTGACGTCAAAACGACGTCAACGACACCACTATTTAACCTTTACAGTACAGCAATAGGCGTACATGTGTGCGCTGCTTCAGGTCGCGTATGAATTGTGAACGTGGATACAGGTGCCGAACGGTGCGCCCCCAAGACCCCTAACACCCTGACAAGGCTCAATGATAAGTCGTTTATAGTATTCTCACAAACACGCAAAAACTCGTATCCGTACATAGAAATTTTCAGTCCAAAATTGCCTTATACAGGCCCGTAGAGAATCGGCTTTTGAATGTTATTGGCGAAACTATAAGACTATCGCCACGAATGTAGGCAGTCTGTTAGGGTCTATGGGGCCGACACTGCATGCACGAGGTGAGCTTCCTGGTGACGTAACTGACGTCAAAACGACGTCACCGGCAGCCCTATTTAAAATATTTACTACAGAAATAGGCGTACATTGGTGCGCTTCAGGTCGCGTATGAATTGTTAAGGCGGATACAGGTGCCAAACGGTGCGTCCCTATGACCCCTAACACCCTGCCAAGGTTCAATGATAAGTCGTTTATAGTATTCTAACAAACACGCAAAAACGCGTATACGGACATTGAAATTTTCGTCCCAAAATTGCCTTATACTGGCTCGTGGAGAATCGGTTTTTGCATGTTATTGGCGAAAGAATAAGAGCTATCGCCACGAAACTTGGCAGTCTGTTAGGGTCCATGGGGCTGAGACTGCCTGCACGAGGAGAGCATCCTGGTGACGTAACTGACGTCAAAACGACGTCAAAGGCTGCCCTATTTAACGTATACAGCACAGCAATAGGTGTACATTGGTGCGTTTCAGGTCGCGTATGAATTGTTAACGCGGATACAGGTACCAAACGGTGCGTCCCTATGACCCCTAACACCCTGCGAAGGATCAATGATAAGTCGTTTATAGTATTCTCACAAACATGCAAAAACGCGGATACGGACATAGAAATTTTCGGCCCAAAATTGCCTGATATAGTCCCGTAGAGAATCGGTTTTTGCATGTTATAGGCGAAAGTATAAGAGCTATCGTCACGAAACTTGGCAGTCTGTTAGGGTCCATGGGGCCGAGACTGCTTGCACGAGGTGAGCTTCCTGGTGACGTAACTGACGTCGAAACGACGTCAACGACAGCCCTATTTAAAGTATACCGTACAGCAATAGGCTTCATAGGTGCGCTTCAGGCCGCGTATGAATTGTTAAAGTAGATACATGTGCCAAACGGTGCGTCCCCATGACCCCTAACACCCTGCCAAGGTTCAATGATAAGTCGTTTATAGTATTCTCACAAACACGGAAAAACGCGTATACGGCTTTAGAAATGTTCGGCCCAAAATTGCCTTATACAGGTCCGTAGAGAATCGGGTTTTGCATGTTAGTGCATGTTATTGGCAAAAGTATAAGAGCTATCGCAACGAAACTTGGCAGTCTGTTAGGGTCCATGGGGCCGAGACTGCCTGCACGAGGTGAGCTTCCTGGTGACGTAACTGACGTCAAAACGACGTCAACGACAGCCCTATTTAATGTATACAGTACAGCAATAGGCGTACATAGGTGCGCTTCAGGCCGCGTATGAATTGTTAAAGTAGATACATGTGCCAAACGGTGCGTCCCCATGACCCCTAACACCCTGCCAATGTTCAATGATAAGTCGTTTATAGTATTCTCACAAACACGCAAAAACGCGTATACGGCTTTAGAAATGTTCGGCCCAAAATTGCCTTATACAGGCCCATAGAGAATCGGTTTTTGCATGTTATTTGCGAAAGTATAAGAGCTATCGCCACGAAACTTGGCAGTCTGTTAGGGTCCATGGGTCCGACACTGCCTGCACGAGGTCAGCTTCCTGGTGACGTAACTGACGTCAAAACGACGTCAACGGCAGCCCTATTTAACGTATACAGTTCAGCAATAGGCGTACATTGGTGCGCTTCAGGTCGTTCAGGTTCAATGATAAGTCGTTTATAGTATTCTCACAAACACGCAAACACGCGTATACGGACATATAAATTTTCGGCCCAAAATTGCTTTAAACAGGCCCGTAGAGAATCGGATTTTGCATGTTATTGTCGAAAGTATAAGAGCTATCGCCACGAAACTTGGCCGAGACTGCCTGCACGAGGTGAGCTTCCTAGTGACGTAACTGACGTCAAAACGACGTCAACGGCAGCCCTATTTAACGTATACAGTACAGCAATAGGCGTACATTTTTGCGCTTCAGGTCGCGTATGAATTGTTAACGTGGATACAGGTGCCAAACGGTGCGTCCCCATGACCCCTAACACCCTGCCAAGTTTTGATGGCCGTCAAGCACAGTCTGTCATGTCGTTTTATTTGGTGAAAAAGCCATGGTTGCTTTCATCACACCCGCTGGATTTCAGGGAATCCGGTTGTTTTCCTTCTCTTGCTACAAACATGTGTAATTTTAACCAGTATTTTTCCTAACACTTTGGCATTATTAAAGGTGCAGTTTCACAGTTTTTGGTTGTGATAAATAATTTTCTTAAATTGACATTTTCCTGTTCTAGTATACATTAATTGCTAATATACCATGATTTGAAAATCACATTGCTTGTGCAAAGTTAAACGTTTGACAAATATCTGTTATTTTTCGATAAAAATTAACTACCTGGTAGACATACCCTAGTAATTTTTTACACAATCAGGCATAATAAATATCAAGTAAATATCAAAATAATTTTGTTTTGCAACCAAAACAGCAAAACAGACAAAAGCTTTGATAGATTCTACACATTTCTGTTTCAAAATTCCTTTTTAATAGAAATATTATTTCAACCTCAAACTGGGAAACTGTCCCTTTAAGAATAATTAAGAATGAAGTGACAAATGTAAGGCATTAATATTCTGTAAGTGATATTATTTCTTTTAATTATTTAGAAATGTGAGACAATAGCATTATGCAAAAAGATAATATTTCTTTCAATTTACAAATGTAAGACAAGTGTAATTATGTGTAAAGAATTATTAGGTGCTAAAAATATGTTTGTTTCAGGTTACCTGACCAACCCTAAAAAATTCCCTGACCCTAGAATATTTTATTGAGTTTGTCAGAATTTTTGTTTTGTTTTATTTACTTTTTTCTAATAAATAAATGTTTTTGGATAAATACGTGTTTTGTTTTGATAGGATCCACTACAAAACAATGTTTAAAGATATAACTGATATATGTTTTGAACATTCATTCAGTTTCTTCAAGGTGACATTTTACAAAATATAAATAATAACAATTAAAATCCCTATCCTACATACCCGCTTTCAGGGGGGGAGTATATAGATTTGCCCTTGTGATTCCCGTCCGTCCTATCTGTCCTGTCCGTTCATCGGATTTTTGTGTCGCATGTAACTGAAAAAGTATTACTGTTAGAGTGATGAAACTTTATAAACATAATCATCAGCATTGTGCACCTGGCTATATTGGTGTGTTTTTTCTGACATCAGCAGAGTTACAACGTGCTCATGGTGAGCTTTTGGGATCACCTTTTGTCAGTCGTGGGTAGTGCGTCATCATTTTTATAAAATCAACATCTCCTCCTAAACCGCAGGGCAGATTTTTACCAAACTTCACAGAATGATCCTTGGGTGACGCTCTTTCAAAGTTGTTCAAATCGGTCCGGTCCGCTGCATATGTTGGTCACCAGAGCTAAAAATAGATTTAAAAAGTGAAAACTTTAAAAATCTTCTCTACTGAAACCACAAGACTCAGAGCTTTCATATTTAATATGTGACATCCTTTAGTGGTCCTCTACAAAGAGTGTTCAAATTGTTCTGCTCGGGGTCAAAACTGGCCACGCCCCTGGGGTCACATGGTTTATATACATTTACATTGCAAAATGACTTAAAAAATCTGCGACGAAACCACAAGGCCAAGAGGTTTCATATTTGGTATGTAACATTGTATAGTTGTCCTCTACAAAGATTATTCAAATGATGTCCCTGGGGTGAAAACTGGCCACAGCTCGGGGGTCACATGGTTTATAACTTAAATAGCAAAATTACTTTTAAAAAAATTTCCTCTGAAATTGCAAGACCCAGAGGTTTCATATTTGGTGTGTAGCATTTGTGGTTCTTTACAAATAATTTTAAAATTATGCCCCTGGGGTCCAAACTGGCCATGCCCTGGTGGTCACATGGTTTATAGAGACTTAAATAGCAAAATTACTTTTCAAATCTTCTCCTCCGAAACAGCAAGGCCCAGAGGTTTCATATTTGGTGTGTAACACTGTATAGTGGTCCTCTACAAAGATTGTTCAAATGATGCCCCAGGGGTGAAAACTGGCCACACCCTGGGGTTCACATTGTTTATATAGATTTAAATAGCAAAATTACTTTTAAAAAATCTTCCTCTGACATTGTAAGGCCCAGAGGTTTCATATTTGGTATGAAGCATCCTATAGTGGTTATCTACAAAGATTTTTCATATTATGCCCCCGGGGTCAAAACTGGCCACGCCCTGGAGGTCACATGGTTTATATAGACGAAAATAGCAAAATTATTTTAACAATGTTCTCTTCCAAAACCACAAGTGCAAGAGGTTTCCTATTTGGCATATAACTTTTTATAGTGGTCCTCTACGAAGTTTGTTGAAATGATGCTCCTGTGGTCAAAACTGGCTACGCTCCAGGGTTACATGGTTTATATAGTTACTTTAAAAATAAAGGCCGGAGGTTACATATTTGGTATATAACTTTGTATAGTGATCCTCTACAGATATTCCTTTTCCTTTCATACTCAAGTGAGCGATAAACGGCCATCAAGGCCCTCTTGTTTAGCAAAAATTGACATTTTTGGACTTGTTTTGCATGTAATTCGAAAACTATAACTGCTTGAGTGATGAAACTTTATACACATATTTATCAGCATTTAAACTTGTGCATCTACCGGTTGTTATAGTAATTGCATAGGTTTTTGTGACAACCAGCAGAATGTGGGGGCATCTGTGTCCTTTGGACACATGTCTAGTTTGGGGTAACCTGAAACAAACATTTATTTATTTTACGACTCATTTTACCCCCACTACCAGTAGGTAGGGGGCAGGGGGCTATATCGAAATCACTTTGTTCTGTCGGTCGGTCCGTTGGTCTATCGGACTGTCCCAAAACTTGTGCGGACTATAACTTTCTCATGCATTGGAGGAATCTGAAATAACTTCGCACTTATGTTAACCTTTATGAGATGGCGTGTCACAGGCAAAAACCTGATGGCTCTCTTTAAGGTCAAGGTCATATTTTGAGGTCAAATGTCAAAATAGAGCACTTTTTTGTGTCATTGTAGGGCTTGTCCAAGCTCTACCTTCCCCATGCATTGAAGGATTTTGATTAACCTAGCTGTGTGTCTTGCATAAGAACCAAATGGCTACCTTTAAGGTCAAGGTCATACTTTGAGGTCAAAAGTAAAGAACTTAATTGTCAAAAATAAGGCCTGTCTGAGCTCTAACTTCCCCATGCATTGACGGATTTCAAAATAACTTGGCACATATATTAACTTACGAGAGAAAGTGTGTTGCAGCCAAGCATTGTATGACCACCTTAAAGGTCAATATCATACTTTGAGGTCAAAGGTCAAAATAGAGTGCTTTATTATCATAATACTGCTTGTCCAGGCTCTAACTTCTCCGTGCATTGAAGGATTTTGAAATACCTAACTAGGCATAAATTAAATTCTGACTTAGGTAAGACAGTGTGTAGCGCACTAGAACTGGATGGCTACCTAAAAAAATCAAAGTCACACTTTAAGGTCAGAAGTCAAAAGAACAAAATGCATTTTTGTCAAAATAGCGCTTGTCCGAGCTCTAACTTCTCCATGCCTTGAAGGATTTTGAATTAACTTCACACAAATATTAACCTATATGACACAGTGTTTTGCCCACAAGAACCAGATGGCTACCTTGAAGGTCATGGTCATACTTTAAGGTCAGATGTCAAAATAAAGTGCTTTGTAAAAATACTACTGCCTTTTCATCTGCCTCTTCATCTGTATAAAAGCAGTATGTGGGGGGTGTTAATCATCTTTATCTACTTTCTTTCAATTTACAAATGTGAGACAATAGTATTATTATGTATGAAGATATTCTTTCTTTCAATTATCAGGTTGATGCTACTCTGGACTGGCAGTACCCTGGAGAAATGTGCTTGAAGAAGATGCCTTCCATTGGACCGCAAGGGAGATAAATGGTGTTGGTAATTGTCTCAGGAGTAGGGACCCCTTTAAGTGAATACCAACATTTACAAAATTCACTCAACAAATGTTATAACGCACTAAATTCAAATTGTTGTATTCTCTTTCTTTGTAAGAATTTCAGTTGCACTATTGTAAACACAAAATGCTTTCATATTTTTATACGCCCGTTTGTGTCATATTATGGGACGGTCGAAGCGAGCAGGCGGGCCCTTGGGTGATTGGCAGGAGATTTTTGTCAGGAGCATAACTTTGTTTACCATGGATGGATCTTCAAATAACCTGGCAGAAGTGATAAGCATGGTGAGACGGACTGTCAAATACAACCAGGTCCAAAGGTCCAAGGTAAAAGGTCACAATTCAAGGTCAAATGTCAAATTAAAGAAATCTATCCGTAACACTTTGTCCTGAGCATAACTTTGTCCAGCATGGACGGATTTTCTCAATTTAGTCTTTGAATCTTTACCCCTAAACATGCTCCTTTGAAAGGCGTATCTTTGTGACAATGACACTCTTGTTTCCAATATTTTGGTGTGAACACATGCATATATAACTCAAATGATCATAGCTGACATTTCAAGCTGAAATTCTTATAAATAAATAAAGTACAATAACCACTTATTTCCATTTGGTGCGTTATTACTCTTGTTGAGTGTACACTATTAGAAATGTGTCGTTTTCACATAATTGAATAATAAATTAACCACATAACTAATTGACTTATAAGCTTAGCTAGCTTTATGTTCATTTCAACATGTCTGTATCAAATGCACAATGCCAACTGAACATGTACTCCTTTGCCAAACCATTATGGACAATTATGAAAATAACCAACATGAATAAGCAGAATGACAGCGGATATTAGTTTTCGGTATGATAACCTGTTTTTAGTTCCCCTGAGCACAAAGTGCTCATTGTGAGCTTTTATGATCGTTCGTGCATGCGTCCGTGCGTCCCTCGTAAACTTTTCATTCAAACGACTTCTTCTAAACCGCTTGGCAGATTTTCATGAAACTTCACAGGAATGATCCTTGGGTGACCCTCTTTCAAAGTTGTTCAAATCGCTACAGTCCGCTGCATATGTAGGTTTACAGAGCTCAAAATAGTTTTAAAAAGTGAAAACTTTAAAAATGGTCTCCTCTGAAACCGCAAGGCTCACAGGTTTCATATTTGGTATGTAACATCCTATAGTGGTCCTCTACAAAGATTGTTCAAATAATGCCCCTGGGGTCAAAACTGGCCACGCCCCGGGATTCACATGATTTATATAGACTGAAATAGCAAAATGACTTCAAAAATCTTCATATCAGAAACCGCAAGGCCTAGAGGTTTCATATTTGGTATGTAACATTCTCTAGTGGTCCTCTACAAAGACTGTTCAAATTATGCCCCAGGGGTCAAAACTGGCCATGCCCCGGGGGTCACATGGTTTATATAAACATAAATAGCAAAATGTCTTTAAAAATCTCCTCTGAAACCACAAGGCCCAGAGGTTTCATATTTTGTATGTAACATCCTATACTGGTCCTCTTCAAAGATTATTCAAATTATGCTCCTGGGGTGAAAACTGGCCACGCCCCAGGGGTCTCATGGTTTATATAAACTTAAATAGCAAAATGTCTTTAAAACTCTTCTCCTCTGAAACCGCAAGGCCCAGAGGTTTCGTATCCGGTATGTTGCAATCTATAGTGGTCCGCTACAAAGATTATTCAAATTGTGGCCAAAGATTGTTCAAATTATGTCCCTGGTGTAAAAACTGGCCATGCCCCGGGGGTCACATGGTTTATAAAGACTTAAATAGCAAAATGACTTTACAAATTTTCTCCTCCGAAACCGCAAGGCCCAGAGGTTTCATATTTGGTATGAAACATCCTACAGTGGTCCTCTACGAAGATTGTTCAAATTATGCCCCTGGGGTCAAAACTGGTAAGGCCCAGGGGGGTCACATGGTTTACATAGACTTTAATAGCAAAATGACTTTTAAAATCTTCTCCGAAAAGGCAAGGCCTACAGCTTTCGTATTTGATACGTAACATTGTATAGTGGTCCTCTCCAAAGAATGTTCAAATTACCGGTATGCCCCTGGGGTCAAATCTGGGCACACCCCGAGGGGTCTCATAGTTTAAATAGACTTAAATAGCAAAATGAATTTAAAAGTCTTCTCTTAAACCCCAAGGCCCACAGGTTTTGTATTTTGTATGTAACATTGCATAGTGGTCCTCTAGAAAGATTGTTCAAATTAGGCCCCTGGGGTCAAAACTGGCTACACCCCGGGGGTCACATGGTTTATAAAGACGTATGGTTTATATAGACTTAAATAGTACCATGCCGGGGGGCCCGGCTAGCTCAGTTGGTAGAGCGCTGAACTGTCCATCCGGGGTTCTCAAGTTCGAACCCCAGCCCGGCCACATAACTTGTGTGGGGATTGGTCATGAATTTATTTCTACGGCAAATCTCCCCCTACCTCTGATTCAAGTAGGGCAGTTGTCAGTTACTGGCATAGGTATGTGCACTTAATACTGGTAAACCGCTTAGATCGGCTAAGTTTGCCCAGGAAAAGTATGAGTAGGCTAACTGACCGCCGTTGTATGACTGAAATACTGGTAAAAACGGTGAAAAATCTAAACAAACAAACAGTAAATAGTAACATGACTTTAAAAAATCTTATTCGGAAACCGCATGGCCCAGAGGTTTATTCAAGATTGTTCAAATTATGTCCCTGGGGTAAAAATAAGCCACGCTTCATGGAAGCAAATTCCAATTGGGTTACAAGGTGTCAGGTGAGCGACCTAGGGTCCTCAGGGCCCCTTGCATTTTACCTCGACCTTCTGTTTTGCTCATATGAAAACTGAACAGTCAATAATTTTTAATATCACACTGCTCTATCACCCGCAATGACGTCGTAGCGATAGATATGTTGATGGGAGTTAAAAGACGCTTATGAAACAGTAAGTAACTTACTCCGTGTTACCAACATGCATTGTTTATTAACAAGGCCTTTGTTTCGGTATAATAAAATTAATATTTCACTCTTTGTAGGTGATAGAGCATTTTGTCAACCCTCGAAAAATACTGTTGCCTGCGGCTTCGCCTTGGGCAACAGTATTTCCTCGGTTTGACAAAATGCACTATCGCCCGCAAAAAATACAATATTTATTATATCATCACCATAAAGTAAAACAATTCATTTTTTCATTAACGGCTTCTTTTAATTGTTTTTCTTTAGTCATTGAATCTTTACCTAAAAAAGCGTCTTTAATGGGCGTTTTTTTTGTGACAATGGCACTCTTGTTATACTTTGAAATTCAGGTAAAGGTTTCTGTGCAACAACTCCATATCTCTGTATCTACTACAGATATTCTCTTAAAACTTCACTTATGTCTTCAGGGTCATAATATAAGGTCACTGACAAAGGCCAGTAACTGTGACCAGCATTTTAGCAGAATGATGCACCTTTTTGTACCTAGAAAAGTCAGGTTAAGGTGTGCATGCAAGTAAGTATCTCTGTAACTACTACAGATATGCAGCTGAAACTTCACGCAAGTCTTCATGGTCATAATATATAAGGTCACTGGCCAATAACGTAACTGTGATCAACAGTTTAGCAGAGATATGCCCATTTGTACTTAGAATTATTCAGGTTAATGTTTGCGTGCGAGTACTACATATCTCTCTAAATAATACAGATATTCAATTGAAACTTCACACATGTTTTTGTTGTCCTTATGTAAGGCATTGACAGAATATATATTTATATATTATCAAAGCAAAATGGATAGTCGAGAGCGCTGTCTTGGGACAGCTTTTGTCTTATATGGCTATATAGCAAACTTTGAAAATGTTCTTGTTATAATTGCTTGCTGGCCCTTGAATTATTTTTTTTTTAAAGCCTTATTAGCCGTTTCCGCTCTCAAAGTCCAACAGTTTTTTATCCAGTCATTACCAAAATTGCTGAACATGTTTGTGACCATAATATCTCAGCCAAGTTCAGCCAATCACCCTAGGAACTGCATAGTTATTACCCTTGGTTTATCTAAAATTGGCCTTTTAAGCAGTATACACTATGTCAAACAGTTTTCATCCAATCCTCTCTAAACTTTATATATTAAAGATTGCTTTTAACCTAGAGGGGGGCATAACTGTTTTACAAGGAGCTCTTGTCAGGCTAGAATAAGATTCCATATTATCCTTTTAATGAAGTATTTTTACTATAAAATTCTTTTTTTTGTCCAAAAAAAATCCTAAATTTGTGGTGAAAATATTCTTATATTGTTCCTATATTTTTAGGGAACTTGGTTGACAACCTTCATTTGTTAACTTGCCCATTTGCAACCTTCTGACTTAAAAATATAATGCAAATCTATAGTTTACTATCTGTGCAAAGTTAATAACTACCAAACACACGAGCCAACACTGGCAACAACGTAACCTCTTTTGCGGAGGTAAAAAGGTAGTATCATTTGAGAAGAATGTGTGCCTTTTGTCAAGATACAGATTCCAGGTAATGAAGATGGAAGTTCATCTTACAAGCAAAAGCTGTTGATAACAGTCATTAAAATGAAACCATGTGAATGAATAGGGAGAAGGGAATGGAGTACCATACCTCTTTAACTCTAATTCTACCACGGCAAGCGGCTAGTGGTCCATAGGTAAAGAAGGAAAATAACTGTGGGTTATTCTGCAACAAATTATGGACGGAGCTTGATGTTTTGAAAATAGTTCCGGAAATTCGAAGAAATTGTTCTGTAAAATGCACGTGCTTAAACGCGCGATAGCAAATTGTGACAAACACATCGTTTTTGCATTATGTAGCAGTATTAAACCACATTTGTACTACATATTTTATATTTAAGTTCACAAACATGTTTACGTTTTGTTAATATGTGTTTAATTTGCGCTTTTTGGCATGAAATTGTCACTGTATTATATCGATAAGTATGACATCATTCGCTCAATGTTTATCAATAAAGCTGACATCATTTTGAATTGTTATGATTTATTGACATCACAGAAACGCACGTGTGAATGCACTTCTCGGAAAATGGGCGGAGTATAGATATATATAGTTCTCATTCATAACCTTTAAAAATACGAATTTTATATAAGATCGTGTTAGAATTGAAACAATTGACGGGTAACTGTTTGTTATTGCGTTAATAACCAACGGTTTGTCGTTCCGATGCTTGTTATCAAACCACTCGGGCTCACGCCCTCGTGGTTTAATTCCTAGACATCGGGACTCCAAACCGTTGGTTATTACCGCAATAACCAACAGTTACCCGTCAATTATTTCTTAATTAAATAAATATTGTTGTTGTTCAAAAGCTAATGATTTTTTTCTCAAATTACGATTTTAATTTTGAGGTGCATCTGATACGTGGTGGCGTCCTTAAAAAGCTCAAGTATTTATGACAGTTATCCATTGGTCTTATTGTTCGTTTCAGCATTTCTCTGGGACATTAATTACTTAAGTAACAAGTCTTGTTTTTTGATATCTACAGAAATAACAGCATTATTGAGTTTACTTACAATATCAGGCTGAAGGTGTAATTCTGAGGCTGGTATTACTGCGCTGGAGCATCTGGGAGTAACACAGAGATGAGGTCTCCCAATTAGCAGCAAGAGAGATGCATGGCCTTGGTAATTTGCATGGGCATTAAGAAAGGAATTTTAACACCCCTAGTGCTCAATAATGAGCCATTGTGGTCCATTGTTGTCCGTCATCTGTTGTCAACAGTTTGCTTGAAAACAATGTTTTTTTCTGAAATACCTTGATTACAGTTCACTTAACACTGGTACGTAACTATGTTCATAGGTGATCCTTACCCTTTCCTTCAAATGGTAAAGTTGATCAATGCAACTAAAGTTTAAAACTTCCTTGAGTGACCCAATACATTCCTTGAAAACTATAGCTTCTTGGCGACATTTTAGTTTAACTTGTATGGCAATACATTCGGCTTTAAAAATAATTCCAAAAAGATTGACAATTCACAGAAATATTAATATATGACAATCTGACAATTAAATACAATACATGTTAGTTCCTTAATAATCCTTGATCACCTGTACTACTTGCGTACCTGTGGTATCAAACTTTGTTCCCTAAAGTTTCAACCGTAATGCATCTGTACTGCACCTATTGGTTGCCAGGTTAACTAAAAAAGTAGGCCGGACAGGCATCTGTATTGCGCCTGTCGATTGCCAGGTTAACTTAAGAAGTAGGTCGGACAGGCATCTGTATTGCACCTGTCGATTGCCAGGTTAACTAAAGAAGTAGGCTGGACAGGCATCTGTATTGCGCCTGTTGATTGCCAGGTTAACTAAAGAAGTAGGCTGGACAAGCATCTGTATTGCACCTGCCGATTGCGAGGTTAACTAAAGAAGTAGGCTGGACAGGCATCTGTATTGCACCTGTTGATTGCCAGCTAGGTCAACAACAGCAAGATTCATGTAAACCATGTTCGGAGCATCTTTGTCCAGCATAGATGAATTTTCAAATAACTCGGCTGAAGAGATTTGCATGGTGAGACAAAGTGTCACGGGCAAGAACTAGGTCACTAGGCCCAAGGTCACAATCTAAGGTTAGAGGTCAAATTTAAGAAATCAATCCTTATCACTTTGTCTGGAGAATATTTTTGTCTAGCATAGATGGATTTTCAAGTTACTTGGCAGAAGTGATCAGCATAGTGACATGGCGTGTCGCGCACAAGAACCAGGACCCTAGGTCAAATGTCAAATATAAGAAATCAATACTTAACACATTGTTCGGAGAATATCTTAGTCCAGCTTGGATGGATTTTCAAATAACTTGGCAGAAGTAACAAGCATGGTGAGATAGCATGTCACATGAAATAACTAGGTTCCAATATTAAAAACTCCTTTTCGTTGAAAAAGTTTGACACATTTTTACAAAAGTGTTTTTTTTTTTCGCGCTACAATATTCTGACAAGCCATATTGATTAATTAAAAGTCTGGTTATTTAAATTAGGGTGTCAGTTATATACCCTTACATGGTTACATTTTTTACAATTTTTGGGGAGCATACCTTGTTCCTCCATCAGTCCATAATTCTTTCATTCCATCTCACTTGCAAGTCTGATGTTTAACTTGGCCATTGATTGATTTAAAAGTTAATTGTCAAAATGTTTGCATCATTAATAGGGCATATCTTCTTCACCAATCAGGTGCGTAGGTTATAGGTCAAGGTCACACAGATCAAAGGTTAAAATTGGCACTTGGCTTGTCTGTGCCATGGATGGAGGGATTTTAAAACTACACTATACTATTCTATGGTATAAATAGGGAATATTACATGACTGGTGTTCCAGTGGCTTGTATCACTTGAGTTAATTGTGTAATGCTGTATTCCACAAGCCCACAGGGTGAGTGGAATACAACTTTACACAATCAACGATAGTGATTCAACATACCGGAAGACCACAGTTATGTAGTATTCCATTTATTATATACCTTCTTACTATAAAAGCTGCCACAAATATGCAAAACAAACAAAATAATAACAAAATTGTTATAGAACGCACAAAAATAAATATCACGTACATCAATGGTGTCATTCAGTTTAGATCCACATGTTATCATGGCATTTTTGTGTCTATAAATAGAACAGGGTATTTCCAATGTCGATCAGAACGTTACAGTAATATACAATACTCAACGAACATAAAAATAGTCTTTTTTTCAGATTTTTCTTAGTTTTTGAGTCGGATTATCTATATTCCTGTCCGGAATATGACATAGCCATGGATAAAGGTATTTTAATATAACTTGTCACAAATGTTTGCCTCAGTGGGACAGCATATCACACACATATAAATAAGGTATGTCAAAGTCACACTTCAGGTCAAAGGTCAAAAGTGGCATTTGGCTTGCCTATGCTATAACTTGGCAATACTTTTTGCCAAATTGTCTTATTCATCCCATTAAGGTTTCCTTGACAACTTTGTCTTGCGGTGTCAAAGCAGCACAGGGTAGTATCCATTAGTGGTACCTAACATTGGTTCTACCAATATTCTTGTCTTGCCAGAGACTGAACAACTATTAAAGTGTGTATGTACGATCTTACAACAGATATAGTGGCATAAATACAATTAACAAAATAAAGTTAATTACCGGGTTGTATATATTTCTATTTAAAATAGAATAAAAGTTAAGAACAAACATAGCTTTTAAATGCAGAATAAAAGCTAGCTTTTCATCACCAAATAGTTTTCTTTTGTACAAGAGGAAACTCAAATACATCTATAATAATTGATATGAAAGATCGTACATATACACTTTAATTTAGTGACCCTCAATCTGACTGTTTTCAGCCTTTGTCTTTGCTAATCAGTTTGGTCTTTGAATACAAAGTGATTTATTCTCAGCACATTGATATATGAAAACTTCAAAAATCTTCTCGTCAGAACATGCATTACAGATTCCCGAAACACATACCATCATGCCTCTATTGTATGTTTTCTCTTATGTCTCTTCCCAGTCTACTCATTGATGGTCAGTCTGATGACCAGCACAAGTTCATTATAAACCTTGTGTATTAATTGAAGATTCCACCTGTTTTATTACGCCGGAGCAATACTCTAGGTGAGATAATGTGGTCAGTGCATGTCTGGACTTCATCAAACATCACAGATTAACAGAAATGTAGATTGTTTTGCCCTTAATCAAGTTTGTTCTGTTCTTTAAAAATGTGACTGCAGCTAAAGTACTTGTGAATGCATTGAACATTTAAAAACATCTGTTTGCCAGTAAGCAATAGTGGGATTTCAAAGTTGAAAGACTCTCTGCAAACTTTTTCCAAGACATCTTGGGTCATTATTCCTCATCTTTGTGATAAAGTGGGACTGTATAGGATTCACCTGTTTTGGTCCATATTTTATCTCCACTCCAAAACTTTAAATGCCTGGAAGGATTTTCATGTTACTTTTGATTGTTATATCCATGGCCATATGATGCGTACAAGCTTGTCAAGGTCACAAAGGTCAAATAGTTGACTGGAGATGGTGTGTTGCACTCAATAACCAGGCCTGTAGCTTAAAGGTTAAGTCACATTTAAAGGTCAAAGGTCAATATAAGTATGACATTTGGTGCTCCTTTCACATATAACACTTTTAAAATAGGTCTGACAGACATATCTTACCCCATCGCCAACATCTTTTCTGCAATTTGTAAACAAGTGATTGGCACACACACGTTCCCTCCTTGAAGCAGTCAGTGTTGTGGCATCATTCATTATTGTAGAGAACACTTTATAATATCATCATAAGACACCAGACGCTGTCCAATATTTAATTGATGGTGGTATTCACAAAGGATCTTTAGCTAATTTTTCGACATAGCTGTCTACGATCACTTTTTACCTAGATTTCTTGCGATAATTATGCAGCGGGAAAATTGAATGCCAATAGAATTGGGCAAATTTTATAATGTTAGGAAACGCAAACTTAAAACAATGGTTTAATGTATACCAATAACTGTTGCACACTTCTGGTGATTAAAATTTACATAATTGTTAACATAAGCGGTGAAAATAAAGTTATAAACAAATCTTCAACATATACTCTAGAACTGAACATTAATTATGAACAATTTCACTTAAATGACATGACCAGTATGTTATATTCACTCACATAATCAAATAACTGTTTTGGTTAGCCTACATAATCAGCGCGCTCTATAAATAGCAAATACAATGCTGCAATTCACGGGGACGACAACCTGGGACGACTGTCCGTCACAACGTACAATGTTGCCTGTTGAGCTCGCGTCACGCCCGCCTGTCTATAGTGTTAAGGTTTCTTGTGACAAGCACAATATATAAAGTGGTACATTTCTGGTACTTTTTTGATAAATAAGGAAATAAATATTAGCAAATTTGATGGAGCTTATATTGCCTATTTTTTATCGTTTCATAAAAATATTATTGTACGATGTAACAGACTTGCCTTCCCATGAATTAATTCTAGCAAGTACAACATTCAGCAGGAAAGAGATTCATTCTAAAAATAGCGCGTGGTAAAGCTGTGTTAATAGAGATGCATCAATTAGCGTCTGGAGAATCATAAACCCGAGAATTGCAATAAATATGGAATTTATATTTATAAACTTACTGTACATGTTAATTTATATTTGAATTGTGGTTGCGTTTTGTTAAGAATTATTTATAATTGCACCTTTCTATCAACTTCTCCAGTACTAGATGTTATTCAATCTATAAAAATGTTAAACATCTTTCTATAAGAAAAATGTGGTGAAAGAAGTCTCGTAATACGTCAAAATATTATTAAAGTTACTTTAACTTCATTTGCGTAGCATGAATACACTATGTGCAATATTAATGATACATAATAGTTTATTTTTTAACATAACTATGTACACTTGTCTCATATATATAATAATTATCATTCATTCCCTGTGTTATTTTCTGACAATGTTAATTTGTTAAATTTGCCTGACAAAATTTATGTATCAATTATGTTTACGTAAATTACTAGTATTTAGGTTATTGATGTATCACAGGTGAAAACATTGGCTGGTAAATGATCGTTTTTTTTTGACGGTACAGTTATGAATGATGATTGAGTTCATATCAAATTAATTTTGGGGCCGATACGTTTTCTTGTGGTGTCCGAAAAATCTAGTGTCCGAGAAGTCTCCTTCGTAGGGACCGAAAAATCTGGAGTCCGAGAAGTCACGTAACCAATCATCTTGGTCCTCTTGTATTTTATTTACGGCAAAAATGATATCTCAATATTAATTTCAACGCCGATTGTCTTTTTTAAAGGCATTTCTTGTTACCCTTATCCTTAAAACCGGATTAGTATCATTCCATTTGGAGACAGTGTAACACTTATTAATAGGTTTAAAGGGACCTTTTCACAGACTGGAAGTATTGTGTCGTTTAAGAATAATCGTAATCTGAAATAATTATCTGACATAATTTACTTCTTTTTTCTTAATATAATTTTGTTTTGTTAGTTCTGATGCTTTAATTTTCGCAGTTAAGATATGAAGGAGCATGATTCAAAAATATACAAATCTGTAAACAAAACCCTTCAAAGAACATCATTAATATCATAAATGTTAAACAACATTAGCAATTTGCATATATTTTTGTTTTCTTAACAAATACAAAACATTTAAATTTTACACTTTAGTGAGAGTATTTGAGAAATTACTTAGGATACTAAATAAATATGGGCTCAGGTATTTACAGTTTGCGAATACCAAAGCTTTTGTGACTGGCATTAAAAGTCATGTAATCTAGATGGTGATGCCATTTCAAAAAACCTATTTTAATGTCTGGATTGTATTACACCTGGAAATTCTTATTTTTGCAATAAATCATTTTATTATATACCTATCGATAATCTGACTCAAATACTCGTGTATTTTCAGTATAAAATGCAACAGGCCCGATAAAATTCCTCTATTTCATATACAAAATTCTGGAAAAAAGGTCTACTTTTACGTTTGCTGAGTAACATATATTTCCATAGCGTTCCAATATTCTGTTCTATTTATAGACACAATGACACCGTTACAACATGTCGATTTTAATTGAATGATGTCATTGATGTACATTACATTTATTATTGCGCATTCTATACCAGTACTTTTTTATTATTTTGTTTGTTTTGTCGCATTTTTGTGGCTGTTTTATAGTAAGAAGGTATATAATAAATGGAATACTACATAACTGTGGTCTTCCAGTATGTTGTTTCACTCTCATTGATTGTGTAAAGTTGTATTCCACTCACCCTGTGGGCTTGTGGAATACAGCATTACACAATTAACTCAAGTGCTACAAGCCACCGGAACACCAGTCATGTAATATTCCCTATTTATACCATAGTATAGTACAGTATAGTTTTTATACGGTGTTGTTCACGTGGGTTGTATCACTCTCGTTAATTGTGTAAAGTTGTATTCCACTCGCCCACGGGCTCATGGAATACAGTGTTACACCATCAACTCAAGCAATATAAGCCATCGGAACACCACAATCATGTAATACAGTTGTGTGGAAATAGCAGAATTATTGACTGGTCCATGACAAGTTCATTGCAAAAAGCCACTGCTCTCCAATTTAAGAAAAAAATGAGCTATTGTAATGAAATTCATACATAGATTATATCGAGACCCATTTGTGATTGCATACGGGGTTAAAGGAGTCAAGGTCATTGTCACTAACTAAAAAAAGGAAAAAAAGGTTTCCGCTTAAAAACATAAGAATTAATTGAGATGCAATGAAACCTGCATGTGGGGTTGCTGGGGTCAAAGTTATGTAAAATAGAAAAGCTGTTTTGCTCAAAGAATTTCGAAAGCTATTGAATAAATTGTTCTGTCAATAACATGAATAGTATTAATGTTCTGTCAAAACTAGTATTATTTTTTTGAACATAATTATCAAATAAGAATTTATTTGTATACAAATGAAATGTCCATCAATCCATTAGGTATCATGTTCCGCACGAGATCTCAGAAACTAATGACTCAAATTCAATGAAGCTTTATGTGCACATATTGTCAGATTGTTCTGGGAAATATTGTTTTTTTCATTATAAATTGCCTTTTCACTTGTCCAGACTATAACATGGCCATGGATAGAGTGATTTTGAAATGGCCCCAATGATTGCTTCAATGTGACGGCTTGTCGCGCATATATATCAGGTCTGTAGGTCAAAGATCAATGTCACACTGAAAGGTCAACGGTCAAAATTGGCCCCTAGCTTGTATCTGCTCAAACCTGGCCATGGATGGAGGGATTGTAAAACTACTTGGCACAAATTTTAACTCAATGAGACGGCAGAACATACACGTACCATGTATAGAGGGATTTTAAAATTACTAGGCACAAATAAATGCTTGAATGCATTGGCAAGTCGCACACAGGAACTGCGGCCTGTATTCACCAACCTATTCTTACAGACTAAGACTAAGGAATTTTCTTCAAAACTATTCTGTTCTAATAGTTCGGTACATTTGTTTTTATGCCCCCGAAAGAGGGTATATAGTAGTTGCACCGCCCATCCGTGGGTGGGTGGGTGGTTTGTTGGACCCATCTGTCCGGATTTTGGTTCCGCTCTGTAACTTTTTAATGCCTTTATTGATTTTAATACAACTTCAGATTATTATTCCCCATGACCAGATGATGTGTCGCATATAGCTCCCATGCTCGTGGGTTTAAGGTCAAGGTCACAATTCAACGTCAAATGTCAAGGATTTTCGGTGCTCCATAATTTCAAAACACCTGGATGGATTTAAATTAAACTTCATATTAATATTCCCCATGACTAGGGAGTTGCCCACAACACCATGCTTGTGGGTCAAAGGTAAAGGTCAAAATTCAAGGTCAAACGTCAAGGATTTTTTATTCTGCTCCATAAGTTCAAAACGCTTAGATGGATTTTAATTAAACTTCACATTTATGTTTCCCATGACCAGATGATGTGTCTTGCACAACTCCCATGTTTGTGGGTCAAAGGTCAAGGTCACAATTCAAGGTCAAAGGTGAAGGATTTTACTTTTCACTGTGTAAGTACTAAATGCTTGGAAGGATTTTAATATTACTTTAGATTATTATTCCACATGACTAGACAATGTGTCGCGTACAACTTTCATGCTCGTTGGTCAAAGGTCAAGGTCACAAATCAAGGTCAAAGGTCAAGGATTTTCGTTTCCATTACTTGTAAATGCGTGGAAGGATTTTAATATTACTTTAGAGTATTATCCCGTAAGACCACACAATGTCTCGCGTGCAACACCCATGGATGTCCGTCAGAAAGGTCAAGGTCACAATTCTAGGTCATATTTCAAGGCATTTCGTTCTCACTCCATAATTTCTTAACGCCTGTAAGGATTTTAATATTTCTTCAGATTATTATCCATCATGACCAGATGCTGTGTTGCGGACATCACACATGCTTTTCATTGTGTTGCCTTCCTCTGACAAGCATATGCTTCGGGGGGCATACATGTACGTCACATCCTGTGACAAACCTTGTTTTCGTGGTAGTTACCAACTGTTATTACAGCATTCTTTATGGAGAGTTCATGATATAAGCAACTTTGGCTCCGGTCATATTTGTGATCATGGAAGTATTTTTCTTAACTCCCAGTCACTTCTTTATTTGGACGTCTTAGAATGGGTTGGTGAATACAGACCCAGGTCCATAGGTCAAGGTCATAGTCACTCCGAGTGATGGTTAAAGGTCAAAATAACTTGGAGATGGATGGAGTTACATTTAGAAGTCGGCAGTCGAAATTGGCTGGACCATTACTAGGCCTTGGGAGAAGGGATTTTCAATTTACTTTGCACAAATGTAAATGTTATTGAGTCGGCTTGTTACGCGTATGAATCAGGACTTTCGGTCAAATGTTATTGAGTCGGCTTGTTACGCGTATGAATCAGGACTTTCGGTCAAAGGTCAAGGTCACACTTGGAGGTCAACGGAATAAAGGTCAAAATTGGCTTTGGGCTAGTTCGGACTATGACCTGGCCATGGTGAATAGAGTTTAAAATTACTTTGTACAAATGTCTCCCCAATTCTGATCAGGTCAATACGTTAAAATTCAAGGTCACAAGTTTAAGTCATAGCTGCATCTAGAAGCATCCATCAGTACTAGATCTACTGAGAGTCCTGTTTAAATTTGAATTAACAATTTTTGTGTACATTATACAATTATTGACTAGGCCTAGATGGGTTTCACCCATTTAACATCAGACCATGTCCAATGGTCATCTAGTCTACAAATGTTTATATAATCTATAAATAGTTTTAGTAGCAAAATAACCGAGCAGATAAACTTCTTATAATCCAACGCCATTTTTTCATTCTATTCATCTCTGACACCCCATTCTGAAAAAATCAAAATAACCTAGTATTAATCCTACAAAACACATAAAATGACGTCACAAATATCAACAAAATGACGTCATCATCGTATGTAAACAGAAAATAACGGTCTGCTGGTTACTTGTACGATTTCAATGCACATGTCGGGAACCAAAAGTTAAATGCCACACATTTTTAGACATATGACATGAATTTAGTTAAGAGTTATGGTTCCTGTTGGGAAATCCACAACTCTATTTTTAGTCCATAAGACATGCGTTTAGTCCATGCAACATTTTTATTTAGTTACAGATGGCTGTTCGGACCAATCAGAGAGTGCCTATTTATGCATTATATAACACTATTGTGTTCTGTTTTTGATTTTGTCATTCTTGTTTCATGGATATAAATCTGAAATTTAATATACATTGTAGTTCAGAACAACGTGCCAGAATTGGAACCAGAGGGAAAGACACGCACATGGTTGCTGCAACTGAACATTCGGGACAGTACACAAAGTCAACCATGCCAGCTACTGTCGATGGAAATCCAATGAAGAACTACTGGTGGACTGTCTGTCTATAATTATGATCTGCAAGTAACTAAAACACTTGCATCTGTGCAGGAAAAACTCACTGAAACATGTACAGTGGAGTCCCACCTGCAATCTGTTAGTTTAATTATCAAGCTGATAGCAGCCAACATTAAACAGGACAGCCAAATGAATGTCTGTCATAGTCAACCAGCAAGTCAAACCAGTACGAGAAACCTTGTGAATGTCCATCTCAGTCAATCAAGGGTGCCAGGCCAATAGGAGAAACCTTGTGAATGTCCATCTCATTCAACTACCTGTGCCAGGCCAATAGGAGAAACCTTGTGAATGTCCATCTCATTCAACTACCTGTGCCAAATCAATAGGAGAAACCTTGAGAATGTCCATTAGGAGAAACCTTGTGAATGTCCATCTCAGTCAACCACTGGTGCCAGGCCAATAGGGGAAACCTTTTGAATGTCCATCTCAGTCAACCACTGGTGCCAGGACAATAGAAGAAAAATTGTAAATGTCCGTCTCAGTCAACCACCTGTGCCAGGTCAATAGAAGAAATATTGTGAATGTCCATCTCAGTCAACCACTGGTTCCAGGTCAATAGAAGAAACCTTGTGAATGTCCATCTCAGTCAACCACTGGTGCCAGGCCAATAGGAGAAACCTTGTGAATGTCCATCTCAGTAAACCAAGGGTGCCAGGCCAATAGAAGAAACCTTGTGAATGTCCATCTCAGTAAACCACTGGTGCCAGGCCAATAGGAGAAACCTGGTGAATGTCCATTTCATTCACCTATTCGTGATAAACCAATAGGAAAAACCATCACCGACCGATTGGAGAAAATGTGCCAAGATAAACATTGAATATCTAAGACAGGAATCATGTACAACTGGACTTTCTGAAAAGATCATTATTTCATTCATAGTAGGTCCCAGTTCATATTTCATACCTGATTGTTGTTATTCCTGTTTTTATTTTGATTGCACATTCATTTCCTTTGTTATCTATTTATGTTGGCCTTTGGTTTGTATATTGGTCTTGGGTGACATTCCATTGCTATTTATGTTATGTTAATGTCCCTTGTTTGGGTTGCTTGCTTGTACGTTGTTGCCTTGCGTTGTTTTTTATTCCCTTAAAGGTACCTTTCAGGCATATAGCAATCTCTTTGTCTGTCTGTCTGTCCTTCATCCTATACACACCAAACATGGTTTAAAGGAAGAAATTTATATCAGAGGTATTTGAATGGGAAGTGCAACCTATTACAATTGTGCTGCTTGGGTATAAGACATCTTAGTTGCAACTGTTTTTGTTGTTTTTTCACTTAATCAATTTAAATTGCCAGTTTCTTATATTTCATAGTACCACACAGTATTTACATAAAAGTGGTTTATAAATTGTCAAATGATTTACATATTTACATGGAACAGTAAAAGGATCATTCTATATTTTGTATAGTAGTATACAGTTCTTTGTAAAATACAGTCTGTTTATTTCCAATTTTCAAACTTTATTTAAAAAAATTCATCTTTACCTAAGTTGCCGGTAATGCTTACTTCAAGAACTTACATTAAGAAAAAAATCAGTTAATAATTTATAAACCATGAGCTGATAACTAAATACTTAACAGTCAGTAAAGTACCAACACTGTTCATAAAATACGTGCAGCATGCATTATTATTGAGGATATATTTGTATTAAGGAAGTTCGCAACAAAAATAAAATAATTGGGTTAATTTCTCCTTTTGCTTCATTATTTCTTTACTGTATATAGGTTACAATATACTAATTTCAATCAATAAAATTAAATCTGTGCAAGTCATTAAGTTCCAGTCAATGGTTAAAAGTTCATAAAGCATTAAAATAATCAAAAACACACGTATACAATGTATTGCCAAACAATTAGTTAAAAAAGATCCATAAAAATATATATTCTATTTTGGCAATTGATACGTTGTTTAAGTAAACATGAAAAAGGCTACACAGGTACCCTATTTAGTGTCCAATATTTCCCGAACAATATCGGTGACCCATTCTTTTTATTAATGGTTTGGTGTAAGTATACATTGGTGCATGTATGTGCGAAAATTTTAGAAAATCTGTCGTTTTGAACAAAATATATTGTAATAATGAATAAATTACGGTATTATTAGTACCCATTTGACCTACTTCAATGTCCAGTCAAATTCATTATTTTAACATCAATTGTAGATAACGCGTTTTTTTTATTACCAAAATACACTTGTGTATTGCCAAACAAGACGTGTAAAACATCAGTTGAAAGAAACATAACCTTGTTTGAAAGAAAGCTCTCCTATATACTTTAAACATTGATAAAAAATCCAAACTGAAAAAAGGGGCTTCGACAGGTACCGTATTCAAATCCCAAAATTTCCGGAACAAGGACGGTGAGCCCTACTTTATAAGACTGTTTTAGTTTCAGTATGTTATGATGCGTGTGAACGGGAAACATTAACAAAATCTGTCGTTTGGAACCAAAGATATTCGCATATTTGATAAATTATTGAAGTTTTTACAGGCACATATAATGCATAATTAACCTCGTTAAGCGTCCATTAAAAGTCATTTATAAAATGATAACTGTAGATAAAGCACGTTTTATCATTAAACTGCACTTGTATATTACCAAACGAAACATTTAAAAATCTCAGTCTTTGTTTGAATATGAACGCTTTATATTACTGAACATTCTAAGTAACACACACTAAAAAAGGGTCTTCGACAGGTACCGTATTCAAAATTCAATATTTCCGGAAAAAGGCCGGTGACCCCTATTTTTTAAGACTGTTTAAGTTTTAGGATACATTGATGCATGTTTGTGCCAATTTTGAAGAACATCTGTCGTTGGAAAAAAAATGAAGGGAATTGTTGCGAACGTCTTTAAGTAAGTACTGAGTAATACAATGTCATAATGCAATATCCTATGGTGCACCTATTGTACAATGTGTCCGCTTAGTGCTACAATATATTTCGGTACCTTTATTGCAGAAAATGACCACTTGGTACTGCCATTTGCTAAGTTGCACTTGTGCTGAATATTATAACTGGATGCCGCAATATATGACGTTAGACTTATTGTATAATATAATGGCATAGTACTGCAATATACTATGGTACACATAATACCTGCTGTGACCAATTAGTACTGCACTATAATATTGTGAATTTATGGCCTGTTGTAACCATTAAGTAATGCAATATACTATGGTACACGTATGGCGCTCAATGACTACTTACTGGTAGTACTGCAATATACTATTCTACACTTGTGCCACACAATGTCCACTTAGTACTGCAATATTCTGTTGTACGCATATGGCCTGTTGCACTGACTACTGCAATATATTATATTACAGTTATGACCCGTTGTGACCATTTTGTACTGCAATTTACTATGGTGCACATATTTCACACAGTTACAACTTAGTACTGCAATATTCTATGGTACATGTATGTCACGCATACAACGCTAAGCCACACTAAGTACTTCAATATACTGTGCCATATTTATGGTCTGTTGTGAGTACTGCAATATGCAATGGTAGACTTTGTTTCACACAATGACCAATTAGTACTGCTATGTACTATGGTGCACCAATGGCAGACAATGTACATTAAGTACTGCAATATAATATGGTACATATATGGCACACACTAAACCCTGAGCACTGCAATATAGTATGTTTTACGCATGACACAATGGCCGCTTAGTACTGCAATATACTCTGGTACACAATGACCTCTATGTTCTGCAATATACTATGGTACACAATGACCACTAAGTTCTGCAATGTACTAAGTTGCACCGATGGCACACAATGAACATTGCGTACTGCAATATACTATGGTGAATGGTACATGCATGTCACACAATGTCCACTGAGTTCTGCAATATTGTATAGTATACGCATGACATGCAACGACCACTTAGTACTGCAGATGCTCTTACTTTGGTACACATATTGCAAGATACTATGGAACACTTATGGCCTGTTGATTACACTGCGTACTGCAATATACCATTGTATACTGATGGATTTTTGTGACCACCGAGAACTGCAATATACTGTATCATGGTACACAATGACCACTTTGTACTGAAATATACCAATGTACACTTATGACACGCGATTCCCATTAAATGCGTTATATACAACGCCCTGTCGTGAGCACTGCAATATACTATGGCTCAGTTATTGCATGTTTCGACCACTTAGTACTACAATATTATACGGCCTTGTTATGAAACACAATGACCGGGCTGCACTATTCTTTGGTACAATTACGGCCTGTAGTGTTACTATGGTACACTCGCGGCCTGTGTCTATTGAGTACTGTACTGCAATGCTATGATACTTTTATCTACAGTTGTGGCCACTTAGTACTGCATTACGCTATGGTTCACAATTAACACTTAGTACTGCATTGTACTTTGGTATACATTTGGTACACAATGACTACCGAGTACAATATAATCTGGTACACGGATGTCTGCTGTGATCACCGTGAACTGCAATAAATTATAGTGCATAATGGCACGCAATGACCAATTTGTGCTGCAATATGCTTTGGTAAATGTATTGCACACAATGAACACCCAGTACTGCAATAACTATGGTACACTTGTGGCACACACTGACCACTTAGCACTGCAATGTGCTATGGAACACGTATGGCACACAATGAGTACTGCTGTATGTTACGGCACTCAACGGCCACGGTGTAATGCAATATAAAATGGTACACATATGGCACACAATGTCCACTTTGTTCTGCAATGTACTTTGACACGCGCATGGCACACACTGACCACTAATACTGAAATATGCTATGGTACACTTAAGGTACACATGCCCACGTAGTAGTACTATGGTACACGTATGGCTCAGAGACCACTTAGCAATGCAATATACTATTGTACACGTATATCATGTTTTGGCCACTGCTTACTGCATTATTATATGGTACGTATACGTATGACATACAGTGACCACAGAGTATTGCAATATGCTCTGGTACACTTATGAACTCACTGAAATATACTATGACACACTAATGGTCCGTTGTGACCACACAGTACTGCAAAAAACTATGGTACACTTACGACCTGTTGTGACCACTCAGTACTGCAATATAGTGTTGTAAACGTATAGAACATCATGATTACTTAGTATGGTATAAGTATGGCACACAATGACACTTTTGTACTGCAATTTACGATTGAACACACGTTTAGGTCTGTTGTGGCTTTTAGGTACTGATGTATGATGTGACATGCAATGGTCACTGAGTTCTGCAATATATGGTGACATACTTATGGCCAATTGAGATCACGGAGTACTGCAATGTACTAGTATTCCATGATTCACTTATGGTCTGATGTGGCCTATAAGTACTACAATACAACATGGTACACTTGTGTCCTGTTGTGACAGCTGAGTACTGCGATAAACTACTGTATATTTAATATGGTCTGATGTGGTCACTGAGCACTGCGATAAACTATGAGACAACACGACGTGGTGGTCACTGAGTACTGCAATGTACTAGGGTACAAGGGTTGTTCAATAAATTTGTTGACTAGCTGTCGCATTTCTTTAATATTTTATTTAGATCGCACGTGTTGGTATCATTTCGAAGGTGAGCCCACAAACTATTGATACGAGAGTGACAAAAAATATATTGTACTCCGAAATGACAATTCGTGTTTCCTTAGTAACGCGCTGTTACCACGCGCCATATTTTATTATCATTTCATTCAATTCCTTATACGTGCAAATAAAATGAACTTTTCATTTGGTATGCAAGCAGCGAAGTTGGCCAGATTGCTACATAACATTATTTTGACGTAATCGGAGAGAATGGCGTATTTTTACATTAAAAGATTAGAACAGCCACTTTCGAACTAAACCACCTGCACCAAATCTAATTGTGTTCAGCATGTGGATACTGCGTATCGCACGCAAAACCTGTGTCCCTAGCTCAAAGGTCAATGCCACACTTAGAGGTCAAAGGTCGAAATGGGCACAATACAGCTTGTCCGGACTGTAACTTCATCATTAATCAGGCAATTTTAAAATAACTTGCCATTTTACCATGTGGATACTGCGTGTCGCACGCAAGACCTGTATTCCTATCTCAAAATTCAAGGTTACACTTAGAGGTCAAATATGGGCATATTACAGTTTGTCCATCTGTTAATTCATTATTCATCAGAGAATATTAAAATAACTTGTCACACATGTTCACCACGCGGAGACGGCGTGTCGCACGCAAGACATGTATCCCTAGCTCAAAGGGCAAGGTCACACTTAGAGGTGAAACAAGAAGATCTGCTTGTCAGAACATGTCATTTTAAAATAATTACAATACAAGTTGCTTTTTGACAACGGGCTCGACATATTGTCAACTGGCATCTAGTCGATACAATTTATGCTGAAGGTAGTTAGAACTTGGAACCGAGAGGTCAAAATAATGAGATGTGCATTGTTTAACTGTAGAATCAACCGTCACCATTCAGTCTAAAAAACGTATGAGAGTTCGGTATCTATTTTGCGGTTTCAACACCAACCTATCTAGCATGTCTACATGAGTTTGCCTGTTTTCTATTACTTTCAGATTTCAAGTATATAGCTGCAATTAATTTGATTTGAATTGATTTTAACAGTCTATGCAACAGGTGAAAGCGACCAACCCAATTAATCTTATGATTTTCGAATGAAATACGAGTATAAATGTATATAAATATTAAGTTCAATATTCTGAAATGCGCTACAGCTGAGCGGTTACTGTGTATTTTTAGCTCACCTGAGCACAAAGTGCTCATGGTGAGCTTTTGTGGTTGTCCGTCGTGCGTGCGTGCGTGCGTCGTCAACTGTTCATTCAAACAACATCTCCTAAACCGCTTGGCAGATTTTCACCAAACTTCACAGGAATGATCCTTGGATGGACCTCTTGCAAAGTTGTTAAAATCTTTCCGGTCCGCTGAATATGTAGGTCATCAGGGCTAAAAATAGATTTAAAAAGTGAAAACTTTAAAAATCTTCGATGAAACCGCAAGGCTCAGAGCTTTCATATTTGATATGTGACATCCTCTAGAGGTCCTCTACAAAGATTGTTCAAATTATGCCCCTGGGGTCAAAACGGGCCACGCCCCAGGGGCCACATGGTTTATATAGAATACATAGGAAAATTACTTTAAAAATCTTCTCCTCTGTAACCGCAAGACCCAGAGGTTTCATATATTTGATATGTGACATTTTCTAGTGGTCCTCTACAAAGATTGTTGAAATGCCCCTATGGTGAAAACGGGCCACGCCCGGGGGGGGGGGGGTCACATGGTTTATATGGAAAATATTGCAAAATGACTTGAAAAATCTTCTCTGAAACCGCAAGACCCAGAGGTTTCATATCTGATATGTGACATTGTCTAGTGGTCCTCTACAAAGTTAAACAAACTATGCCCCTGGAATCGAAACTGGCCGCGCCCCGGGGGTCACATGGTTTGTATAAACTTAAATAGCAAAATGTCTGTAAAAATCTTCTCTGAAACCGCAAGGCCCAGAGGTTTCATATTTGGTATGTGACACCATATAGTGGTCCTCTACAAATACTGTTCAATTTATGCCCCTGGGGTCAAAATTGGCCACGCCCCGGGGGTCACATGATTTATATAGACTAAAATAGCAAAATGGTTAAAAAAAAAATTCTTCAGAAACCGCAAGGCCCAGAGGTTTCTTATTTGGTAGGTAACATCATATAGTGGTCCTCTACAGAGATTGTTCAAATTATGTCCCTGGGGTCAAAACTGGCCACGCCCAGGGCATCATTTGGTTTATATAAACTTAAATAGCAAAATGTCTTTAAAAATATTCTCCTGAAACTGCAAGGCCCAGAGATCTCGAATATTTTATGTAACATCCTATAGTGGTCATCTACAAAGATTGTTCAAATTATGCCCCATTGGTCAAAACTGACCACACCCCAGGGGTCACATGGTTTATATAGACTTAAATAGCAAAATGACTTTAAAAATCTTCTCTTCTGAAACGGCAAGGCACAGCTTTCCTATATTTGGTATGTAACATTGCATAGTGGTACTCTTGAAAGATTGTTCAAATTATGCCCTTGTGGTCAAATCTGGCCGCACCCCAAATGGTCACATGGTTTATATAGACTTAAATAGCTATATGAGTTTAAAACTCTTCACCTGAAATTGCAAGGCCCAGAGGTTTTTTCAAGATTGCTCAAATTATGCCCCTGGGATAAAAAATAAGCCACGCCTCGGGATGCAAATTCCAGTTGGGTTACAAAGTCTCAGGTGAGCGTCCTAGGGCCCTCAGGGCCCTCTTGTTTAATTCAGTTCAGTAACAAACTAAAACAAACTAACCGGGTGGCACTAAATATGTATTGTACGTCGGTGAAGTCATAACTGCAACCACTCCGTGGTGTGATTGCCCAGATGCCACATGAACTGTCCGTGGGGTGATTGCCCAGATGACACATGAACTGTACGGTTCACTGGCGACTCCGGTGTCCGTCAAGCGTCGTCCACACTTTGAACGTTACAGGTCACATTTTCATCGGACCACCATGAAACCGTACTTAGTCGATGAATGAAATTGGGTCATGTTGGGTCAAACACTAGGTCACTATAGATCAAATTTAAAAAAGAATATACCCGCTAGGACACACATTCATCATCATATCATGTTTAAACTTGGCCACAATGTTGCTCTTCATAAACTTTGGTAGAATATGGGTCAATACTAGGTCACTCGATCAATTAACATAACTAAATGTTGTTCCTGTTGTTTTTTTTCAACTGTTTATGTAACCTTTACTATATAGCAGCTTCATTGTTTCTCGGATTAGGTCTAAACTTAGCCCGAATATTGGTCAGGTTGCTTGAAAAACTGGGCTGTAGAAACTGAATGTGTACCACTGCGGTCCGAAGCTAGGTCACTAGGTCGATTGACATACATTTTTAATGCATGTTTTTCTACATTTGCAAGTGACGTTTACGATATAGCGGCTTCATTTTTAGCTCGACTATTCGAAGAATAGGTGAGCTATCCTACTACCACCGCTGTCCGCGTCAGTATCAGGGACAACATTCCCCATATCTATGTTTTGTATGTTGACAGTGTTATGCCCCTTTTTCACTTAGATTTTCTGGTTAAAGTTTATATTCAAAAGGTTTGCAACTTCAAAACTACATAAGTTATTCACTTGGAACTAGCCTTTGTCATCAACTCCAGTATAAAGGGCAACATTCCCCATAGCTCTTTGTATTTTGACAGAGTTATGCCCCTTTTTCACATAGATTTTCTGGTTAAAGTTTATATTCAAAAGTTGTGTTACTTCAAAACTACATAAGTTATTCACTTGCAACTAGCCTTTGTCATCAACTTTAGTATCAGGGGCAACATTACCCATAACTCTGTTTTGTATTTTGACAGGTATGCACACTTTTTACGTAGATTTTGTGGTTAAAGTTTTTGTTCCAACAGTGTATGAACTATACAAGGCTTCACTTACAAATTTTTATTTTAACAAAAGTATGCCCCTTCCGCTATCCAAAATATGTCCAACTGAAATACTTCGAATAGTCCAGCGCGCTGTCCTCTGACAGCTCTTGTTTTGTGATCAGCTTGAAACTTTGTCAGAATGTTGACCTAGATGAAAATTGGATACAATTCAAATATGGGTCAGGTCGGAAAAACTAGGTCAAATAAAGTAAATATATTGTGCACTCTCTGGGCCACAGTTTTCATCAAATCAGGTTGAAACTTTGTCTGATTGTTGTCACTACAGGATCCAGGGGGGGTGGGGGTGCGCCTAAAACATCCGGACCATACATAAATGCGCATATAGAAAATGGTCAAAACTGGAACATATCTGCTAAAAAAAAATTCGCTCGCTTCGCGCGCTCAATTTTGTAAAAGATACACATCAAATTCAGTAAAACATGCCCGACCTAGCCCGCCCCCTACGATTGTTTACGTACACCGCAGTACCGGCGCAAAGATTCATCGAAAACAATTAACTATAGACAATGGGTTTATATACCTTTATTTGTAAATGATATTGTTTTCTATTTTTAAATTCATATATTATATCAAGATGTCAGATCAGATGAAATAAACCGTTGGCACAGGATACCACAAAAAGACATTTATACTTTTCGAATTAATATGACTTAAAGTCGAAATTCAAGTAAAACCAATGACTACTTTCGAATTAGTCTCAATAAATAGTTTAGTTCCCAAAAATCAAAATAAACAAACTTTTTATACATTAGCAATCACACCAATTTCATGTTTTTTTATGTATTCATAAAAAAGATATAAAGTTATAAAGTAGAGGGGTGTATATAACGTTAGCTCCAATTCATGGCGATTTCATATTTTTTCAGGCACCATATGTCAGCGAAATTGACAAAACATCGACATCACTTGCCGTATTATTTCTCATACGAGTGTGTCTGTCCATTAGTTCGGTTCGATGAAAAACAAAACACACTGCATAACACATTTGGAGACAATTGATGAGCATGACTGTGAACGTGTGAGCTAATGAAATGACATGCACTTCGAAAAGAGATCATTACACTTCGGTAAACGAATAATGCAAATAATTCTCGATGCTTGTGTGTTTGAATTTAGTCAACTGCGGATTTAACATGTTTAAAGATGTTCCTGATATATATAAGTTTGAATGTCAAATACGTGATTAGTGGACATGCACATCAAACAAGGGCCATTTACTGCCAAAACAGATTCATTACATAAGATGAAACAACATGTCTTTCGAACATAATACGGTGAAGTATTAATTTATTCAGTGAAACAAAGTGCATTTAATGATGATATGCTGGTGATGATGATAATGATGATGAGAAAGATGTATCATATATCTTTGATACGGATCTGTAGCTGATTACTGCAGACCCACAGACAACATAAGTGCAAGATCAAAAGTTTACGCCCCCTTTACCCGAAATCCTGCATCCGCACCTGGTCGTCCTCCATAAGTTCTAGGTTCCGATAAAAGATGGGTCATAAACCTACATCACTAGGTCAAATAATGTAAACAGCTTCTTTACACTTTAAGGGCATTCTTTTTTCATAATGTTTGGTAAAAACCTATAATTGTAGTCATCCACGAAACCTATGTTATTATAGAATATTGGACAGGGATAAAAACTAGGTTAAATTAAAAACGCTTTTTTGACGGACTTTTTCAAATTGGTACTCAGTACTGCATTATATTGTGGTACACTTTTGACACGCAATGACCACAAAGTACTGAAATATACTATTTTACGCTTACTCAATGACCGCTGATTAATCACTGATTTATGCAATATACCGGGATACACTTATTGCCTTGTGTGAACACACCTCTGCACTGTACCACTTTATACCTATAGAACGTAATGATCTCTAAGTACTGCAATATACTTAGGTACACTTATGGCACACACCGACAAGTATGGCAGAGTACTATTGTAGACGATCGGCACACAATGGCCACTATAAGTATACACAGTATACTTTAAACTATTTATGGCCTGTTGAGTCCACTGTAAGTACTGCAATATGCTTTGGCACACAATGACCACTGAGAACTGCAATATTCTATGGCCGATTCCAAAAAAGAAACATACAGTATGTAAAAAGAAGCGCAATAGTAATGTCGTTTATAAATTAACATCGATTAAAATGGAACATATTATAATGTAGCAAAGTTGTATTTATATATAATGACAAAGCTGTGCCATGTCGAAAAGGATGCATATTGCAAGATTACAAAATAGCTTTGGATTAAAAAAATCAGTAAACATGAACATTACACTGTGTTGACGTTCTGTTTCTAGTTTTAAGTAAAGTTTACAAGAAAAAAAACTATGAAGTTGTTTATTAGTTTCACACATTTATTTAAATGTTTCAAATCGAAATTCAAAATGAAACGTCGCACTGAATTTCTTTCAAATGCATGTTTCAGGACCTGGCCCAGCCTAACTGGCTGATCAGCTGTGGTCCACTGAGAGGCCAGGTGTCCGTTGAATAAAGGTTATAAGGTATATGATGCTGTACCAACAATGCTTCAGTTTGATTTTTTTTTGCAGACCCGTGATACTGTTAGTTGCATACTATGGAATGACAGGATACTGCAAATAAGAAGGCTGTCTATTTTCCTTATATTGGAACTATACAAAATGATAGTGATGATGGTAGTGCAAATGTATGAATTGACAAAATATACCGGCGGTAATGCACTTATCAATATTCCCCGGCGGGGGGGGGGGGGGGGGAACGCAGCGGGCTGACCTAGGGAAAATTGATTAAATTTATTTTGGGGGTCTACCTTAATTCCCCACCCTAGAGCCAAGCATTTTTGTTTACATCCCCACAATGGGAGATGCTTGGTGTATAAAATCGTCGGGGGGGGGGGCTATATTACCGGGATCTAAATTCTGGCCAAAGTCGGACCCGGAATCGCTTTCAGTCTTAAGTCCCGTATCTTTCCGCTTCTCCTCCCACCCGGGTGCGGGGGGGGGGGGGGGCAATATTGATAGGCGCATTATTTTACAATAACAATGAGACAAATCAAAGCTGTACAGTTGGTGGGTTTCACTTCTAGTAATAATGGCAAGTCAGCAAATATCTACAGTATATTCTGTGCAAAGAGACATAAATAAACGTAGACATTGGGTGGTTTTAAAGCAAACCAAAGCTGTCTGGTCAAAGGTTGTAGTGGCAATTAAGTCGGCAAATTTCCATGAAACTGTGGAATACGAAACATTCAAGTGCAGATTGGTATTCACCAACGCATTCTTAGACTTCAGTTCATATTCACCAACCCATTCTTAGACTTCAGTTCATATTCACCAACCCAGTATTAGACTTCAGTTGATATTCACCAACCCTTTCTTAGACTTCAGTTCATATTCACCAACCCAGTATTAGACTTCAGTTCATATTCACCAACCCATCCTTAGACTTCAGTTGATATTCACCAACCCATTCTTAGACTTCAGTTCATATTCACCAACCCATTCTTAGACTTCAGTTCATATTCACCAACCCAGTATTAGACTTCAGTTCATATTCACCAACCCATTCTTAGACTTCAGTTCATATTCACCAACCCTTTCTTAGACTTCAGTTCATATTCACCAACCCATTCTTAGACTTCAGTTCATATTCACCAACCCATTCTTAGACTTCAGTTAATATTCACCAACCCAGTATTAGACTTCAGTTCATATTCACCAACCCTTTCTTAGACGTCAGTTCATATTCACCAACCCATTCTTAGACTTCAGTTCATATTCACCAACCCATTCTTAGACTTCAGTTTATATTCACCAACCCATTCTTAGACTTCAGTTGATATTCACCAACCCATCCTTAGACTTCAGTTGATATTCACCAACCCATTCTTAGGCATCTGTTGATATTTACCAACCCATTTTAGACTTCAGTTGATATTCACCATCCCTTTCTTAGACTTCAGAAGTAATCTTGAATAAAAACTATTCTTGAAACTGTCCTGTTCTAAGAACGATTAATTTGAATCTTATATCATCTTAATTAGAATAATGTGATTCTGTTCTCGCCGAACCTACTGGAAAAGGCAGAACATCCTCAGTGCACGCCGAAGGCGTTCATTCTTCTTCTAGTGTTCTTTACATTTGAGGCTTAATGCATGTGAGTAAAGTGTCGTCCGCACAGGCTTATCCGAAACGACACTTTCCGCTTTTATGGTATTTTCTGTTTCAAGTAAGTCTCTTCTAAACTTAAATCCACTGTAGGCGGAAAGGGCCGCCCTGGATTACCCTGTGCGGACTGCACAGGCGAATCCGGGACGACACTTTACGCACTTGCATTAGACCTGGTTTTCCCACGACACGCCTCATTTTAATAAGTTTAGTAATAAGCATATAAGTAAAATTGCATTCTTACAAACATAAGCGTAGGCATGTTTGTTTTCAATTACAATTGTTGAAGCCTGTCATTTTATCCCCTGATAATGTAGATCTATATAACATTTCCTTCTTGTCGTTTCAGGATTTCCTGTAGAGGAATGGTGTTGCTGGACGGTTACCATGGAGAGTAGTTTGATCATATGGCACTGATGTCTTTCGTGGTCCCAACAAAATTCCCAGCAGCGTAGCTTCTGTCTTGACTTCTTGAGAGCACGGGCAGCGTACACGAAACCGACTTAGCCACTTTTCCAAAATTATTTATAATAATTGTTTTGACCAGTGTCTTTGTACCTTGCATTTTTTGTTATCAGACGATCATTGTATTTACCCAATTTGTTTTAGGTTATCCCAAACGGGTATTTTCATAAAATGTTTGCTGAAATATAAGCATTAAAAGTATTTTCGATTGTTCTATATAGTTGGCATATTTTTGTTCTACTTTTCATGAAATAAGATAAACAGTAGATGATGGGTTTAGTGTATTTACATGTATATTTATGTTGCAATATGTACCAAAATACATCAAATGCATATTTTAATATAATTTTAAAAGAATGTTATATTGTTACAGTTTTAATTGTAAAACACTGCTATCACATGAACTCATGTTAATGTATACAAGTAATTTGTCTTTCACGGTGCATTGTACAACTTTGAAATCGTATGTAAAGTAACTGCGTGTTAATGTTTCCTTTTTCACATGTCTGCAAATAAGTACTAGTGAAAAACACTGTTAACCAGATAATATCTAGTTAATCAAGTTTTTCTTCATGTTTTTCTTTATTACTGAACGTGGCCAGATTGCTTTACATGTAAACTGATACCATATATCGGTCGATAGCTTCATATTTACAAAGAATATTTACAAGTTCCATCAGTTTATGTAATTACATATATAAATTAGAATCAGTAGGAATGCTTGAGTATTGCAACTGCATATCAATGTTTCAGTCTTTGTAATAATATCTGAAATATTAAACAACACATGCTGTGTAAGTAGGTTACCTTATTCATTAATTAATGTTTCAGATGCCTATTCAGGAAAGATGGTTGCATGTGGCTGCCCACATCCAAGTACCCACAGCTTAAAAATGCCTGCATGGGTCTCAAGCACAAATCCATATAATGCCACGTGGATCAGTTCTGACGATATACCGGTAGCATCACATAGACCTACTGATGACTTTAAACGGGCTCAGGACAAAGTGTTCAACTACCTTAGAGTCCCACTCCGCTGCTGAAGTGTCCAAATAGAAGGAAGAATCTTAGTGTGATTCAAAGTGACATTGACTCGCTGGATGCAAAATGTTTAATGAAACCTAGAAAATGAATGTTGAATGAATGAAACGTAGAAAATTAATGTTAAATGAAACATAGAAATCAGGCATCCTAGTTTGCCACATATTTTTGTAGCAATGATTATTAATACAGGCGCATACAATAATCATGCAAATATTCTTACAAATTTTGTACATCTTTGTGGAGCTTAAATTTTACAAGACGCGAAGACAAAACCTTGCAACTACAGCTGCACTACCTCTAAATATTAATCAACAATAATATCTCTGTAACTACGCCGATTATTAATGACAATACTAAACATTGAGGATAAATTCATTACTTCAAAGATAGCTCAATTATAGTCCAAAATTGGACTTATGGAAGACCCCAGACTTAATCAAATGAACACTTTCCAAGGTTCAGAACAAAATAGCTGGTTGCTGCAACCTGTTCCTTCTTGGTTGGCCAACAGAGAAATACTTTATATTATATTTTCTTCTTAAAAAATGTTAAAGAACTGTGCAATTTCTTACAATACCTTTATGCTTAAATGAGTTAATACATTGTAGTTTCATTGCTATTTTTGATTTTCACACTTGTAAAAATAATTAGTAACTTTTCATGTGCAGTATACATAAATAATAAAATCTGAGGACTGGCATTCATTCAAGTTGTAGGTGCCATCACAGTGATTATTCTTGCTACATGAAATATTTAGGTGCTAGTCTTTCACACTTGTAGCTACTGTTGATGTGTGCATATCAACTACCGGTACATTTGACAAAGTATTGTCTACTTTTTGAACAACCTTATATTGTATTGCTTGTGTCATGACAAAATCTCTAGAATCACAGTGTGAGATCCAATGATAATTCATCAGAAGCTAACTTAAAGGGATGAGATCACTAATCTTTTGCAATGATGTTCCCATTAAGCATTTGTTCTTACAATGAGAGGCTCTGGATTTCTTTGGCAAATTTGCATCATCTGGCTGCATTTGAATGGCATTTTGTCACATGATCAAATACAGTTTTGACGACTGAATTATTCTTGTATCTATGGTAATTTTTAGTTTTCAAAAATATCTGTCATTATTTGAATATTCATTCCCATTACTTGCCAGCGTACATTATTGTTATTATTATTGCAAATATTCTTTACAATGCTAAAGACTTTTAAACAGATATTGAACATCTAAAAAGGTGGAAATGTCCAAAACTCTACTATGTTATCGTTTTCATATGTTTTTGCTGTTTTCTGTGTTAAATAAGTATGCAGTATTTATTTTGTTGTCACTACTTATAGTTGAACTACATTAATTTAAATAAAAGCTATGTTTAGTTTAATATCCATCAAGTAATATGGTTAAAATAAACCTTTATTTGGTCTTTAATTGTAATGAAATTTCCCTAAAAAAGCGTTTATTTTGCAAAATTGGAACCTTTATAAAAACCTTTTTTAGTGAGTTCTGCTAGGAGGCCTGAGAAATTCACCAGCATTTCAACCAACATCTTGGCAACTAGTAAATAGCCACTGATGTGATGTAGGAGTCACAAACTGACTCGACGTTTACAATAACAAAAAATCACCATAGTTTTCAGATACATGTGCATTTCTATGAATGCAAAGACGTGTTTGTCATTACTTTGTCAAAAGGCCTGAAAGTGTTCTTTAATTGGTAGGTATATTGGTAATATGTTATACAAACTTAGCACGATATACACTTTTACCAAATGTCATATATTTTCCGGTATAAGTGCTATAATCACATGTTTTTCTCCACTGGCTAGTGGCTACCATATACATTTCCATTGAATGTTTACAAAAGTAACTAGAAAATGTAACTGTGAAGCACCTAAGAATGTGTGTTAACAAATGAATTCTGACATTGCATAATATAAAACCAAATAGAATGTCAGAACGTCTACTGAGCATACCAAAAGATGCAAAACGTGGTCATTTCATGATACTTTTGTTGCTTCATTGAAACTGCATAAAAGTGTGTATGAGGTGTAAACTTCGTGTTTTATTTGATAGATTTTGAAACGTTGTGCTTACATTCAAAAATAAGTATGTTGTTTCTATTTTTGTGAGATCTAATTGTAAGCAGCAAACTGTTGTTTGTCATATGTTTACAGCATCTAAAAGGAAAAGGAGTATTTTGACACAGATCTATTGTGACAAAATACGGAAGTCAACTATTTTTGAAGCAGTCTTTGCACTAACTAGTCCTAAAAAGTAAATGTAGCAGATTGAAATGATCAAGATTAGATACTGTGAAAAATTCATACAAGGAAATGAGTTGTGGCACCTGGTTGTCGAACAGTGTGAAAATATTATGATCAGGTTTGTTCAAGAAAGTGTTCAATATTAACCAATTCTGGCTATAGAATGGTGAAGTTTATTTTCAAATTTATTATTCGTCAGTGCTTTATTATTAATATTAAGTGTATTATTAGTCCAAATTAAGATGACATTGTTGGACAATTGATACAAACATCAGCTGTTTACACACAGATGATTATTTTTGAGTTGCTTCCCTTAAACTATAAATAATTCGTGACTGTCCATGAAATGTAAGTTTTCAAGTTTTACTGCATGCCTTAGATACAGACATTAGATGTTTTAAACCAGTGTTACAGAGATATTTCTGTGTTTAATATTTTGATCTCTTTGATGTATTTCAGAATTAGTGAAAAAGTTTCATGTATTTAACTTTCTTTACTAGTATTTAATATTAACAGAATCCACGACGATCTTAAATATAGATGCCTTTGCGAAGACTCCAGTAATAGTAGTATTAAATATGACTTTCTCCATGTCTTGGAAACGAAATAGATAATAAAATGTCAAATGCTACTCACAAATGACATGCTCTTACAATTCGTATAACTAAATCTGGGCCAAATGTGAGGTTTGGAAGCCCGTAAATCGGTTAAACCCCCAATGCTTTGCATTGACCATTCCAAGGTGGTATACCCAGTTTTATTGTTTTTTGTGTTTGTGTTTGTAACGTGTTTTTGTATTGCGCTGTGTTGTTTTGGCAATTGGTCACGTGCCGTAAAATAAAGGACCTCGAGCTGCCAATAAGAGTTCTCTCCTGCTGCTGCAGCTGGAATTTTACTTTGTTTATATTTATAACTATGTTCAGCTTTTGGATGTTAAATGATAATCGTTAAATATTTCAGATTCCATAATTACAATATATTGAGCCTGAGTGTAGTGATGTTTTTATAAGGTAAATTAATAATAATAGCACGTTATTACTGAACAAATTCATGATAAAATTAAGGAGTAGCTTTGATTCACGGCTACTTGGCACATCGTCAAGTAATACCATCAAGCTATGTTTGAACGTAACAAAATTCAATAAAAATAGCACTCATGGTAACATGTATGCAACAAGTATTATTGCTTTAATTGTTGGTAATCAAATCTGAAACATTTGCAGTGATTTTTCCTGGTGCCCTGCCTGTAAACCCATGGAGTTGTGTAGTAGCTGATTTAATTTTGTGTTCATTTCTCAGCTGTTTAATAGCTTAGTCTTACAATTAATCATTTTAAAAACAAATAATCATAAAATATCAAAGCAATCTGATTGTTCCACCATCCAATATTAACACACAACTGAAGAAAAGTTTCATAAAATGTATGATTTATATTAAATATGTCACTGTCAGTGACAAAAAATAAATAAATAGAACTTACATTTACTTCTTTACTTTAAAAATAAAATACGCTGGTTTATTTTAAAGAAGAATTAAATGTATGATTTTGTATAAAAAAAAAAGTGTAAAACCATCCATTGATTCTAATGATATCAGTATATTTCTAAACTAATATTTAAATAAATGTTAAGAATAACATATGTTCAAAAATGCGTATAAAGAGAGATATTTAAAAGTAGAATAATACTTCACTGCACAGTGATTTATTATTTACGTGTAAATACAGCCTATAGACAAGTAAGATCGATTTAAATGCATGCTTAGTTCTTACTTTCTCAATGAAAACCGAATGTAGTCATTGCTGTGGGATAAACGGGTCTGTATCGACAGAAAATATACATTTGCATTTTTCGATAACATTAATAAATAAATAGTTTTTGTCGCTGTTGATGTTTTTTATTTTATATAAGAGGGCATTATGTTATTGGGTAACGAAAAAGACCTGAAATAAATGTATAAAAAATCAGACAGTGCCTCTTTAATGTGAATCATATATATATATATATCTTTGCCCATATTATGCTCTATACATCTACATCATTGCACTATTAAGAAATTCAATTACTTTTAATGTAATAATTATACCTAGTCACTGGATTATGAGCTATTTTTTATGGGGGTAAAATTATTGTAAAATGATAAAAAATTATTCAGAACTCGTATTATTGCCTTAATTTTGTTACAATTTAATTTTGGTCAGCTAAGACAGCTGATGTTTGTCTTCATTGTCATAAAATTATTTGTGTTTAAGTGTTCAATATGGTCAGTCTGGATGTTGTTTACATGGTGGGCCTAGCAATCTAAATCACTGCCACATTATTTTGGGTCTTGGGTTACTTAGGCCAAAATTTAAAAAACATGCATTTCGGGCAACTGGACCCTACCTTGAGAAAAAAAACTGACCCTTAAGTTTTTATATACGATTGCTTTCCATGATATCTGAATTCGTCAGATTTATAATTTTCAAGGGAGTTGAATAACTAGACAATTTGTGCCAAAAAGGAGGTTTATATATGCTTTGGCATCTGAATAAATAGCATTGCCGGTTCAGTGTTTGCGATTGGTTTTGCTTTTATGTCAAAACTTTATAAAAGCAAAGCAATCCAGACCCTACCTAACTTTTTTAAGACCGTGGCCCGAAACACACAATTATTTTTATTGGGCCTTAATGACCGTGATCTGGAATGCACCAATGGATTATGTGCCAGAGCTGTGAAGAGTTTGCATTTAAAATGCATTTTTATGTCTTGTATTATTGAAAAATACAACAAAAACAGTTTTGTCAAAGTCTTGTATTTGAAATACATTATTTTTTTATTATCATGAATATTTCCAAACATTTTCTTTTTGTATTTGAAAAAAGAAAACAAAACAATAACAAATACAACCAATTTCAAGTAAGCAACAAACTTTCAAAAGCAGATCACCAAAAAAGCCAAATATTTAATAGAAGTGTTCCCATGTTAATTTTCTTGTTTTTGTGAACAAAACAAAAGAGATACTCTAGACAAAACAATAGTCAAAAAAATAAATAAATGTGTTGAAAAAACATATGCAGATTTGACGTTTTTAGTCTTTAGCCTTTTCAGGTCCATGGTACACTATGTGCGAAACATCATGGACGAAATATGAACAGTAGGCCCAAACTACTGTCAGAATTTCTGTCCATTGTATCTCTCACATAGATACCACCAGACAAGAAAATAACTAAAGACATGTTTTTTAGATGAAGAGATGATATGAACAACCACAGGCCATATATGGGAGACACCCAGGTCATACAGTGGAATTCTACACAGAATACATAAGTAAACTGTACATCCTCCCACTGCATGTCACCAAACCTGGATATCTCTCACTTATGACCTGCAGTTGCACAAATATATACATGATGTAAATGTGATTGTGGTTCATATGTGAGAGACACCAAGGTCATACTCCAGAATTCTGCAGTATGTGACCATACCAAGGTATCTCTCACATATGAACCACGGGTGTCTAAATGATGATGATGAAAAATAAACTAAATGAACAAAATAACGAAAGGAAGTGGAAAAATAGTGGTTGGGTTCAGACATGGGAGACCGCCAACCCGCAGGAGTCTCCCACGTGCGAACCCCAACCACTAATTGGAACTATGTATATATACAATGTATGGTAGTGGTCGTGGTTAAGACGCTAGAGACACCACTCCCACGTAGTGTCTCCAACGTGCAAACCACAATCACTACCTTCAGACCACAACCACTTGTAGAAAAACTATTTAAAAAAACAACTTATAGTATACAAATTACTGTATATACAATTGCAATTAAAAGAAGCAAAAAATGTAATCAAAAGCAGCAAAAAATGTCATATTTTGTTAACAAACAGAATGATATTATTGTTTGAACAAAAGAATGAATTAATAAATACTAAATACTGTTCCTAACATGACTCAATAACAAACAAGGAAATATAATGACCATTTTTTGAATTAACAATTAGAAAGTCTTACACTATAACAAATTTTAGCTAAACAAAACATTTAATTTTTCAACTTTTCTGCTCTGAAACCACGCGACATTAAATATGGAATTGAATTTACTGTTAAAAAAATAGTTGTTAACATATGAAAAAAGGCATGTTACAATATAGAATAGTGCTGCATAAATTTAGACTAAGTAACACTGAAGTAACAAGAAGAAACCTTAAAAACTAATGTGAATCCTTTTTCATATTTACACAACTACAAAATGCATAGCTCAAAAATACAAAATACCTGTCCATCAATGTGGCTTGGCCAGAATTGAACACATTGTAACAGAGATAACATACAGTATTTAGCAGCAATGCTTTAAATGTAATACATCCATTTCAAATATTGGACATTGCAAAGTAACAGTAAGCATGGTCACAGATGTATAACATAACATTCATGAGACACATTTGATGTTTATGTAAACAGTTCACGTATAATGATCTCTCCTTCAATATGCACAGCATTGTGCACAGAATAAAATGGGGACTTTTTCAACATTGAAACCAATTTTCCTCATCTACTTATACTGAAATTTGTTCATACAACTACACAGGAAGGGAAAATGATTTTCATAAAAGCCCTGTACAAACTCAGGTTTATAATGCAAAACATAACATTTAGTTTCAGTGGATAGAAAAAAAATGTACAAACAAAGTGTATTAACACTTATGGCATGGAACCTTGAAAACAGAATGAAATAAGGATTTTTTCAACATTGATACCAAATTGGAACAAGACGTCAAACATACAATAAACTGTTTTATTACAGCAATGTTTTTTATGCAGTTTACCAATTGTAATTTAAGAATTGTGTAGAGTAATTAGTGCAATAGACACTTGCATATATAACTGCATCAGCAAAACTGATTTTAACACAAAACTGTATACTTGTATGCATTTACAAAATTTCCACACTAAAATTGAACTATGTCCATGCATGCATGAACACAGTTAATAAATACAATAAAAATGATCAAAGACACAATCAGTTTTAATGAAAAAGTAATGGAAAAATGGTAATTATACCAAAAGTATTCACAGAATATAACAAACATACATACACAACATGAAATGCTCAATTTTAAGTGAAGAAAAGAACAAAAATCATGTCCATTCTATGTTTGATGTCTTATTCTAACTTCACATAATACAGTGTTTCATCTACTTTTACTGAAATTTGTTCCTACAACTCCATGGGAATGAAAATGATTTTCATAACAAGCCCTGTAAAAACTCGGGTTTATAATGCAAAACATAACATTTATTTTCAGTGAATACAAAGAAATGTAAACAACATCATGTTTTTACATTATGGCATGGAGCCTTGAGCACAGAATGAAATAAGGAATTTTTGCACATTTACTGAAATTTGTTCTAACAACTCCGTGGGAACTGAAAAATAATTTTCATAACAAGCCCTGTAAAAACTCTGGTTTAAAAAGCAAAACATAACTATGTTAGCGGATAAAACGAAATGTAAAAACATGTTTTTACACTTACGGCATGGAACCTTGAGCACAGAATAAAATTATGACTTTTTACATTGAAACCAACTTTCCTCATCTACTTTACTGAAATTGATTCCTTCAACTCCATGGGAAGGGAAAATGATTTATATTACAAGCCCTGTTAAAACTCTGGTTTATTATGTAAAACAGTGGATAAAAAGACATGTAAATACAACATGTATACGCCTATTCAGACAGGCCTCATTGGATACAAAGAAATGTAAAAAAAATGGTCATAGGTTGCACAGGCCAACAACATCTTAACTATTTTGCTTAAAGAATGACCGATTATAGCCACCGCCCCCCCCCCCCCGCCTCCGTTTTTCCCAGAATTTGAAAATTCCACCCAAATTGAAAGTAAGTATACTTAATTTTAATTTATAATGCTTATGTTGGATTAATTGGTCTAAAGCTGTCCGTATGATTAATTTTTTATGATACTCGCACTGAATCACACTGAAAAAATAATTAAAAAAACAACAACAACACAAACATGTATTTAAGTGTAAATATGCTGTAAATGTTATTCCTTTAGGTTTTACAAACTGTGTAAATGTACTAAACCTTTACATACCCCGCCCCACACAAGGGGCAAATGAAATAATGTAATGTTACATTTTGTAGATACACTATTATAGTGTACACTGATTAATTGAATGTGGATGCGACAGGCAAAGGGTCCAAGTCCCCTTCAAGTCCTGGCCCATGACCAAGCATGTCGTAAAGTAAAAGGGGATTCTAGTGTTAAACGAAGTCTTATGTTAAAGAATGAAAATGGTACCAGGGTACTAATGTTAGAGAACCAAAATGGTTCCTCAGGGTACTAATGTTAGAGAACCAACATGGTTCCTCAGGGTACTAATGTTAGAGAACCAAAATGGTTCCTCAGGGTACTAATGTTAGAAAACCAACATGGTTCCTCGCTACTCATGTTAAAGAACTGAAATGGTACCTGGGTACAAATGTTAAAGAAAAATAAAATGTAAACTGGGTACTAATGTCAAAGAACCAAAATGGTTCTTGAGTACTAACGATAGAGCAAAACAAAATGTGACATGCTACGGTTAAAGAACCGAAACGGTTTCTGGTAACTTATGATAAAGTACGGAATTGGTGACTGGCTACTAATGTTAAAGAAAGGAATTTGTACCTGGGTACTAATGTTAACAAATGGAATTGGTACCTGGCTACTAATTTAAGAGAACCAAAATGGTTCCTGGCTACTACTGTTAAAGAACAGAATTGGTACCTGGGTACTAATGTTAACAAACGGAATTGGTACTTGGGTACGAATGTTAGAGAACCAAAATGGGTCCTGGCTACTACTGTTTAAAACAGTATTGGTATCTCGGTACTATTGTCAAGGAACCAAAATGGTTCATGGCTACAAATGTTAGAGAACCAAAATGATTCCTGGCTACCACTGTTAAAGAAGGGAATTGGTACCTGGGTACGAATGTTAGAGAACTGAAATGGTTCCTGGCTACTACTGTTAAAGAAGGGAATTGGTACCTGGGTACGAATGTTAGAGAATCGAAATAGTTCCTGGCTACTGCTGTTAAAGAAGAGAATTGGTACCTGGGTACTAATGTTCACGAAAGGGAATTGGTAGCTGGGTACTTATTGTAAAGAAAGGAATTGGTACCTGAGTAAATGATTCTTGGGCACCAATGTTAGAGAAAAAGGTTCTTGGGTACTAATGCGGGGTACTAATGTTAGAGAAACTAAACAAGTTATTGATATTTCACATCATTTCATTTATTTTTCATCTGCGTATTTTTCTATTAAGCCATTGTATGGTTAACCAATGAGTTTTCAGCACTAGTATATATCAACAATGTCTTAACATGTCTTTAGTATTTGTTTTTTGGTATGTATTTGTGCCCTATTTTTACCATATTTGGCCAGCAACATGAGCAATTTATATAACAATGTTACATTAATATGACTTGCTATATGTATGTTATCATGATTGTGTTTTGAATTTGTAGCTGCAAACCACCATTAAAAACAGGCAAAAAGAACTGCAGCAGCGGCAATAACATTACGGTACAGACCATGGCCTTGTATGATATTCCGTAATTCTCTACTAAAGGCCCCCAGCCTAACAAAACCTCTGCCATTTTTAATAATACCCAAAACTACTATCAAAGAAGGAAAAGTCACAATCTCAGCTTACCTATCCTGAAAAACCCATATGAACAACATAACTCAGAATGACAATTCAACCCTCTCCTTCATCAGAAAAAACATCTCTTCACGCCCAGCATCAACCCAAGCCGATGCCTACTGTACCTACAAGTAAGTCAGACACACACTGGAGTACTCTTCATCCGTTTGGGCCCCACACACTGACTGCCTTATCAACCAACTTGAGATGGTACAGCGAAGAGCAGCCCGCTTTGTGAAAATGACTACTTTGGAACAAGCTGTGTCACTGACATGCTGATAGACCTCAGCTGGAACACCCTTCAACAATGCAGAAATACAGACAGAGTTACCATGCGCTGTCAGATCCACCATCAACTAGTAGACATCCAACCATCTCAACTTCTAAGACATGCGAGATTCATTGCTAGAAGCTACAACTTACAATTCAAACAGTTTTCGGCAAAGAAATCAACCTACAAACACAGCTTCAAGCCCTCTGGAACCGCCTACTATCAGAAGCAGCCATCCAACCAACCCTAGAAGGGTTCCAATTGGCTCTGGGTAGATAGACGGGGGTCCAGACTGAAGATAAGTTTTTATCAGCTTTTAATAAGTATACTGTTCATGGAGAGACTTTTAACTATTAAGCAGTAGCCCGACTGCCACGCATGTACATTCTTTTAAGAAATCGCATGGACACTCTTTTATAGAGTGATATAGAGTGAGGCAATCATGAGAGATGATGATGATGAAATGCAACATGGGCGGATCAACTAATTAATGTTAAAGAAGGTATATTATGAAAGTCAACACACTCTAATGCACAAAATAAATTGTGTCATGCAATTTTTTCATGAAGATTGGTACTAGAGTTCATGGATATTAAAGAAAGTGTAATTTGCATAGAAAATCTATGCGAGTTTGCGGGATTTAGCACACATGATTCATTTGAAGAAAAGTATAATTAGAGCTCATAAACTTGAGTCAAATTAACTATACAAGCAACACCTCAACCCCAGGTCATAGGTTCCATCTCTGCTGGAGGCATTAAATTTAAATTAATAAGACATAAAGAATATGTACAAAACTTATACATTGAAGATGACAGGGCTTACAGAGTGTCATATAAAGAGCTATATTGTTGTTTTCTGACAGTTGAATGTGATAAAGAAAATGGAACACATGTGTCAGGGATTACAAAGTGTCCTTTAAAGAAAGGGCCATTATATTGTTTTCTTACGGTGGAATGTGATGAAGAAAATGGAAGACCTGTGGCAGGGTCAACAGAGTGTCGTATAAAGATCCATTATACATTTTGGTCAAGTGAACTATAAAAAGGTCAAGCTCAGGTGAATTGTGAAAAAGAAAGTGGTACTTGAATTTGTGCTTTTTAACATAATGCAACTTTTGTGAAGAAAATATTACTCTAGTATGTAGACAATAGTAAACTAGGGAGGAAGAAGAGCTTGAATCCAAAGACTTTTAGGCCCTTACAAGCTATGTAAAGAAACAAGAGCTTGAATCCTAAGAGGCCGTTACAAGAAAAAAAAGAGCATGAATCCTAAGACTTTTGGGCCCTTACAAGCTATGAGCTGAAAAGAGCTCAAATCCAAAACCTTTACGGCATTTACTGGCTATGGGAAGAAAACAGCTTAAATCCAAAGACTTACAGGCCCTCACAATCTATGTGAAGAAAAGAGCTTAAATCCAAAGACTTTAAGGCCTCACAAGCTATGTGAAGAAAAGAGCTCAAATCCAAAAACATTAAGGCATTCACAGGCTATGGGAAGAAAAGAGCTTAAATCCAAACACTTTAAGGCCCTACCTCGCTATGTGAAGAAACAAGCATAAATCCGAACAATTTAAGAACCTCGCAAGCTATGTGAAGAAACGAGCTTAAATCCAAAGATTTTAAGGCCCTCACAAGCTATGTGAAGAAAAGAGCTTAAATCCAAAGACTTTAAGGCCCTCACAAGCTATGTGAAGAAAAGAGCTTAAATCCAAAGACTTTAAGGCCCTCACAAGCTATGTGAAGAAAAGAGCATAAATCCAAACACTTTAAGGCCCTACCTCGCTATGTGAAGAAAAGAGCTTCAATCAAAAGACATAAAGGCCCTTACAAGCTATGTGAAGAAAAAGAGCTTAAATCCAAAGACTTGAAGGACCTCACAAGCTATGTGAAGAAAAGAGCCTAAATCCAAAGACTTTAAGGACCTCGCAAGCTATGTGAAGAAAAGAGCTTAAATCCAAAGACTTTAAGGCCCTCACAAGCTATGTGAAGAAAGAGCACAAATCCAACAACTTGAAGGCATTCACATGCTATGGGAAGAAAAGAGCTTAAATCCAAGCACTTTAAGGCCCTACCAAGCTATGTGAAGAAACAAGCTTAAATCTGAACACTTTAAGGACCTCACAAGCTATGTGAAGAAACGAGCTTAAATCCAAAGACTTTAAGGCCCTCACAAGCTATGTGAAGAAAAGAGCTTAAATCCAAATACTTTAAGGCTCTCACAAGCTATGTGAAGAAGAGAGCTTCAATCCAAAGACTTTAAGGCCCTAACAAGCTATGTGAAGAAAAAAGAGCTTAAATCCAGACTTTTAGGCCCTTACAAGCTATGTGAAGAAACAAGAGGGCCCTGAGGGCCCTAGGACACTCACCTGAGACCTTGTAACCCAGTTGAAATTTGCATCCCCAATGCATGGCTTATGTTTATCCAAGGGGCATAATTGTAACAATCTTAAACAAACCTCTGGGCCTTGTGGTTTTAAGGTCAAGATTTTATAAGTCATTTTGCTATTTAAGTCTATATAAATTATGTGATCCCTGGGGTGTGGCCAGTTTTGACCCAGGGGCATAACTTTAACAATCTTTCTAGAGGACCACTATAGGATGTTATATACCAAATACAAAACCTGTGGGCCTTGGGGTTTTAGAGGAGAAGATTTTTGAAGTCATTTTGCTATTTGAGTCTATATAAACCATTTGACCCCCCGGGGCGTGACCAGTTTTGACGCCAGGGCCATAATTTGAACAAGCTTTGTAGAGGACCACTATAGGATGTTACATACCAAATTTGAAACCTCTGGGGTTTGCGGTTTCAGAGTAGAAGATTTTTAAAGTCATTTTGTTATTTAAGAATATATAAAAACCATGTACCCCTGGGGTGTGACCAGTTTTGATCTCAGGGGCATAATTTGAACAATCTTTGTAGAGGACCACTATAGGATGTTTCATACCAAATACAAAACCTTGCGGTTTCAGAGATTTTTAAAGACATTTTGCTATTTAAATTTATATAAACCATGCGAACCCCAAGGCTTGGTCAGTTTTGACCCCAAGGGCATAATTTAAACAATCTTTATAGAGGACTACTATAGGATGTTACATATCAAATATGAAACCTCTGGGCCTTGCAGTTTCTGAGGAGAATATTTTTAAAGTCATTTTGCTATTTAAGTCTATATAAATCATGTGACCCTCGGGGAGTGGCCAGTTTTGACCCCAGGGACATAATTTGAACAATCTTTGTACAGGAACACTATAGGATATCAAATATGAAACCTCTTGGCCTTGCGGTTTCAGAGGAGAAGATTTTAAAAGACATTTTTCTATTGCAGTTTATATAAACCATGTGACCCCCAAGGCGTGATCAGTTTTGACCCCAGGGGCATAATTTGAACAGTCTTTGTAGAGCACCACTATAGGATGTTACATAGTAAATATGAAAACCCTGGGCCTTGCGGTTTCTGCGAAGAAGATATTGAGGCATTTTGCTATTTATTCTATATAAACCATGCAACCCCCTGGGCGTGTCCCATTTTGACCCCTGGGGAATAATTTGAACAAACTTTGTAGAAAACCACTAGAGGGTGTCACATATCAAATATGAAAGCTCTGAGCCTTGCGGTTTCTGAGGAGAAGATTTCACTTTTTAAATCTATTTTTAGCTCTGGTGACCTACATATGCAGCAGACTGGAACAATTTGAACTTTCAAAGAGGGTCCACCCCGGATCGTTCCTGTGAAGTTTAGTGAAAATCTGCCAAGCTGTTTAGGAGATGTTCTTTGAATGAAAAGTTGACGACGTACAGATGCACGGACGGACAACGGGCGATCATAAAAGCTCACCAAGAGCACTTTGTGCTCAGGTGAGCTAAAAAGAGCTTCAATCCTAAGAGGCCCTTACAAGCTATGTGAAGAAAAAAGAGCTTAAATCCAAAGACTTTTAGGCCCTTACAAGCTATATTAAGCAGCAAGAGGGCCCTGAGGGCCCTAGGATGCTCAACGTAGACTTGTAACCCAATTTGAATTTGCATCCCAGAGGCGTTGCTTATTTTTACCCCAGGGGCATAATTTGAACAATCTTAAACAAACCTCTGGGCCTTGCGGTTTAGTCATTTGGCTCTCTACTTCTATAGAAACCATATGACCCCCTGGGTGTGGCCAGTTTTGACCTCAGGGGCATAACTTGAACAATCTTTCTAGAAGACCACTACACAATGTTACATACCAAATACGAAACCTGTGGGCCTTGGGTTTCAGAATAGAAGATTTTTAAGGTCATTTTGCTATTTAAGTCTATATAAACCATTTGTCAACTGGGGCATGACCAGCTTTAACCCCAGAGGCATAATTTGAACAATCTTTCTTTAATCTACATACGAAATATGAAACCTGTGGGCCTTTGGGTTATTGAGGAGAATATTTTTAAAGTCATTTTGCTATTTAAGTCTATATAAACCATGTGACCCCTCAGAGTGTGGCCAGATTTGACCCCAGGGGCATAATTTGTACAATCGTTGGAGAGGACCACTATACGATTACTTACCAAATACCTAGCTTAAAGGGGCGTATAGACGGCTAATACTGTAACATAGGATAATATAATAATACATATAATAAGAGAAGGAAGTAGTAGTAGTAGTAGTAGCAGTAGTAGTAGTAGTAGTAGTAGTAGTAGTTGAAAAAGAAGAAGTAGCAGTAGCAGTCGCAGTCGCAGTAGCAGTAGCAGTAGTGGTAGTCGTAGTCATAGTCGTAGTAGTAGTAGCTGTAGTAGTAGTAGTAGTAGTAGTAGTAGTAGTAGTAGCAGTAGCAGTAGTAGCAGTAGCAGCAGCAGCAGCAGCAGCAGCAGCAGCAGCAGCAGCAGCAGCAGTAGTAGTAGTATTTAAAAAAGCAGCAACAGCAGTAGTAGTAGTATTTAAAAAAGAACAAGTAGTAGTAGTAGAAGTAGAAGTAGTAGTAGTAGTAGTAGTAGTAGTAGTAGTAGTAGTAGTAGTAGTAGTAGTAGTAGTAGTAGTAGAAGAAGAAGAAGATAGAAGAGGTAGTAGTAGCAGCAGTAGTAGTAGTAGTAGAAGAAAAAGAAGAAGTAGTAGTAGAAGAAAAGAAGAAGTAGCAGTAGCAGCAGTATAGTAGTACTAGTTCACCCAAACATAAGAATAACGTTAAAAGGATCAACGTTATTTTCGCAATATTAGTCAATACACACTCATTTGCAATTTAATGTATAATGTAACCGTACAACAAATAAAATTATTTGTTTATTTAGGCAATATTTTACCAATATTTGCCATTTTTATTTCGTTGTATTGTACATTTTATGACTGTATTTATAAAGAATTTCGATTCATTTAAGGTCGATTTGGGTCGAGTTACCGTTGTGAGAAAAACAAAAATTAAATAGTAAAATTTCTTACCAGAAAATATTGACAATTTTAATACATTTATTGTATTTGAGGTTGTATGTCAATTTAAGCATCAATTAATCATAAAACAAACAATAAAAATGACAATTCGTTCAGAGTCGGTGTTCTGAGTCATATTCGCGAATATGAATTCATATTTGCGGTTCAGTGGGACCATACGCAAACTGCCCAACTTAAGAGAGAAGCGCCACCTAATGTAATAATATATGATATGCTTCGTATTCGTTTAACCTACATGCATTGTTTATGTGTTGTTAATTTTTCATTTGTTGTATTTAAAGAATGTTTAAAGCTGCTTTATAAGTTAACGGATGCAATAATGTAGAATGTAGCAATAAAATGTCAGTTGGAAGAGAAAGAAGAATAGCAAGAATGTCAAAAATAGGAACATTTGGTAGAGAAGGAAGAAGTGGAAGATTGTCACGAATAGGAACATTTGGAAGAGAAGGAAGAAACGGAACATCTGGATGAGAAGGAAGAACAGCAAGAATGTCAAGAAGAGCATAATGAAGAGTAAGAAGATCAAGAGTGGCAAGAAGCAGAGCAAGAATTTAACAAATGAAAAACGTCAGACTGCATCATGTAATTTTTAAACTAATACTGTTCCATAAACAACTGTGCATATGTTACAGAACAGGACCATACAAAAGACAGTAAAGGGAATGTGAGTAGAAAGGCGGTTTCTACAACAGTGGTAGGAAAGGAGGTACGTACATGTATGTACATGTAAGTGTTAAAGACGTCCGCCATCTTTTTTAAAACGTTTTTTTCATTTACGTTAGGCTTTGGCGCTAAAATGTTCATATATTTTAAAGGCGCGTTAACGCATCGCTGACGTTACGTCATTAGCCTTAACATAACATAACAAATGTAAGACATAACATATTATAACGTCTTGTTTTAACGGGTAAAGAAAGCTGGGAACACTTAAAGTTGGTATGTAAATGTATTTTTGGAATCTATTATTATTATTATTATATAAATAGCATAAGCATTTATTCTACGCTATAGTATTTATTCTACCTATACATTGTCACATTTATAAAGTCATAATTATAACTAAATTTATTGTTAAAAATGTATATACTTTTTGTATGTATTTGTTATTTAATAGGTACGATTTCATTATATTTGTTATTTAATAGATACGACTTCATTATATTTGTTGAAATTATAAAATATTTGTTCATGTGTTTTCTACATGATTGTAAAATTATTCTTTGTTTGCCTTAACAGAGAATCGCCATGAATAAACAGAAGAAAATTTAATTGTGTTTGGCGCACAGTCACAGTCCCTAGCCACCCATTAACAGTAAGTGTGCCAGTCCGAGTAAGGAGGGGAGCTATGTACATGTACCCAAATGTGCCAGTCTTGGTAAGGAGGGAGGTACCTTAATAGTGTGCCAGTCATGGTAAATATGGAGTGTTTTCAAGAAAAGTGGACCTTGCCAGTCGTGGTAAGGAGGAAGGTACCTACATGTGCCTATGTGTGCCAGTTATGGTAAAGAGGGAGGTACTACATGTGCTAGTAATGGTAAAGAGTGAGGTACTACATGTACCTACATGTGCCAGTAATGGTAAAGAGGGAGGTACTACATGTACCTACGTGTGCCAGTGATGGTAAAGAGGGAGGTACTACATGTACCGACGTGTGCCAGTAATGGTAAAAGGGAGGTACTACATGTACTTACGTGTGCCAGTAATGGTAAATAGGCAGGTACTACATGTACCTACGTGTGCCAGTAATGGTAAAGAGGGAGGTACTACATGTACCTACGTGTGCCAGTGATGGTAAAGAGGGAGGTACTACATATACCTACATGTGCCAGTAATGGTAAAGAGGCAGTTACTACATGTACCTACGTGTGCCAGTAATGGTAAAGAGGCAGGTACTACATGTACCTACGTGTGCCAGTAATGGTAAAGAGGCAGGTACTACATGTACCTACGTGTGCCAGTGATGGTAAAGAGGGAGGTACTACATGTACCTACGTGTGCCAGTAATGGTAAAGAGGCAGGTACTACATGTACCTACGTGTGCCAGTGATGGTAAAGAGGGAGGTACTACATGTACCTATTTGTGCCAGTAATGGTAAAGAGGCAGGTACTACATGTACCTATTTGTGCCAGTAATGGTAAATAGGCAGGTACTACATGTACCTACGTGTGTCAGTGATGGTAAAGAGGGAGGTACTACATGTACCTACATGTGCCAGTAATGGTAAAGAGGCAGGTACTACATGTACCTACGTGTGCCAGTAATGGTAAATAGGCAGGTACTACATGTACCTACTTGTGCCAGTAATGGTAAATAGGCAGGTACTACATATACCTACGTGTGCCAGTGATGGTAAAGAGGGAGGTACTACATGTACCTACGTGTGCCAGTAATGGTAAAGAGGCCGGTACTACATGTACCTACGTGTGCTAGTAATGGTAAAGAGGCTGGTACTACATGTACCTACGTGTGCCAGTAATGGTAAATAGGCAGGTACTACATGTACCTACGTGTGCCAGTGATGGGAAAGAGGGAGGTACTACATGTACCAACGTGTGCCAGTAATGGTAAAGAGGCAGGTACTACATGTACCTACGTGTGCCAGTAATGGTAAAGAGGCAGGTACTACATGTACCTATGTGTGCCAGTAATGGTAAAGAGGGAGGTACTACATGTACCTACGTGTGCCAGTAATGGTAAACAGGGAGGCCTCTATCAGTCTTAATAAGGAGGGAGGTACCTACATGTATGTAATTTATTTATTTCCATGTGTTTATGTTTGCTTATAAATATGCATGGTTGCACATTAGTATGGTAATTTATTTGTTTAGCAACATTTGTTTGTTTTGGGTATTTTTACAACTTAGTACATTTGTTGGGCATTTTATAAAACCCATGGAATAACATTTACCTCAACTTAATTTAAACATTACTCCAAATCAATTCATGCAGATAGTTTTCATTCTGATGCAGTATGAATATCATAAATCATATCTTATTATTAGATGTTAAATTTCTTATCCAACAAAGCACTCAAACTACCAATAAACAATAGCACTGCCTGTGATTCTAAATTCCTAAAGTCAAGTGACCACAATACCTCATTTTCATTTTCAAAAAGGTGTGCAAAGTCTGAAGAACAGTGCACAGAAATGGAAAATGTGCCATAAATCAATGATTAGCCTTACAGAGTTATGGTTCTTGTCATACACATTTATCTCATCATAAATAATGAGTATAACAAATCTAAAGGCTATCGGTTGAACACCTTTCAAGAAAAGTGGACCTTAACACAAACAACTTAAAAAAAATATTCAATTTTGAAAAAGGCATTTAATCAATCCAAATAAAGGACTGAGTTGTGATTTTTGTCCTTCACTCTCATCTTATCAAACTTAATGCGAGCAAGTCTGAAGGTTATAGGTTCAAAAGTAGTCTAGAGACAAAAAGACATAAACAAACAACTTGACCAATAAAATGCAAACATAAAATACAAAGTTATGTTTTTACTATTTAAAAAATCAATGAACTGTGGCTAGATGGAAGGGCACGGTGATAACTATATGCCCCATAGGTATATATTATAAGCTTCAGGGGCATAAAATGATGAAAGTACATAAATAACAGAGTTTACATATAGAACTCTAGATACCCCGGTACATTAACAGAATAAAAGGGATACAACAGTTATTGTACACACTGTTCCGACTATATTACAAAAACTGAGTTTATTCCGAATAAATAAATCCTTATTACTTTTTTATTATCATACATGTTACATTTTCATTATAAATAGCTTCTGTTGGTTGGAACGGTCATACATTAATGTCTTCTGCTCGGTATAATTGTAAATTAATTTCTCATGCTTGGAATATCTTCAGAAGTGGAAGTGCAGTGAAGTGAGTATGTGCTTCTGGCGTGCAGCTACTATGCCACCTTACAAACAACTACAGGGCCCACTACGCTACTTATCTCTGGACTACCACTTGAATATCGCGAAAAAATACAGTTCTACATTATTATTAACATATTTCTAATGTGCATGGAAAATTTCAGACCGATCCACAAAGTAGAAATGCTTGAAAACGCATTTGAGAATGATGCCTGATAAGCAATCTGGCTTGCATTTTCAGTGCTTTGATTACATGGGGTGCCTGAGTCAAATTGTGTACTTATTTCATAGACATCAGTCAAAATACTAGCATATGTTTACATACTTCAATGCAATAGAGATCAATATTGTATAAAACGTGTTCATTTTTGGTTTTAGCATGATTTAGTGTGCTACAAGATTCACAAGACGGGTTTCCGTACTTTTTTTCTTTCTTTTTTTACTTGAAAAAGCGGTTTTTGTGCAGTGTTCCCATTCATAAATCTCATTCACAGTGTTGCCGTTCCATGCATGCATGTAGCCCATTGATTCTAGCGAGTTCATCACATTCCAGAATCAGTAGTGTCATTCTAAAAATAGCGCGCGTAGCTAGCAACCGTTGTATAGCTGTGTTAATATACTCATACATGCATCAATAATAGCGTTCAGAGAATCATAAACCTAAAATTTTGATAAATGGGGAATTTATATTTATAAACTTACTGTTAACTTAAATTAACATTGTGGTTACGATTTATAAACGATTATTTATAATTGCATCTTTCTAACAACTTCTCCAGTAGATGTTATTTAATCTATAAAAAGATGCTACATTTTCTGTAGACGTCTAGATAAAATGTTATGAAAGAAGATTCGGAATACGTCGAATTGTTATTCGCGTAGCATGAATACACAATGTGCAACACAGGAACCCCTGATATAGCATATTTCTACTGATATAATTTAAAATCGTCAAAGTCTAATGAATTTTTATGGTTGCGTTATCAAAAATAAAGTCTGAAAATTTCAAAAATCGCTGAATGTTCTCTGACTATTGCTTTTTATTGGGATACACAGTATAAATGCTTATTTGACTTCAAATCGTTATTATATTAGATAACTAACATGAATGGTATATTACCGGTACTATAAATAACTATATAGACTCGTCTGATACATAATAATTTTAATTCATTCCCGAAATTATTTTCTTACATTGTTAATTTGTTAAATTTTGGCTCGACAAATTCAGATAACACTTATGTTAACCTAAATTATTTTGGTGACTAGTGGAAACATGGAGCTGTATGATTGGTTTATTCACAGCATAGATATTATTTATAATTTTATTTAATTTTTAAATTAATAAATTTATCTCTAATTAACTTTTGGGTCCGAGAAGTTTTCTTATAGTGTCCGAAGAATCTGGGGTCCAATAGGTCTAATAATATTGGTGGGGACCAAAAAATCTGGGGTCTGAGAACTCACGTAACCGATCATCTTGGCCGTCTGTTTAGGTAATTTTTAAATGACATCTCGATATTAATTTCAACGCCGATAGTCTTTTTTTTAAAGACATTTCTTGTTTGTTATCGAAACGAACTAACGGATAGACAGTCGAACCTGTTTTTACACAAAATATTGCGAAAGATACTCGTATGATTGCGTTGTGAACTAATAAAGCCTCAGTCACACATCCCCGATTATGGCTCCCGACAGCGTCCCGACGGCGCAACGATACAAATAATAAAAAGTCGAGAATATCGGGAGGGTGTCGAAAGCCTGTCAGGAGCTGTCTGGACGCTTTCGGAACGCTGTTCTGAGAATCGGGAATCATCGGGACATGTTCGGCGTGATCGGCCAGGCACTCCCGACAGTTAAGGTTTTCCCTTAAAGCATCAGTCACACATTCCTTTTTTTCCTGGCGTTCTTGAGACGACAGCGTCCCGAATCAAATATGTCAATAGTCGGAACAATAATCTGAGATTCGGGGCTCAAATTTAAATTTCGATCCAAAGATCGAATATAGTCACGACAGCGTCACGTCAGCGTCTCGACAGAGTCCCGGCAGAGTGCCGATTTTTCCCACTGCGATCCGACAGAGTCCCGACAGTGTCCCGATAGCTCCCGACAGCATCCCGGCATTCCCGACTTGTTTTATTATTTGCATCGTAGAGCTATCTGGACGCTGTCAGCAGTCATAATCGGGAAGCATTAATGTTGGTCGGTCAAAGCTCTGTCGATGAATGACAAACGCACACAAACACGCACAACACACATGAGATATACACCAGACGTGATATATGTATAGATATAGATATATATATTTATGCATTATCATTCCCGTTCTACCGGTTATTGTCTCGACAACGTCTCGACACCGTCCCGACTTTGATCCGAAACAGCCGAATCTATCCCGACAGAGTCCCGTCTATACAAATTCGGCCGAGTCTCCCGAATGTTAAGGGAAACCTCAACTGTCGGGAGTGCTTGGCCGATCACGCCGAACGTGTCCCGGTGATTCCCGAATGTCAGGACAGCGTTCCGAAAGAGTCCAGACAGCTCCCGACACCGTCCCGATATTCCCGACTTTTATTATTTGCATCGTAGCGCTGTCGGGAGCCATAATCGGGGATGTGTGACTGAGGCTTAACATTCGCGAATTCGCGGTTTTGTAAAGACGGGACTCTGTCGGGATAGCTTCGGCTGTATCGGAACAAATTCGGGACGGTGTCTGGACGGTACCAGGTAGAACGGGAATGATATTGCATAAATATGTATATACATATATCACGTCTGTATATATCGTGTGTGTTGTGCGTGTTTGTGTGAGTTTGTCACTCATTGACAGAGCTTTGACCGACCAACATTAATGCTTCCCGAGTATTGCTCCTGACAATAAAACAACGTCGGAATGCCGGGATGCTGTCGGTACGCTCTCGGGACAGTGTCGAGACGCTGTCGTGACCATATTCGATCTTTGGATCAAAAAGTGAATGTCGGCTCAAGAACGTCAGGAAAAATCGGGAATGTGTGACTAAGGCTTTAGGCAAGTGATGCCGAATTTGTGTAAATTTCGCTGACATATGATGCCGGGAAAAATATGAAATCGCCAGGAATCTGGAGCCAACATTGTGGACACCCCTCTACTTTATCACATAATATCTTTCTTATGAATGCATAAAACTATATGAAATTTAGTGATTGCTAAAGGAACACTGAACAAAAAGTTTGGCGATTTTGAGTGTTGGGAACTATTTATGGAGACAAAACTGTTCAAACTCAAAAGTAGTCATTGATTTGACTTAAATTTCGACTTTAAATCTTATTTATTCGAAAAGTATCAATGTTTTAGGCTGTATCCCGTGCCATCAGTGTATTGCATCTGACATCTTTATATAATATAGGAATTTATAACCGAAAACAATATCATCAACAAATAAAGGTACATGTATATATACCCATTTTCTTTAGTGTATCGTTCTAACTGAACTTTGGCGCCGGTGCTACGGTGTACGTAAAAAATCGTAGGAGCGGGACTATCTTTTACTGAAGTTCATGAGTTTTCTTTTTTTTTAAAGTACTGAGCGAGCAAAGCGAGCGAATTTTTTTCAAACATTTATCCAGGTTTGACCGATTTATATATGCTGATATATGTATGGTCCGAGAGTTTTAGTGGGGCCGCGCGGCGGATGCGCCCCCACCCCCGGATCCGATAGCGTGTATGTAAGCCACCATATCTGTTTTAAGATCGTACATACTTACTTTAACATGTGTGACTTTGCATTGTGCCAGGTAAGTATAATCATATCAACAGTCGGTACTTCATAGTTAACGTTATTCTCGTGCGAAGAAAGGTTTTGTTTTTGTTCTGAACTTAAGTTTAATGTATTTTAAGTGCATCGTACTCGCAGTTATTAAGCACCAACTCAATTTATGACATCTTCATAAAAATATACAAAATCTACATACAGGGGCGGTAGAATTTAGTAACAATTGAGGGGACGAAAAAAAACTTAAAGGTTTCACAAAACTCTTCACCTTAAAACAGAGAAAAGTTAATATCTATTTGTAATGCAATCTTAACATTGAAAAGGAGGAAGAATCAACCCGAGTCATATGAAGTTAAATTACATTCTCTCAATTCATACTCGAGTTCTCGAATGGAAACCCAATTTTTACTCATCGTTCCAGTGACCTTGACCCCACCCCATATGCAATCCCAAGCGAGGTCTCGCTGCAATGTATTTATTAAGTTTCATTACTACAGATGGATCAACTTGGTCTCGAGCTAGAGAGCAGAAACAAAAGTTGTCGCCGCCACCCGCCCGCTCAACGCCATACCCGAAACTAATGACCAAAATTTCAAGACAAATTTGGTTCAAAACAACAGAACAAAACAGTATCAAAACGCTAGTTTGTTAATAAAAAGAGGGCCATGATGGCCCAAATCGTTCACCTGAGAACTGGTACAGATGACCATTCTGTTGTGACAGGTTTGAAAATTAAGGTCTCTGCAGAGGGGGATAGGATCAATTTTGGTTTAAAATATCGGTTAGTGCAATGGACTAACTGAAGTACGAGTTGGGTAGTGGACGTGCGTATTTTTGCTAATGGTTCTCATATAATTTTTCTCGATATTCTTACCTGACCCTTTTTCATTAAGTCATTGACGATTCTAGAAAATGCAGAAACAGTAGATTAAACTAGATTTTGATGTTTTTTCGCAAACAGTTTTGGAGAACTAGTTGCATGCGATAATTGCGATGGCTATGCTATAAGGTAAAGTATTGCTTTTTCTTTGATAATTTTCTGTCCAATGATGATAAATGATGTTAATGCAGGCTCTAAAGACATCAATGTTGCATGTACAAATAACTGCATGCAAGTCTTGCAACTGTTGGAAATCAAATTGTATCAATCAATTGTTATGGTCATGCGCAAACTGTGCAAGTTTGGTCAATATTGAATCAAAAATCGTGTGTGCAAGCCAATCATTGATAACTTGTTGATGTTTTTTTCCAAACACAAGGGGCAATAACTCTGGTGTTTCTGGCCCAATCATGCTTTCATTCAACTTTACCAGTAGTCTTACGTTCATAGACAAACTGTGCACGATTGGTGAAGGCTGGATGAAAAATGAAGTCTATCCTGAATAATGTCCATGTTTGCATATTATTTTTCACAAACAAACGGCAATAACTCGGGTGTTTCTGATCCGATCTTGCTTATATTCGACTTCACCTTAAATCTTATGGTCATAGACAAACTGTGCAAGATTGGTGAAGATTGGATGAAAAATGAAGTCTATCCTGAATAATGTCAATTTATGCATATTTTTTTCACAAACAAGGGGCAATAACTCTGGTGTTTCTGGTCCGATCTTGCTTATATTCGACTTACACTGTAACCTCATGGTAATAGACAAACTGTGCAAGATTGGTGAAGATTGGATGGAAAATTAAGTCTCTATCATGAATAATGTCCATTTTTGTAAAAAAAAAAAAATTAACAAAGGGCAATAACTCTGGTGTTTGAAACACGATCTGGACCAATTTTGGCATCTGCTGAGATCTGATGGTCATACACAAACTGTGAAAGTTTGGTTAAGATTGGATGGAAAATATAGTCTATACGTTGGAAAACGGCATTTTTGCACTTTTTTTTGCATCAAAAAGGGGCAACAACTCTGGTGTTACTGGTGTGATCTGATCTAATAACAATCCCATCCGAGATTTTATGGTCATATACAAACTGTGCAAGTAAGGTCAAGATGGAATAAAAAATACAGTCTATCACGAGAACTTTCCAAATTGTTGACGTCATACAGACGACGGACTATGAACGACGCTGGAGAGGTCCCCTATACCAATAGCTCACAGAGCACTTCGTGCTAAGGTGAGCTAAAAAATAGATACAAGTAATTCTTACGCAGGGATTGGCATAAAGACTGACCAAATGACAAGCAGACAAATTGAGTTATCAATATTTGTATTTTTTTATTTTTCAAGGGTAGGTCCGTTAAGACCACCCACCCTTTTATATCACAGCTGAACACAAGAGTTATCTTACAATAATTATGGCCCTTGGTGTTTCAATGTACCACATACAGATACCAAGACTTGATAACAGCACTCACTGCAATCAGATAGCACAGTTTCTAAAATATGTATAAAGAAATATCAGCCAAAAAAACATAGTTCTACAAAACACAAGAACATCCAATGTGTTCATGAATGCATTTCCACCGGATACACCTGAAGATTCATAAAAATTATAAGAGTTGTTTTTATAGTGTGGTTATTAAGGCAACTCACTCTGAAAACGGAACAAGAGCTGTCTCAGGACAGGGCGCTCGACTGTTCAACGGCTTTGTCCAAGTTATCGGACTTTATCACTACAAAAAGGGGCATAATTCTGCTATAATGCTGGTCACAGTTATGTGTCTTGGACAGTGACCTTATATAATGAACCAGAAGACATGTGTTAAGTTTCAATTGAATATCTGTAGTATTTATAGAGATATTAATTTGTTGTATGCAAACTTTAACCTGAATTTTTTAAGTATAAAAAGGGGCATAATTCAGTTCAATTGCAGGTCAGAGTTATGGGCCTTGGTCAGTGACCTTATAAAATGACCCTGAAGACATGTGTGAAGTTTCAATAGAATACTAGTATCTGTAAAAGTTCTAGAGATACAGAGTCAGTCTTCACGCTAATTTTTTCAAAGCACTTGCCAGTTCAGGCAAGCTTGTTAGCAAAACCACTTGCCCGAAATCTGTTTGACTTGTCCGAACTATTTAACTTTAAATGGTACTCTACAGCAATATCAGAAAATGTTGTTTTCTGTTATTTTATTTATTTATATTTTATTTCTATATACATGTGTGTCATCTTGTTTTTGTTGTTCTCCCTCAAAATACATAAGGTTCGATCATAATAATGTTGTGCATCATGCATCACAATGTGATTAAAAAGATAAACAGGGAAATATATAGGGTCCAAAAAGGTAAATGGCTCTACTAATAAGGAGCAGTGTGGAAAGCTGGATCAATTTGTTGATATGTTCTGATAAATTGGTAACTCACTTAAATGCTTCTATCAAGGTTTTTAAACAAAATCTATTTATTAAGTATTTGCAAAATAAATTGTATTTCAAAAGATATTCAACATTTCTGTGTTAACCAACCCAGCGGGGAAGCAGAGCAAAGATAAAAAGGAGCAGATTGCAGCAATCAGCTATTTCGCTCTCGGACTTTCCCTTATTAAACTGCATGCTACATTTGACGAAAGTAGTTCCAAAATAGTTCCTACCAAAAAGCAGTTTTTAAATGCAGTTTCACTTTCAAACTGCAAGGTTTTTTTTTAAATTTTACAATTGAAAACAGAGCTACAATACTTATTTATATATTTGTTAATTACCGACAACAATGCAAATATATGCAAACTTCAATTTCAGACAAACTGGCACGTACTCAATTGCTCTTTCAACTAAAGTAGTCTTCTTATTAAGCTTTTAACAAAGAATCGTTTAGTCGACTGCGATCAATTGTCTATATATTTCAATAAGCTTCTACACAATAATGAACACCAAACAGCATGATGACGTCATATGTTTATGTGTAAATACTCGATTCCAATAATACAACGGGTTTTGTATGTTTTGTTTTTATTTTGAAGAAAAAAACAACTAAAATGCTGTTTTGAATGAATTTTCTTTGTCCACACAATATATAAGGCCTATGAAAACACTTGCCCGATTGGGCAAGCATTTGGCACTTTCTGCTAGCCCGAAATCAAATCTACTTGTCCCGGGCATCGGGCAACCCAGTTACGACGAAGACTGTACAAAGTTGTTTCACGCAAACTTTAACCTGAATTTCTAAGAACAAAATGGGGCATACTCTGCTAAATGGCAGGTCAGAGTTATGGACCTTGGTCAGCGACCTCACATATTGACCCAAAAGACATGTGTGAAGTTTCAATTGAATATCTGTAGTAGTTACATAGATATGTACTTGCTGCACGCAAACCTTAACCAGAGCTTTACGCCGACTAACGGGAGAGTAGTATAGCTCGAACTATTTGGTGAATAGTCGAGCTAAAAATTACTCAAAACAAACCGACATAATTTGGAGCATATGTGAAATCAAGGTCAAATATTTCAAATTACCTACATAGCCAATAGACCAACAAAAAACAAAATCACATAAAATTAAATAAACAGCACTGACTGAGGGTTCTGCCGACATAATTATACATTAAAATAACTCACCAAAATAGACCAGATTCACCTTGTTATTTAATGTAAAGAGAAAAACAAGTGAAAATATATTTTAAATGACTTACTCAAATTTATGTATTGTATGTTAATTGAAAAGTTTTTCTTAATAAAATTTATTTTCAAACCATTTATTCCAGCAACACAAATAAGCAACTAATGTCTTTTTTTTTTAAGATACAAAGAACATGGAAGTTAGTATAAATCTGTATGTAGTACATCTAAACAAGAAAGGCATTTCAACAATTCACTTCATCGCTTTAGTGTTCTGTTGACAATGTGAACACATTATGTGGTACATACAAACAAGTCACTAAATTAAATAAACACTAGACATGGAACATCTAGGTAAGAAACAAAGTGAAGTCAACGACGAAGTACATAAACTTATGGATCACTTTATAATGACGTATAAATATACATGTGTTTATGTAGACAGTGTCTTTTTTGTTAAAAAGAACCACAAGGTTTCAAATCAATAAATAAAAGATCTGTTCTACATACATAAACAATTTACAACAGTTTTGTTTGAGATTTTAAATGTACCTAGTACCGTTATTTAGGCAATCCTAAACAATGAACGCTACTACATTTTTTTAGATTTACAGAATAAACTGCTTAAATGTTTAGTTTAATACAATTGGTATACACTTAGAAGAAAATATACAATGTGCTTTTGTAATAATCAACTACAAGTTTGTTTTAATATGTCACTTAAATTTCTCTACACAAACGTTCGACAGTGGTATTATAAACCCATTTGAACTTAGTAATAATAAAATTAACTTGCCTGCCTACAATGCATGTGTGTTATGTGTTGATCATTTAATGCTAATGGGCTACACGATGAAACATGACACAACTGCTGAGGTAGTTAAATTATCAATGTTGATGATGGCGTAACTGCTTTAATAAACAATTTGGCAAGTTTTTCTTACTGTTGAAACCAAAAAATCAAATTTGTTTTGTTTGTGCACACACAATGTGTTCTGAAAATACTGGTAATGTGGTTATAAATGGATATTATGTAAACAATATTTGGGGTCAACAGTTTGACTGAGCACTATCAGTTTAGATTCACAATATACAGTGTGAATGGTAAATACTAGCTGTGCATCGTGTGACAAGTACAACTGTGGCACACATGAATAAATATTACTGAACAAGCAAGAACTTTTACTGGGATAATTTCTGAAGTTAAACTGACAAGAGCTGTTTGTAAAACAGGTATGCCCCCACTTTAGGTCCCGAGTAATCTGTGTACAAAATTGCAAGAATGACAAGGCCAATGTTAAATAAAACAAGGTTTGATAAACTATTGTTCAGTTTGACCTTGACCCTATGACCCAATAATCTTCAGGGATCTACTTGTAGTCATAAGCAACCTAGCTACATGTACTACCAAAAGTTACTAACGTATGCCTATGGGTTTCATAGCTATTGCCTGGACATGGTTTCTTAACTACTGGTCAGTTTGACCTTGAACTTTGACGCAAGGACCCAATAATAAATATGGTTACTCTACGGACAAGATTTTACAACTACTTGTCTTCTTGTTAATCTTTTGCTCACATTGACCTTTTACCTAATGACCCAATAATCAATATGGATTTTCTACTAGTCACGACCAACCTACCTACCAAGTTTGAAGATCCTAGGCCTAAGGGTTCTGTAGTTATCGTCCAGATAAGGTCTGGTCTACCGACAGATTGACTGACATTTGCAAAGCAAAATACCCCCACTTCTTCGAAGGGGGGCATAATTATAGATATGAATGTTACAACGCTTCGACAACATGAAGACTGAACAAAAAGACTAATTCAAATTAACAAGTATAAAACTACAAAATTAATACTTTAACCAAACATCTCGGTCTCAAGTATTGGTATTTTACAGGAACATGCTATTATGCCAATAACTCCATAGATCAAACACAAGTGATAACATATTATCAATTTGTCCCCGTGTAAAGTTACCAATTAATACAAGGAGCGGATCCAGGATGAATGTGCAACAATGGAGTTGACACTGTCACACTACCATGAAACATCTAAGAATTGCTCAAGTATAAAAAAATCATGAAAGACTGTGGTCAAGTGTTTTCTATGAAATAAAAACAAACAATACAAGTTAATCATAGTAACATACAAACTTAGTAGACAATTGCTCAGTAACAAGTTAGAGTACAAAAGTTAACATTATTTGATACAAGATGCTACTAAAATAACAGGCCTAGTATAAATCATACAAGTTGTATTTGAACCTTACTTTTATCAAATCTTATCAATAAAACAAAAGTGTAAATAATGAACGGTTGAGTCAAACAATGCATGATTCTGTTAGTAAAGTAGGCAATAATTTTATGTTCACTTTGGTCTGGATAGGAAATTTTTTTCAATAACTATGCTTAACTTTTAAACATGATTGCCAAATAACCTGTTTAAATTGAACGATGATAAAAATTAGTTATTCATTAAATCTCACAAACTCTCAAAACATTATCTGATACCGATTATTCTCAAGACTCTGTATGACTGGCTGATACTGTTGCTGAACACGTTAGCAAGAACATGACCTTGCAGTGCTCACACTGTGCTCGCAGGACAGCAAACGACACATGGACGGTACGGTACGACAGGACCACTGGGCTGCACTCACCCAAACAGTTCTGTACAAGTATACAACACTTCAGTATTCCACCCTGTACACTGCTTTTTGTAAAATCACAAGACTGAACCTTGCCCATCACTATGTGTTTCATCGCTTCATGTCACATCCATTGGAAGGACTGTTTCTATTGTGTGGTTGTTTAAATCTTTGGCATCTACATGGTTTTGTCTGGAAAAAAATAAAGATTAAAATTCACACTATTTATACCCAGAAGCATGATAAGAAACATGTCCTCAAAATACATTATTTTTAAATTCAGTGCAATTCTTTGTCCAGTAACAGAAGACAGGCTTTTTCCACTTTTCTCATGGATTGGTTCACGATTCGACTACCATACTCAAGTAAAACTGTTTCAATGCAAGAATAACCATTTCAGTTTCAAGTGGGCAAGACATATACAACAAATTTATGAGAAACCACATACACAAAGAAGGAGTTATTTAGAAAATGCTTTATAAATCATAGATTCACAGTTGCCATTTTAATAAATTAATCAGTGCAATTTATTTTGAAAATTCAAGAGAAAAACATTGTTCCCAAATTTTAAAATGTTTAAATTTTTCTATTTCAGCTCAACTATTGTTACGTCAACTCTTTTTGTTCTTTCAATAATAAATCTATTATAAAATCAGTAACATACAGCCATGATAACCAGATAAAACACAAGTCACAACAAAGATATGAACACTACACTAAAGATCAATACAAAAAGTATCATAAGTCGCTTACTTGATTGATGTTTGGAGGACTGTATTCTGTGAGGCAGCAAAACGATACAGGTTGGCAGCAGTGAGACTGTTCTTGCCCGCCAGATTGTTGATGGAGGTCAGCACAGTGTTGACAGCAGATGCTGTTGACAGTGCCGACACCGGTGATGAACTTGCAGCCAGTGAGGATGGACTAGAGTTGAGGAGCGGCTGTATGGCGTAAGATGGGATGGTAGTAACCAGGGACGACGGAACTTGATGGTGGTTGTTGTTGTTGTTCAGAGGGAGATTTAGCTGCAGGATATCTGCCGCTGGGGAAGTTGAAAGACCTTGGTCTGAAATGCATAATGGGTTTTAAATCAGTATTGCAGGAACCACAGATTTAATGGACATAAATGTCTAACTACATGCAACAACACAACCTTCAGTCTTGTTACGATGTTATATCTAATCAGAATTGACCATTTTAGAATATTTAGATTGTCTAGACGTATAAGAACGACGTACTGTTATTAAGCTTATCAAATCTAAAATTGCACAAAATGCCCTCATGTCAAACAGATGACAATGATGTATACAAATTCAAACCTGAATGAAAGCATGTAATACAGATGAAGATCATGAGTTGCTGTTAACATTTAATGCTTCCTTGCAATAAAACTGCTAATCAACCGACAACCCAAAGAGTTAACTAAAGATGGTCATGATATGCCGGTTTTGCTTAACTCGGTTTCAGCTCTGTTTCATGAAATCAGCGTACCAAATTACTGAAATGTATTCAATATATTTGTATCTCTTTTGTTTTTGTGAATCAAAACTGGCATCAATGATTTTTTTCTAGCAAATATGCTTAATAAGACCGACAGTTTGTGATAAACATGTGAAGGTCAAGAAAGTCTTTCATCAAGATGACGAACGAGTTTGGTGGTAAACCCAGAAAGAAACAATTAGACCAGGATTACATTAAATTCAAACTTGCGGTGTACAAGACTTTATATGAATATGAGGCGTGTCGTGGGAAAACTGGGCTTAATGCAAGTGCTTAAAGTGTCATCCCGCACAGGCTGATCCGGGACGGCACTTTCCGCTTGTATGGTATTTTCTGTTTCAAAAAAATCTAATTTAAACATGAATCCACTGTAGGCAGAAAGGGGCATCCCCGTTCAGCCTGTGAGGACTGCACAGGCTAATCCGGGACAACACTACACACTTGCATTAAGCCCAGTTTTCACAAGACATGACTCATATTTTTTGTATAGTCATATTTAAATATACATTTTCTTTTCTCTTTTATTTTTTGTTGAGGATGGTTTCAAATCAATACTGCATGAAGGAATTTAGTTGAATGACCATGCAAATATTTGTCAACTTTCTGTATGTGGACAAACACTGCCTGAAATCACCGAACTACATCCAAGCATATAGTACTAATGATGTGTTTTAAAAGCTAAGAATATATTTAAAAGAATAAACACCGTACAACAGAGCACCATGCCAACATTTATTTTTCTTCACCCCCAAATAGGTATTCCTCAGCAATGTTGTATTCAACATTTTAATATAAAATATGTATTTCAAACAATAATACACGACCAATTAGCAAATGGAGATTGTTGAATTTAATTAATAATCACATAACATTGCTCTTTAGTCATTTTTCACCAAGCAAAGGTTCAGACCAACTTACTTCATAACTGAATGAAAAATCCCCAAAGTAACAATAGTGCAATGGTGCCTACGAACAAAATATCTGAAAGTATATTTTGATATGTACACAGAAAAGCACATACTATCTGTAATGGTAGTTATTGGTCCATTTAGTAGATTCACAGTAGCTATTGAGCTAGCACCATTGATTGCTGCTGTGGATGTAGCACTTTGTTGCTGTTGCACTTGAGCGGAGTTCATTACTGCTGATACAGCAAACTTTGCACTTGCAGTGTCCAGAGTGAAACGAGAGGTGGGCTGAGACGAGAAGGAATGTTCCAGGCTGGTTAATGAGGAATCAAGATCACATGTTTGATGTCGGAGCAACTGCTCTTGCTGCTCGCGCTGCATCTGAAGCAACTGCTCCTGGTGAGAGGTGAAATAGTCCATGTTAAAGTCACTGTCTTGAGATGAGAATGAATTGGGACCAATGTGAAAACCACTGTCAATGTCCGGAGGCGGTGAATGAGGCCGAAAATGAGTTCTGAAACAGAGAAGCAGACCACTTGAAATTGATTGAAATAATTAGCAAATCTTTGCAAATACCAACCTCTTTTCTGTTATTTTCTAAGCATTTTTCCTGTGAAAAATATATTTCAAGTTTTAATGCAAAAGAGGATTTACTTCTTATTAATTTGTTAAAAATGTGACCATGATACATGACGTATCCACCAATTTAAGAAATAAAGAATAAAAGTCTATAGCTTATCTTAAAGGCATGCGTATAAACTATACGATGATGCTTATTAATATATTAATGATTTTTTACATGGTGTTAATGTCTAATGTGTTGCGTGTTAATAACAACGACTATGCAGTGCATTGTGTTGTATAGCTTACCTTTGTTTGAACTAATTGCAATTATGTACACTTACATTTTTTTGTCCCTTATGTAATTTACACAGTCCCCTATGGCCCCTGAATATGACCCTGATCCCGAGAGATCTGCCTGATGTAACCCGTCATCCCACGGAGAATACCCTCGATCTAACAATATTCTGAAACATCAAACATCCAAATATTGTTAACCTCTTGAATATGTGGTACAGCAAGCCTTAAATTCGCAGACATTTATTACTATCCTAATTCCGTTATCCTAATTCCAGTGTTCAATTTGTAGTTTTTGTATTTCTTTTCTTTTTATTTTAACTTACAGATCTGAACTTGGGCAAGTGGTAACCTATATGATTGGATATGTCTACATTCAGAGCTCCAGACAAGGTTTTAGCCTAAAGGGTATTTTACCTCCTGATTATTTGGTTACCGGTAAAGGGTATTTAACCCCCAGTCTGTCAGCTTTAAAGGGTATTTGAGAAATTTAAAGGGTATTTTAATTTTATATACAAGATCAAAAGAGTATTTTATGTGCTTGTTATATATGAACACATTAATATTAGCAAATGGAATAAATTGAATGAAGACAATAATCTGTAGGTCTATCAAAACATAACATTTACTTAGCAAAGTAGTATTAGTCATTTGCCCACATACTTTGTACTTTTGTTTCAGTGCAAATCCTACAAGGTAACATGATTTCTGGTCCTTCCTGCTTGACAATTAGCCAATTATAATTTCTTTTCAGGATTACAGCAATTTTTCAGACAATTGTGCACTCGCATGATGCTTTTGTACACATCGCGATTTGCAATGCGTTATGTTACGCACTGGGCAGATTTTCAATGCATTTTTATTTATTTTCAATGCGTAAATACGCGGATACGCGTCTTATCTGGAGCTCTGTCAACATATTGTCCAGAATATTCCGAATAAAACAAAAGTTAAAAATTCTATCTTACTCTCTACACTGTGATTTCCATATTGATCAGTCATTTATGCAACTACTACCTAATCAGTATCAACAATTTACAAATTTAAATAAATCAGCATTTTGGCCCTCAGCTCTCATAATCATGGTCACAGATCGCGCTGCAGATCTTGTGATGTACCAAGTACAGGCAGAAACAAGAGGGGTGGGGTAAGGACACAAGAGGGTTTAAGGACAGACAGAAATAAGAATTGAAACCTAAAAAGAGTTAGATCAAAAGTTTAAAAGATCAAGACTCGGTACAAGAACTAGACTGCCCCAATCTCAGATTCTTCTTCACATCATTGGGCCAACATTCAACTTACATTAAAATAATATTAAGAATAAATAGTACTAAGAATACCATTGGATGATTGCAGTTTAAATGTCCTAGCAACAAAAATATGCAATTGCAAGTACAAATATGACATTAGCAATTAAGCCAATTGAGTCCGTATTCAGTTGCATTAAATCCGACAACAAATCTGAACTGTAACCAATACAATGTGTCTTATTGTTGATGAAGAACCTACCTGCCGCCTCTCCCAACTCTTCTACGGGCAAAGCCGATACATCGTTGAGGCTGAGACAAGGAGGTAAGGGAGTAGCGGAACCGTTTCTCACCTATGCCACCATCATCTGGACTGCACCAGGGCCAGTTGCCAAGGCGATCAAGTATTGGCTGTAATTGAGACAACACATTCAACTTATATCAAATCAAAAGGAAGGCTTGGCAGTATGATCCGAGGGCAATCAATGGAAGGACACGTACTGATGACTTTTCCAATCAAATTGGCAGGCTTTCATCGTTTTAAAAGCTCAAGTAAAGGACCATGTGTACATATGACCAGGTTGTTTTTTTTAATAGCTTCAGAACACTGCTTTTTGATGCAAGCAAACTTCAATCTACTCATTTTTGACTCTTGAAAGTAAATAGTCAGCCTTGCATCATTTTGATTAACTTGTTTTCCCATCGCTAAATTAATCCAAAACTCATTGTATTTTGCGCAGTTCATAACCTTTATTAACACAAATAACCATTTGCAGATCATTTGACAATTATGCAGAAACAAAATTCCTGTGACTTCAGTATTTTGACCTAAAATGTTCATACTGACACCATGAAATATCCAGCTGGGGGTCATTAGACTCTAGTGTTTTCAAAATGTACTGGGTTCATATGTGTACAACACAAATATCAATATCAAGGGAACAGCAGTTTTTACCAGACACACACACGTGACATATTGTTGTTAAATGTGGAGACTAATACAAAGGGTCATAAAGCAAAACAAGTGTCTAATTGCTAATTAAATTATGGGTTTAAAGAAGTATTTTCAAATTAAACACTTTAGTCCTAGTGTTCTATATACAATTTTACTTAAAGGAAGCTGGTAATCCTTAATTCAGAAGAAAATTGAGTATTTAGCCCAGCATATGCAATCCTACAACAAGTGCAATTCAATTAATGTGTTATACATTTTCGCCAATATATTGTCACAATTTGTCAGAAACTAATTTTGAAATTAAATATTTATTGCTTCAATACAAATAATGGTTTCTGTCGAGATTTGTAATGCTACTGGTACCCTAATTTTTCTACATTTTACAGGAGAAATTATTCCAACACTCCTCTGATCTCGAGAACTGTCCATTACAAAGTTTCAGAGATTCATTGTTTGTGGAAATATAATCCTTGTTCAATAAAAAAAATAGTGTTAAAACATACTGCATAGTAACTACAGTTCTTCTTTCTCTTGAAGGCGTAGATACCGTCTGGGTCGTTCTCATCCTCTTGGTCAGAAGGAGACATCTGTGCAAACACAACTTCCAATGAGTGATGCCACATATCAACAGGCAAGCAATACCTACCAACTACCCTTTGACATGTTTTGAAAAATGTAATGATTCAATTACCATTTTGACCAAATCTGAGAAATTAAATACATGTTATGTTAGATTAGATAACAATGTTTGATATTAACATAACAAAGGGAACTTCTTTGAACAAACAGGTGCCTATGTTCATTTCACTAACAAGCACATAAAACTGTCGTATTTATGCATGAAACATAACATGAAAATATTTGTATTTCATATAATTACTTTACATATAGACACCTCCATTTGATGCAGCTGTTCATATGCACTGTGCAATGTATCATTGTTACAATAACACTAAGTCCCAATACAAAGGAGACTAAAGTTTAAAAACATTGACAAATGATTGCACAAACCGGTGAAAGAGCTTCATCCTCGGAGCTAAAGAGATCAGATTGCAACATTCCCATATCTGTACTGGCGTACACTGGTTGAGCATTGGAATTCATATTTGACGACTGAGAAACCGACGTTTTATGCTTCCTCTTCCGATATTCTCGTTTCTTCTGTTTAACAGCCACCTCCTCCTGAAAGAGCAACCAAAATATTATTTGCAAGTTGTATGAACGAGCATGAATGAGTTGCATTTAGACACTAGACACTAAAGGCGTTGGCAATAAGTTCTAATAATTAGTATTTTGTTTCACAATAATGTCTATAGCACTTAACAAAACCTGTTTAAGGTTACACCGTAATACCAGGTTCCATAATTATCAAACCTTCATCGTCATGTTCAAAATGTTCAAATATACATGACACCTTTCCAAATGTTCCAAGTAATATAAAAGAAAATGGACGAAAACTAGTATTCAGACAAACATCAAAGCTCACCCCAGTATTCCAGTCTTTCCAAGTGTATGGCGAGACAAATGGCGGTAACTTGTGCCGTATGGACTCCGCCTCTGTCAAAAACTTGCCATCATAGTCTTCCAACTGGTATCTGCAAAAAAACAATCGGCAACCCATTCAGCTCTTTGATCTGACATTCATTTGGTGTATAACTCTTACAACTGGTGTTTTACACAACCAGGGGTCTCTCTCTGGTTTGGGGGAAGAGTACCCTTACCCTCAGACGGGGGAATTTTAGCGTCGTTTTACACATAAGGGGAAATTTCGACTTAGCAAACGAGTCAAAAATAAAAACTATTAAAATATATTTTTCAAATCACTTTATTTAGTCTAACTCTTTACCTGACAACTTATTCATGAAAATTATCAATAAATTGAATATTATATTAACTAGTCAAATTTTAACCATCTGCCACTTGACCATTATAAGGTGGAGCAGTGCAACAGATAATTTTCATGCAATTTAATAGTTTTTCACTTCCGATTTTATAAAACGTTTTTTAACTTCCAATTTTTAATCTTATTTTTGTAAAACTACTTTTACTAATTCTAATACAGTAAAAAACTGTGTTTTCGACTGTAAGACACGGTATTTGTGCATTTGTGCTTCACCTGTTTTGATAACTTTTAAGCAGAAGCCATTTTCCCAAAAATGAAATTACGGTTCCCCGCAAATAAGCTAGCAGTTAACTGTATATAAATGAAGTTTTATTATGAAAGCACAAATAATCTGGAACCAGACAAGTAAAAACGGTCATTTAACATGACCATGTATTGTTCTTCGGATTTTATCGTTCACCATTTGTAACGGTGCTTAAGTAAATTTGATCCCCGAAAATTACTCCCATTAACAAAATGAAAACAAATTTGATGGTAGTTCATTTTGGGGGAATTTTGGTCTGAAATGGGGGACAAATATATACTTTTTTGTTGGGGGAATGATGCCAAATTTCGGCATCAAAATATGGAGATCGAGACCCCTGTCAACTAAACATTATTCCAAGAAACAAGAGGCATTATCATGGAAATAGCAATGCAAAACCATGTAAGAGTTTCCATGTAAGAGACCAATACGTTGACCCAAGAATAGCAAGATTTTTTTACTTTAATTTTTACTTCTTTTACAATGGAATTTGGACCCAATCTGTATAAATTATGATAATTTGATAATCAAATTGCCCGGAGCTTTTCTTTACTATGCAGAAACTAGTCATTTTGATCAAAAAATTTAAAGTTTAAATATTAAAATATATTTTTTTTTTAAACTAAAGCTTTTACACTAAAAATGTTGGCCTGATTTTGCCATCTTCTGTATGCTGTTTATGATTGTGTATAGGGTTTTCGCAAAAAAATCTGGAATGATAATGCAATCTAACCCTTTTATCTTGGTGGAAATTTTGCAAAAATTCAAGATGGCTGCAAACACAAGCAAGCATGAAAAAGATTATACTAATATTTGTGAAAAATAAGGCTAACATTTTGTAGTGAATAGTATAATTTGTGACAGTATTGTTTAAAATGTTTATTTAGTGTTTAGAATATAATTATTAATTTGTTTTAAACTTTGTTCTTCAGCCTAAAGATAAAGTAATTCAAAACCGAAAGTGAAAGTAACCAAACCTATTCATACTCCATACCAGTTTTAGACAGAAGGTTCATTTTAAACGGGATATATACGATTTCAATATCAACGTTTAATTTTTTCTTATTTTGAACAACACAAATGAGAGGACGAATATGATTGAGGAACGTTAAAATAAAATAAAATACACAGTTATATGTACCATATTTCATATGTTTTGTTTAAATGAACTTCTTCACAATGACAAATTTATTCCTAGCGCTAAGCCGATACCGACACGTTTAATCGTATTTGTGGCAGAAACAAAAACGTGTCCATGTGTCGTATGAACACATCTGCACAGAACTTACGTCATCACGCAACAACTATTGGGGATTTCCCAATATTGTACATGTCTTATGTACATTAATGAGTTTTCGACTGGCAGACGAAAAATATTTTAATGGTGTAAAGCTCGAATTTCGAGGATTTTCGAATGTCAGTTCTTCTGAACTTTTATTCTAGTATGTTATTCATCAACATTTTATCGGTTTAATTTTACTTTCATACGTTTCTATAAAAATTTGATGAGATCGTACATACCCTCTTTAAGTATATATAAAAAAAAATTATTTTTACAAATAACCTCTTTATCATCAACAGCCTACTCATTAAAACTTTTGATTTTGTCATCATCTTTGGGTCTATATCCTTTCATGCTCTTAATGTTTCTGTAAATGAAAAACATAATTTACATACACATTTTTAACACTGGGTAATTGTTGTCTTTTCAATTAAGGTATCTGTTTACTGAACTTCAAATCTTCAAATTATTAAGCAGCATTTTTAACATCCTGCCTTCGTTCTAGTTGTATTATCTTATCAATATTGAAGAAATGCTAAGCCTAAAGAATTTATTACCATATTATAGTAAGGCTATAACTATTTAAGGTGTCTACAACTCCCAGTTATGTACTTACTATAAACTTAACCTTTACATAATTCCTATGCTTTGACGTTAATTACTAGTACTATGGCGAAATATGAGAAACAAGAAACGTAGAAATTCCACGAATACCAGCTTTTTATAACCAAATGCATTAGACAGCACAAAAATAAAATTTGTAGTAATGTTGACCTTGACCTTGACCCCACCCACCCCATATGCAATCCCAAGCGAGGTCTAGATATAAGGTATCTACATATGAAGTTTCATTCAAATATCTCAATGTCTTCTCAAGCTATTGAGCTAAAACTATTTTTTATTTTTAGTAACGGTGACCTCGACCTTGATCCTACCCACCCTATACGCAATCCCAAGCGAGGCCTTGATATAAGTTCTAGATGCTAACTTCCATTGAAATATCTCAATGTGTTCTCTAGTTATTGAGCAGAAACCATTTTTCTATTTTTAGTAACAGTTACCTTGACCTTGACCCCACCCACCCCATATGCAATCCCAAGCGAGGTCTCGCTATATGTTTTCCATGTATGAAGTTTAATTACAACAGCTCAACCCATTTTCGAATAAGAGATCTGAAACAAAAGGTTTAAGCCGCCACTACAAAAACTGACAAACCCATATCTAAAAACCGAAATTTTTCTTAATTTGGTTAAAAACTTGCTGATATGATGTAATACAAAGGATTTTTCTGTTAACTTTTGGTTATTTATTAGCTTTTGAAATTAAAACGGCTTAAGTTCAAACAGTTTGGTGTTTTTTTTCATGAAATCGTGGGTTGGGTCATGTTTTTGTCATTTTTTCGTTTTGTGAATTTAAATGGTTGTTGAGGGTACCATTATAAAAAATCATGTAACTTTGTAACCGGATATTTGAAAAATTCTTTCTGTTTTCTGTATGGGAAAGATTCCATTACTTGATGGAATAATTATTAAGTAGCAAAGATTAAAAAAATTGGTGCTGCATTGCTAACGGAAACATGAAAATCATTTTTACTCCATAAAACCATCTGCAATTAGATCAAAGGGTCAGTGACCCTTCAAGTTTACAGTCTAACGAACACCCTCCTAAGATAAGTTTTGTTGAACAGGTCATTTGTGTTTCACCTTTTTTCTGCTATTTCAATGGCCAGCTGCAGCATTTCCTTCTTCATCTTCTCTCTTCGTTTTACAAATTCCAAAAGTGTTCTGCGATCATAAAATGTACATCGTAACATGTATCACGGAAATACTCGATACAAAACTAAGAAAAATAATCATCCAGGGCTCTCCCATGCTGGAAAAACAATCTTAAGCCAAAATCTACCAAACTTTGTTGAAATTCTAATCATTTTGGGTATTTTACAGGGTTTTATCACGATCAAAGTTGCAGCCGAATGGTGAAATTTGTAGCTATTGGCTAATCTGGTGAATGGCCGATAGTGCCACATTTATCATTGAATCGTAATAATCTGATATTTACGTTAATTTATATCTTATTACAAATTAAAGAGTGTGTGTGAAAATCGCACAAAGTTAATATTTCGCTTACAATTGGCCAAGTCACATATAAAATATGCACTGAAATCAAACCCAAAATACTGAAGCAGAAATTATAAATCATGCAAGAAACTTAATGTTATATTTCCTTTTTATATGTACAACTTATACAAACCTTACTGCACTTACCACCATACATGGACAACAATGTTAATGTACATGTTAATGAGGAGATACAGGGCTACAGAGTGCTAATCAAGTGCCAGTTGCAGTTTGGACACTTACACTGCCCTACTGATATCTCGACGCAGTTTTAACATCTTCTCGTAAGACGTCTCATCATTTTTACGATTCTGAAAAGTATGAATGCATTCTTTGGTTACAATACTAACGGGCAAAAGCAATCAAAATCATTATACCACGTGGACATTTTTGATGCCTTTCTTGTCAATTAATATGTTTTATATCTACTACCAATATCTACTTCTATGTTAATTACGAGTTACCTTTCGTGTCTGCATTTTCTCTGTTCGTCGTCTGAAGGCTACATACGGATTGTTTGTGGTTGAGCCGTCTCGTTTCTCAGTTCTTACACTCAAAATCAGAGGATGTTGCTGAAAAATCAGGTTTAATTATAAAATTGATAAGAGGCACAATCACAAAATAATCTGACTACAAGAATTTTCCAAAACATCATTAAATTAACATCCAAATGCAAAATGAAACATTTTAACTGACTAAGCACACTAACTGGTACACCAAAGCAGAACCATTTTTCATAAAATTGCCATTTCTATACAAAAACCAGTCAAGTCTATGTTGGCGCTTTAATATTCAACTCATTAAACGAATATTCCCATTTTGCAAAAATATCTGTCATTTTAAAAACTTATTGCCAGAAAATGTGAATATGTACCGCATTTACAAATAATTCTAAAGCCAACTCACTGTTCGCAGCCGTTTGTTAAGCCAGTAGTCATAAACAGCAATAATAAGGTCATCATCTTCTTTAAGGAGCAGCTTGGCCTCCCTCAAGGTCACCACCTGTTGACCGCTGCCCTTCTCTAGTCGATCCATCATCTCTTCGAATTTCACTGGGGTGATTTCCATTTTCTTCGCTTGTTGATTCAGCCAGCCTTCATCTTCCGAGTCCATATCATAGTCCGGTATTTCCTGGTCCATGCCAAAGGCTAAAACAACGTATATGTTAATTGTTTGATGATTCAGCAAAGCCTAACGTAAATTTGTGTAACCCCATTGTATCAGGTTATTTTGATGAGTAAAATTAATTCAATTTGCATTAATATGCAAGTAAGAGTCAAATACTACAACATACAAACATGTTTTATACAGACATGTTTCAACATTTTTCTTCATACCTTGGAGATGTATGTACTGTTTAGGCTGCTTGTAGTCGCTTATATACAGTCCATCATATCTTTCTGATGTGTCATCAACGTCTGGTATAGGAATTGTGAGAGCTTCTGCACTACCATACGCTTGTTGGGCACAAAGGGCTTTTTGCAAATGCAGCTCCTAAAGAAGCAAATAAATATAATTAACGATAGCAAGAAATAAAGAAAGCATGCCTAAGTGATCAAATGAATTGTTCAGTTCCCATTATCACTTTGACAATCATATTTATAATCTGGTATGATTTGGATATAGAGGGCTTTAGCTCCAAATATTTTTGTATTCAGATGATGCTGTACTGGTAAAACACTTTAAACTACCCTTTAGAGTTGGAATTTGAGAGGTTAATTATCGCTTAAAACTAAGGTGTTTTATTCATACACAACTAGCAGCATCAGTGCACTAACTTCACTTCGTGGAAATGGGGCCAGCGCCCTAACAAAGGGGATATGTTCATATTGTTTTTAAATTTGAGGATTTTTTAACATTAAATTCTGCAAGAAAATTTAATGTATATAAGAACACTTTTCTAATAGGATGTTTATGGAAATCATTTAAAACAAATTCCAGGCGAATCATTTACTTTTTCAAATGAACATCAATTAAAAGTAAAGTGAAGATGTAATGATGCTGTCCCAAAATGTTAACTAAAATTAACACATATTTGCAATTTACAAGTGTTTTATGAAAATGGTGGTTGTCAAAGTATTGAACGATTAAAGAAGTAAAACTGGATTTGCAAATTAATTAGTAAATTGTACATCGAAAACCATGAACTAAAATAATTTATTAACAAAGAACATGATAAAATTATAAGGAATACTAAATAGAGCCTTCTTTGCATCAGCTGAAAGTTTATATCCCTAAAGTGAAAGCAGCAATCTTGTAAAAAGCAGAAGACCACGAAGAAAACTAAACTGTTAATTTGTTAAACGGATATGCATTTTTGAAATAAAATACATTTCCAATTGAGAAAAAATGGCAGCCAACTGGACGAAAAAATTTCCTGTGTAGCAAACGACAATGCCTGCACAAAGCTTTGTTCACACTTATAATTTCCTGGGACAGCTCAAGTGGATACTACCAAAAGAAAAACTAAATTAAAATATCAAAACGCTGATAGCGTAGAAAGACTGTTGGCAACAAAGAAACTAAAAGCATGTGAATTACTAGCAGGGTTCGCGCTGGCGATCGCCACTGTCGCCAAATGCGACAAAGTCACAAAAGTGGCGACAAATTTTCAAGTTTGGCGATTTTTCTGGCGACCGCGTTCTTTGTCCGAATTATTTACTATTGAAATGACGTAAGCGACATTTTAGCCTAAGCGGTCTTGCTGACTCGGTTAACCTCGACAGCTATCGTGCATGTATTGATTTTTAGTGATGTAAGCGGTACAATTGAATTAACTGAAGCATGAAACTGAATGCTTATCGATAAGGTGATAACATGCGACTAATTATATGGACCAAGGCAATTAGAGTGGCATTTTAATTGCAAGTGGAACAAACAACTTTCTTTAATCGTCAATACTGGCAATTAATAGAAGATCAAACGGTAATTAGAAATCAAAACATAGTAAGTATGCAGTGTTTTCAACACATACATTCATGTTTACACAAGCAAAAGTCCGTAATTAAAGAGTTTGTTACGACAGTCGATATAAAATGTTGAATTTGAAAATGCAAATTCACTTGTCAAAATGGCCAGTTCAGTCGTAAATACTCCTTGTAAAAAACGTTCGTATATGATGACATCTCTTCTCCATCTGACATGCTCAAACTTCAAAATTCTCCAGTGAACAGAAATTTTAAGGACTGTTTGAAGTTGGAATTCCCATTTATTAAATATGAACCTAAAACAAAATCTATGCTCTGTGAAGTCTGTCTGGCCTCCAAGATGAACAATTTGTTCACAGCTAGTTGCACAGTCATGAAAAAGGAGAACATTACCCCACGTCTTCTGTATATTTTCAGTTTTCCTTTCCAGTGTACCTTGCCTTGCTGAATTTGTGGCAGTGCCATTATATATATATATGTCTATATTTATGTATTTATGTATTAATTATGTATCATATTTATTAGTAAAATAGTAACTTTTATGCATTGTTAAATGTCTATTTAAAAAAATAATGATGATGTTAATACTCATATTAATAGTGTATTGCTTAAACATTTCTAGTAGCAACTATTATGAACCATGGACATGTATATGTTTTGGTACTTCATAAATTGATTAAAGAGATATATGGTGCTTTGTTTATATATTGTATTCTTAATTAGGAATAATTATTAATGTGTTACAATCACAATTTTATGTACAAATATAAGTTATATATAGTATGCCACGCGAACGTCTCTAACATGCGACACCCGAGTGGCTCTAAGTTTTCAAATTTGGCGAAAAAAAAAGTGGCAACAACTTTTCAAAACCCTGAGCCAACCCTGACTAGTGCATTTTTGCTAAAAAGGAAATATTTGTTTGAATTTCCCACCTTTTAACTCGAAACTTGATAATATGGAGTCTTTTCAATAGTATACTACATCATAATAAAATTTAATTTGTAAGTAAAGAACACAAACTGATCAAGCTAATTATCAAATGCTAACGGAATTATATGTATGCCAGTTAACAAGTCAATCTGCAACGAGCCATGCAGAATAACCAATGAAGCCTGATAGTTATGTGGATCGATTGTTGGTGATTCGTAGCCTACTGAATCAAAAGTAGGTCATATGATGCGAGCTCTCGATTTTCCATACTACAGTTTAAAATTGCAGTAATTTGTTGTCAAAATATTCAGAATAAGAATGGTAACAAGAAATAACACGTTCGCAACCAGTCAAACAATAAACGATGTAGCGCATCAATTTAGTGGTCTAATTCCTGGACATCCAGATGAATATTTCGGTTACGTACAATATTGAAAATAGGGGTGTCATTAGTTCGACGTAAAATTTCTAATAAATAAACTTTTTAAGAAACTGTAATAGTAATAAATCACATGATGTACAAATTATTATACACATGACATACATTATCTCAATAATTAAAAGGTAAGAAAACAGGCACGACTTGTTGCTGTGTTAAAAAATGACCCTTTCAGGTTTCAATTCACTGACTCGTATCCTGCACAGAAAAGAAGTAGTCTTCCGCGACACTCGTTTTCGAAAATACCCTCTCAATAGACCGTTGGCTTCCGCCAACACTCTAAAAACTGCAAATTATAATAAAACAATTGTTAATTAATTTTGCTATTGAAAATTTAATTGAAATGAGAAAATAATGTCAGACATTTGAAAGTGCTGGTTCCAATTACCAATATTATTTTATTTTAAGTAAACATGTATGAATTAAAATATACATGAAGATGTTTACTGACTGACTTGTACATGAGCTATTGTTTTCATGAGGGTGTCGGTTATTTCGTAACATAGCAATTTCGTGACAATTCATTTTCAGTTATTTCGTACACATCGATCGGTCATTTCGTAGCCACGTCAGTCAATTTGTAACCACTTTTTTGTGCGCGTCTTATTGATAATAAAATCAGAAAAATAGGTTAAAATAATGCGTTGATACCAGTAAAATTGAACATGTAATATTTAAATGTATGGTTATGCCGAATTTTGAATGTGATCTTTGTCAGATGTAATGAAACATTAAACGGAAGTGCTGTTATTCTCGGGTAATCAAATATCATGAAGTTTCTGTGTTTAGATCAAATATTAAAATATTATTTTATTTGACCTCGAAAGAAAAAATGAAAAATTGCAATATATGCTGTAAAATAAAGCATGAAAAAGGGAATACATGTATTTTGTTTACGAATAAGCAGTAAATGGCAAAGGAATAATCATACTTTTAAATTACATAAAATGGTATCAAAACAGAAATAAATCGGATAAAACACATATTTAACAAAATTGTAATTATTATAGTTCTTCCGGACATTTTTTCGCAAACCTGTTCAAATTAAATGTATTTCGATAGTTTCATTTACTGTATAACTGGGTTTTTTTTTCAACATTGACAGGTCACCTGTTTGTGTTGTGTATTTGTCAACTTAGTTACAAAGGAGCCTGTCTAGCAGTCATCTAAGGGTGTGAACATGTGTTGTTTTAATGTTTCTTGGTTGTATTGTGCTAATCTAAATCACTTTATCAGTTGGACAAGTCCAGTTTTTAAACATAAATCAGCCCACAAATATTTTTAGTACATAACTGTTTTTGCATTCCCTTAATTTAAATTCACAGGGTATCCGACTTTGTGTATGCAAAAAAAGAAGAAAAAAAAGAGTAAAATGTAACAAAGATCTCTGGATGTAAAAACTATTAATGTACTGTTAAGTTAAAATATACACCACAGCAATCAATATTTTGTAAAACACTTTAAAACAAGAGGGCCCTAGGACGCTCACCTGATACCTTGTAACCCAATTGGAATTTGTATCCCCGAGGCGTGGCTTATTTTTATCCCAGGGGAATAAGTTGAACAACCTTGAACAAACCTCTGGGCCTTACGGATTCAGGTAAAGATTTTTAAAGTAATTTTCCTATTTAAGTCTATATAAATAATTTGACCCCTCAGGGGGTGGCCAGATTTACCCCAGGGGCATAATTTATACAATCTTTGGAGAGGACCACTATACATATTACGTACCAAATATAGGAAAGCTGTGGGCCTTGCCGTTTCGGAGGAGATTTTTAAAGTCATTTTGCTATTTAAGTCAATATAAACCATGTGACCCCCCACAGGCGTGACCAGTTTTGACCCCAGGGGCATAATTTGAACAATGTTCAGGCCTTTTTCTACTGCTCTCACGGGTCCGATAGTCGGACCCGTTCCCAATGCCAAATATGCATAATTTTTCCCAATTCTGACCCCAAAATTCCCAACTGTAAAGAATATGTTTGTTTTTTTTCGAAAATGAAAGTTAAAATACGATTTTTCAATACTTTACAGACAATTTTTTCACACTTGCTTTATATTTGGATATCCTCTAATTTTATCGTTGACATTGTTTATAAGGGGAGAACTCTCTAATAGCTGTGTAATAAAATGGGTAACACAAGAAAAACGATTTGTTTGTCCTCTATCATGATGAAATTTAACATGAATTATGGGCAAATATTTTGTTATTTACACAAGTGGATGTTTCAGTTAAAGGAAGGATTTAAATATAAGGACGTAAAGATTTCTTTTCAAGCTATCACATATTTTTTTTACCTACGTAGTGTAGGCACTACACGATGTTTATTAACACATCATTAAAACTAAATCATGTAGACAGTAGATCCCACAATCTTATTTTGGTGAAGTTGGTCAGATTTGGGGATACCTTTTTAGAAATAGACACATACTTATAGGAAATGAGACATGCATATGATTACAAACTCTTAGATGCATAGCTTACCTAGGTATTTATCACAATTTAGAGTAAATTCAAATTATTAGTGCTGTTAAATTCTTATTTATTGATTCAAAACTGTAAATTTCTTCATTATACTTACGATTTAGCGATCATTTTTCCCAATTTGGCAAATTTTACGTCATGATTTTCCCAATTAAACCAAGGTACTTTTTCCCAAAGAGGTCAGAAAAAGGCCTGATATTTGTAGAGGACCACAGTACAATGTTACATACCAAATATGAAACCTCTAGGCCTTGCGGTTTCAGAGAAGAATTTTAAAGTCATTTTGCTATTTAAGTCTATATTAACCATGTGACCCCTGGGGTGTGGTCTGTTTTGACCCATGGGGCATAATTTGAACAATCTTTGTAGAGGACCACTACAGGATGTTAAATACCAAACACGAAACCTCTGGCCTTGCAGTTTCAGAAGAGAAGATTTTTAAAGACATTTTGCTATTTAATTATATATAAACCGTGTGACCCCTGGGGAGTGGCCAGTTTTGACCCCAGGGGCATAATTTGAACAATCTTTGTAGAGGACCACTATACAATGTTACATACCAAATAAGAAACCTCTGGATCTTGTGGTTTCAGAGGAGAAGATTTTTGAAGTCATTCTGCTATTTAAGTCTATAAATCATGTGACCCCTAGGATGGCCTGTTTTGACCCCAGGGGCATAAATTGAACAATATTTGTAGAGGACCACTATACGATGTTACATACCAAATATGAAACCTCTGGGCCCTGCGGTTTCAGAGAAGAGGATTTTTTAAGTTTACACTTTTTAAATCTATTTTTAGCTCTGGTGACCTACATATGCAGCGGACCGAAAAGATTTGAACAACTTTGAAAGAGGTTCACCCAAGGATCATTCCTGTGAAGTTTGGTGAAAATCTGCCAAGCGGTTTAGGAGATGTTGTTTGAATGAAAAGTTGACGACGCACGCACACACGCACAACGGACAACCACAAAAGCTCACCATGAGTACTTTGTGCTCTGGTGAGCTAAAAATAAAATAAAACCAAAAACAATTCGGGTTTTGCACGAACGCTTAAAACATGTGTTTAATACACATGTAATATATTAGTACAAACCACGAGCTCCTTTTTTATAATTTATTTCTTAATATTCAGTGAAGATATATAATCAAATAAAATGACACATTTTTTTTACGTCTAAAAGCTATGAAATGCTGATTTGAATAATAATACTCAAATCTCTGTAATACTGAATTGTAAATGATATCCATTATAACTGACACAAGTTTTCCAAATTACAAAGCATAATAATTTCTGTTTATGTCGCTGAAGTATCATTTAAAATATAATCCAGAAATGTTGGCATTATTTTTTATCTCAACGTTTATTTATTATTAATTATTACGCTAGATGGTCCGGCTAGCTCAGTTGGTACAGCGCTGGACTACAAATCCGAGGATTTCGGGTTCGATTCCCAGCCCCGCCATATAACTTGTGTGGGGATTGGTCATGAAATTATTTGTACGGCCATTCTCCCCCTAGCATTACAAGTTAGGCCCTGTGCCAATATTGAGCTCCTTTTTAAATGGGCAATATTGGCGGGGCCTAATCGGGGAAAGACCAATTCTGTGGTGGAAATTTCTCCCTTTATGTCTATAGAGTAGCGACAGGATTTTCGTCGCTACTTTCACGCCCCGAAATGGCATGGTTAGCATTAATATTTCTTAATAAAATTTACATACCTGCAAAGAGAATTTATTTCTCAATAATGTTTCATAAATATATGTACGATAGCACTTCCATTTTGGATGCAACACCAATTTAAACCCACACTACTACATTTTCAACACATCTCGCTGTCCTGCACTGTGTAAACTTTAATCGATATTCTGCTACACTGAAACGATTGTGTCGTTTCGATTTATCATTCAATTCTATCATTCATCATCCGATTGGTTGAAGCATATTTGAAGGGTTAAACTAGCATCTCCAGCAAAATCCAATAATCCATTCACTGATATTGATTTTCTGACAGTCGTATATTTCATCGGATGAATTAGGTGCTTTGCACTTAACATATTTTAATGAATCATATATCAGATTAATCATAATAAAATTCTGTTTAATATGGTTTTTATTTCATGAAAATCCATAAAGGATAAGTGTTGTTTATCAATGTTTAATTATTGAACAATGGGGATTATCGACGATTTCACACCTCCGCTATCGAGTCCATCAACGCGGACATGGTTCGGTGACGGTGGGTATTTTCCACAGGTTATGCTGTGATGTAAACCTATTTGAATATTTATGAAGTTAAATTAACCAATCAGAGGAGGAATTTCCCTTCATGGTGATACAACTTCCGTTAAATTCGAACTGTAAACAAGCGTGTTACAAATGACCAAAGTCTACATGAATTTGTCGGATCCTGAATCGGTATGTTAATATGAAAGTTCTAGCATTTAAAAATACACTTTCTAAGCTTTAATTTGATTATATATTACAATTAAATCGGTTTATATTTACCCGACCGCATTTGCGTTCAAAGTTCAAAGGTCAGGAAAAACCCAAAATACATTCTGGCGATGCAATGGCCGCCATCTTGAATTTCTGTTGATTAGCAAAAAACGAACGACATATTCAGTAAATAAGCCCCAATAAGCACAAGAAAAATGCTTAAGTATGTGTAATTTAAAATATATTTGTCCATTTCGCTGGTATATGTTACTGAGGTTTTTGTTTTTTAAATAAATACGTTCAAAACTTAAAATGCTTGTAAACAATTGTACATATAGTTTCGGATAGGCAGCATTTCGGTCATCGTTTTATAAAACACATTATCTACTCATAAACTAGCGCATTGTTATTGTTATGCACGAAATTCATACAAATTAAATAATTCAGAATATTGTTAATATTTTTTAATTTTATGAAGTCGACAAACCTGTAAAGTGTATGTGTAAAGAATGTCATTTGTTTAGGATATTGGTTGTATCATGTATGTATTGAAGTCATGTTACGAGAATAGGAATCATGACAACAGTAAACAAATAACCAATACTTGTGTAAATAATAGTAAGTTTAACAAATTTATTGAAGAGGTTTATTTTATTTTCTAAAATTATTTGATTTCTTTTTTCTTTACATAGTTTTATTTCTTACTGTATCTTTATTATTTTTCAGGTGCATTATTATTCCCTGTAAAGTGCAACATGCCAGTCTGACTCAGACAGGATGAATTCAGGATGGCATCGGATCATCTTAACTTCCCAGGTCCGCCAACAGAGAAGCACATGTTCCAGGAAAATCCAACCAAAGAGGCAGTTACAAATTCTCCACAAAAGGAGGAAGTGAATTCCCTTGCTCAACAATTTACAGACAGTCCTAGAGCAGTTGACAGTGAACAATCTATCTGCATTATGCCATTGATGTGTGTATATGTAATAAAAGTATTATGTTTTACAACATGTTAGTTTAATGTCTTTGAAATGTTAAATAAGTTCACTAAGATTTATTAATTTTAATCACCAAGAAAGCAATTGAAGAGTGACATTACAATATTATGGCATGTAAATGCAACGTAACTTAACATTTTGATTGAATGAAAAAAAAAACTATAGAGGACACACTTTTTATGGAAAAAAATGTTTGCACTTGAAGATACACCAAAATGGACCTTAGAAATGAAAAGAGCATGTAAATTTACATATGGTTACCAATTTTCATGAAGATATTTCAATAAATAAAAAAAATATAAGGATTTATAATAAAATAACAGCGGCGTCGGTGCGACACATTTCTGAGAAATCAGTCTTCTACACAATAAAACCTGCCAAAAAGTTGCAAAATTTCACATTTCAAAACCTCATAACTTTGAAAGTATAGAGATATTTGAATAATTCAAAGTGTTTTGAGTGTGTTTTCATTTGCACTTTAATGTGATAATAATTTAATTAATACATCTGGAATAAAAAAATTTAGCTGGGGATGCTAGTTAAAACAAGGCAAGGTAAACATGGTGGACTGTACATGAATGTATATTTATTCGCAAGTTTAAATCAGAATTAAACGCATGTTCTAGGTAAATTTCGGCACATGTTAAGCAGTTTAGGTGTTGTTTAAGTAAAATACGTTGATTTATAACTTTATTGTCGCAAATAATGGAAATTAATGAAAATTCAAACGTTTAGGTTTCCACCACATAAATGGTCTTTCAGCGAAGAGGCGGTCCAGCGAATTTAGCCCTATATAAAAAGTAACACTAAATTCGCATCACGTCTCATGAATTAGACTATTCTTCCCCTACCTCTGATTCAAGTAGGGCAGTTGTCAGTTACTGGCATAAGTATGTGCATAGGGCAGTTGTCAGTTACTGGCATAAGTATGTGTACTTAGTACTGGTAAACCAGCTACCCAGGAAAAGTGTATGTTAAGTGACCCCCGTTATATCAGTCTTCACGAAACTCCGTCAGACCAACGGACCTGACCAACTAAATTTGTCAAGGTCCGAAAGAAATTTCAAGTTCGTCGACCCAAAATGTCCAACTAAAATATTTTCTATCAAATCAAAAGTTAAACAGCACACGATCATATTAACATCTATTTTTAAATTCAACGGAATTACACGATGTGTATTTCGATTGCAATTTAAAAACACCGATGAACTTGTATCAATACAGTAAGGATGCCATAAGTTTCAGTGTTAGATTCTAGGATGCAACCATTTCCTTTTGCGAACGCGTGTTTATGAAAGACAAAGAACGCCTACTCGGAAATTAACACACACTCCTTCTACACCAGTGTATCAATTATCCATATATTCTAGACGCAGGAGGAGTCAGTTTTACTACAGCCAGACCAGTCAGCCAATGAGAATGCGCAAATTTTCCAATATGCAAATGAGCATCATTGATAGAAAGTTTATCACGCCCTCGGTAAAGGGGCAAGTGATTTGTTACACCATCCCGTTAGGTAAGCGTTTTGTGACTCGCGTGTTAAACTCACACATATTTAATAAATTAATTACTACAAATTAAGACGGCAATATAATTATTACTTGTGCGAAATGAACATTTGTCTAATTATGATAATTAATATGAAGTTGTGTAACTTGCGTATGCCGATCGTGTCAAAAGTATGTCATTTCATTTGTTAAAAAAATTACATCTACTATCTAGTGTTCACTAATAAAAGTATTATTCCAAATCATCCATGTGTACTAATTATATGCAAAAAACTTTGGCTGAGGCAACATTTGAAAGTTAGCGAGAGTATTGGCAGTACATTTGTCGAAAGTGAAAGTATATAAATTCCAATTCATCAAAAATGTTTTGTTATTTCTGTTTAATGAATACAGTCCTTTTAAATTGTTTTATTACCGGTAATCAACAAACATGAAGATTTTCGACACAAAGCATTGTATAAGTAGTTTTGTGATAAAAAGAGTGGGTGGGGTGAAGATTACTTGGACGCTAGCTTATGCTATTTAATGTTCATTTATTTCCTTTACCTTTTTTAACCACTAGAAACTACATTTTGTTTTTGGACTATTAAAATATTACATTGTACAAAATATGTAAAAATATATACAAGACACTATATAAAAATAATAATAGGATTTTAAATAGAAACTGTATAAAGTGAAATAGATCTAAATTTGTGTTAATTAAAAACTTAAAACATATTTTATAAATTTAACTGTGTGAAATATAACAAGTTATGAAGATTATCAGAGACTGAATATGAGTGGTAAATATTGCGTACATATAACTGTAAATTATTTTGATTTAACATGTAAAAAATTAACTGCAAATAAAATGCAATGTGAATAAATGATGTAAACCAGTAAAACATTTAAATAATTCCGAAGAGTGTTTAATTTTGTTTGGTCTGACAAATGTGCAGCAGGTCTGATAGATTTGTCTGGTCAGTCAAATGTCTGACTGTGGATCTCCGAGTTTTGTGAAGACTGTTATATGACTGAAATACTGTTGAATACGGCGAAAAATCCAAAAAACATTAATTACGCTACTTTTATTCGCTGACCACATCTTGTCCATTTTTTTTATTATTTAAGCACCCGACATAAAATTTTAATTAAAGATTATATCGATCGATACTGACAACCAACTTAAGTAGTTACGCATTGACCGACATGGTCACGAAATTACCCATGGATGTGTACGAAATAACCGAAAATGTACGGTTACGAAATGGTTATGTTACGAAATGACCCTAAACCTTTTCATGATTATCCCCCCTTGGAAAATCACGTGACTTGCATATTTTATTTTTAGAAACATAATTTTGAGAAATATTATAATCAAATATTTGATTTCAAACTAATAAATAATCAACAAATATTGCATATGACAAATGACAGGGTTCAATTCCAATCACAAATCAATATATTTGGTAAATATGAAAATGCGTAGAAGCCGCGCCTAAAATTCAATATGGCGGCCATCTTTGCCTAGACTTGTAAAACTGACGACGTACCGTTTCTTCCTCTTTTTCCATCCCTGTCGGCATTTGTGGCACCGATCTGTTGATGGTTGCAAAATCTGGAAGATCTGGTATGTCATCTGCTTTGAAAACTGGCATTCGCCGTGAGGCGTCCAGCGCCCTGGCTCGGAAAGTTACCTTGCTCATCTTGAATGACCTGCTTTTGTGCACATAAACCGGTCACTCACAAGATTTTTCGCAAAATAACAGTGTCATGAGGCTCAAAATGAACCTATGCTATATCTTGCGAAAGTTTAGTGGACCGACATTTGTACTGGGTCTTTATTTTACCGATATATCCCGTAGTGAATACACAGTTTGCTTCTAACTTTCGTAAATTTCTTCAAATTTTCAATTTTTTCATCATGGCGGACAATTTGCCAATGAAGACTCCCACAATCCAGTTATACCATAGTGCGCATGCGCGATGTAGAGAAAAGCGCAAAAGCACGTGTTGTTCAATTTTTAGGAATATTAACATTTATTAAATAAAAAGTAAATCATTACATGAACATAAAGCAATGTGGGGAACATACAACGGTGAAAAATACTGACCGTTATGTTATACGTACGTATAAACTTGACTTAACGCTTGGCCAATGAAAAAGATAAATGCAAATTGAATGATTATGATCTAGAGATCTATATAAATATATATCCATTTATTATTGAATAGGAAGCGTTGTAAACCAGAGCACGGCATGAACGGCATTTACATATATCTGTCCATATGTTTGAACAATAAATTATGATATAATATAGACAAACAGTACATTAAAATTCATAATTTTTGTTATGTTGAAGGTTACTTTCAATAGATCTAGAACCTTGGCTACTCAATTTTAGATTTTTATTTTCATTTTATTTGTGAAAACAAACAACAGTCTATACCTTTATTCTGTTACAAAGTTTACAGACAGTACAGATTAATGTAAATATATGTACAAGATGACAAAAACGTATAGAGCCGTCAAACACAATTTATATACACGTAGACTCGGATTTTAGTTTGTCAGATCACGAGTATACCATAACGGCATAACCTTTAGTCTAGAAACAATGTACTTCCTGTTTGTAGGGAGCCCATTTGTACAATACTGGCGAACAGATTTATATGCCTGTCTACGTCTTTTCAACGTATAACGTCTCAAAAATCACACAACACTTGTGTCTGTAATTAAATATCGTTTTCTGCATTTGCTTTCTTTTTAGGACAGTGCGATATTCAATAAACTGCATAAGAGACCTAACTCAAATAAAAAAAAACAACATGCAAGTGTAAACAGAATCTGTTTCTTGGCTATCATTTCAAATTAATATTAAAATGGCTCTCTAACAAGTATAATAAATAACAATAAAATAAAATAATATAACGATAAGTAATTAATTGTGTATAGCACATATATGACGGATCCATTATATATTATATTTCACAGGACATGCCACATATAGTAATAATTCCCGGAAATGGCTCAGGCGACGTCACACGAGCCAATTGGTACGGCTGGGCAAAACGGAAGCTAGATCAACTTCAGGATGTCACGTGCGAACTACGTAACATGCCAGACCCGGTGGTAGCAAGGGAGACGATCTGGATACCGTTCATGCGGGACGACATGCAGTGCGGGGAGGAAACCATAATAATCGGACACAGTTCCGGTGCGGAGGCAGCCATGCGTTTCGCCGAGAAGTACCGAGTGAAAGGCATTATTGTTGTATCTGCGTGTGTGACGGGTAAGATATAAATACATGTATATGCATGTCCTTGGTAATATTTAGTTGGTTTTCAAGTCTTCAGGGTTTCCCGCAGGATTTCTTGAAGGCATGTCGGCATCCCCGACACCCCACGCGCGACAAAAATCGGCTCGAACCCCCCCCCCCCCCCCCCCGAGATATTTCCAATCCGAACCCTTCAGCGCGCCCCCGCCCCCCCGAAATTGGCCGCACCCCCGAACCCAGCTGCGACGTTCGAAATCCCGGCGGCGATCAAATCGGCGGTATCGCTTTAATTACCGCCCTTTGTCGCTTAAACTGACTAGCGCCTTTTCCTCGACCAGCACCTTTCTTTGCATTATCTTTAATTTGGAAATTCTTACTTTTATACAACTGAAACTATTACAATTATTTCTCCTACTAAAATCGCAATAACCGCGGTTTTCTTTTTTGGATAAAAACTCCATTGGAGGCAATGTACATCACCATACTAAGCTGCTAGGCTGCATTTTGTATGGAACTATTTTTTAATCATACATTGTATTCAGATTCGTTGAAAAGCCTACCTGTTTTTTTTTTCCGCCTTGAAATTCTGTCATGATCGCTATTTTGTTAACATTTGTTTAATTTCATTAATTTTTTTCGGATGCGAAAGAAATCAATCGTTCATATCAGGTATACTAAATGCGGAAATTAAAAGCCTAATAAATCGCCTTTGTTTTTAAATACTGGAATATGCGGTTCTTAATCGACATAAAAAACGGTTCTGTATCTCAATGTAAAAAGCGTGTTTTTCTACAAAAGCGCGCGAAAATTATGTTGCCATTCACAAGGTCACGGATGCCTCATGAAAAACGTGCGTGTACTGGTCACGTGCTTAATTGCAGTGTTTATGTGAACAAAATTAAGTTCGACGACGTTAAATTGTATTTTAAAATTAGGCTCTATATTACATTATTCGTTTGCATATATTTGATTGTCAATTTGTTAAATGGATAAGAAAATTACCGGGATAAAATAAAACGTTACATATAATAATCAAATGTTGTAAATGCGTGTTCACTTTTCCCGGCTACGCTAGTATTTTTTAGTTGTTAGTAAGGTATAAACTTACCTTATCTAAAATCGCCGTATTTGATTGGCTAATAAGATCGTTATGGGCGGAACTACACAGTTCAGTCACATGTCAATAACACTGTTGGAAGTTAGGCGTTATCGACCAATACGGCGTTCGTTTATTGCCCTGTGGTTACAGATCGGTGTAATAGATAAAAGGAATTATAAGTGGTGTCGCTTTGAAAATTAAAGCATGTCGGCGTTATTCAAGCATGTCGGCAAATGACTAACTGCTTTGAAGGCATGTCGGCCCGACAAGCGATAAAGACCTGCGGGAAACCCTGCAAGTGTGATTTTTATGGGTAAACTTAATTGATGTGCCAAGCTAATCTAGTGGTGTACATGTTTATTTCGTGTCTATTTAAATTGATTTATCTTCGAAATGATGTATGTTTTGTATTTACTTCAAACGCATGTTGTTATTGTATATGTGTGTTAATGACGATGAGCTTTATATGCTTAAGTCGAAAATAAACTATTCTGTCTGTCTGTCATGATTGAGAGCCTTACATTGTTTTTCCTGTTAATATAGCAACACTAGTTTAATATATCTAGTATAATATATCTTAGTTAAATTGTCAGTACAGGAAATCGTATGGCTGCTTGTAAGAACCACATTTAAAAAAAACACACAAGTTTAAAAAAATGTTTAATGCGTATTTCTTACGAAATAACTGCCACGTAATGTCTTGGGGTTAATAATCAAATCGGATAAAATAGGGAATTAACTCTGCAAAGGATTTTATAAGATGTAACACAAGCAAAATTTGCCGATAAGAAATTACAAGAGTAAACAAGTAAAGTCGAAATCCCATGGTTTTAGGTACGATATTATAATTGTCATTATTTTACACATGCTTTGTTTTCGGGAGATAGTTGTTAGCCACAAAATAACGAGGCGTAATTTGAGTAATGGTACTGTACGGTTGTATTAGAAAATACTAGTTGTAGTTTCGGTATGGGGGAGCGCTTGGCGATGAGGTGGATATTAAAATAACTTCCCTTGGTTTCGGTTTCGATTTTTTTTTCAGGTAATTTAATACTGATCATAAATGAATGTTTTATTTTCGTATGTAGAATAATTTCAAATGTTCAACTATATTTTACGTAAATTTGACATCAATGAAAGCTTGATTGTACTTACTCATGTATTAAATTTGCATCTGATGGCTGTCTGTCCATGACGGACGAGTTTCCATGCACCCAACGCCTCTTTAATTTTATTCGTTTTTTTCGAGCTTACACGAGAATCCGTGTTCCGTTATTAGTTAAGACAGGCGACGAGTCTGTTTTCTGGTGTTAGCAGAGTATCTTCAAATCCATCACAGTATGTGGCACGTGCCCAAGTCATTTCCCAAATCGAAAGTTTTATTTACATGTCTTGTTGCAATAAAAGCTATTATAATTGTCATGTAGTTTATACCACCATGACCACTACAGCATATTGCACCTATCAATATTTCACCTGGGGGGGGGGGGGCGGGCGAACTGACCCTGGGGATTTACTAATGATATTTATTTGGTCTGATTCCCCACACTAGAGCCAAGCATTTTTGTCTCAATCCCCTCAGTGGGAGATGCTGTAGTTGTATCAAATGACCCAGGGATCAATATTACCGGGATCCGACCCGAGTCTATTTCCCCAGTACCCGGGGACATTCGGCGTGTCAAATTCCCACCTGTGGGGAATCGCATTCAGTCTCAAGTCCCGTATATATGCCCGCCGCCGCTCGCCTACGAGAGAAAATATTGATAGTTGCATAATGCACGTGCCGTTGCAGATCTTGGCGACGAAAACGAAAGAGCCAGTGGCTACTACAGCCGACCGTGGGAATGGGAGAAAATCAAGTCTAACACGCAGTTTAGGGTCCAGTTCGGGTCCACGGATGACCCCTTCATACCATGGGACGAGCAGGAACAAGTGGCTAAGGGTCTGGGGTCAGACCTCCACAAGTACGACGATAAGGGACATTTCATGAACACGGCGTTCCCGCAACTCATTGAGGTTGTAAAGCAGAAAATCAACGAATAAATACCGATGGAAAAAGCTTGGGAGTCTTTATTCTTTATATTGATTTTGTCTTATATTCTGAAGCGTTTCTACGTTTCCCGCATTTAAGTTTGGAAGTGCCTATTAGTTTAAATTTATTGGAATGCTCATGCAAACTTTTCCCACAAGTTGCTGCGTTTATGTTTCAAAGAATTAAGATACTATTATGTACACGAAAGTGGTAGGACTATTTATTTGGCGAAATCTTACTTTTGAGTGACTCAGAATTTTCAGAATATAAACCAACAAGAGCTGTCAGAGGACAGCGCGCTCGACTATTCGAAGTATTTCAGTTGGTACATATTTAGGATAGTGGAAGGGGCATAAATTTGTTAAAATACCAAACTTTTAAGTAAAGCCTTGTATAGTTTATACATTTTTGGTACAAAAACTTTAAAAACAAAGTCTATGTAAAAAGTGGGCTAACTCTGTCAAAATACAAAACAGAGTTATGGGTAATGTTGCCCCTGATACTACAGTTGATGACAAAGGTTAGTTCCAAGTTTCAAGTGAATAACTTACGTAGTTTTGAAGTTACAAAACTTTTGAATATAAACTTTAACCAGAAAATCTATGTGAAAAGGGGGCATAACTCTGTCAAAATACAAAACAGAGTTATGGGTAATGTTGACCCTGATACTAGAGTTGATGACAAAGGTTAGTTCCAAGTTTCAAGTGAATAACTTATCTAGTTTTGAATTTACAAAACTTTTGAATATAAACTTTAACTAGAAAATCTATGTGAAAAAGGGGCATAACTCTGTCAAAATACAAAACAGAGTTATGGGTAATGTTGACCCTGATACTAGAGTTGATGACAAAGGTTAGTTCCAAGTTTCAACTGAATAACTTGTGTATTATTGAAGTTACAAAACTTTTGAAGATAAACTTTTACCAGAAAATCTATGTGAAAAAGGGGCATAACTCTGTCAAAATACAAAACAGTGTTATAGGGACTGTTGCCCTTGATACTGGAGTTGATGATAAAGGTTAGTTCCAAGTTTCAAGTGAATAACTTATCTAGTTTTGAAGTTACAAAACTTTTGAATATAAACTTTAACCAGAAAATCTATGTGAAAAAGGGGCATAACTCTGTCAAAATACAAAACAGAGTTATGGGTAATGTTGCCCCTGATATTAGAGTTGATGACAAAGGTTAGTTCCACGTTTCAAGTGAATAACTTATGTAGTTTTGAAGTAACCAAACTTTTGAATATAAACTTTAACCAGAAAATCTATGTGAAATAGGGGCATAACTCTGTCAAAATAAAAACTAGAGTTATGGGGAATGTTGACCCTGATACTGGAGTTTTTGACAAAGGTATATTCCAAGTTTCAAGTGAATGGCTTTTGAAGTATTGAAGTTACAAAACTTTTGAATATAAACTTTAACCAGAAAATCTAAGTGAAAAAGGGGCATAACTCTGTCAAAATACAAAACAGTGTTATAGGCAATGTTGCGCTTGATACTGGAGTTGATGACAAAGGTTAGTGCCAAGTTTCAAGTGAATAACTTATGTAGTCTTGAAGTTACAAAACTTTTGAATATAAACTTTAAACAGAAAATCTAAGTGAAAAGGGGGCATAACAATTTCAAAATACAAACTAAAGTTATGTGTAATGTTGCCCCTAATACTAGAGTTGATGACAAAGGTTAGTTCCAAGTTTCAAGTTAATAACTTATGTAGTTTCGAAGTTACAAAACTTGCGAATATAAACTTTAACCAGAAAATCTATGTGAAAAAGGGGCATAACTCTGTCAAAATACAAAATAAGAGTTATGGGAAATGTTTACCCTGATACTGGAGTTGATGACAAAGGTATATTCCAAGTTTCAAGTGAATAGCTTTTGTAGTATTGAAGTTACAAACTTTTGAATATAAACTTTAACCAGAAAATCTATGTGAAAAAGGGGCATTACTCTGTAATAATACAAAACAGTGTTATAGGGAATGTTGCCCTTGATACTGGAGTTGATGACAAAGGTTAGTTCTAAGTTTCAAGTGAATAACTTATGTAGTGTTGAAGTTACAAAACTTTTGAATATAAACTTTAACCAGAAAATCTAAGTGAAAAAGGGGCATAACTCTGTCAAAATACAAAACAGTGTTATAGGCAATGTTGCGCTTGATACTGGAGTTGATGACAAAGGTTAGTTCCAAGTTTCAAGTGAATAACTTATGTAGTCTTGAAGTTACAAAACTTTTGAATATAAACTTTAAACAGAAAATCTAAGTGAAAAGGGGGCATAACAATTTCAAAATACAAACTAAAGTTATGTGTAATGTTGCCCCTAATACTAGAGTTGATGACAAAGGTTAGTTCCAAGTTTCAAGTTAATAACTTATGTAGTTTCGAAGTTACAAAACTTGCGAATATAAACTTTAACCAGAAAATCTATGTGAAAAAGGGGCATAACTCTGTCAAAATACAAAATAAGAGTTATGGGAAATGTTTACCCTGATACTGGAGTTGATGACAAAGGTATATTCCAAGTTTCAAGTGAATAGCTTTTGTAGTATTGAAGTTACAAACTTTTGAATATAAACTTTAACCAGAAAATCTATGTGAAAAAGGGGCATTACTCTGTAATAATACAAAACAGTGTTATAGGGAATGTTGCCCTTGATACTGGAGTTGATGACAAAGGTTAGTTCTAAGTTTCAAGTGAATAACTTATGTAGTGTTGAAGTTACAAAACTTTTGAATATAAACTTTAACCAGAAAATCTAAGTGAAAAAGGGGCATAACTCTGTCAAAATACAAAACAGTGTTATAGGCAATGTTGCGCTTGATACTGGAGTTGATGACAAAGGTTAGTTCCAAGTTTCAAGTGAATAACTTATGTAGTCTTGAAGTTACAAAACTTTTGAATATAAACTTTAAACAGAAAATCTAAGTGAAAAGGGGGCATAACAATTTCAAAATACAAACTAAAGTTATGTGTAATGTTGCCCCTAATACTAGAGTTGATGACAAAGGTTAGTTCCAAGTTTCAAGTTAATAACTTATGTAGTTTCGAAGTTACAAAACTTGCGAATATAAACTTTAACCAGAAAATCTAAGTGAAAAAGGGGCATAACTCTGTCAAAATACAAAATAAGAGTTATGGGAAATGTTTACCCTGATACTGGAGTTGATGACAAAGGTATATTCCAAGTTTCAAGTGAATAGCTTTTGTAGTATTGAAGTTACAAACTTTTGAATATAAACTTTAACCAGAAAATCTATGTGAAAAAGGGGCATTACTCTGTAATAATACAAAACAGTGTTATAGGGAATGTTGCCCTTGATACTGGAGTTGATGACAAAGGTTAGTTCTAAGTTTCAAGTGAATAACTTATGTAGTGTTGAAGTTACAAAACTTTTGAATATAAACTTTAACCAGAAAATCTAAGTGAACAAGGGGCATAACTCTGTCAAAATACCAAACAGAGTTTTTATGGGGAATGTTGCCCCTGACACTGGAGTTGATCACAAAGGTATATGCCAAGTTTGAAGTGAATAACTTATTTAGTTTTGAAGTTACAAGACTTTTGAATAAAACTTGAACCAAATTCAGACGTGGACGCCGACGCCGGGGGTAGTAGGATAGCTCACCTATTCTTCGAATAGTCGAGCTAAACACCAAAGTTCCTACCTTACAAGCAACATAAAATAGTGATTAATACCTCCACATACCGCTTTAACACAGCTGAAGAGGTTTGCAGTTGTGGTGTTTTGACCAAAAAAAATAATGTTTTGACTGACAAAATGACCTGCATAAGAAGAAACATGGGTTTGAGATCCAAAAAGAAGAATACAATACATGGACAACGATTTTGACCATGAAAAGTGACCTTGAGCACTTTGTTCCAAGTTATAGCAGAATCCCTCTTTGTAGGCAGGATACAAAACCCGAACACTCTTATATTATTTCTTATATTTGACCTCTGATGTGACCGTGACCTTAAAACTAAAGCGCGCGACATACCATCTCATGATGCTGATCTTTAATTAATTTACTGCCAAGTTATTTCAAAATCACACATGCCTGAATATAATATGCTCCAGACAAATAGTTAACCTTTGACCTGAAACTGTGAACTTGATGTGTGACAGACAGCCATGGGTCATGCGTGCGATACATCATCAGGTCATTGGAAATAACAATATTTATAAACTTATAAGAAAATCCATACCGGCATTAAGATGTTATGGGACGGAAAAGAAATATGGATGAACATTTTTATACAAGAAATTTGACCTCTTAATGTGACCTTGAACTTTCACAGACAAGCTTGGTTCATATACGCGATTCATCATCTGGTATTGGGGAATAATAAGCTAAGTAATATATAAATCCATCTAGGCATTTAGAAGTTATGGGGCGGAAACAAAATATGTGAGCTTTGACCTTGAAATGTGACCTTTACCTGTGACAGACAAGCATGATACATGTACGAACACATCCTCTGGTCATAGGGAATACTATTCTGAAATAATATTTAAAATACTTCCAGGCATTTGGAAAATATGTATTAAAAAAAAACAACACATAATTGACCTTGACCTTTAACAGACAAACATGGGTCAATCACCGTCATGTACATGTCACATCATCTGGTCATTGTGAATAATAATCTGAAGTAAAATTTAAATCATTTTAGGCACTTAGAAGTTATGGCGGGGAAACAAAATAAAAGTAGTTGACCTTTTACCTTGAATTATGATAATGACCTTTGACAGACAAGCATGGGACATGTACGCGACAGGGAATAATAATCTAAGCGATATTAAAATCTTTCTAGACATTTAGAAGGTTTGGAGTGGAAACAAAATACACTGTATATTTGACGTTCGACCTTGAATTGTGACAATGACATTTGACAGACAAGCACGGTAAGCGGCACATTGTCTGGTCATGGGGGATAATAATCTTAAGTTATATTAAAATCCTCCCAGACATTATGTTATTAAGCAGCCATTCGTACGTACAGACAGATGTACGGACAGACCAACATGCTGGATTCCTATATAGCCCCTAACATGGTGGTTTAATAATAGAACAGTGACCTCACATTTAGCAAGCCAACGTTCATGACCCTTAAACATACATACACTACAGTCGTGCACACGTCTAACTTTTGTCGACCAACGAACAGCAACGAAACACGGCAAATACAAGTGATTACTTCACATTTTTTTACATCGCCCGTATACCGCAAATGCAAGTCGTGAAACGATAACTTTATAATTGTTACTTTCATCGTTCATTTGTTGATTTCCTTTTTTTGCCGTTGACTATCTACACTGTCACCCGGGCAACATTGATAAAATATACAGTTCACTTCCTCGCGCTGTATTTGCGTACTCTCTGGCCAAACATCTGTCCTGTACAGCTGTAACAGAGATCTCGGTAGGACGCGTTCTGTCGTGTGGTAATCTTTGCTACAAGAGGATGTCGCAAGACACTTTGACACAACTCATTCTTGCGAATGTGTAGCCTGCTGTGGACCACTTGTACTGTATCTCTCGAAATGACAGGCATCCTGCATTCAGCACCCGTAGTAACCTAAATTAGTGTCTTTGTTACCATGACATTTTTACGTATAAAGATGGTATTTTACTTTGCAGTTTAGGGACATTTCTATCAGCACACTTTAATTAGTTGACTGAACAGTGCAGAAAATGACAACATGAAAAACAGGTCATAAATGCATTTAATTAAAACTGTTTTGATATGAACAAATATTATTTATTCTATATATGTATGTTTTTTTAACAACATGCTATAATAAACGATACGTTCAAGTTTTAAACTGAAAATTTTTACTTGAATTATCTGTAATGTGGAATTCAGAAATGTAAAACACATTTCATATAAATTAACATCTCAATGCTAAACCATAAACAATGCAAAATAATAATGTGATAAAAGTTACACAAGTAGATCTCTTTAAATGTATGCTATACATTTAGGACTAGTAACGAAGCATTATTAGCTATTTTATACAGATATCAAGCTAAAATGTCCACTCTTCATTTGGGAGTGTGTAAAGCAATGCCAGTAAATACAGAGGATCAAAGATCATTTTTTGCTAGAACTTGCAAGTAAAAAAATGTGTGTTTCCAATCTATTTAAGGCCATGAAAAAATTCATGTCCAATGTATATTTACTAAGTCTCTTGCTCTATTAAACTCATAGCATACTCTACAACAATTTAAGGGGGATTAATATTTTAAAGAACAAAAGCAACACAAGGAACCTCGAGAAAACAGGTGCAATATGGAATGCAGTAACGACAAATCAAGGCATTTGGATATTGACACACTGGCAGCGAAAGTGGTAATGTATTTTGCTTTTAACTAGAAATGTGTCCACAGACACAGATGCCACCAACTCTGCAGCCTTTTCTACATGGCACCACTTTGTATATATGCATACAAATTAATTTGCGAAAGAATTGTCCATTTTTGGCTTTTATATTGTTGTTCCTTCTGCTTATGTATTGTCTTATTATATGAAGTAAGTTGAGGTATCAACAATTTCCAATAAATCAATAATTTTAGTCCTGACAAAAATCAATAAAGGGGAGTAATTAGAACTAATGGGCAATTAGGAGTTATGGTTCTTGTATGCTTCACTCACGCTTGCTGTCTTCATTCTGTACAAAATCAACAAAATGCCTTGTGTAAATTCTGAATTATACTTTGGACACTCATCAGTACATGTAAAGGAAAGTTATTCACCCACTACACAAGTCGGGTTCTTGCATACCACATAATAGTGATCACTTCTACCAACTTATTTGAAAATCCATGCATGGATGACAATATTATGCTCTGGAAAATTATTCGCCCCTTGACAAAAGTCCATGGATTTATTTCTTACATTTGACATTTAAGTGTGGCCTCGGACCTAGTTCTTGTGCGTGACACACCGTCTCATATAGGGTTGGGACGATATGCTGAATATCGACATTGTACTGATGCACAGCTTCCGATACATATCGATACACAAAAACCTATATATCGATATTTTCAGAGTGATGATGTCCGAACAACATCCAGTTACATTTCCAGTTACGTTACATATGACAGTTTTAGACCTTTCCCAGACGTTAACATTGAATGTAAAACACAATTTCATTGGCTGTTAGGAGGGCTATTGATCAATCAGAACAACAATAAGAACTTGACTTTGTTAATACTATCAAAATGGACGACAAAAAAGTTATGTTTAACCCCAGATATTGTGGACATACTTGCTGTGCCTTTGAAAAACAACATAAACAATTGAACATGTGAAGCAAATTAATTTTTTTCTCTTCAGTTAAAATATTCTACAAGTGTTTGTTTTTTATACAAAGTACATTAAGTAAAACACAGTGTGCTGATATTGAAAAACATTCCAATTACTAGTGTATCACTTCATTTATATTGACAGAAAAATTATAATAACTGTTGTGAACTTAAACATGAATCATATTAAGACAGTATTGGATATTAACAAACAACAATATCCAACTGTTTTGTTAATAAATAGATAGTTAAATAACTAACAAACATATATTATATTCAAAACATCTGGTTGAAATGTTGCTTGGTAACAGTATCATATGTTTGTATCGTATCATATCGTAAAATATTGTATTGGCAGCCCTCGGTATCGATACGTATCGTATCGTATCGGGCGATAAGCGTATCGTCCTAACCCTAGTTTCCTAATGCTTATCACATTTGCCAAGTTATTAAAAATCGTTCAATGCCAAACAAAATTAAGCTCTGTACAAAAAGTCCATAGCTTTAATTCTTATATTTGACCTTTGACTTTTCAGTCTCACCTTGACCTTGAACCTAGGGACCTGGTTCTTGTGCCAGACACAACACAACAGAGACAACTGTACATGACCCCCATCATTCAAGGTAGGGGCATAAAAAAGGTTTCAAGTATGCCTTCGAGGGCAAAGAAAACAATAAACAAACTAGAGCTAATATGTACCAGTAAGCAGAAAATGAACCAAATAGCTGGCACTCTCTTTCTTTGCAACGAGATTAAAAATTAAAAAAAAAAATTATTCTTTTACAATTCAATGTTCAATAATTAATACCAAAGTTTTTGTGGAAATTGTTAAGAGGAAATACAGAAGTGTTGCAGTCATTACCTGTGCTCAAAGTTGCTACAAGAAACAATTAAAAGCAATGCTGTTAAAATAAGCCTAAACTAAATGCATAACAACGCTGGATTTTGGAAGTGGTAAGACATTTTATACAGCGGTATTTTAGACGTCTGTGTATTGTTCAAGTCAGCTCTGAAAATGTCCGTCAGACATTTCAAGTCTTTTTTAATCATAATTATATCTTATTGCAAATGGTAAGAGTTACATGTGCCACAATGTGTATAAATAATTTGAACATATCATACAGTATGACAGAATCAAAGCCATACAAAATATTTTTATTTAATATTAATAAATATAATGTGTTGATGGAATAAATGACCAAATGCATTCTGGACACAAAATCTCTTGACGAGAACACAAATAATTTTCGACTAATTTTTTAAGTTTATTCGATGACAAAAATGGTGTTTAACTCCAACTTATGAATTACAAATTTTTGGCATCTGGTAGAACTGTCTGAAAACATAATTATGCACATACAACTGACAAAAGAATGACACATCAATGTGAAATAAATTTCCATGGGTCAAATTGTGTTCATGTTTTTATTGACTATTGTTTAACTACCCGTAATATAAATCAAACAGCACATACAATGTCTTGCAAAGTATATAATAATTTGCATATACATATGTAATTTAAGTAAAACAAGAGTGCCATGGTCACAAAGATATGCCCGTCAAAGAAGCATTGTTAGGGGTAAAGATTCAATGACTAAAGAGACTAAATCCATCTATGCTTGACAAAGATAAACTCCGGACTAAGTGGATTGATTTCTTATATTTGGCCTTTGACCTTGAATTGTGACCTTGACCTTGGGACCTGGTTCTTGCATGCAACACTCCGTCTCACCATGCTTATCACTTCTGCCAATTATTTGAAAATCCATCCATGCTTGACAAAGATATGCTCCGGACAAAGTGGAAAGGATTGATTTCTTATATTTGACCTTTGACCTTGAATTGTGACCTTGACCTTAGACCTAGGGACCTGGTTCTTGCGCAGGACACTCTGTCTCATCATGCTGATCACTTCTGCTTATCACTTCTGCCAAGTTGTTTGAAAATCCATCCATGCTGGATAACGATATGCTCCGGACAAAGTGGTAAGGATTGTTATAGTTGACCTTGACCATGGACCTAGCGAACTGGTTCTTGCTTGCGACACTCCATCTCATCATGCTTAACACTTCTGCCAAGTTATTTGAAAATCCAACCATGCTGGACAAAGTTATGCTCCGGCGGCCCGACCAAGCCAGACCACTCGCTGGCCTGCCCGCTTGGGCGTTCCCATCTTAACGACCCGTTTTTCAAACGTGTATAAACAGAACAATTGTATCTGTATATTCCACACTCTTAAATATGATAAGAATACAAAGATGTAAAATTGAAAATTAAAAAATAAACATCCTTATGCCTGTAGTAACTTTGTAACACTTTATCAATATATTACTAACAGAATTAGAATCTTAATACTACAAACACTCCAATATGATAACAGTTCAGAGCAAAGTAATGCTAGGTAATAGTACAGGGCACTGTTAGACTTAGAATACGAAAGACTATGTAAAATTGAAAATAAATGTCCTAAGGTGAGCTGTCGTTATTTATTCCTGGAGAGCACCATGTTAGCCAGTCTCTCTAGGGCAGTCGTGTACTTGGAGTGGGTCAGCATCCTTATCTGCCGTATCGCTTCCTGGCTGTGATTCTGAGCCAGCTCTTGGGTTTCTGCAATACCATTGCTCTGAAGAGGAAACCAATAGATATGAACTTTTTGTCTTATTAGCAGAATAGGCTTCAGACAAATTAGACACAGTGACAGTGGTTTTTTTTTCACTTTCATTGGAGAATTAAAGGAATTGTTTCATGATTCACTGCATTGCTTTCAAGCACAAAATACCAAACAGCTAAGAATTTGATGAACAACTGAATATTTAAATTGCAATTATCACAATTTTTATTTGTTATTGTCATAAATACAAAGTAAATTTGATTTATTGTATTTTTTGTTTGTATCCATTTCAGATATACTAGTACACAGTAAATAAAAGCAGGTTATTATTTTGACAAACAAGAGCTGTCAGAGGACAGCGCGCTCAACTTTTCTTGTGAATGTCAAAGTTTCCGGCATTTTTTCTACAACAAACTGCATAGAAGGGGCCAATTAAACAAAATGAATTTCTTTCTTGAGTTACTGAGTGGAAGCATTTTTCTAACTTTCAAAACAGTGACCTTGACCCAACTAACCCCTTATGCAATCTCATGCAATATCTCGTTATACCGTATCTATAAATTGAATTTTATTAAAATATTTCAATTTGTTCTCGAGTTATAAAGCAGAAGATTTTTTTATTATATTTTTAGTAACAGTGACCTTGACCCCACCTAACCCACCACAAATGCAATCCCAAGTAAAGTGTAGCTTTAGGGTATTTCGTATGAAGATTGATTCTCAAGATAAAGAGTGGAAATCAAAAGCTGACGCTGCCATTCCACCCACTTAATTTTTGAAGTGTAAAAATGCCCACATTTTTGACAAATTTCAAACTCGAGTTATAAAAATTTGCTTTTGAGTTCATTTTAATTTTGGGAATAAGTGTTGTAAGTTTGAATGAAATCCCTCAAGCCATTCCTGAGAAACCAGCTTATCAAAAAACTTTAACCTGTTCATACAGCTTATATGTAACATTTCTAAGTGCAAAAAGGCCCATAATTTTGACAAATTTCAAACTAGAGTTATCAAAATTGGCCTATGAGTTTATTTTAATATAGGGAATAAGTGCTCTAAGTTTGAATGAAATCCCTCAAGCCATTCCTGAGAGACCAGATTACCAAAAAACTTTAAACTGTCCATATAGCTTATTTGTAAAATTTCTAAGTGTAAAAAGGCCCATAATTTTGACAAATTTCAAACTAGAGTCACCAAACTTGGCCTTTAAGGTCATTTTAATGTGGGGAATAAATGTTTTAAGTTTGAATTAAATCCCTCAAGCCATTCCTGAGAAACTAGCTTACCGAAAAACTTCAACCTAGCTGGACGCAGACACCAACCCCGGGGCGAGTAGAATAGCTTGCCTTCGAAAAATCCAGCTAAAAATGGTCATTTACTTCCAGATATATTCAAGTAACAAGAAACTGAACAAGCTTGTTAATCTATGGCAGAAATACAATCAAGAAGTTCAATTGGCAAGTAAGCTTATCTCAAATATAATATGTGTAACCTTTGCCACAAGTTCTCTGGCAGTCTCGACATCGCCCTCCTCTGTAAACCGCCTCATGATCATGGCATTGAGCTCTGGGTATTTTTTGGCTGCAAACAGCACGGGCGCAGTGGCGAGGCCAAGTTTGAGGTCAGCAGCTGTGGGCTTTCCCATCACGTGATCACAGGAGGTAAAATCCAAGAGATCATCTATCAGCTGAAACGGAGAACTACCCAGTAAGCTTACCAATAAAGGAAATTTATGTGCATTTTTTATAATGATACTAGTATGTACAAGCACTCCAAAATACATATAGTTTATATGTAAGAACATAGTATGAAGTATAAAGGAAAACCGTTCAGTCTCATATCAACAGTAGTTTAGTGTATACACATAAGCTCTAACATGTATTGTAATAAGCATCCAGCAAAACGGAACATCGAAAAAAGAATATCGTTGTTTGCTCCCCGATACCACTGTCACAGCCAGACAATGTTGTAAAGTAAAAGTGACACACCGTCTCATTCAGGCAAAATTTTGTGCCAAGTCATTAAAAAAACAAGATTCTGTGTTTGATAAACACACATGCCCCCAGTTGGTGATGGATAGCCCATTTCTTAGTCCAAATTAGGTCAAGGTCAAAGTGAGGTTGGGTGATATGGGTGGATTGGGGATGGTCAAAAGCAACAACTGTGTAAGTATCCAAGTGTTGTAGCAAGTAGTGTTGGTGCTAGAGGAAATGGTAAATTCTACTTAACCTTGTCACGGACGGATGATAAAATGACAGACAGGACCATCACTATATGCCTCCTGCATGAAGATGCCAGGGGCATAAAAACATCCACCTATTGCCAATTTAATCTTTGACCTCTAAGTCTGACCTTGACCTTTTACTTACCGATCTGGTACATGTGTGTGTCACACTGTTTCACTGAGGTTAACATTTGTGCCAAGTAAATCCCTCCGTCCATGGCCATGTTATGGCACAGACAAGCAAAGTGTCAATTTTGACCTTTGACCTCTAAGTCTGACCTTAGACGTACAGACCTGATCCATTCACGCTACTACACTCTGTCTCATTTAGGCAAACATTTGTGGCTAGTAAACGCACAGATAAGCAAATTGCCAATATTGAACTTTGACCTTTGTTTGTTTGGATTTTTCTCAGCATTTACCAGTATTTCAGTTATATAACAGTGGGCAGTTAACCTACTCACACATTTCCTGGGCAAGCTAAGCCTATCTAAGCGGTTAACCAGTACTAAGTGCACATATTTTATGCCAGTAACTGACAACTGCCCTACTTGAATCAGAGGTAGGGGGAGAATGGCTGTAGAAATTAATTAAAGACCAATCCCCACACAAGAGTGAACTCATGAACCCGAAATAACAATCATGCGCTCTACCAACTGAGATAGCCGGCCAGGCATCTTTGACTCTATCATGAGACTCTATAAGTAATCTTGACCTTTGACAACACACGCTGTCTCATTGAGGCAAACATTTGCGCAAAGGAAATCTCTCCACCCAGGGCCAAGTGTCACCTTAACCTTTGACCTATGAACCTGGTTCACGAGCGTGACATGTGGTCTCATTGAGGCAAACATTTGTGAAAGTAATTTTAAAATCCCTCCATCCCTGGCCCGGACAAGCAAAGGGTAAATTTTGACCTTCGACTTATATGAGTGACCTTAACCTTTGACAAACGGATCTAGTTCATGTACGTGACACGCCATCTCACTGAGGCAAACATTTGTGTCAATTAATTTTAAAATCCATTCAGCCATACCTAAATTATAGCGCAGACAAGTAAGTGCCAACTCTGACCTCTAAGTTCGACCTTCACCTTTGATCTATTGACCTGGCTCTCCATGCCGCCCCATTACTGATACAATCACTTGTGCCAATTTATTTTACAATCCCTCCATCCATGACTAAGATACAACCCGGTCCAGCAAGTGTGACAGAACTAGAAGTACGGAATGACAGAATGACGGGCAAACCCCCCCACCCACCCCAGCCCCTGGAAATTTTTCTGAGTGCATACAAATATTTTGCTTAGTTCAAAGGTTGGTTAGGTTCCAATGGGCTATAAACTTTTCTTACGACTTAAAACTTATTTGCAGCCACTATTTGTGTATGAAGTATAAATAATAAGCAAAGATCTGGCCCTCAGCTCTCATAATCATGGTCACAGATCGCGCTGCAGATCTTGTTCTGTACCAAGTACAGGCAGATACAAGAGGGGTGGGGTAAGGACACAAGAGGGTTTTAGGACCGACAAAGATAAGGATTTAAATGAAAAGAGCTAGACAAAACGTTGAAAAGATCAAGACTCAGTACAAGAACTAGACTACCCCAATCTCAGATTCGTGTTCACACAATTGGGCCAACTTTTAATCATGTGCCTATATGAGGTTGGAAAAAACTCAACCAACAAACGTTATCATAACTCTACATAAATGTACATTTTATTTGAATAAGATACTGATTTGTTATTCAATATGCAAATTATATATTTACCTTAAATTAGTATTGGTAAACAGTGTTAAAATGTTAAAAATGGCTGTCTTATTTGAATATGCCTATTTGTAGGGTTATCAATTCTTTCATTATACATTTTAAATTGGTATTGCTTAAGACAGTATATTTATATGCCTGCATGTCATTGACCACTGTTGACAATATAGTGTATTATATGTATGTGTACTCATGGGCTTAAAGCCTAATGTATTCTGAAATAAACCATGTACGTCATCTGTCATACACAATGATTTGTAACACTATACAACATATTTAAAACCTGACAGCAATTTGATTTCTATTACACAACAGTAAGTCAAATAATCCTCAATGTGTGAGGTGCATTATAAAAAAATGTGTCATATACGAGGTCTGTTGATTTAATACCTGGATGAGCGCTATAAGTTTTGATTGAGTAATACAACTGTAATAAAATTTGGTATCAAACGTCTTACGTTTTAATTTAAAGATCAGAAACTATCCCATCAACGGCCTACCCTGACCACGGCTTTTTTTCGTCAACTGCAACATGTTTACTTTTAAAGAAATCTGGAATTTTGTCAGTTTTAAGCGGGGAAACATCTGATGAAGTTACCCGTATATATACATTGATGTCATTACATGCAAAACATTAACCCCTTTAACACATCGCTATTGCATGTGCATAGAGTTTAGTGTCAATGTTTGCATATGTTGTTTTTTTTGTTTTGATATGGATTCTGAAATAATTGAAAAACAATGGGCTATAATACAGTTTGTGAAAGTACTGGACGTAAGCCATTGCCAACGGAAAATCTTTCAGAGAAGACTCTTGAGGAATCCTTGGTAAAGCGAAGAACTGTTTATACACGGTGTAAATATTTTCATGGTGGCAGAGAATGAACCCACGATAATCCTAGACCTGGACAGCTGCCAGCTGAACATCAGAAGTCTTAAATCGCTTTAAGTGAAAGAACTGTTGGACGCTCATCATAGAATAACTACTGGAAATATATTGCTTCTTATGATAAACAGTGGTTTCATGAGGTTTTTATCTCAGGGGTGCTTATACATGAGAATGGCGTGTTGGCGTCTGGCCAATACTTCGAAAATAGTGACGTTTTGAGTGGAGTAGTGTCATATTTTGACGTCGACCTGGGCATCACAAGTTACATGTACAACTTTTTTTTTTTACTTGTGAACCCCTGGTCGTACCATGTTGAAATGATTGTGTATGTAAATACAGAACTAATGTACATTTATTTCAGTCGTTTGGCATTATTACAGACTCATAACTTCAGAAAGATATAGCGGCTGTCCGGGTATTAAATAAACAGCCTTCGTATGTCTGCAAAGGTTTCATACTAACAATGTTCATAAAATCACTTAATTAGGTGAAACACAAAAAATCCAAAGACTTTAGAGAGTTTCAGACATTGTAAAGAGCAAAAATAACATGAATTCCTCATTAAAAAAGTTTAATATATAAATTGATATGCTAACTATGATTTCTGTCTTTTATTCTACCAAACTAGTTTTATATTCCTCACATTTGCTACTGACCTGGAAACTAATGCCAATATTCTTGCCGTATTCAAAGGCAACGTCTGCCACTCCCTCATCACACCGGCGCAGGATGGCCACCTGAAAATACAGCAGCAAGTGCAGCACTTATACTTGGTTGCAAAGCTAAGTCAGTCCACTACAACAACCACAATAGTCTTATGAGAAAACTAGTTCAAACTGAAATTCTGTTTCAGACTAGTACAGTCAGGTAAAAAATCTGGACTTCGTCTCCAAGAACAAGATCATTGAATAAGCAATACAGTTTCCAAGGAAGTCCCAGATCCATTACTAGCCACATGGTCTGGGTTTTTTTTTCTTTATGTTTACTGGTCCAAACTCTGTATTACTGGCCACTGGTCCAAACTCTGTATTACTGGCCACTGGTCCAAACTCTGTATTACTGGCCACTGGTCCAAACTCTGTATTACTGGCCACTCAAACACATTTAGCTTGCAAGTAAGTAGTGGACCAGAATTGTTCACCAGCCTGGAGGGCCAGTGTTCTGCTCAGTTTGCCAGGACCTTGAACAGATTTTGCTTTGTCCGAGGTCGGACAGACTTTTGCGAAGACTTACTATAATCAAGAAACAAATTATGGTGTAGATAGCGTACCTTTCAAATTATTTAAGAATATACATCCAGGATAGTTAGCTAAAGAATCTTTGATAAGATTTTTTTCTATTCTTTTCTTTGGATTTTTCGCCGTTTTTAACAGTATTTCAGCCGTATCACGGAGGTCAAGTAACCTACTCACACTTTTCCTGGGCAAGCTTAGCCGATCTATGCGGTTTACCAGTGCTAAGTGCACATACTTATGCCAGTAACTGACAACTGCTCTACTTGAATCAGAGGTAGGGGGAGAATGACCGTAGAAATAATTTCATGACCAATCCCCACACAAGTTATTTGATAAGCAAACAACACTACAACTGTCATGAATAGCTGGTAAAGAATGGCTAGAGCCAGACTAATGGTACCCTATAAGGTCATGGGGTTTAAGCTACAGATATGAGTATGATATATATTTCTTCTATATTGGCCCTCAGCTCTCATAATCATGGTCACAGATCGCGCTGCAGATCTTGTGATGTACCAAGTACAGGCAGATACAAGAGGGGTGGGGTAAGGACACAAGAGGGTTTTAGGACAGACAGAAATAAGAATTGAAACCTAAAAAGAGTTAGATCAAAAGTTTAAAAGATCAAGACTCGGTACAAGAACTAGACTGCCCCAATCTCCGATTCTTCTTCACATCATTGGGCCAAAATCTATAATGTAATCAAAAACAGATTAAAAGAAACACAAAATCATTATTATTAAGTGTACAATGAAGGGTCACAACTACAAGGTCAAAAACACATGACCACTTACACATCATCAGTTAGAGAAAAACGGTTCTAGTATCAGTTATAAAATCCTTGATATAGTAAATACAGATAATCTTAATTCTAGTCTAGTGAACATAATCATACACTTAAACTTCATAATCCCAAATCGCTTAAGTCGGAGTTTAAGATGAGTAGTGGAAACTAATTCCTGATTTTCTTTCTTCTTATTGTTTATCAAATAAATATGGCTCAATCTTTTATTTCGAATTGTTGGTTATGTCGAAGTGGTTTCCTATCCCAAATAATATTTTCACACTTATTTCTACGTGTTGATGCATGTGGCAAGACATATGTGGCTATGGTCCAAGTTTGTCACACACTGCAAACATTTGAGAACTTCTTTTCACAGGTTTTAGTGATTAAGTTTGTCTTTCAATTGCATAAACGATGTTTCGTTAACAGAACAGATATACTATACACTATTGCCATAATAAACTGTGATTTATCTGTCATTTTGACCGAATATTTTAACAGGGTCTGTATTCAGGTAAGTCGAAGTTCAAATATGACAAAATCATTTTTAATTCCCTGGGACTTCAAGATAACAAATTTCAGCTGTATCAATGGATTTCAAGGCTTGTACCTCGGAATGAAACAACCATTTATTACCGTAACATTTAACATATATGATGACAATGATTAAATTAATGTGGAATCAGTTGAATTCGCAGGGTACAAATTTTGCGCACTTGCAATCGCGGACATGTTCGCACGGTCTTAAATTCGTGCAACTACAATTTTGACCAAAATATGTGTCAATTAAGCAATAAAACAACCAGACAGAATGCCAATGAAGGGTCCTATTGTGACAGCTTGTTTGTTGCCATAAACACGTATATTAGTACCAGATTACGCTCTTCGTTGACAACAGTGGTCGCAGATTTAGGCGAGACAATATATACAATATATCAGGTAGTGTCAAACTGACACCTTGTTGTAAAGTAAGTGCCGATTGAAATACTCTTTTCGGCTCCACGTCACGGGCCCTAATTCTTTACTCAAAAGATGAACTTGTGAAAAGTACAATCTTCATGTTCCTTTTACTGATTGTATTACTAGTGTTCAAAATCATGCCTTTGCCTAACTGTGTTATAGAAATACAATTTTTTTGTAATGCATTATGAAACTTTTATACAGAAGTAAAGATATTAATGTACTCTGCGCTACAAAGTATTTTTATTGCAATCAATGCACCCACGCTTTCCATGAGGATGACGTGACGTTGTACATGTCGGTAAAATTTTCGCTCGCTTTTTTAGCAGAACAAAGGATTAACATGAAATATACGTGCGGTTTATTTGTCAAATATAATTAATGTAAACATCACGTGAACAGTAATATTCGGAAAGGCGTCTCAGATTTCTCACTGATTATACGCGATTTGAAATTAGTTACAAGGAATAATATTAGATCTCTATATTTTTATATACTAATGGAATATTTTACGTATGGATATAACACATAAAGGTTGTTAACAACAATGAAAAAGGCAAGTTAATTACGTTTATGTTCTGAGGTCACGAAAATGGGCTATAGTGTATACATGTATATTTATTTATATGGACCCCGCAAATCGCGATATAGCGGATCTGCAGTGTATGACCACATTTAAATGTACAAAAATGCCAAAAATTTCATTCACAAGAAAAAAAATGCATTCATTAATCAGAATGAAACCGATAAAGAAACCATTCAAAACGTTCATTAAAAACATTCGCATTGTAACATATAGGCCTATCTGCGTATATTTATGAACGATTACTGACGTACATTTGAACAAACGTGTACGCTCCCAAAGTGTTGCTGCACTACAAAATCGGTAAATATATTCACGGTGGTCATAAATTCGCGCAATGGCGGGAGCGCGAAAAGTGCGAAAATTAGACCACCGCAAACATTAGTGACTCCACAGTATACATGTACCTAATCAACTTCTGAGAAAGCACACAACAGAGCATAGACCAAAATCTATACCATATTATTTTTTTAGTTCTTAAGTTCTTAACCTGTTTGCAGGTCACTACTCAATTTAATGCTGTTTAACTATATTCATGCATTTTGTACACTCCAAGTTAGGGAAAGATTTTAATGCATTGTCATAACAAAATAATGGCTGTTGGTTGGTATGAAGTACAGATACATAACTTCTGATCATGAACAGTAATAGAAATAGCCACTGATAAATGACTTCTAGCCATATTCTGTGTTGTTCTCCGAGACTTGCGCGAATGAACATAAGTGGCGCATCGTGATAAAACCGGTTTTGCATGTGCGTAAAGTGTCGTCCCGGATTAGCCTCTGCAGTCCGTACAGGCTAATCCAGGACGGCACTTTCTGCCTACAGTGGATTTATGTTTAGAAATGACTTTCTTGAAACAGAAAATACCATAAAAGCAGAAAGTGCTGTCCCGGATCAGCCTGTGCAGTCCGCACTTTACGCACGTGCATTAAGTCCGGTTTTCCCACGACGCCCCTCCAATATTCTTAACACTGGTTTGTTCTAAAAAGGTCATTCATTTGATTCTTACTTGGTATTCACTAACTCTAATTATAGCATTTTTTTATTTAGAACTATTTGTTAATGACATAAGCGACATTGGTACAAGCATACTTGCAAACACACAGATGTTTATCTTGAGTCAAAGACTATTCTTTATTCTTAAGGTAGAAAGACAATAATGCAACTTTTTTCAGACCTTGATTTTCTTCTTATCTTTGATAATTAAATCTATTATGAGACTAACCTGTGAAATATAAACAAAATCTAACCACACGTTTTGACAAAATTGCGATTTTTCTTATAACCCCTCATTTTTCTACTACAACCTAAAATTCTGGTGGGGTACACTTACAAAAATGACTGACATATTGTCAAAATGTATTTTATTTATTCCCGAATAGCTTTAATTTATACGTTAAAGGTGTATCTTATGAAAAAGTATAACAAACGTAAGTACTAAACTTGACCAACAATACTTATTACATTAAATTTGGTTAAGCATATGGTAAAAACAACAGATTTCGTAACAGTAAAAATATGCCAAACACCAATTATAGTAAAAAAAAATTACTTTTATTTCATAGTATGTCAAAATCAGTAATACCAAAATTTAATATAACCTTATCTGAGAGGAAAGGGTATAAATTGACATAGGTTCACCACAAAAATCTCAAGGTATAATATTTGGACTGAAGCAACCCTATGTTTTAAAAAAGAAAAGAAACATAAGACAAGTAAAAAAGCAAATATTTTCCTTCTATGTTAAATTTTTTTTCTCTTATAATTATAACCTATTAGCAGTATCGATATTAAATAAATTAGTTTTGCATTAATGTTAAAGAAATAGTGTTTTGTGTAAACATTTTAAATACAGATGTAACTAGCTGAGGTTCACATATCCTTGGTTACCAAATTCAGAAAAATAATAAACGTTTTTTATAAGTGTGTGTTTCAAAAAATTTCATGTACATTTTCATTACATTGGGTTAACAGGTTTAAAAAAACTGGCAAATCTGTGTGATAACTTCATCAAGACTCTTCTTGACGCTTGTGACTATTGGTAAAATGTCACTGTTTTTGGATAAAAAGGTGTCTCTTACACCATTCTCATCATTTCGCCAATACATAATTTTCAGATGTTTTGTACATCGGTAGATCTCGTCAAACAGGCCCAAGTTTACACAATTAACAGTATTTTAAATTATCCAACAGAACACCAAACTCGATCACCCGACGTCCCGCTCTACACCCATCTCGACTGACTATTTTTCCAAGTTTTTGGTGTGAATGAATGTTATTTCACAGCAAGGAGCACGTATCTCCTTTAGGCAGATATGTTTTTATATACGAATAATTATGATCAATTATACTAATAATCCTTGGACGTCTATTTACAACTATTTTAACTTAAGTGTAAGGAAATACACCAGAAATATCGCAAAAATGTCATGATTAAATGTTAACAGAAATTCCCAACAATGACGTCATTTGAAGGTATTCCCCATGTCAGAGTACCTTGTTTTTCTTCAAACTACATTTTTACTTTCATCTTTAAAGACAAATAAGCATTTATTTCACACATTTAATTGAAAATAACTCAACATTTGAAAATTAATATTTATTTCGCGAAAATAATTTCTGTTTCGGATCAGATCGATTAGATTTACGGTAAGTGGCGAATGGGTCGAAGTTAATCGATATTTCGCGAGTATTTCCGAAGTCATTAGGATCTTTCTACCTTAAGTCTAACTGTTCGCAGGACACTGATGCCCCCACATTCCGTTGGTTGTCACAAATCTCTGCTGATGTCGGACAAAATGCTCCAAAATACCCAAGTGAACAAGCTCACATGCTGATGAATATGTTTATAAAGTTTCGTCACTAGGAGCAATACTTTTTGAGTTATGTGCAACACAAGTCCAAAAATGTCTTCTTTTGCTAAAAACGGGCCATAACTCAACTGATATCAGAAAAAAACTGCACCAAAATACCCAGGTGCACAAGCCCTGATGCCGATGAATATGCTTATAAAGTTTCATCACTCTAGCAGTTATACTTTTTGAGTTACGCTCGACACAAAACTCACACTGACAGATGGAATGGACGGATGGATGGACAGACGGACAAGGGCGAATCTATATGCCCCCCTCTTAAGTTGGGGCATAACAAGAACTGTCGGAGGACAGCCCACTCGACTTAACTTGTGCTTGTCAGAGTTACTAGCATGTTTTTTCTAAAACAAGAAATATGGAATTTCCATAAAAACCAAATTTTTCGAACGAAATGCATTAAAGTCAGCACATCAATAAAATTTTCAGTAATGGTGATCTTCACCTTGACCCCACCAACCCCATATGCAATCCCAAGCGAGGTCTCGATATCAGGTATCTATTTCTTAAGTTTCATTAAAAATCTCAATGTGTTCTCAAGCTATTGAGCGGAAACCATTTTTTGTTTTTAGTAAAGGTGGCCTCGACCTTGACCCCACCCACCCTATATGCAATCCCAAGCGAGGTCTCGATATAAGGTATCTATTTAGTTTCATTAAAATATCTCATTGCATTCTTAAGTTATTGAGCGGAAACCGTTTTCTATATTGAGTAACAGTGAACTTGACCTTGACCCCACCCACCCCATATGCAATCTAAAGTGAGGTCTCGATATAAGGTATCTATGTATTAAGTTTCATTAAAATATCTCAATGTGTTCTCAAGTTATTGAGCGGAAACTGTTTTTCTATTTTAGTAACAGTGACCTTGACCTTAATCTTGTATGCAATCCCAAGTGAGGTCTCGATATAAGGTATGAATGTATTAAGTTTCATTAAAATGTCTCAATGCGTTCAAGTTATTGAACGGAAACCGTTTTCTATTTTAAGTAACAGTTACCTTGAGCCAACCCACCCCATATGCAGTCCCAAGCGAGGTCTCGATACAAGATATCTATGTATTAAGTTTCATTAAATTTCTCAATTTATTGAGCGGAAACCGTTTTTCTATTTTTAGTAACAGTGACCTTGACTCCACCCACCCCATATCAACCCCAAGTGAGGTCTTGATATAAGGTATCTATGTATTAAGTATTATTAAAATATCTCAATACGTTCTCAAGTTATTGAGCGGAAACCGTTTTTATATTTTTAGTAACAGTGACCTTGACCCCCACCCACCCCATATGCAATCCCAAGCGAGGTTCAGCTATAAGGTATCTATGTTTGAAGTTTCATTACACTGGGGTGTGATTTTGGAAACACCTCAGGGGAGGAAAATACCCTACCCCCCTTACTGGATTCACCAAAACTCTTCACTTTTAAATAAATCCAATGAAGTCCAGAACTATTTTTAAAACAATCTTGGCTTTCAAAAGGAAAATCAGCTGAAAAGAGGAGAAATCACACCCCTGATTACAAAAGCTTAATCCGTTCTCAAGACTGGAAACAAAAGTAGAGAAACTAGCTTACCGATAAACTTTAACCTATACATAAAAATTATAACTTATAAGTAAATTTCTAAGTGTAAAAAGGCCCATAATTTTGATAAATTTCAAACAAGAGTTATCAAAATTGGCCTATGAGTTCATTTTAATATAGGGAATAAGTGTTCTAACTGTTGAATGAAATCCCTCAAGCCATTCCTGAGAAACCAGCTTACCGAAAAACTTTAACCTGTCCATATAGCTTAAATGTAAAATGTCTACGTGTAAAAAGGCCCATAATTTTGACAAATTTCAAACTAGAGTAACCAAACTGGCCTATAGGTTCATTTTAATGTGGGGAATAAATGGTTTAAATTTGAATGAAATCCCTGAAGCCATTCCTGAGAAACGAGCTTACCGAAAAACTTTAACCTAGCTCGGACGCAGACGCCGGGACGAGTAGAATTGCTTGCCTTTTCTTCGAAAAGTCGAGCTAAAAATGGGTTGGTGAATATGGGCCCCAATTAAAATGCAAGCAGATGGTGATCAATGCCTTATAGCCACATTCAGTCTGATTCACCGAGACTTGCCATCTCAAACCTACCGCTTTACAGCTGTTGGCTAGAAGACTGGCAGTTTTCTTGAAAGACTTGTTGAGGTAGTGAGTGAACCTCTCCTCCTCTCGCTCCTTGGATCCCATCTGCATGAACTCTCCTGAAGAACGCAGACAGAAAGACTGCAAAATCTGCATTGTCTGCAGGTGTACTATACACTACATATAGGATCTGACAATAGTTGTCATTTAATACAAGATTATATTAAATGAGTTCAGGATATTTGGTAATAAGCGAGCCTTTGATGAGCTTACACAAATTTCCAGGACGAGTTTAATAAAATATTGTATAAAATGACAGCGAGTGTGAGATCTGTTTTCAAAATTAGCATTTGTGAACACTGGTCCTATAAACTATAAATCAATGAAATGTGTTAATGCTGGTTAAACCTAAGTAAGCAAACATTAACGTTTGAAATATAGGAAAATAATGAAGCAACTGCACAATACTTAATATAGAGAAAAATCTTTTATATTTTCAAATACATCATGTTTGCTGGTGGGTCAGTAACATTAACAGAAGAAGACAATTATAAACTTCACAATATACATTATATAGGCAGGGTGTTCGTTTGACCCGAGCTCCCGGGTTTTGACCCGTGATTTTCATGGAAATCATGAAATTGACGCATGGTAAAATCACCTAAAGAGTCATATTGACCCTTGGAAATGTCTGGATTGCGTCATCACTTCCTATACAACTGAAGCCAGTCAAGACACTGTTATTAACACGTTAGGCCTACCTTATCTTAATCCGTTTTGCATTTACTGATAAGATCTTCCATGCCAGGAAGTTATCAGTGTCTGTATTTGACCCTTCCACCAATGAAAACACAGACATTTTCCATTACAGTATGCACCTTTAGCCTCGTTGTGAACTTCAGTGTGTCACACCAATCGTGATACATCGACTATCTCCGGAATGCTCCGTAAGATAGATCTAGAGTCTATCATGGAGCCATCTTGGCTTGATACTCCCAACGGTGATCCGCCTGTGTTATAGGGCTATACACGACGCGCGTTGAAATAGCACCACATTTTGATGTCGAAACGATGATAAATGAGGAAATGTAGATGTATATTAGACAGGCATCTTGACCTATTATCCAAAAGGCTTACTATACGAATGTAAGTTCAAGAAATTATAATCAGGTATCGAAACTGGTTCTAGGGTTTACAAACTATCCAAACCAAAAGTTAAACTAGACTTAATAGTGAAACATATGTTAAGTTAAATTACACTGATAAAAACAAGGTTTTGAGGAAGAATCAAATAAATATAATGAAAATGTCTACACAATACGGGCTGCCATTGCGTTTTACTGATGGCTTTGGAAAAGTCCTTATCTGTCAGGTAAAATTACATGTTTTAATAATAGATTTATTATTTTTTGTAATTTAATGTATTTAGTTTATAAATTTTATGTTGTTAATGTTATTATCATAAAGTATTATGATATTCTTCAGTTCGTTCATTTTTATACAGTAATTAAATATATGCAATTCAATAGTATTTCTGTTATTCTTCTTCATTTCTTCTTCTTATTATTATTATATTATTTGTTTCATTTTATTCATTCACTTTTATCTAATGTCCATGGTTTCTTATTAGTAATTCACCGTAAGTTATTCTGATTATAGTGTTTTTGCAGCATTAATATGATTACTTAGCTATGAATAGTTGGCATAATTCTTGTTAACTAGTACAACTAATTTAAGTCTAAATAGCATTTTACTTTTTGTTTATGTTTACCTTTACATCGCATGCTTAATTACAAAATGTTCCTTAAAATTTAGTCAAATGTCTCTTTTTTACAGGTGAACTGAATTTGCAAGTCTGTGATAAATATGGTCATCTCCCTAAGAATACCAAACCTGGCTGTGATTGGTATTCCTACAAGAGCTCTATGAGAACTTTCAGTTTAGAAACTCGACTAGAGTGTAAAATTTAATAATCTGACAGACCAACCAAATATTATCCAAGGATATAATGAAAGACTGCCAGTTTTATGTAAATATGACTATGATAGCATGACAATTTGTTAATTGAAATGAAAGGAACACAGGTTGAATTTACCATCATGTACTGTGACAATTTTAAGCTGCTTTCAGCTTCTCTGTCCTGAACTTGCATATCCTTAATGATGTATTTGAAGCACATATATTTTATAACTGGTTATACATTTATATAGCTTTGAATAATGCTTTGATATATTTCCCATATAAAATGTATATAATAATAATCAAAATATTTATTTATATATATTAATATAATTATAATGTTAATGTAGCAGTCATTATAACAAATGCGATACAGGGAATTTAGAATATTTTCAAAACACATAATCACAAACTTGAGAAGTGATGTGATAGAAATACAGATATTTTTTGTGCCTGAACTGTGACAATATGACAGTTTTGAAATGTATGGACACATCTAGCAGCTACATTTTGGAATTAATGAAACCAGTAACATAGCGTTATTTCTACAAGCAAGTAAACAACCCAGACAGGACATTTTCTATGATAGTACTCAGTTATATCTAGCCAGTAGAAACACATGAAATATGCTTTTATTAACAAGATTACCAATTATACTGTATTTAGTGATGTATATGCAATGATGAACTTTGAAGGAAACAGTATGCATCTATATAGTGTAATGAATTTAATGGTGAAAATATAACAATCTGTACTCATCTGGTTTATTTAACTATATTTTTGTATGCATTTATATGTGCAATGCTTATGAACAAATTGAAGTACTGTGATTATTTGGTTTTGTGGTACGCTGAATAAATGAATTCCCAAACTGGATTGATATAATTACTGTCAGTTGAATACATGGTCAGTGGGGATGAATGATTTTATTGATCATATGGTAAGATATTTTTCAGTATTTTCTTGTGTTCCAAAGTTGTTTTATGATTTTTTTTTCAATTAAAACAAAATATGAGTGTTATAAGAATATTATTTTTTAGTGCTTTTGAAGTTGGCTTATTGAAAACAAGTGGGTCAAAATGATGCAAGGCACAATATTAGAAAATTGCAATTTGCTTGCATCAAAAAGCAGTATTTGGCATCAATTATCCAAATCCAAGACTGGGTGTCCATAATAGTATCAAAGTGAGTGGTTTTCTTATAATACATTTGATTAATATTATCAGGAGCATGTTGTTAATATAATTGAGCAAATCCAAAGATTTAAGTCATATTATACCGGTATATGAGCTAATATTCAACACACAATTTCATGCCGAAATGGCAGTTTTATTTTACATTTCAAATGTGCAGGACAGTTATAAATATGTATGGATACAACTTTAATATTACAGATTCATCAATCAGTATATTTGACAAAAGCAAAATTTGGTAGTGTATACTACCTTTATTAAGAAAAAGAAAGCAAAATAACAGTTACACATTCTGCATAAACTTAAAACATCTTTACCTGTGGACAAGTAACATTACGATCAAGGTGTTGAGTGAATTATGTCAAAAGCACCATAACTTTGAAACACTAGTACGTATGTTTCAGTGTTCCGCAGAAATGATGCTGAAGATAATGATGCTCAGCATATTTCCAAACTCCAGTTGGCTTCAAATTGAGCTGAATATATCATTATTCCACAGCTGAAAGGCATCTCATATTATTTACCGTACTGTTATTTAGGTAATTATTAACTCCGACCACTTAATTTATAATAATTCCCAATAATTTTAACATTTTCGTGTGCATTTTGTTGACCGAAAATTCAATACTGTAGCTTAAGGGCGCAGCCATTTTTGATGATCATGTGATTAAAAGTAGTCCAAAATGTCGCATGATGTACCAGAGGCGATTTATTTTTAGAATTGCCTGTGTACCCCGAGTGTGTGTTACACCTTTTGTTACAGCATTTGTGTACTGTCAACCTGGATAGTTCTGACGTTTACATGTTCAAATGTAGATGGACTGATGTTTAAAATGTTAAATAATAACAATATTTCACATAAAATATAATAATCTAAAAACAATACTGATAAAAAACACCAGAAACACTTAACAAAAAATCGGCCGAAAATTTACAACAGTCAATAATTTCGGACAACACTTTTGGACATTTGTTGATAAAACAAAAAAATAGCAGCATTAAGTTTGTCTTTCATTTATACTGATCAATTATTGCAAAATCTTACCTTTTTAGGTCTTTCTAAAGAATTGTACAAAACAAATAAAAAACAAACAACAACACCTAACACAAACTTTCAAAGGCTAATTTTTAAAATTATGATCAGCACCAGGTTGATTTTTTATTTTAGTAATATTTTATAATATATTATATTTGTTAGTATAATGTGAACCTTGAGTTTGTCTGTTTTTGTTTGTCTGTTTTTGTTTTGGTGACTTGTGAATATTTGAGTTTGACTCTTCAAAATTAAATTTAGACCCTTGAAAATTTTGGTCCAAGGGTCAATGACCCTTGAAATTTACAGTCTACTGAACACCCTGATAGGTAAATAAGTAGAAAAATCTTGTATAATTTCAAACACGTACATTCATGCTGCTTAAATTAACTACACCTATAGGCACTTCTTACTAGACCTTCACTTAATCAGCTATAACTTTTGTATTTACAGCACGAATTTCTCCAAACTTTTCAAGAACACAAAATAATATATTAGACTGATGTGTTTAATTTTTAATTCATACAAAACTTCACAAAAATAAAATATAATATCAGAACAAAAATTCGCAAAATGCAAAAACCAAATCAAGTCAATTTCACTAATTAAAATTAAGAGCAAATATTTTCGTTATTTTCCTTTTATTTTGATTAAAATTGTTTAAAAAAATGATTCAATAAATTTTAAATCTAAAAAAAGAGAAAATTTATCTTATATAATAATTACTCCATACCTAAAGTACGTGGAATGCAGCGGCTTACATACCGATGGCACGTGCGTCCTGTATACTGCACAGTAGCCCTTTCCTGGTTTTGACATTTTAAACTCCTCCCTAGCATTGTTTAACAAATTAATTTACATGCATCAAATATAACAAACAGATTAGAAGTTTACCACATGCTCCTTTGTGTAAAATGGGTTAAATGTTGATCATCAAAGTACAATGACAGATTAATTTGCATAGACATTTTTGGAAACATCTGTTATTGTGGGATGGTACTATTCATGAAATAGTTGATGTTAAATTTTTTTTTGGTTGGAGTGTCGTTAAACACTTTGACTATAAACTGCATCAAATTTCTACATACACCACGATTTTCCTGTGCAATTATTTGTTATGACACAAGAGAGCACTAGGAATATACGTTATCGCTCAACCGTTTAATTGTTATCACACGTGTATTCGAAACCGATGTGATTTGTCGTTTTTGAGAAAACCCCAATCAAAAAAGGTCTAGCTGGAAGTACCTATGGATGTATAGAATCAGTCATATTACTGATAAGAGGAACATTATGAAGGTAACTTCACAATACAATAAATCTAAACATTTTAAAACACTAAGATCAGAACAGTAAAATTCACACACAGAGCTTCATTTACTGGTACTATTCAAACTCCTTGTATAAGAATGTCCATAAAATAGTGGTATACAGATGTTTTATGCATGTATGAATTACACAAAATTGTTAATTCATGGTTGGCCTTTTAAAAGATGTTACTTTCTTTAGTCATAAGTACAGACATGTTATGGACTATACTACATGCATAAGCACATGTACGGTGAGTAACATTTAAAACCTGACAATATTTATATCTGATACATGCCATAACGTAACACAAAGCTGTTTAATAATTCATTATGGGTAGTGAGATGGACATTTTTGCATGTCTTGGATTTCACCAAAAGTTCACTTGTTTCTTAACTACATAAACTTCATAAACATGAAAATAAGGCACATTTACCAGTTTTCTGGGAACAATAAATCAACATAAATTATTTCATAATTTATTTCAAAACATGGCTACATTTTTTTTATTTCTTTGTGCCAAGGTAATGAACCTAGGCTTGTGTATGTTTACCTCTGACTAAATCCTCCGTGATTTGAGCTACAACTGACACGACTTCTTCATCTCTTATACGAGCAAGCTCTATAGATGCCATCGCCATTACAAAGTCACCTCCTAATATTGCCTGAAAAAAAAAAATCACTGCACAGCAAGGGTTAAACGATTCCAAAAAAAGTCTTTCTTTTTATGCCCCCGAAGGAGGGCATATTAAAATCGAACCGTCCATCCGACTAAGACTAAGCAACCACCATAACACTGTTTTGTATTTTGACAGATTTATGCCCCTTTTGTACATTAATATAGTGTCTCAGCAAAAAAGATATACAAGGCAATCACAGGCAAAAACAAGAAACAAACAAACTTCAATTGTAAAGCTATCCAGGCATATTCTTACTTTTCGCTGTCCCCACACTTGATTGATGGAAGGTTTTCCCCTCCGCGAGTCTGCAGCATCAATTACATCATCATGCATTAAACTAGCTGTATGTATCATCTCTGCTATCATTGCTATTTTTTCTTGGCTACCTAAAAGCCTGAAAAGTGAATGATTGTATTGCAATCAACGCATGACGGCTAACCAGTGGCCACAAAAACTACATGCAATGTGTGAGTTAGAAATGTTGATGTCAAATGTTAAAACGATTGCTATTGTTGCTATGATCGGTATAAATAAAACCATGAGTAAAGTTCGTATCTGGTTTCCCTTTAAAATGTTAGGTAAACTTGCTTACATACAGTATTAACATAAACAATATATGCATTTGTTTGTTTTTTCTCAATAAATGGCAATTAATTAAATAGCAATCTACTTTTCAATCAACTGCAATGAAACCAATTAATAAGCTACTGATATGACATACGCTTACCTGTCGACATGCATTTCATGAAAATTGGCAGCTTTGGCCATCAGCATGATCAACATGGGGCGAAACAACTTGCCCTGGCCATCAAAGTAGTACTCAGAAACATGCAGCAGTTCATGATCTATTGCCTTTAAATCCTGAAATAATTTGCACTGCTTATCTGATAATTATGTTTAACCGATTAGGTATTTGCATGGGAGATATAGAAAATAACTATTCTTAAATTAATTTAGTTATGATTGTTAAGTTGTACATTCATTTAATTTTATACATGTACACTGAATCAGGACTGTTTTTATTTGTTACATTTTGTTATTTTTACCCTTGAAAGTGATACTTCTGCAATCACAATATATCACGTATATAGCAATGGACAACTTCACCCATAGTGGTAAGAGTTGCATCTAGGTTTTGTTTATGTAAAGACAGTACCTGCTTAATTTTGCTGGTAATCCCCTGCAGATGGCTTTCCACTAGAGTGTACGGATGAGTGGATGGTGATACAAGGTCTTCTTCAGGCAGTGTACCCTTACATCGAACCCCAAGATATTCCAATCGGCCATGGGACTGAACTTTCTCTGCACAAAGACTTGCCTAAAATGTGCAAATAATATATCATAAAATGTTTGAGTTATTTAACAGTTTGGCAGTTAAAGAAAGAATAAATACTAGAACAAAACCTTGCAAAGTTATTCTTCACACTACCAGTATTCTAAAACAATTACCAAGATTTTGGAACTGAAAATTGTTCCTGGAATTAATTTCATAAATTGCTTGATGTCAAATAATTAACAGATCATGAAACTCCAGCTATATCAGCATTATCAACATTCACAACTCAATGTCCTTGATTTCCGACAACTGTCAAACCAACCAGTCACCTATACAATGAAGTATAAAACAAGAAACTTACAATGCTTGATATGAGGCACGTCGTGGGAAAACCGGGCTTAATGCATGTGCGTTAAGTGTCGTCCCGCATTAGCCTGTGCAGTCCAGGACAGCATTTTCTGCCCACCGTGGATTTATGTTTAGAAGAGACTTCCTTGAAACAGAAAATACCATAAAAGCGAAAGTAGCACAGGCTAATCCGGGATGACACTTTACGACACGCCTCATATTTGTATTATTAAAATCGCTCCAAGTCTCTTGATATATAAATTGGCAATAACATAAATCTCTAATTAATATGTTCTGTATCGTTCACTTTTCTACCAGCAAGTTTGCCATTTTGCTAGTTATGGCTTCAATAACTTAAAAAGTTGCATTAAATATTTGTTTACATTATATTTTTAAGCAACCCCCATAGTAAAGTTTACCAGCAAGTCTCAAGAATTTGCCAGTTTATCAACAGGCACCAAAAAAACCTGCCCAAAACAGCTTTTAAATGCACTACTGAACCAAATAGGCAGCATTATTGGTCAGATGGAAATTTTTATATCTAGTTAGCATACTTATGACAAAATATGGCCTAAAACACTTATAAATTACCGTTTCGTTACTAAAATGTGGAGGAAATCAGCCACATGTAAAACATTTGTCAAATGAGAAACATATGGGATTTCATGTGACTTTTTATCTAATTTTAGTAACAGAACGTGTGCTGTGTCTGTTGTCAAACACAGCCTGAAACGAATTTTTACTTCACTGTTCATTGTTTTGTGAACACACTATAACTTTAATAGTAAGTACAAGAATAATAACACCAGAAATATAATATTTGTTTAGGCCAAATATAGAAAAATTGTCCACCAGATATCAGGGTAAATATTGACCATATAAAACTGATACCAGCCAAAAACACGTGTTATGCAACATTTTGACCGGTTGCTTCATTGTACACATTCCAAATATACCTTTTTTGTTTTATGGCAAGCGTGTCTTAAAAAGATGGACAACCGTCTAAATGATGCTCCTGTTAATCCCGGCTTAATACCGTTAAAGAAAATGTCATTTTTAAGACATAAACTTAAAAGTTTCATTGACGTTCCTGACATTGACTGCGCTATAGTAGCCATTTTGAAAATTCGTGCAAAGCTGGCACAAGGTTATTCAAAGGTCAGTATCTGTAATGCTCCTTTTGTTGTTGTAAACCGCGCTGAATACGATTATTTAACATATAATTTGAACACATAAATATTTCAAGTAACAAGGACTAAGAAAAGTCTATATATCGTTACATTTACAAATGCGTTAGTGCGTGGAACATGTAGCTCTGATAGCTCAAATGAACTTCACGCTTGAGGTTACGCATGCGCAAATAAATTCCTTCTTTGTTACATATAAAATATTCAAAATTTGATCTCACTTTTCACCATGACCAAGCTACTTTCCAATATATCACCATACATTGTTGTAAAGATGAGGACATAACCTTTTGAAAAAACAGCATGTCAAAAATGTATGTGTGTTGTAACTCAAAATATTCACCTTAGAAAAAACACAACGGTTTTGACGGGCATGGAGGCTGCCATTTTGCGCATGAATACATGGGCCAAAAGTTATGAAGCTGGGAACCACTAGACAAAAAGTAGTGCACAAAACAGCCGTTTTCTTATTGCTTACATATATACCTTTAAAATGATACCAAAACATATAATTTAAACTGTATTTTACAAATTATATGCATCCTGCACTCAACCACATGTGCTTATTATATAACTGAGGATGTGACTTCCGTTTTGGGGTAATTAGACCTTGATTGAAGCGCTAACCAACACGATGAAATACAACTACGATACTTTTACAATGAATGGATGGACACCTCATACTTATGGCAAAAAAAACATAGTGCAGGGCAAGAAAATTTCTCCGGGTTTTCATCATTATATGACAATAATTTTAGTTCTACGGAACACAGTGGATATCGCTACTAAATATTCTTACAACATATTTTCCTGAAATTCGTCCCTCGTCATAGACGAAGTGAAAAAGTGTCCATGTCTTTTATTCATGAAGTTAATTTTCATATATATATTCAGAGTTCTCTTCCATTTTGGCTATAATTCGTATGATAGAAGCTCATTTAAGTTTCTGTGATCTTATCATTGTGATTTTGGTGAAAAAATACGTTTGGAACTATAAACTTTATATTGAAACTTACGATTTAAATGCGAATTATGCATATCATTCAATACAGGTACTTGTTTTTGACCGAGATCTTCACCATGCTAGCACTATTTTACTAAAATTGAACGTTTATGTGTGGCTTATATCATTTGTTGTTCCGTGCAACTTGTGTTTTTATCATAGAGTATAATTCGTCTATTGAAAGCCAAAACGGCCTATCAGCCTTCTTTGCACACATATGCTGATAAGCCCTTTTGGCTTTCAATGGACGATATGGATTGTCAAATATTTGAATTTAAATACACATATATCGTGCCTGTTTAACGACTTTTTTCCACGAAGTATACTGTGCATTCCAATTTTATTTCAGCAGTATGCGGTGACCATATGCACCGTGAACCGAGACCACATTTTATCGCACACGAAGGACTCATTGGCAGTTTGTAAAAAGTTTTTATTACGACGCATCTCTGCCTAAATCTGTAAAGTTTAGTTCCTTAAATTTCAATAAATTATCAACCATTGTAAACATTGTGGAACAGTTTCATAAATGTTGTTACCGGTTGTCGTTGAAATATTCGGTAGATCCGTATCTTTGATCAAATAGTTTTTAAGTAACACAGCAATAGTTTTACTGAAGCTTTCACTTAACAATATATTACATATACTTGCTTCTATACAATTAGGTATGTAACTCCTTACGGCGAAATTGCAGAGTGGATATTCGCAGGGTCGGATCCGGCATAACTGTCCTGGGGTGGCACGAGCCGTCGGGGATTAGGGTCCTATTCATTAGTTCGTTCGTTAGTCCGTTCGTCCGTCCTTCCGTACGTTCGTTCGTTCATTCATTAATTCGTCCGTTCTTTCGTTCATTCATTCATTTACTCACTCGTTCATCCATTCATTTATTTACTTATTCATTAATTCACCCACTCATGAATCAATCCATTCATCTATCCAGAATCAACCCAAATCTATCCATCCATTCATCCATCCGTCTATCATGCATACTAGTTAACGTGAAAATATCCCGACCAAAAACAAACCTTTATCGAGTCAGGCAATACAGATAAGATCTTTTGATTAAACCAGATGCATTTAAATGAATTTTAATGCTCTTTGCTTTTTATTTTCCTTAGGACACTTGGCCCCTGTCTCTACCTTAAAAAAATGTAACTGATAAAATTTATATGAAATAGTTGTCAGCTGCCTTGCTATCATACTCGCTTTTCACCTGCGACGACCCATATTTTTTTTCCCGACAGGCGCATGTGAGTCAAATGGTATCCGGACAAAAGCCCTTTCCCCAAAAACCCATAGGTCTAAAAGTGCACACATGGACATAAACCCCTTGGTATATTTGACAGAGTGGACATAAGCCCCTCGGTATATATTTAACAGGGCGGGCAAAAGCCCCTGGGTAGATATGAAAGGGTGGACAAAAGCGCCTTGATGATTTTCCCTTGTATTTCCTTGAAATATTAAGTTTTTATTTATTAATATAAAGGCCATCTACAAATAAACAGATGGAATAAAAATGTTGTAGTTTTATGTATAGCTGTACTTAAATGCAATTAATAAGGGTTATCAGTTTGTGAACAACTGATCGCAATTTATGAAAATGTTCCCTTTATTGACATATAGAATTTTCTATTGAACTGCATACATAATATACAATATTAGAAAGGGGCCTTTTCCCACTATTTCATAATCATCAAGGGGCTTTTGTCCACCCTGTTAAATCTACCGACGGGCTTATGTCCACTCTGTCAAATATACCAAGGGGCTTATGTCCATGAGTGCATTTTGAGACCAATGGGCTTTTGTGCAAGGGGCTTTTGTACTACACTCGATGCGAACACATGCCCCCTAGTGCCCCCCATCTCCTGCCACGAATCCGTGCCCACAAGTTGTTCAAAGCTGTTTTCTAGGATTAGCGATAACGATCAATTTAGGGGCACAACCTAGCTGATGCTTTGTTCTAGTAATTAAAACAGCATATTAGGATTTGAGTCCAGCTGGAAGCACAAGCCCCATGTGCCCGCTCCGTGTATGTGTATTTCAAAGTTTATGAGGTCCTTCCGCGCCGAAGACTGCATTATGTGAGGACCCGGGGTGTGTCCCAGTATCCCTGCCTAAAATACTTTTAGACTCATCGAAAGTTGAGACGAATTTTGAATCATAGCTGCAATTTCTTTACTGAAATATTTTTGATTTGGGTGTAGTTTTGTGCTGGGGGGGGGGGGGAGCGGAAATACCCGGAGGAAACCCCACCTGTCCGGTATTGTGACCACCAACCAAACTCACATGCGCCGAGTGGGGAGCGAACCTGAGCAGCCTATGTAAGAAGCGAGTGTACCAACCACTGCGCTATAGCCGGACAGTCAACCATGTGCCCGCTCCTTTTGAGTATGTGCCTTTATAGGCGTTAGTCTTGAATTAGCGATAATGATCACTTTAGGGGCACGACATATTTTCATAATCTTCTTTTTCTTTTTATAATTTAAAATTTCATGTTTAAGATGTATGCATTACAATATAAGTTTTATGGTCAGCACACTTTTTTTTTCTATAATGACAAAGAATAGCTTTTTGAGCGTATTTAGAAGATATTTCGTGTACAAGATCCACTAAATGTTCCCGTGAAACGAACGCAGGTGTTACACAATTAGAACGTCACAGCACTTCTTTAAACACTATACACTGATACTTATGTCGTTCCCACGAGAAAAGATCTCGTTCCCAAGCGATATAAACGTCGCAATCTCGTGTGTTGTTTTCATATGTGGCTATACAATTGGGCGAAGATACGAACATATCGTTCGGCGCATCGTGTCGGCGCGTCGGCGCATCGCGTCGGCGCTTCGGCACATCGTGTCGGCGCTTCGGCGCATCGTTTCGGCGCGTCGGCGTATCGTCTCGGCGCTTCGGCGCCCTTTCATTTCTGAGTTCGCCGACACGATACGCCGACGCACCGAGACGATATGCCGACGCGCCGACACAATGCGCCGAAGCGCCGACACGATACGCCGACGTCTCGACACGATACGCCGAAGCGCCGAGACGATGCGCAGAAGCGCCGATACGATACGCCGAAGAGATATAAACGTCGCAATTTCATGTGTTTTTTTCATATGTGGCTATAAAATTGGGCGAAGACACGAAGATACGACGTTCATATCCCTTCGGCGCATCGTGTCGGCGCGTCGGCGCCCTTTCATTTCTGAGGTCGCCGACGCGCCGACACGATACGCCGACGCGCCGACACGATACGCCGACGCGCCGAGACGATATGCCGACGCGCCGACACGATGCGCCGAAGCGCCGAGACGTTGCGCCGAAGCGCCGACACGATACGCCGAAGCGCCGACACGATGCGCCGAAGCGATATAAACGTCGTCTCGTCGTATCTCCGCCCAATTTTATATGGCGTACCGTATTAGTCAAAAGTGAAAACAATCATTATGTACGAGTACAGTTGCTATGAATAAATATACCTGCAGCTGTAAAATTTATGCCCACATGTGAAATGTTGTACCTATAGGTCTAAATTTATACATGTAGGCACATTTAAAATAATACCTACAGGTACAATTTATACCTACAGGGACAAATCTATAACTGTTGGCACATTATTATTCCTACAGATATATACAGGTGCACGAAACAATGTTATGAAAACACAATTGTTTACTTGTTAAATTTACTTAATTGATATACGTATTTAATATTAAAATTGAAGTATTTAACATTAAAAATAACGACAGTGTTGCATTAACACTGGTTGCTTACTTTTTGTTTGGGACAGAAAATGTACCTACAGGTACAATTTTAGTCCGGGTATAAATTTATACCTGTAGGTACAAAAGTATGCCTGTAGGTACAACTTTGTACCTGCAGGTCCATCTATTTATTATGGTGGCACATAGGTGACCTGCACTACTCTATTTTAATTTCGTTCCCACGAGATGCTAACTCGTGGGAACGAGAAACCAACTCGTGGGAACGAGGTACTTACTCATGAGAACGAGATACTATGTCGAGTGAACGAGATACTAAGTAAAGGGAACGAGATACTAAGTCGAGGGAACAAGTTAGTATCTCGTTCCCACGAGTTAGTATTTCGTTCCCACGAGTTAGAGAACCCATCAAATGTTTCCGTATATATGTTTTTATAATAACCATGGCCGACAAAAACGAGCATGTTGTAAGATGGTACTAAGTCGTTCGCTCGAGTTAGTATCTCGTTCCCACAAAATAGTAAGTCGTTCCCTCGACATGAGTCATTCCCATGAGTTAGCAACTCACTAACACGAGTTAGTATCTCGTTCCCTCGACTTAATTTCTCGTGGGAACGGGAAAAAAAGTAGTGCATGTCACCTCTGTGTCACCGTAATTTATAGCTGTTGTGTTAACATTTTTGACTCAAACGGTACTGCATAATTTTATAGCAACAAATGAAAAAATACACGAGAGATTGCGACTTTTATCTCGCTTCGGCGCATCGTGTCGGCGCTTCGGCGTATCGTGTCGGCGCTATGGCGTATCGTCTCGGCGCTTCGGCGCATCGTGTCGGCGCGTCGGCGTATCGTCTCGGCGCGTCGGCGTATCAGGTCGGCGCGTCGCCGCCCTCAGAAATGAAAGGGTGCCGACGCGCCGATACGAAACGCCGACGCGCCGAGACGATACGCCGACGCGCCGAGACGATACGCCGACGCGCCGAAACGATGCGACGGAGAAATATTAACGTCGTCTCGTCGTATCTTCGCCCAGTTTTATAGCCACATATGAAAAAAAAACACGAGATTGCGACGTTTATATCGCTTCGGCGTATCGTGTCGGCGCTTCTGCGCATCGTCTCGGCGCTTCGACGTATCGTCTCGGCGCTTCGGCGCATCGTGTCGAGCTTGCGACGTTTATATCGCCTCGGCGTATCGTGTCGGCGCGTCGGCGTATCGTGTCTGTGCTTTGGCCCCCTTTCATTAGCACAGGTCGAAGTCGCGAAACTACAATGGCGGTAACAGGACAACGCACATTAATGATAGTTGCAAAATATGTCAGTTTAGAGGTATGAAACGAAGGTTAAGAACAAACAATTAAAAGAGCATTGTTTTCCGCGACTGATTCAAATATTATAATATAATAAAATATACAATTTTTCATATTTACATAAAAGCAGATTTTATTTTAATGGAACCTAACCCGAGCGAGGTTTTAATATAACGACCTTTGACAAATTGTTGATTTTTTTTTCACTCAACTTTACGCACGTGCGTTTATGCCTATAGGCACATTCTTATGACGTACCGTTTGGGTCAAAAGTAAATAGGTATACCTACAGGTACACAAATATGCCTACAGGCCTAACTTTATGCGGACAGGCCTAAATTTTACCTACAGGTATAAATTGTACTTGTAGGTATATTTTTAAATAGGCCTATAGACATTAATTTAGGCTAGACCTGTAGGCACAAACAAGTTCGTGGATTTTACATGAAAAGGTGAAACTCGATCCTCTGCGCAGACTGTGAGGTTTTGAATAGACGAAGTGTCGTTGTTATGGTTAGTGAACATATTTTTTATTTGTCATATCGTGATAATTTCCAATCAACTCGTCAAATACCAGTGGTATCGTTAATGACAGAATGAACTCTAGTCTCCAGCCACACACAATGATCGAAATCGTGAAAAAAGGTAGTGTTCTAAATTTAAACATATTTCCGTATTTGATAGCGTATTAAAGTACTCATGGTGGAGACAAGAAAATGAATTGTCTTTGTCACTATGCCAGTTTTGCGAACAATGTATTATACGTTGGCGGAAAGTACACAGGAGAATAGCTATTTCACCAATTATATCCTCACTAATCCAGATGTAGCTACATGACTTATATGTTTTGTGAGATTTTTGTCACACTTTTCTAAATTTATATTTTCCCATCCAAATTAAATGCTGAAGTTGGAATATTGCTTTCAGTTATATATTGTGTGATGTGTGTTTTAATTACAATTAACGCTTGCTGTTATCTGCTGCGAGTACCAGGGGCGTAGCCAGGGTTGTAACATTTATACGCACACACGAACATTCATCATGTGTGAGTGTGTGAGAGGATTATATGTTTTAGGCGTTTTAAGTAGTTCTTTCCTCTAGCATAGAAACTTTATTTTCATCTCGTAACATAATTTTTTTTTCGACAGAATCGGAAATAATTTAATCTACGAAATGTAAAAAGAAAATATAGAACATATTATTATGAAAAATAATCATACCATGAACATTAGTCACGACTGGTGTTTGCAAAGATGTAGTCCTCACACCACCATGCGCACTGGTGCCCTCGGTCCTTCCAACATGAAACGACCGTGTCGATCGAGACTTTATATAGTTTATCAGCTTCAGACAAATTTCAGTCGGAAGGTGAACAATTAATTATTTCCAAATAGGATGCTGAGAGTTCGACTTAAATGCTTTTAGAATGGACGGTTGCCCCTATAGTGACGGTTTGAGATGCCTTTCCGTGCGTTTTGTTTCTTTGATTTCAAGAAGTAGTTTACAAAGTAACAGTGCGTACAATGTATTAAATTCTGAAACCTCGGTGTTTATGAGATTAATTTCGAAGCACCGTTGTTACAGTATGCGTATTTCGACAGGATCTAATTTCTAATTTCAGTGCTCGTCGTTAAAGAAAATTCAATATTTGTGCAGAATATTGCAATACGTTTATGGGTAGATAGTTTTAAGCAGCAAAATATTTAAGCCACAAAAATGTGAGACATTTCTATACTACAGATATTTTCAATATGCGACAATATTTAAATTACTAAGATGAACTTGAAACACAGGACCACACCAAAATTAATATTTCAGTAATAGATAAATAACGGGAAATTGCAGCTATTATTAAAAATTCGTCCCAACATTCGAGGAGTCTAAAAGTAAATTAGGCAGTGGTTCTGGGACAGACCCCGGCTCCCCACATAATGCAGCTTCGGCGCGGAAGGACCTCATACACTTCGAAAATACATACATACGAAGATACTGATAATGGTCCGGAATCAATTGCTCGTAGCTTTAACTTTAACGTCATAATTATGTAACTGATGACGTCAATCTGCAATTTTCATCGTTTCGACTCCCATCGTGAGCAATAAACAGGTCATTTATATAAGAAAATCCTGTTGTCACCGTTTCAGCAAATGCTTAATTGCATTTTTATCCTCCGCATTTTTGTATCACGCACATGCGTATTGTGCATATAGGGCGCTACGCCCTTGAGATTTTTATCCTCCGCATTTTTGAATCACGCGCATGCGTATTGTGCGTATAGGGCGCTACGCCCTTGAGATTTTTATCCTCCGCATTTTTTATCACGCGCATGCGTATTGTGCATATAGGACGCTACGCCCTTGAGATTTTTATCATCCGCATTTTTGTATCACGCGCATGCGTATTGTGCGTATAGGGCGCTACGCCCTTGAGATTTTTATCCTCCGCATTTTTGTATCACGCGCATGCGTATTTTGCGTATAGGGCGCTACGCCCTTGAGATTTTTATCCTCGCATTTTTTTATCATGCACATGCGTATTGTTCGTATAGGGCGCTACGCCTTTGAGATTTTTATCCTCCGCATTTTTGTATCACGCACATGCGTATTGTGCGTATATGGCGCTACGCCCTTGAGTACCTTATCATTCGTAGGACTATTTAATATTTAAAACAGAGAACTCCATGGAAAATATCATCCTGGTACAATGGCAAAAACCCTGTTCGCAATGTTTATTCGATCTCAGTATTTAATGAGACCAACGAGTGATGCAATCATCCATAAAGTAATCAACTTTGCGTATCGTCTATTAAAAAACATAAATTCGTAATTACATAGACTCATAGATCTATATGTTTTAGAAGTAAATACTAGGAAAACTAAACACATGTAATATATTTGGCTGATCGATGGCCTTTATATATAATTTACAACGCGCTGAGTGTTGAGAGTTTGAACGTAGGCCTTATATATATTTTTTCCAAACTATTCATAGTCATTATTAGCACAAAATACAAACCATAAATACCATTACAAAAAAGGTACCACGTTTGCACTTATTGCAATTTGGCGATTATAATGCCATAGATATACTTTCGGTTTACTGTAGCTGAAAACAAATTTCCAATTTTTGATGTTAATTAAAGGGATGATCAAATGTTCAGCCCACTTTCTGTTCTTCTTTGCTCTTGTTACGCTTTACAGTGATATCGAAAAAAGAAACTAACAAAAAAAACGCTCAAATTATGAATAAGCAAAATTCCTGGAAGTTCACGATCATTCTTTTCAGTACGGAAAGTAGGCCTGTCTAAAAATAGAAACACGTGATATGATAAGTATTAAAATAGCATTTGCAGACGATTGGATAACGGTTCTGTTTTAGGGTTTTGATTGGTCCAAAATGTTCTGGAATTTTCCATGAGCGTCATATCCGTCGGCGTGCCCGAGTTCGCTCCAGTCACTGCATAGGAACCAAACGAGCAAGAGGGAAGGGCAAGGCTCAACAATTTTTACTCAAGTTCACAAGAAGTTAAGAAAGGTAGGATTTAAAGTTGCTGCAATTTACAAGAGTTATGAAACAAACGATTTGATTTATTATGGTGACGAAGTGTTGCGTGTTGAAATAAATTTCATTCATGATTTTGGGGAACCATTTTTCTTTGTTTCGGCTTGAATCAATCGTTAATATTTTCCAAAGGTTTAAGTAATACGTAGGCCTATATATCAGTAAAATATGTATATTTTTATATGTATCGTACACGTAGTTGGTTATTTAATAACTTAAGGTCACGTGGTTATTCACATTGGTGTGCAACCACGTGGTTGACACGGTTGAAAGGCGTTAAACTATTGTTCTAGTGCCCCGGCTATGAAAACAGAAAATATTGTCACATTTCAGAAGCATGGCGAAAGCTCCAGCAATTGGTATTGATCTTGGTACAACCTATTCGTGTGTAGGTGTGTTTCAACATGGCAAAGTTGAAATCATTGCCAACGATCAGGGTAACCGAACCACCCCCAGCTATGTTGCCTTCACAGACACAGAAAGGCTGGTTGGAGATGCAGCTAAAAACCAGGTTGCAATGAACCCAACAAACACTGTATTTGGTAAGTGAATATAGTATTGTTTTATTTTAGATCAACCGAAATGATTCCAGTTGCTGCCAAATGATAAAATAAATTCAGTTGAAGGTGTTCATTCCAGTCATTCTACCTGCTAAAACAACTTTTATTTAATTTTGATATCTGCAATACATACACATTCGTGGTTGCCAGTCATGCATACTTTAAATGAATACAAAAATTGTTGTTTCAGATGCTAAGCGTCTAATCGGCAGGAAATTTGATGACGCAACAGTCCAGTCGGACATGAAGCACTGGCCATTTGACGTTATAAGTGACGGTGGAAAACCAAAGCTTAGGGTTGATTACAAGGGTGAACAGAAGACCTTTTTCCCAGAAGAAATTTCTTCTATGGTTTTGAACAAAATGAAAGAAACTGCAGAGGCATTCCTGGGCAAGGTATGTTAATAAAGAACTGTTGACAGTGTTTATAGGAAGGGTTATTCAATATAGTGCTTTGTGTTCAATGTTTCGTTAGATAGCTCTGGTTATTCAAATATTTATTCTACTACTTTGGGAAGAACGTTACAAGAAACCCAATGCTGTTTTCAGCGTTTTATTGCCTGTACAGGCTAATATTGTGATGGGTCACCATCATGGTTTAACATACTTGAACAAGCTATTGTATAATATAATAAGATGAAACCATATTTGGATATCTATCAAACTGAATTCAAAATGGTGCTGATAACACAAATTAACCTAATTAAGTCTATTGAATAGTGCACATTTAAGTTGAAAATGAGCCAAATAAAAAAGGGAATTTTCATTTTAGTGTATTGCGTCAACAAAAGATTATATAACGTGTTAATGAGTCAACAAAATATATAACGTGTTTTAACTTTTCAGACGGTTACGAGTGCTGTTATCACTGTACCTGCCTACTTCAATGACTCTCAGAGACAGGCTACCAAAGATGCTGGTACCATTTCTGGTATGAATGTACTGCGTATCATTAACGAGCCCACAGCAGCTGCCATCGCCTATGGGTTGGATAAGAAGGTAAGCATGCTATTTAGCAGTTCAGATGCTTCTAATGATGTGTCAATGATGAATTATATTTATCCACATTCGCAGTCGTTTCAGAAGGCTTCTTGGCCTAAAGATGGCTTCGTCCTTCCTTGGATGTCTGAGACACATTGGAAATGCATTTTTTTTTTAGCTGACCTGAGCACAAAGTGCTCATGATGAGCTTTGTGATCGCCCGTTGTCCGTGCGTGTGTGCGTTCCGTCAACTTTTCATTCAAACGGCATCTTTTAAACCACTAGGCAGATTTTACCAAACTTCACAGGAATTATCATTGGTAGGCCCTCTTTCAAGGTTGTTAAAATCGTTACGGTTCGCTGCATATGTAGGTCTCCAGAGCTTAAAATAGATTTAAAAAGTGTACTCTTACAAAATCTCTGAAACCTCAAGGCCCAGAGGTTTCATATTTGGTATGTAACATCCTATAGTGGTCCTCAACAAAGATTGTTCAAATTATCCCCCTTTGGGTCAAAACTGGCCACGCCCTGGGGGTCACATGGTTTATATAGAATATATAGCAAAATGACTTTAAAAATCTCTGAAACTGCAAGGCCCAGATGTTTCATATTTGGTATGTAACATCCTATAGTGGTCCTCTACAAAGATTGTTCAAATTATGCCCCTGGGGTCAAAACTGGCCATGCACTCAGGGTCACATGGTTTTTATAGACTTAAATAGCAAAATGTCTTTAAAAATCTTGTTCTCTGAAACCGCATGGTCCAGAGGTTTCATATTTGGTATGTGACATCCTATAGTGGTCCTCTACAAATGTTGTTCAATTTTATGCGCTAGGGGTTAAAACTGGCCACGCCCTGGGGGTCACATGGTTTGTATAAACTTGAATAGCAAAATGTCTTTAAAAATCGCCTCCTGAAACCGCAAGGTCCAGAGGTTTCGTATTTAGTATGCAACATCATATAGTGGTCATCTACAAAGATTGTTCGAATTATGCCGTGGGTGTCAAAACTGACCACACCCCAGGGGTTACATGGTTTATATAAACTTGTATAGCAAAATTACTTTAAAATTCTTCTCTGAAACCTCGAGGCCTAGAGGTTTCATATTTGGTATGTATATGTGGTCCTCTATAAATATTGTTTGAACTATGCTCCTGGGGGAAAAAATGGTCACACCCCAGGGGTCATCTGGTATATATAGCCAACAGCTTTCCTATATGTAGTACCTAACATTGCATAGTGGTCCTCTCCAAATATTTTTAAAATTATGCCCCTGGGGTCAAATCTGGCCACACACCAAGGGGTCACATGGTTTATATAGACTTAAATAGCAGAATGACTAAAAATCTGTTCATTATGCCCCTGGGATAAAAATAAGCCACACCTCGGGGATGCAAGTATTTTTTCCCATCTTGAAATGCTTAATTTAAAATCTCTTTCAGGTTGGTGGTGAAAAACATGTACTTATTTTTGACCTGGGTGGTGGTACCTTTGATGTTTCCGTCCTGACCATAGAAGATGGCATTTTCGAAGTGAAATCCACATCTGGTGACACCCACTTGGGTGGTGAAGATTTTGATAACCGAATGGTCAACCACTTCGTTCAGGAGTTCAAGCGAAAACACAAGAAAGATATGAGCGACAACAAGCGTGCAATTCGTCGTCTCCGTACAGCTTGCGAGAGGGCGAAGAGAACATTATCATCCAGCACACAGGCCAGCATCGAAATAGATTCCCTCTGTGATGGTATGTGTATTAGGTTTTTTGCACATAATGGAACATGTCTATTTGTCTTGTATCAGAAGTATTTATGATGAAGTTTTTATTCCACATTCGCAGTCATTTCAGAAGGCTTTACTGCCTGAAGATGGCTTAGACCTTCCTTGGATGTCTGAGATACTTCTGAATTGTAGATTACCTGCTATAAGAAGTTTAAAACTTCATTTTAATTGTTGATAATTGGAAATTACATAAAACTAGCAATCTTGTTGCGTATTTGCAGGAGTTGATTTTTACACAAGCATAACCAGAGCCAGATTTGAAGAGCTCAATGCCGATCTCTTCCGAGGCACAATGGAACCAGTTGAAAAGGCTCTTCGTGATGCAAAGATGGACAAGGCTAGCTTGCACGAAATCGTCTTGGTCGGTGGATCTACCAGAATTCCCAAGGTCCAGAAACTCCTTCAGGACTTCTTCAATGGCAAGGAACTGAACAAGAGCATCAACCCAGACGAGGCTGTTGCCTATGGCGCAGGTAATTACATCTGCGGTGCTAAAGTGTTTGTTGTGTTTTTCTATGTAGACTGCTTGCTATTACAAATCGGGGCTTTCCATTTATTTTTGTAAACTAATTTGAACTTATTCTGTTTGGCTACAACTTTAAATACCCCAAATGACTAGGATATCAGTACAAGGTAGATTTTGCAACAGAAAAATTTGAAATAGTTCCTTAAATATTGTTTCGTATATTCCAGCTGTGCAGGCTGCCATCCTCCATGGTGACAAGTCTGAAGAGGTACAGGACCTGCTGCTGCTGGATGTGGCCCCATTGTCTCTGGGTATCGAGACGGCTGGAGGGGTGATGACCTCTCTGATCAAAAGAAATACCACGATTCCGACAAAGCAGACTCAGACATTCACAACTTACTCAGACAACCAACCTGGTGTGCTCATCCAGGTGTACGAAGGAGAAAGAGCTATGACTAAGGACAACAACTTGCTTGGGAAGTTCGAACTTACTGGAATCCCACCTGCACCAAGAGGTGTGCCACAGATTGAAGTCACCTTCGACATTGATGCAAACGGTATCCTCAATGTCACAGCTGCGGACAAGAGTACTGGCAAGGAGAACAAGATCACCATCACCAATGACAAGGGTAGGTACCATTTCTAAATACTGACTTCTTTAACTTGACTGAATTGAACATGCATTTTTCAACTTTGTTGTCTAATACTGTTCAAGATTCACATCTTCATGCAAGTGGGGAAAGCCGCCCTTACTTTGTTAGTCTTCACATTGTTTTAATTCACTAGCCCAAATCATTAAACAATCATAGTAAACGTGAAATGTCCACTAGCTAGACTATAAACATAACTGAATTTCTACTAGCCTGAATAACATTTCACTAGCCTTGCGATGTCGACTGGTGGTTTGTGATAAGACTGCATTGTCCGTTTACGTTAGCACTAGGATTTATAAACAATTTGTTTTCATGGTGGTGACAGAATTGTGTCGATGATGAATTAATTGATCCACATTCGCAGTCGTTGCAGAGGACTTCACTGTCCAAAGATGGCTCAGTCCTTCCTTGGATGTCTGAGACACAGTTCATTTACTTTCTGTTGATGCACTTCAAAATTTATTGATAATAATAATAATGAAGATGTGTAATGCCACAACTTTCTTTTACGTTTACTCTATTCAGGTCGACTGAGCAAGGAAGAAATTGACCGCATGGTGAATGATGCAGAGAAATACAAGCAAGACGACGAGGCTCAGAAGGAACGTATCACTGCCAAGAACCAGTTGGAGAGCTACTCGTTCAACATGAAAACCACTGTTGAAGATGAGAACATGAAGGGCAAGATCAGCGAGGAGGATAAGAAGACCATCCTGACCAAGTGCAACCAGATCATATCTTGGCTGGACAGCAACCAGCTGGCCGAGAAGGAAGAGTATGAACACAAGCAGAAGGAGCTGGAAGGCGTGTGCAATCCCATCATCACCAAGCTGTACCAGGCAGGAGGTGCCCCAGGTGGTGCTGGAGGCATGCCACCAAACTTCGGCGCAGGTGGTGCTGGAGCGGCTCACGCCGGTGGATCCAGCGGTGGACCAACCATCGAGGAAGTTGATTAAACGTTCTTGTTAATGCTCGTTTGACGGTTGCACGTATTTTGTTTGGTGTTGAGATCCTTTGCAATCGAGAACAAATGTTATTTATTAAGTACTGTGAACTGTCTAAGTCATCTTGACCATCTTAAGTCATAATCATTTACATTTTGTTGCCATCATAATTTATCGTGATCATGAATAAAAATGTTGAGCAGATTTGTGTGTGGTGTTAGTATCGAACCAGATTAATGTGGTAAATGGTCATTAATGTATCCATTCACATCACTATGAAGTGATTGATGTAAATCTAAAGAACCAATAATTACAAATTAGAAATTAATGCAAACGAGAAAAGAACATTTAAAAAATGAAACACTCCTGTTACGGATGTATTGGGATACAATCAGTACATAAAACTCGCGATGCGTTTGTAACGATATCGATATTGATAAAATTGTCGAGAATCACTTCGTATTTCTGAACACTTCAGAAAACTCAAGTCTTTAAGACCTCGCTTAGTTTTACTTGTAAATTTGGTATTGTGTTGGACTAGCATGTCGTAGGCTAGAACCCAGCACATGCAGAACTGTCTTAAATTTTTAGCTGGTTAGTGCAGATACATACTGGTACTTCAGTACATGTTTTGAAGACCTTCCTGGACATGCATTACGCCATACAAAAATACCGCCAGTTCTGGGATAAAACTGCGCAACATGGTAATTATGCTTTGGTAAACAACAAGAAATACTTGTGCTTTTATCAAGGGCAATACTTTGACCTGTCTTACTTAACCGTACAGCTGTTGTATTTCCCCATTAATTCCATGTTTGTACTCGATAGTTTAAATGATACTAGACATGCAGAGGCTGATGGGCTGTTCCTATTTAGAATGTAAAGTTGAAAGTATGCAGTGTCTGCATCAAAAGGTATACAAAAGTTCTTTTGCATACTTTATTTCACATACAAGAAAAAATAAAGCACACAAAAATCACTATAAATTTGTCCTTTTCTACAAATTTAATATCGAAGTTAAATATTGATTAACGTGGACCATCGAGTAAACTACAAACTAAGGGAACTTCCATTATTAACTGGGTGGGGGAGGGGGAAGGTATTTTTAGCTCACCTGAGCACGAAGTGCTCGGTGAGCTATTGGTATAGGGGACCTCTCCGGCGTCGTCCGTCCTTCCGTCGTCAAGGTGCCGTCAACAATTGGGACCATTTTTAGCTCGCCTGAGCACAAAGTGCTCATGGTGAGCTTTTGTGATTGTCCGTCGTCAACTTTTCATTCAAACGACATCTCCTAAACCACTTGGCAGATTTTAACCAAACTTCACAGGAATGATCATTGGGTGACTCAAAGTTGTTAAAATCGTTATGGTCCGCTGCAAGGCCCAGAGGTTTCATATTTGGTATGTAACATCCTATAGTGGTCCTCGACAAAGATTGTTTAAATGATGCCCCTGGGGTCAAAACTGGCCATGCCCCGGGGTTAACATGGTTTATATAGAATATATAGGAAAATGACTTTAAAAATCTCCTCTGAAACCGCAAGGCCCAGAGGTTTCGTTTCATATTTAATATGTAACATCCTATAGTGGTCCTCGACAAAGATTGTTCAAATTATGCCCCTGGGGTCAAAACTGGCCACGCCCCGGGGATTACATGGTTTATATTGAATATATAGCAAAATGATTAAAAAAAATCTCTGAAACTGCAAGGCCCAGATGTTTCATATTTGGTATTTAACATCCTATAGTGGTTCTCTACAAAGATTGTTCAAAAGATGCCCCTTGGGTCAAAACTGGCCCCGCCCCGGGAGTCGCATGGTCTATATAGAATATATAGCAAAATGACATTAAAAATCTCTGAAACCACTAGGCCAAGAGGTTTCATATTTGGTATGTAACATCCTATAGTGGTCCTCTACAAAGATTGTTCAAATTATGCCCCTGTGGTCAAAAGTGGCCACGCCCCGGGGTTCACATGGTTTATATAGACTTAAATAGCAAAATGTCTTTTAAAATCTTGTTCTCTGAAACTGCAAGGTCCAGAGGTTTCATATTTGGTATGTAACATCCTATAGTGGTCCTCTACAAATATTGTTCAATTTATGCCCCTATGGTCAAAACTGGCCATGCCCCGGGGGTCACATGGTTTAAATAGACAAATAGCAGAATGACTTTAAAAATCTTTACCTGAAACCGCAAGGTTTGTTCAGAAATGTTCAAATTATGCCCCTGGGATAAAAATAAGCCACACCTCGGGGATGCAAATTCCAGTTGGGTCTCGGGTGAGCGTCCTAGGGCCCTCTTGTTTATTCAATCTTGACCAAAATTGCACAGTTTGTGTATGACTAAAATCTTGGACGAGTTCGATAATGGGCCCAATCGGACCAGGAACACCAGAGTGATTGCCCCCTTTTTCATGCAAAAAAAATTGCAAATGTGCCCTTTTCCAATAGATAGACTTTATTTTACATCCAATCTTAACCAAACTTTCACAGTTTGTGTATGACCATCAGATCTCAGCAGATGTCAAAAATGGGCCAAATCGTGTTTCAACACCAGAGTTATTGCCCTTTGTTTATTTAAAAAATACACAAAAATGGACATAATTCAGGATAGAGAGAGACATTTTTCATCCATTCTTCACCAATCTTGCACATTTTGTCTATTACCATGAGATTACAGTTGAAGTCGAATCAGAGTTATTGCCCTATGTTTGTGGAAAAAATATGCAAAAATGGACATTATACAGGATATAGACTTCATTATTCATCCAATCTTTACCAATCTTGCACAGTTTGTGACCATAAGATTAAAGGTAAAGTCGAATATAAGCAAGATTGGACCAGAAACACCAGAGTTATTGCCTTTTGTGAAAATATGCAAAAATTGACATGATTCAGGATAGAGACATTATTTTTCATCCAATCATGTACAGTTTGTCTATGAACGTAAGACTACAGGTGAAGCAGGATAGAAGCATGATCGGGCCAGAAACACTAGAGTTAATGCCCCTTGTGTTAGGAAAAAAACATCAAAAAGTTATCAATTATTGGCTTGCACACACGATTTTTAATTCAATATTGATCGAACTTGCACAGTTTGCGCATGACCATAAAAATTGATTGATAAAATTTGATTTCCAACTTTGATATCTTCAGGGCCTGCATTAACATCATTTATCATCATTGGAAAGAAAATTATCAAAGAAGAAGCAAAACTACCAACTTTAGCACAGCCATCGCAATTATCGCATTGCAACTAGTTTTCGAAAACTGTTTGCGAAAAAGACATCAAAATCTACTGTTTGTGCATTTTCCAGAATTGTCAATGATTTGAGAACCATTAGCAAAAAAAACGCACATCCACTACCCAACTCATACTTCACTTAGCCCATTGCACTTACCGATGTTTTAAATCAAAATTGATACTACCCCCACTGTGGATTGTTCAGATAAACAACAGTATTGTCTTCATCTGTACCAGTTCTCAGGTGAGCGCTTTGGGCCATCATGGCCCTCTTGTTTTTTTATTATGGGTAATTACTGGCATATAAATGTGTGTTGTACTACAATATATTAAATTAACCATTTATTATGTTTTGTTTATATAGAATGAAAACTTCAGATATATGTGGCAGCCCATGAGATTTAAACTATTATCCCAATTGTGGCCTGCCTTGTTTCGAGAAAACTGATGTAAAAGTTAAGGCACATGATTTTTGTGAGAAACTCTGGATTATGATTAAGGTATTTCAAATAATTGCTTAAATCTTGAAAACTGTCAACACCAAATATTATTTTTGGGGTTACTTGCATAAAGATTGAACATTTTGCTATGATTTCTTGTTTGGTTGCCATAGCAACCATCTATTTATATTATTTTTGTCAGAAACATTTGTACATTCAAAGTTTGTTATTTGGAAAAGGCAGTCCAGTAAATGTATATTATATTAATTACTTGTCCTCATCATGCTAGGTTCTGTATTGTATGCAAGATAAACATTAACATCTGTGTGAAAATTTGTTGTTATCAGTGCTTTCAAAACTGCCATTAACTCATTTTCGCCCAGATACCGCATTTGGGCCAAAAATCTCGTGGGCTGACACATATATTGCTTAGTACATATTTTTAAGTATAATTATACAAGGTAAATGAAAAGTATATAATTATGCATTAAAAAAAACAAATTGTTCCGGAATTTCACGGACAACTTTTTTAAGTAAGGCGTCCGCCGTTGTTTATGTACATGTATGCCACGTAAAACCCGTGTTTTCTACAAAAGAGTGCGAAATGTCTGCTGAAACACGACGTCACGTTCCACACATGGAAAGCGTGCGTGTACCGATCATGTGCTTTATTAAATACAGGTCTTTAAAGACATTGGGTGTCCTAGTTTCCCGTCAAAGGAATGTTAATCCCATGCATGATTTTTGCAGGGAGAAATCCCGTTATTGTGGTCAGTGAAGTGTTTCAAGTTTGAGGGTCGTCTCATAAATTTGTACTAGTATCCATAATTGAACAAAAAGATTGGTACAGCAAATGGAGAAAAAATAGGTAAATTATAAACAAATTGGCGTGGTTTTTCCATGCAAATTTACTTATTGGTGGACAAATAATTAGCAAGTGATTTTTAGTTCGTAAATTGTTGAATTTATTATATATTGTAAACTTATAATAATGTTCAACATATTTCATAGACGGCCCTTAAAATGACTTGTCCATTTGATGACAGTTAATATTACCATTAGAAGTACAGTTATTCATGGAAAGAATGAAACATGAGAAAATCAACACTGTTTTTAACAACAGAGTGACATTTGTCTTTAATTTTTGACGCGCAGGCACGATGTGCACGAGGAAAATTTCCCGCCGTTTTTGCAAGAACAAAGCATGTATATAATATAAATATATTTTAATCAAGATCTTTACAATTCACCAATTATCCAGTCAGTACTATGTTCAACAGCTCTAACGATTAAAACAGTGTTAAAACACTAAATACATGCCCATATGAACATAATTAATCGAATAAAAAAGGCTCCATCAGTAGATCGAGTGTAACCTAAAGATTCGAGAACGACGAGAATAGTGGGTTTGGACATGACGTCACTGTGCACATGTGATGCGCACTGGACATAAACATCCGGAAAAAATCATTACTTTCAGTTTTGCAACAACAATGATGCTTTTGCTTTTAAAAGGCTAGAGGTATGCCGTTCAGACGGTGATGTTTCGTTTATTACATTTCGTTTAAACTTGTACAAAAAATTGAAAACATCTTAGCCTTAAATTTAATAGCTAAAACGCACGAGATAACGTCATTTGACACATGCCGCAAAAAAATTGACGTACGGATGGGATACCCCTCCCTAACCCACCCCTCTCGGGACGGGGACGCCAAAAAAAATCCTGTGGAAGGCACTGGAGGTACATTTTCAGGTGGCATTTATAACAAATAATATCATCAGTAACAAGATCTTCCTGCGGGCACATCGAAACGAGGATGTGGGGACAGACAGCTTTGTCTTGTATACACTTGAAAGAGAAAGTCATGGTTGCATTTTGTTGATGATATATATTTTCGCGACACAATGAGAATTTCTTATTTGCCTTGTATTTTGTTTCTGTCACAATTGTAATGCAATAATTTGACACACACTAGCAGTTCAGTTTATATCTGATAAATTTCATATATACATGAAGATTTAGCATTTACACAGAGTTGAATATTTAAAAAAAAAATGTTAAAACTGGTTTCTCATTTTTATTAAGAATTAAGACTTAATAAGAATCCAGACAATTAACGTCATATTATTTGGACTTTTCTCTTGATATAGTTAAATTTAATATGTTTTTCAAGACCTCACAGCAATTATTTTCAAAATTTGCGTTGTGTGGTTAGATTAAGCTCGTTTTGCAAGGTCTGTGTTCGGGCAGTTGTGGATTCCAGTCCTGCACAGGTTAACTCGTCTTCTTTTAAAAAGGCATCTCACTTTACATTTTGTAAATCCATACATGTATACAACTTTGTGGTAAAATCAATTTTAATGATGCCGTTAAAATATATGCATCTATTACACTTATTTACTCTGTAAAATTCATAAATACAAATGGTTAAACTGCATATAAAACATTGGTGTAATAAAACAGTTTATACCATGTTTGACGTCTTATTCTAACTTCACATATTGTGTTTTAATGTTGATATTGTTATTAATTATAAATTGCTAATGGGAAATCGTTCGTTGTGTTAACATTTGAACACTTTTTTTTTTTTTTTTTTCGACCTGCCAGTGGACATGTTCCCCAAAAATTTTTGTAAACCAGAAAAAAAAGGACTGGCCTCAGATAATAAAAATCAGACAATTATGGACCTTGAAAGACCTTGCAAATTTAAAAAGCACACAAAAAAAGAATAGTTTGGCTACCTGTTTATTATATACTGGGAAAGGTTTTGTGATGGTTTGAACTAGTTTTGTTTTCATGATATGTTAATAGGACTGTTTCAACTGTTGTACATATAGTTTGACAAAATACGTTATTTTTTTACCTAATGGAACGCAAGTTATAATTTTGTGATGTACTATACCCTGAAACAAAATAGGCTATATACCATGTACTATATAGCAGAGACCAGATATAGTCATATCTTTGAAATTTTTAAATCATGAGCTTTTCACTCTAAATTGACTTTCACAAGGATTGTTTCTGTATCTACGGGGGTATTTATATAACATTTTTAATATTACATCATTATTGTATCGATTCATCTCTGTACGAACCAAATGTATTAGGTAGATATTTTTTTCTAAAATCTTTGGGATTCAGTCCCATCATCAGCCTCAAAAAACAATAAGAAAAAAATATTTGTTATTAAGTATGTGCCATACCTCTACATAAACCAGATAGTTTGAATAAAGCGAAAAAAAAAAGTTTATTCCAACATGCCCCCAAAAATGTGGGTAGATAGGTTGGGATTTATTTTTGTTTTTATTTGGTAAATGGTGAACTTTAAGATTCTAAAACAAAAGGAATATTCAAAACATATCGGTTATATCTTTAAACATTGTTTTTAAGTGGATGCTACCAAAACAAAACACTTATTTATCCCAGAAACATTTCATTATTGGAAAAAAGTGAATAAAACAAACATAAAATAACTGACAAACTCGATAACATGTTCTAGGGTCGGGGCATTTTTTTAGGATACGTCGGGTAACCTGAAACAAACATATTTTTTTACGCCGAAGTTACTCTTAATTACAATTAGCGTGCTTCCAATCGTGGTTAATTAACGACGTCGAGCCCGTAACAAATATTATTCTTCCAATTAATATATTTCCAGCCACTCAAACACCATGACTGGTGTATGTTCAGCAAGGTACCACCCAGCTCCCAGATTAAATGTTTAGATAATGTGATAGATAAGACAATATACGGTACACAAGTGACATGCCAGCCATTTACGGCTTGTGTAAGATGTGTTGTCTCTTAGCTTGGTTATTAGTTGTATGTAACCTGACCGGAGTTGCTATTTTTACGATGCTAGAATTATACGCAGAAATCGTTTGGTCCACGCTTTTTATTATTTTGTTTCAATAAACCCCTCGCAAGCTTCACTATTCAGGTATACAAATATAAAGAACATATTTCGATACATTTTCATGTGTTTGATTAGTATGCAAACTATTTTTATCTGACTGTTCAGCGTTTTTTCTTAATATTTCGCTGATAAGATTTTCTTTCGTACTATCATCGATTCGTTCCGTTTTTTGTTTCGGATTATTATTGTTCGATGTAAATTCTCCGCCTGAATCTTATGTTACTCATTATATGTATGATACATAGATCTAGTTCCTTTTTATTTACCAATGTTTTGTATCATTTTACAGTCATCCTACAACGCCTTGTACATGTATGCTGTTAATCCTAGTCAAATCCCATTGGTCTCACCGTTGTGTAAGTTATGTATTAATTTCACCTTAGATATTGAAATGCTGTTATTTGGTTGTAATTATATGAACAACTCAGCTAAATCAATCATTGCTTAAATGTTCAGTACTGCCTTTTATTATTTGTTTGGATTCTAACTGCTCATGTAGGTTTCGCATATTAATGAACAGTAAAATCTATGTAGATCTATGCAATACTTGTTAAATGCTAAAAGCCTAAGAATACCTTTTTGATATTTGTGTATCACCTTTAACCTTGCAGATTATTTTGTCATTTTCGCATTTTGTATGTTTTTTGTATTGTGTGATTTCAGTTTTACGGTTTTGGAAGGAATAAAGATTCTAACCATCCGTTATCTTGCTGCTCAATCAAATCCAGTACTGATAGGGGCAGTAAAGTAAAAACAACGAGACTACTGACTCAACAGACATCATGAGCGTCGCATCTGACAGAATCAGACGGGACCCGGAACTGAGGGCACCCGTTCGCACAGCGCACAGTGTGGGAGGGGTTCCACACGGCAATCTACAGGTCACACCAGGACCACCAAGCCAGCTGTCCAGATGTCCATCATCGGCAGCAAGTAATGTTGAAGAAGCAAGAGTGAATTTAGAGTTTGTGAGAAAAGAAGCAGAACTAAAAGAACTAGAATTAGAACTTGAGAACAAACGTGCAAGGTTAAGAATTAAAAGAGACATTCTCACTGCGGAGAAAGAGTTAACAATTCAAGAAGTGTTCGAAAATTCAGACAATTTTGAAGATCATGACATTCAATTAGAGGAAGAAAAACGTAACCGTACAGAGACATTTGTAAGGCAATCCATGCCTAATTCTACACGTAACCAAGAGACATTGAAAGATACATTGCAATTTTCAAATTTCCTTCTAAAGAAAGAACTTTTATCCACACGATTTGTGAAATTCAGTGATAAGCCTGAGAACTATCTTCATTGGAAAAAACAATTCATTTCATTAGTTGAAGAACTTGAACTGTCACACAGCGAACAGTTGGACTTGTTGGTGAAATATTTAGGTGACAAGTCGTCACCCCAGGCCGTATCCATCCGAAACTCGTGCCAAAACGCAGAAAGAGCGCTGACCCAAGTATGGAAACGGTTAAACGACAGATTTGGCAGATCTGAAATGATTCTCGATTCGTTGAACAGACGATTGTGCTCAATCGAAAGGATTACAGGCAACCAGGGTTATTCAAAGTTGTATGACTTGTTGGACTGGGTTAATGAGGTTGATTATTTGATGACAAGTCCTGAGTTTGTGACATTGCTAGGACATTTCAACACTCCAATGGGCTTAAATCCAGTGATTCAGAAATTGCCATTCGCAATTCAGTCAAAATGGATCAACAAGGCAGCAAACTACAAAGAGACTAACTGTGTTGCATATCCGCCATTTTCAGTGTTCGCAGGGTTTCTTGAAAGTATGGCAGGAAGGTACAATGACCCAGCATTAGTGATCAGTGACAAACAGAGCCAGAGGTTTGATGCCAAAAGTGTTTCATCCAGCACAAGGACACATCATCATCTGATAACAAGGAAAACTGATGTTGAAACACCTCGTGTTCAACCGCCTGTCCCATCAGTACACGAATGCGCTATCCACGGCAAGGGACATCCGTTGAATGCATGCAGGGCCTTCCGACAAAAACCATTCGAAGAACGCAAGCAAATTCTACGGGAGAAAAAGATTTGTTTCAGATGTTGCGATTCAAACAGCCACATGGCAAAGGATTGCAAGGCCTTCGTTACATGTCGAGTATGCAACAAAGGTCATCCGACTGCTCTTCATGTTCATAGTGACACAACAACAATGAGAAGCCACGGCGGGGAGCAGGAAAGCAAAATCGTTTCGAAATGTACTGCTGTGTGCGGCGAAAAGGTTGGTGGAAGGTCATGTTTCAAAACAGTTTTGGTGAAAGTATTCAAGCCCGAAAAGCCAGACAGATACATCTATACATACGCCGTACATGATGATCAAAGCAACCGATCCCTTGCAAGCACTGAACTATTAGATGAGCTTAGAATTGCAGATGCGAGGCAGCGATACACACTTTCATCTTGCGCAGGAAAGACAAGTATCTTATCGAGAAGTGTTTCTAATCTCATGGTCTGTGCAATTGATGACTCTTGTCAGTTAGAAGTCAAGAACTTGGTTGAGTGTGAAATTCCTAGTGACATATCTGAAATTCCCACACCGGAAGTTGCTGCATCGTTCTCTCACCTGCGGCCAATCAAGGACAAGTTCCCTGAACTCCTAGAGAATCCACACATAGGGCTATTGATTGGCAGAGATGTCCCAGAAGCACATCATGTTCAGGAACAAGTGCTAGGAGATCAGAAGCGATTGCCATTTGCACAGAAACTACCACTTGGCTGGGTTTTGGTTGGTGAAGTGTGTTTGGGCCAGTTACATGTGAACGAAACTTGTGAGAACATAAAAACATTCAAGACTCAAGTGTTAAAATCAGACAGAACAACTTTGTTGTGCCCTTGCCAGAATGCTTTGAAAGTTAGTGAGAAAATCAACACAAGCGATGATATTTTCAAAGTCACGAAAGCTGATGATCAAGTTGGACTGTCCCAAGATGACCAAAAGTTCCTTCAAATCATGGACAATTCAATAGACATGAAAGATGGTCATTGGACAGCTCCGTTGCCATTGAGGAATCCCAGAGAAAAGCTTCCAGATAACAAGCTAAGTGTGTATAAGAGAGCTAGCAGCCTACGGGCTTCACTACAGAAAAATCCAGTGAAACAAGAGCAAATGCACAAGTTCATGCAACAGATACTAGATTCTGGCGCAGCAGAAGAAGCCCCACCACTGAAAGAAGGCACAGAGTGCTGGTATCTACCTTTCTTTGGGGTATACCACCCGCGCAAGCCAAACAAGGTCCGAGGAGTGTTTGATTCATCTGCAGTATTTGATGGAAATTCACTGAACAACATCCTCTTGACTGGACCAAACTGCACGAATAGTCTGCTTGGTGTACTTCTGCGTTTTAGGCGTAATGCTGTTGCTGTCATGTGTGACGTGCAGCAGATGTTCTATTGCTTCAAAGTCAACAAGGAATACCGTGATTTGCTTCGTTTCTTTTGGCACAAAGACAACGACCCAAAGAAAGAGCTTATAGAATACAGAATGACGGTTCACGTCTTCGTGAACAGCCCTTCGCCAGCTGTAGCCACCTACTGCCTCAGAAAAGCTGTCGAGACTGCAGATGAAGATGTGAGGACCTTTGTAAACAGGGACTTCTATGTAGACGATGCCTTGACGTCACATTTCAAGGAAGAAGAAGCCATTGACTTGATCAAAAGAACACAAGAAACCTTGAGTAGAAGTAGTATTAGACTGCATAAGATAGCCTCTAATTCAAGAGTCGTGATAAGCAGTTTCCCAGAAGAAGACCTCGCAATCGACACGACGTCTTTTGACATCTCTACAGACGAAATGCACGATCAGGCTAGTCTAGGTCTGAAATGGAATACCAATGCTGAAACATTTGAGTTCAAGATCAACATTGCTGAACGACCATTCACAAGACGAGGAGTAGTTGCCACAGTCAACAGCATTTTTGACCCGCTAGGTTTTCTTGCACCTGTGACAATAGAAGGAAAAATCCTGGTACGGGAAATCATGAATGAGGCCGCAACATCAGATTGGGATGAGCCGTTGCCAAGTCACTTAGAAGGGAAATGGGAACAATGGAAAAGCTCATTAAGCTCATTGAATGACATAACGATTCCACGTATGTACACCATGACCAATTTTACCGCAGAGGATGCACTGCACATTTATTCAGATGCGTCTGAAAAGGCAATATCTGCTGTCTGTTTTGTGAGGACTGCAACAGAGACAGGGTTTGTGCTTGGAAAATCTAGGTTGGCACCTGCAAATACAACCATTCCACGCTTAGAGTTGTGTGCAGCAGTCTTGGCCACAGAGATAGCAGAAATCATCTCGGAGCATCTTGATTATCCCATGGAGAGATTCATTTTTCATTCTGACAGCAGAGTTGTTCTCGGGTATTTGAACAATCAGTCAAGAAGATTTTACACATACGTAGCCAACAGAGTACAAATCATCTTGAAACGCACTAGTGTCCACCAGTGGAACTATGTACATACATCAAACAACCCAGCAGATCTCGCCACACGTTGTTCGACACCTGCCAAGAGCTTGGATGCAAGTATGTGGATTAAGGGACCGAAGACATTGCCGAACGAATCTCGTTCTCCAGACCTATTCACCCTGGTAAATGAAAACCAAGATTGCGAAATTCGACCTATTGTGAAGGTTTCGAAAACAGACATTAATCGTGACATTACTGAAACATTTGAGAAATTCTCTAGTTGGAAGTCTTTGATCAGTGCTTTTTCACTCTTGAGAAGATGGGTGCAATCATTTCGTTCAAAACGGAAGCTGAGTCAGGACACTGTTGAATCCCGAAAGGAGACAGAGAAGTTTGTGTTAAATGCAATTCAAAAATCCTATTACCCATCAGAGGTAAAGTCGCTGACAGATAAGAAGAGAGTTGGCGTCAAAAGCCCAATAGCTTCGTTGAACCCATTTTTGGATGAAAAAGGGATGCTACGAGTGGGTGGACGTATACACAAAGCTCCTTTTGATACAGATTTCAAGCACCCAATACTTGTACCTCGAAAATCAAACGTTGCTGGACTGCTTGTAAATCATTTTCATGGTTTAGTGCACCATCAGGGTAGACTTTATACAGAGGCAGCCATAAGAAACCATGGCTATTGGATCGTCGGGGTGAAACGTTTAGTATCCAGCATCATATACCAGTGTGTTACTTGCAGGCGCTTACGTGGCAACTTTGTGAATCAACAGATGGCCAACCTTCCTGCAGATAGACTTACTCCAGGGCCTCCATTCACATACGTTGGTGTGGATACCTTCGGACCATGGCCGGTTGTGACACGGCGTACCAGATGAGGGGTTGCAGAGAGCAAACGATGGGCTATCATATTTGTTTGCTTAGTCACCAGAGCATCTCATATAGAAGTGATCGAGGACATGAGTAGCTCAGCCTTTATAAACGCTCTACGACGATTCATCTCTATACGGGGACCTGTGAAGGAATTTCGATCCGATCGCGGAACAATTTTGTTGGTGCTTTGAAGGACATTAAAGCTGATGCAATCTGTGTTGAAGACCCACCCGTAAAAGCCTTTCTCAAGGATAAGGAAGTCACCTGGATTTTGAACACCCCACACGCTTCGCACAAAGGAGGATGTTGGGAGCGTATTATTGGTCTAACTCGAAATGTTCTTAATGCAATGCTATTGAATACCCAAAGTCAGAGACTCACACACGAAGTGTTGTGTACATTGATGTGTGAAGTGTGTGCGGTGCTAAATAGTCGACCAATTGGGCCAATCACCTATGATCCACTCGACCCAGTCATGATAACCCCATCGATGTTGCTGACAGAAATCTGGACACCTGCCACCTCTGACAACCTCTACGGACATCAGAGAAATCTACGCTTCACAGTGGAAACACGTTCAAATACTTTCTAACACGTTTTGGAAGCGTTGGCAAAAGGATTATTTAAGTAGCCTTCAGGGTCGGCGAAAGTGGTTCGAGCTTCGGGATGATGTCAAACCGGGAGATGTCGTCTTACTGAAGGAGAGTTCAGAGAGAAACCAGTGGCCAGTGGCGGTAGTAGAGCGAGTATTCCCCGGAACCGACGAAAGAGTGAGGTCGCTTGAAGTGAGGTTGCGTAGAGACGGACAGTCAACAAAATACATAAGACCTATTACGCAAGTGGTGCGGTTGATTGACTGAATTTTATGTGTTAAAACAGTGTTATGTTTTCATTGCTTAGCTCTATGTTCAGTGATTGATGTTATATTTCTTGACAAGTATTAAGGTACAAACTTTGTGTACATTTTGTTTAAGGTTAAGTGAATTTTTGTTATTTTTCTGTTTTTTATTTGGAATCTTTGATAATTTTTGATGTTAGACTAAAGTTGTAACTTGTAGTGATATCTTCATGATATCAGACGGGGAGTGTGTTGTCTCTTAGCTTCGTTATTAGTTGTATGTAACCTGACCGGAGTTGCTATTTTTACGATGCTAGAATTATACGCAGAAATCGTTTGGTCCACGCTTTTTATTATTTTGTTTAAATAATCCCCTCGCAAGCTTCACTATTCAGGTATACAAATATAAAGAACATATTTCGATACATTTTCATGTGTTTGATTAGTATGCAAACTATTTTTATCTGACTGTTCAGCGTTTTTTCTTAATATTTCGCTGATAAGATTTTCTTTCGTACTATCATCGATTCGTTCCGTTTTTTGTTTCGGATTATTATTGTTCGATGTAAATTCTCCGCCTGAATCTTATGTTACTCATTATATGTATGATACATTGATCTAGTTCCTTTTTATTTACCAATGTTTTGTATCATTTTACAGTCATCCTACAACGCCTTGTACATGTATGCTGTTAATCCTAGTCAAATCCCATTGGTCTCACCGTTGTGTAAGTTATGTATTAATTTCACCTTAGATATTGAAATGCTGTTATTTGGTTGTAATTATATGAATAACTCAGCTAAATCAATCATTGCTTAAATGTTCAGTACTGCCTTTTATTATTTGTTTGGATTCTAACTGCTCATGTAGGTTTCGCATATTAATGAACAGTAAAATCTATGTAGATCTATGCAATACTTGTTAAATGCTAAAAGCCTAAGAATGCCTTTTTGATATTTGTGTATCACCTTTAACCTTGCAGATTATTTTGTCATTTTCGCATTTTGTATGTTTTTTGTATTGTGTGATTTCAGTTTTACGGTTTTGGAAGGAATAAAGATTCTAACCATCCGTTATCTTGCTGCTCAATCAAATCCAGTACTGATAGGGGCAGTAAATAAGATCAAAGCCCAATCCCGACAAAGTAATAAAATAAGGCAATATACTGTATACTTATTGACAAACCAGTTCTTTACAACTCGTGTAAGATCAAAGCCCAGCCCGAAAATGATAGTCGGGCTTAAATGGGGGGCTGAAGTCCAAAAGACCGGGCCTGAATCCGTGCCTGGGGTTTCAAGAAATATCATCAATATGGGTGGTTGGTTCAGTACTTAATTCATCAATATGGGTGGTGGGGTCTTCAAAACTGCCTTCCCCCCTCCTACGCAGTTAATTCTGCAATTGCCCTAAACACCTGAAATGGCAAATTAAAAAAAATCTTACCAGTTCACAGATGAGCAAAGTGAAAAGGAAAAATACATATTTTGAACCAAAACAGTACTAAAATTTACCAGTAACAACTACATGAGACCATTTACGTTTGAACTGGCTATTAAATGTTGGGATGTATTTTACTAAAGGGACATTACCCTTCAAAAATCATAATAAAATTACAAAAGGTCTAATTTAGTATAATTGTGTACATAATTTCTAAATAATACATACAGTAAATATAACTTTGGTATAGTGAAAGCAAATCACATTAAATGTAAACAGAATATGTATAAACAAAAGTTACAAAAGTAACCCTACTTCTAAAATAATGCTTACATTTTGCCAAATTTGCCGATGCGATATATTGATATCAAAGCGAGGCATGGTCGACTAGTAAAAGGTTTTGACATTTTGAATATGATTATTACACATTGTTTTGGTATATTTACTCGTAAGTTGTAACATTGTATTTTTTTACATCATAAACTGTATTATAGATTAATCTATATTTGATTATTATTATTTATATTATTACTATGAATACATTTGTATCGTATTTTTAACATGATTTTAAATAGTAAACACATAAACTTCAAGACTGCAACGAGATACATTGGAAACTTGTACTTATCCATTGAAACGTTAGAAATTCAAATCCACACTAAGTCTCCAATACAGAAGGCAGCACATTTGTCTTAAAGCCTAGGTTCCCAATTTCTACCCCCCCCCCCAACCCACGGCCAACCATATTGCCAAATTCCTAATACACATATACCGTTCTTGAGATGACCTGCCTAAATACGATGAAGCATATAAACTGTAGTCACTGTGGCAAATAAGTTGGAGCATATACGTTTTGCATGGTCCTCTGTTCAACAAACCCTTAGACCACTTGTTAACTAGGATACACCTATTGCATAAAACAGAAAGAACATAAAACAAATGTCAAAAAGTTCTATGTAAAACAAAACAAAATCTTTCAAACACAACATAAAGCAAACAAACTATGGCTTAGCCTCACAATGGTGTTAATAACATCGAATAATGTAACATTGTAACTCATTGTGTTAATTAAGAATATTGGTAGAACCGTCGGATGCTTCCTGATAACCGTTTGAGGCTACTAGACAATGTTGTCAAGTAAAAGTTTATGGGACAAATCAGGGTAATTTGACATAAATTATTGCCTAGTTAATAGCATGGCCGGACAAGCAGAAAGCTAATTTTGACCTTTGACATCTTGTGTGACTTTGACATACAGACCTGTCTCATTGTGGCAAACATTTGTGCCAAGTAATTTTAAAATCCTTCCCATCTATTGCAAAGTTATAGTCCGGACAAGCAGAAAGCCAATTTTGACCTTTGGCCTCTAAGTGTTTTAACGTGCCTCTATCATATCCACAGAGAGGTGACAGTTTTGACCACTGACCTGCAAGTGTGACCTTGATCTTTGTACTACAGACCTGTTTCATGCTATCTACACGCTGTCTCATTGAGGCAAACATTTGTGCTAACTAATTATAAAATATCTTCGTCCATGGCCAAATTATAATCTGGAGAAGCAAAAAGCCAATTAACCTCTAACCTCTAAGTGTGACCTTGACCTTTCGACCTGGTTCATGCACGCGACATGCTGTCTTATTGAGGCAAATATTTGTACAAAGTAATTTTAAAATCCCTCCCATCTATTGCAAAGTTATTCCGGACAAATATTTGTACAAAGTAATTTTAAAATCCCTCCCATCTATTGCAAAGTTATAGTCCGGACAAGCAGAAAGCCAATTTTGACCTTTGGCCTCTAAGTGTAATGCACCTATCACATTTTTTCCCCCAGGGGGGAGCGGGGGCAAATACGGGACTTTAGACTAAAAGAATTTCCACAGGCGGATATTTGACACGCCAAATGATTCCGGGTCCCAGGAAATAGACTTTGTTCGGAATTTAGATCCTGGTTATATTGGCCCCCAGGCCGTTTGATACACCAATTAAGTATCCCCCAATTTGGGGATTTAGACAAATTAGATCCCCCAAAATACAATTAGTCAAATTCCCCTGGGATTGCCCGCCAATCTCCCCTTGGGGAAAATACTGATAGATGCATAACCTTGACCTTTTACCTACAGACCTGGTTCATGTACGTGACATCCTTCTCATTTTTGCAAACATTTGTGGTTTTAACGTGCCTCTATCATATCCACAGACAGGTGACAATTTTGACCACTGACCTGCAAGTGTGACCTTGATCTTTGTACTACAGACCTGTTTCATGCTGTCTCATTGAGGCAAACATTTGTGCTAACTAATTCTAAAATATCTTCGTCCATGGCCAAATTATAATCTGGAGAAGCAAAAAGCCAATTAACCTCTAACCTCAAAGTGTGACCTTGGCCTTTCAACCTGGTTCATGCATGCGACATGCTGTCTTATTGAGGCAAATATTTGTACAAAGTAATTTTAAAATCCCTCCATTCATGGCCAAGTTATAGCAGAGGCAAGCACAGTCCATTTTGACCGTGACCTTTAAGTGTGACCTTGACTCACTGACCTGGACAAGCATGACTGAACTACAGAATGATGGACGGACAAAGTGGCGACTATATGCTCCCCTGAACTTTCCAAAGAAGCATAAAAACATGTTTAATATTAATATAGTACTAAACACCATAATGTAATTATTGATCACAGTATTGAGGTAAACACAACCAAATTGATAGAAAATTGGTTATCAATTTAATAAAACAGGCAGTTTGGTGCAAGATCAATTTCAATGACTTTTGATTAGGTCACAACATAGTACACTTTAAAAAACTAAATAAAACACTATTTTCCATGCACATTTACTTTCCAGAAGGAATACACAAAAGCAACTATTTTCGGTCTATATGTATCTCATCTCCAATTTTCATGTTCAGTGAAAGCAGCGACAGATTTGGCAAGGCTAACTTTGTAGTGTCCTTCGGTTGTCCTTCAAACATCTCCACATAGTAGACTATGAACTGATTTTGCGGAAGTTGCGTCAAGCTCCGAAGAAACTTTTTTAGCTCACCCACTGTCTGATGAAGATTTATATCCATGTACTCACATTTATCTTCAAATTTAACCTAAAACACAAACATATTAATACTTAATCTCAAGCAGCTATCAATATTTTCCCCCTAAATCTCGAGGTTTCACTATCGGAATTTTCTAAACTTTAAAACGTGCATTAAAAAGCTAACCGATAAAAGCACTGATAATTATTTGGTGCCTTTGCTTAGTAGAAGGATGCCAGTTATATTTGCCCACGATTTTTGGAACATGATATAGTTTTTTACACCATTGCCAATGCATCCATAATAGTATGGGCTTCTAAACATATTAAGGATGAATAGCCACATGAACGTAAAATGATGAAATTTACGAAATAACTGACCAGGAGATTCATTGTCTTGCTGATGGACAGGTCGACAGAGGCTAAAGGCTCCAACTTGCCATACTTTCTCTCCAGTTCATGATACCTGACAAAGAACAGGGAAAGAATAGTTTCATCAGTTTTTATGTAAACCTAATTGTATGAGATTATTTTAGTCTCGTGTACTTTTAGTTTGATATTTGACCAAAAACACCGAACATTTATACCTGCCTGGTGCATAAACATTATTAATGCATTAAAAGAACATATAACCTTCCTAGGTTATCAGTACATGTATTTATAATATAGCGGTCCTCAACATCAAGTGTTCATCTTTATCTATAACTGAACATTATGTAAACAGAGCTCCAGATAAGACGGGTTAACGCGTATTAACGCATTAAAATAAAAATGCATTGAAAATCGGCTCAGTGCGTAACATTATGCATCGCAAATATCGGTATGTATTTTTTTATCGCTTTCACAGCAGTTGAGAAATCGGATAAGAAACCTAAGCACCATGTAAGTGAAATATTGTCTGAAAAAAAAACGTAATTGTGGAAAACAAATTATCATTGGCTAATTGTCAACCAAGTATCTGGGTAAATGACTAAACTACTTTGCTTAAATGTATTAAAATGATATGTTTTGATAGACCTACAGTAGATTGTCTACATTCAATGTGTTTCATTTGCCAATATTAATGTATTCTTATATAACAAGCACATAAAATACTCTTGCTCTTACATAAAAAATGAAAGTACACTTTAAATGTTTCAAATACCCTTAAAAGCTGATGGACTGGGGGTAGAATACCCTTTAACCAAAAAATCAGGGGGTAAAATACCCTTTAGACTAAAACATTATCTGGAGCTCTGTGTATATATAGTTATATATATGCAAAGAAAATATACCCGTATTTATCATGTGGGTGATCACTCATTATGAAGGCAGGGAAAATATACACATTAGCTGGTTTATCCATAAACATGTAGGCAAACATGTCTGGTAGGGTATCAGTTATCATGTAGGGAAAGAGCATATATCTGTCAAGTGCGATATCTGTAATCATATAGGCAAAGAACATATACCTGTCAGGTGGGATATCTGTAATAATGTAGACAAAGAACATAAACCTGTCAGGTGCGATATCAGTTATCATGCCGGCAAAGAACATAAACCTGTCAGGTGCGATATCAGTTATCATGCAGCCAGAAAGCATATAGCTGTCAGGTGGGATATCCATAATCATGTAAGCAAATATCATATACCTGTCAGGTGGGATATCAGTTATCATGTAGGCAAAGAACATATAGCTGTCAGGTGGGATATAAGTTATCATGTTGGCAAAGAACATATACCTGTCAGGTGGGATATAAGTTATCATGTAGGCAAAGAACATATACATGTCAGGTGGGATGTAAGTTATCATGTAGGCAAAGAACATAAACCTGTCAGGTGGGATATCTGTTATCATGTAGGCAAAGAACATATACCTGTCAGGTGGGATATCAGTTATCATGTAGGCACAGAACATATACCTGTCAGGTGGGTTATCAGTTATCATGTAGGCAAAGAACATATACCTGTCAGGTGGGATATAAGTTATCATGTAGGCAAAGAACATATACATGTCAGGTGGGATGTAAGTTATCATGTAGGCAAAGAACATAAACCTGTCAGGTAGGATATAAGTTATCATGTAGGCAAAGAACATATACCTGTCAGGTGGGATATCAATTATCATGTAGGCAAAGAACATATACCTGTCAGGTGGGATATAAGTTATCATGTAGGCAAAGAACATATACCTGTCAGGTGGGATATCAGTTATCATATAGGCAAAGAACATATACATGTCAGGTGGGATATAAGTTATCATGTAGGCAAAGAAGATATACCTGTCAGGTGGGATATCAGTTATCATGTAGGCAAAGAGCATGTACCTGTCAGGTGGGATATCCATAATCATGTAGGCAAAGAACATATACCTGTCAGGTGGGATATTAGTTACCATGTAGGCAAAGAACATATACCTGTCAGAGGGGATATAAGTTATCATGTAGGCAAAGAGCATACCTTTCAGGTGGGTTATCAGAATCCATGTAGAGACGAATGAAAGCCCTCTCTGAATCCTCCCTCTCAGTTTGAAAAATGTTACTGCCATTGAGCTGTGTAATGTCTGGAAGGCGAGCAATCAACTGCTGGCGGCGCACACATGCCTCAATCTCCTTAAAAAAGATTTTATACATTTATAATCATGGAATTCTGCCATACCCCTTTGCATGTCCAAACGTGTGTTTAGCAAGTGCAAGTGTTTGGAACTGAAACTCATTTAAAGGCGTCAAGCTTACACAAAGGTGAACTTCAGTGGTAGTTTTTCAAATCATTCCAACATGCTTTGCAAGTTAACTTAAATCACTTTTTTCCTTTAACAGAGATGTAATAAAATATCATATATAACAAACAAAATGTTTAATTGACAGTGTTTAGAACTAAATTACCAGAATTTTAGAAAGAAAGTGTGGAACAAAATTATAAATGATAACAAAATAATTCTTTAAGGTATAGTATTTCAGTGCCATACATGTAAATGGTATTCGTAATTCACAATAGAAAGCTACCTCCAAAAATGTCACACCGGTTATCCTTAGGCTCGATAAGACTGGAAATCTCCTAAACTTGTCAATCTCATCCCAAGTTTCAAAATTGGACTGACTTATATTTAGGCAAGTTAGGGCAGAGAACTCTGTAAACGAAGCCTCGTCAGGTAACACTTTTATACTGCAGTCAATTATGGTCAGAGAAACCAGACTTGGAAACGCTCGACCCAGCTTTGTAAAGCTGTGCCAGTCTGAGATATCACAGTCGTTCATAAAAAGTCGCACCAGTACCGGGTGGCAGAAACCTTCAGGCATCTGGACGTTTGTGTACTGGTTCATGCTCAGATGTAACTCCTGAAGACTGAAATCAGCAAAGCTTTTTCAATGTAACTGGTGTGAACTGACTAGGACAGATAAATTTTTTGAATAATACTTTCTTATGAAATTGCCAAAAACAAGTTTAAAGCAATGAGCAGTAGTGCTTTATTATATACCACAAGTTCATGATACCCATCAATATTAAGAATATCAAGTACAACAAGTCCAAGTTTTCTAATTACATTAATTGCAAATTACAAACAAATGTATACCCGTATGTTGACATAATAATTAGTAAACATAAATGTAATATATCAGTAATTTGTAGCTCGTTTTTACAAAATGAGAACTGCAATATTTACTTACTTTTTAACATTTTATTTTGTATAACTGCACATAACTTAAAATATAAAGATAATGGCAAACCTAGGAAAGCAAGGTAGAATAGTTGCCAATTCAGCCCAGGTGACATTTGTGTTGTTCAGTATTAGGGTTTCCAGGTGGAGATATGACAGCTCCTGGCAGTTGTCTGGCAGGGTGTCCTTGTTAAGATCGTTAGACGTCAGGTTGAGAAACACCAGCTGTGGTATCAACTCCAGGACCTTGAACACCTTGAAACAAGATACAGCTGGACTTAGTTATCTCAAAGTCACGACCTCGACATATCCGAAGTTAATATATCCAAATACAGACTTTATACAAAATATTGCGTCCCAATGATCGATAAATCATACTTACTACTAAAAAATAGCAATTGTGTAAATTAAACAAGAATCACTCACTTTTTTGAAAGACAAACTTAAACACTAAAACCTGTGAAAAGAAGTGGTCTAGTGTTTGCAATGTGCGACAAACTTGGACCTTGGTTGCATACCGGTATGTTTTGCCACAGACGTTAACACTTCGAGACAAATACATAAGTGTGAAAAGACTATTTGGGATAGGAAACCACTTCGACATAACCAGAATTTCGAGTCAAAAGTTTGAGACAACCATATTTATTTTACGAAGGAAGAAAGTCGGGAATTAGTTTCCACTTCAACTACTATTCTGGAAATTTGACTTAAGAGATTCAAGACATTGAAGTTCAGCTGTAAATGTATATTACTGGCAAATAAAAATTCACAATTTTTAGAAAGAAATTTAAGAACTTTAATATGTGTCAGTATGAACAATGTAGTTTTTTTAACGCTGGCTTTGTCGAAACAGCGACATGGCTCTTTAGAAAATCTATCACTGTTTTCTTTTTTAATAAAGCTTGTGTCGTGAAATTCTGTTATTCAGTAAATTTCATTCACAATATAATATATACATTTATATTAATAGGGCAGCAGTGGAAAAGTTAAACACTTAAATGTTATAAACCGTTTAATAAAAACAAATAAACGTGCAGTCTATTCATTAAACATTTATTTTAAAAATTGTTAAACAACAAATTCGTAAAAAACGATTAGAAATAAAACTGAAATAGACCTCTAAAGCTTCTATAGAAATGTCATTGTGTCTTGCCGTTGTGCTTGTCACATTATTCTGACTACCTCAAAGAAAGGAAAACACTCATACCTGCTTCCAGTCTTTGATACAGTTTTTAGTGAGGTCTAACTCCTTGACGAATTTGCAAATGTGGCTTAAAGACGTCTCATTTCCAACACAGCCTATGTTTTCACTATCCATGGTAAGCCGAGGAGGGAGCTGTAAATCATCTGCAACCAGAAAAACAGCTTAGCGATTAACTATGTTCATGTTGAAGGTTTACAATTATGTACTAACCAAATATTAATTTAGTAACGGTACATAACCTTTTGTTTACTTAGTTATCATTTAATTTTACAAAATGTTTGAGGACAATTAAACTGCAATATTTAAAAAAAATTGTATTTCTAACTTTTCTACTGACAGAGCAAATTTATTTAATATATACATAAAAAAAAAAAAAATTAAAAATATATTTAATCAGACTTGACTGTATATTATTATAGTTACCTGAGGAAGAGCTGATGTTCTTTTTTCTGGGAACATACACCTTGATAATCCCGACAGCATCATCCGTCTCCAGTCCACTGTCCTCATATTTTGCTTTAATTGCTTCAGTAAGGCTTCTCATACCTATAAACATAAATGCATACCAATGTAATACAATGGTACTTCTATAAATATTTTGCCTAATACAAAGTGACATAAATCTAAGATGTAAAATATTTTAAGACTTCAAATGCATTATTTAAACTTGACCACCCAGACTATTGCAATAAACATGCAATTTAAAAATACAATCATTTAAAATGGACAGTGCTTTGAAAGACATCTGTAGTGAGGTCCATCTTTAACTGCCTATGCATCTGTTTTGAGCTTTTTATCATTTTAAAAGCTCAAAAATGATTGCATGTACATGGGTTACAACTGAAAGTACAATCCGAACTTCTATGCAAGTTCTCGTTTATGATGATAATTTAAAGACAGCTATATTTATCGAATGCAAATCATATATAAATGCAATTTATAACATATATACTTCTTAAGTTATTAAAAACAAGACTCGTCGCAATATCGTTTCACTTTAAGGACGCATTTCTAACTTTAGTATCTTAGTGACATTGTTGCCGTTGTGTACACATCGGTCTTTACGTTACCATCTATTTATAGTATGACATTGTTGTTGTTTGTTGTTGATGTTACATAATACTAAGTGTTGGTGACATGCAGTACTTCAACACTAAAAATATCTCTGACATTTCTTCTACTTTCCTTATTTGCAAAATTACTACAGACGCCGAATATCTTTTAAAACGATGTCCTATGTTTACATATAAAACATGCACCAACGCGGAAATTGGATTTGCTGAATATATATATAGCTTCATTTCCTCCATTTTCTGGAGATGCACAATAGTCAAGATCATGTCTACGAGTTCTTCACACAGGAAATATTTACTGAATTAGCAATAGTAACGATTCGACAGAATAACGATTCGCCACAGTTTTATAACGAATGGGCACATGTGCATAACGATTCCCCACACTACTTTGATGAGTAAAACAAAGATATTTGGTGATCATGAAAATGGGAATGAAATGGGATTTTTGAAAACTTGCACTTATAAATGTATGATGAATACAAATTCATATTGATAATTCATACTTTATATAACCCTACAATAAATTGAGTATGATGGAAATGCAGGCCCGTCACCGGCAATTTAAAAGTGGTCCGGCCAAAGTGTATGTGAAACAAAATGTGGGGTTGGGGGGGGGGGGGGGGCGGAGCCATACCCCCTGGAATAATTTTTGTATTCTAAACATCCCATAGGATCGTTTTCCAGCTTATCTGGGACTATTTTAAACATTATTGCCAGCTGTTTTTAGACTTGTAATATATTAATTAAGCTCTCCCGCTTTTCGACAGTTATCGTGTTCACGCCGGCGTCATCGTCGTCTTCGGTATACTCGTCGTCTTAAATTTTAGTTTAAGCATAAGCATAGCGGCCATAACCATTCATGAATGTTCATGATATTGTCTTGTCTTGTCTCGTCTAACTAGGGGTATGAACTTTCTGTGTATTGCCTATTATCAAATTCATGTAAGAAACTCCCGGCATCGAATGATTTTATATTTACGTCTGCTTCAGTCGCTAACCTACTAAAATAATCGTGAAATTCTTGTAATGATATAGTGTCTGTGTTTTGTGATGCAGATGTGCGTTTAAATAATTCCAAAATTCCCGGGGTGATTTCCGTCTCATATTATTCATTTGCTTACTTTGCTCTTGATTGTATTTTAATTTTGTTTTCCTACATGTGTATTTGTATTCCTTTTTTATTGCAATCATTGTTCTCTTGTAAGTCTTAAATTTACTGAAATAAATATTCTGAGAAAGACCTTTGGCGGTTAGACACTCGATATGATATTTTATATCTAAATACAGTTCAAACTGAACTTAAGAACATATTACATAAACTATAGTTAAACATCTCCATTTCATCGGCAACATAAATTGAACCTAGTAATTATTGTAAGTATAAAATGGAGCGTGTCGTAGGAAAACTGGGCTAAATGCACGTGCGTAGTTAAGCCCGGTTTTCCACGACAGGCCTCAAATATAAAGTATAAAACTGTTTAAAGTATGCGATAAAGACATAGGGTTATAAGGGCTGGTGTTATCAGACCGGAAATTGTTTGTTTTTTTTGTTGTAGTTTTTTTGCACTAACTTTTTTTTCGCCTATTTAACAGTTTTATTCATTTCATAATATACACAATACAAAATAAAACAAAACATAATTTTGCAAGTTCTACTAGTTGCTATACTCTATATTGATTTCAGAATTACATAATACACCTGCAATGGTTAACACGTGTATTACATTTCACCATTGCAACAAATAATTTCATACGGTATAACCATAACCAGAGATCTATGTTTATAATTGATATAATTTTTTGTATAACGGACTAGCTTTGTATATTTCTGATGGGTATGTTTCAACCGTTTATCTAAAAGATGTACGCTGTCGGTAGTTTTCATCTAGATCGATAAACGGTCAGTGATTCATTTTGTTAATGATTTTTTGTGTGCAAAACTACGGAATCCGGTTAGTGCAACATTGAATCTCGACTGTCGCCCTTTGAGGGCGACACACGACACGACGCACGACATTGCAACGCGACACACGACACAGTACAACGACACACGACATTTGAACAGTTGAATGTCTCAGTGTCGCTCTAGGTTTTGGCAAGAAATGTTGCAGTAAAAATTGAGTGTCGTTGGTGATTGTTGAATGTCGTTGGTCATTGTCGAGTGTCGTGTCTTGTGTCGCATTGAATGTCGTGCGTCGTGTCGTGTGTCGCGTTTATCGCGCAAATGTCATGGAATTTTCGACTGTCGACGTAAATCGCTGGATCACGACACACGAAATTCAACACGACACAATACAATGACCAACGACACCCGTCAGTCTGTCGAGCAAATATCGCGGAATTGTCGTGTGTCTACCGGTGTTTTAGATAATTAGTCATTATGAAGCGGTGTTATAACATACCGCGTATTCTTTTATTCAATGGCTACTGCAGTCATTCCTAGTTACTACTTACCAAAATCCCGTTAATGACTTGAATTCTAAATTAAACATATTTATTTCGTTACTTAAACATATACATATTTCTTGTAACATGATACAATGAAATAATATATTTATAGTCACATGACAACTTATAACATATGTACACAGTTTGTCATTGAATTATGTACATGTATGTATTAAAACACAGATAACATTTATTCTTTCTAGTTCGCATAGCAAAATTCAGATAAAACTACAAGTGTGTTTTTTAAAAGTACATGCCCAGAGGCCTAGCAACTTGTATATTTCATACGAACGAATGAGACAAAAAAGCCAGACCCGTTGATCATAATATGTACAATGTGTACACTTACATATGTAAGTGTAGAGAACAACAAATTATTGTTTTTCATTGTACAGTAACTGTATTGATCATACCATGAAAGACTTATAATTGTAACATTGCAGAAAAATCCGCTCCGCTTGCAATTACCGAAATCCATTTAACATATATGCACATATATATGAATCATAACTTGATATAGATTTGCACCCATTTTTATTGGTACGCGTTAAAATGCATGTTATTTTACTTTAAACCAGAATAAGAAAGGGATTTCGGTGACTGCAGTGCGGAAGCAAGGGAAATAATGGAATGCACTCCGATCGTAATCACCGAAATTTGTTAAATTTTATATAATTAACGAAGCTCAACATAACTGTAAAATAAATATTTAAAAAAAAGTGCATACCTTTCACTTAGTAGTGACTTTTATCGCTTTAAAATGCATTTTATATTACTTTAAATCAAAATAAAAACGGGATTTCGGTTACTGAACACTGAAAACAAGTGACAGCACTCACATAACTCCGATCGAATTAATAATTCACAGTGTATAGGGTTATTTAACTAATTTTAAAATATTTTCACGAAACGATCGTAATTGCATTAATGCTCTTTGGTGCAAACTTGAATAATGTTGTAGTTTTAGGTATAACGACGTGTTTAGTCCAATACCTGTGCAAAAGTCACGTGACAAAGGTGATAAACACAATCCGGAAATACTTCAAAAATAAATAACGTAGTTATTGAAATTCTGTTATAATTAATTAAAAGAGTACGTCAAGATATTGTTACTTGGAAGACATATCATAAAATGGCATGGGGCTGGCGATTATTGGCCGTCCTAACGGTTATATTTACCTGTAAAACAGGTAAGAAGTTGGACGCAATGAGTCCGCTTCAAAATGGCGGACATTTTTGTGTCAAAACAAACAATTTTTAGTACAGTGTTGTTGTCATTATTCACTATGTTAAATATCGTCTTGAAAAAAATAGAGGACCAACTTGCATCTAGTCCCGTTTCTATCAGTGCCCTTGCTACAATCACACTTACAAACTAAATAAATAATATGCAATGGAATGAGTTTCATTAAAATTAAGTTTGAAGACAATAAAGTAGATTTTAATAGTGCAACACGTTTTTTAATAGCAAACAATTTGTTTGTATTGTTAGGATAATATCTGTTATAATTTGTATGTTGTCACTAATTAGCTCTCAAATGAATACCCAATGCCAGATAAAACTATTTTTCCCAGTTGGAATGAACAAATTCCCTAATCTTAACTGACAAAATCATAGAGTCATAGGAAATGTGAATATTAGTGGATAACACCATTAAAATAACAAATCAACCAATATAATACTCGTTAAAGTTTTTAATTAAATAATTTTCTTAAATATTTTTAAATTTTCAAGATTTCGTGCTGTGAAATTTCCAATTTAATGGGTACCAGGGCCCAGTACTTAAGGAGTGGAAAAAATTGCTGTAATTAAAATTTAACTTTTCTAAAAACACAGCTATTCAGTTTTTTATAACCATAATTTTAACCCTTTTTTATTATTTTATAGTAAATGGTCAGCTGGAACCAGAAATTGTAGATGAAATCATCCCAGAAATCTCAAGCCAAGGTGGACAGGCTAAACTGAACTGTACAGTTGTCAATAAGCAGGCTGGTCATACGGTAAGAATACCAATAATGTCTTCCCATGGTGATACATTTCCTTATTTAAATAGAATCTGGCTATAATGTATGGTGGCATAGAACTGCCTTACGATAACCACATAAGTTTCGCGATAATTATCACGTTAACCACTTAAGTATCGTGTTAACCACATAATTTTAGCGAAAAATATCACGTTAACTAGTTAGCGTTCGCGAAAAGATTCGTGTTACTACTTATTTATTGCGATATTTATCTGAATATTAAGTTACCGTTTACGAAAATGTTTCTGTTAGATAATTTATTATTAAACTAAATGACCTAAAAGTGCCTATAAGTGACATAAGTTACATTTTCTAGGTCTTCGAATTATCTAACTAACGCGAATTGTATCATGAAAATTATCTGCTAACGTAAATCATAACACGTTAATATTCCTGTTACCACTTAGTTTGCCCGAGGTGTTCTGCAATATGTTGCTAACGCGAACCTTAACACGATAATATTCCTGTTACTACTTAATTTGTTTTCGAGGTCTTCCGCAGTATCTGAATATCGCGATATTTTTCGTGATAATTATCTAGTAACGTAAATCAAAACACGTTAATATTCCTGTTACCACTTAATGTTATGTTTTTATTAACTGAAATCCTGGTGTCAGTTTGGGGCACTTTCAGGCCACATTTCAGTTAAGCAGAAAATAAATGACAAAGAAAACTATCGCGAACACTAACAAAATACAAGATAAATAACACGCTACTTAAGTGGTTAACGTGATAATTATCGCGAAACTTATGTGGTTATCGTAAGGCAGTTCTATGCCACCATAATAATGGAATACTATAATGACCAGTTCACTGCCATGATAGTTCTGTAATGTCTGAGAGTAAAACTGTTTAATTTGTTGGCAATCATTTTATTAGAAAATGAGTCGGAACTATCAAACACATGATAACTTCTTTCTAACAACTATTTATCAAGTTATTTAAGAAATAATTTGTGATTGATTATTGTTTATTGGCTAATGAGTAGGGATGCAACGGATACCCGAAAATACCAGCATTCTCGGTTCAATAAAAATTAACTCTAGTTCGGTTCCTCATTGGAAAATTCGGGTCGGGTCGGGTATTAAAATAATAGTGCAATTGAACTTTTTTAATCATCATCATCTTTCTTAAAATTCTTCTTAATCTAAAACCTTATTCAACAAATTAATAAAACCAAGACATTGGTGTTTCTATTTGACAGTTGTTGTTTTTTACAAATAAAAGCAAATAAATATTCTGCTGGAGGTCTTGGATATTGGAGTGCATTACTGAACGAATGCCACTGAACAGCTGTATGGATGTCTTAAGCCAAGGATTTTCAAACCGTCAAGTTGAGGAAATAGGTGTGGCAGAGTGATTTGGCTTTTAATGGGACTGAATTTAAACTCAGAGCATCGTTATTTATATAACCAAACCTAAGTAAATGTCATATTTATCATTAACAAAAAGAAGTGATCAATTTTCTACAGCGAACGAAACTGTTTGGAGTGTGGTTATTCAGTATTTATCCTTTCTTTTTCCTGCCCCATATATTTTCCCCGTCAAATTCACACCTTGAATGACAAATCATTACCTTTATAGCGCATATATATATACATACACAAGAAGCATGTGCATTATTTCCTGCTGAATTATTATCGTAAACCCTCTGCAAAAAACCTGTGCAAATAACTTACCGAATAATACCTGTATTTATCGAAACAAGAATACTTTTTTTGAAAACAAAGATTTTATCAAGGTTAATTTCTTATAACCTAAATATCCTACATGTAATTTTTCCCTTCAGTTTTAACTTGATAATTGTGTTCGTTTCCTTATCATTGAACTGAAGTCCTTAATAGGAAAAAATGAGATTTTGGGGTGAAATACATGTATCAACGCTAGAGCTGGAGGAATTGGGCCCTATTCAGCCCAGAATTCTCGTTAACAACAACAATGTTGATGGCAAAAATCCAGTTAAGAATAACTATTACAGAAACAGGTACAGTTCAAACTTCATAGTTCCTTTCTAACAGTATTACAGAACTAATGTCCGATCACAACATATTTGTAGCTCTAATCCTACTGCAAATTAGTTAAATTCTGATCCAATTTAGATGTTATCAGCATTACAATGACAATTAATAACAAGGATATCAGTAAAACTGATGGATGCTCCCCAGTGTGCTTTGTCAAGCAATATAAATGCAATGAGAAGGGCAGATATATTAAAAATCACTAGGCAGGACCAAATCTGACACAAAAACTGTATGTGAACATGACACTAACGAAAATTATTTTATCAATAGTCGAATCTTCAAAGTAGAGACAATGTTTACTCATCGCCACCGCCCTCTACAGGTACAAAGTTGATGTGTACTTTTACTTATATAAATACCCGACCCGACCCACAAATGCCCCACCGGAAGAAAGATACCCGACCCGACAAAAATTTGCTCTCCGTTGCATCCCTACTAATAAGCAATGGATTGGAGTTCTGAAATGAAAATGAGTCGGAACTAACAACTATCTATCAAGTTATTTAAGAAATAGTTTGTGATTGGCTAATAAACAATGGTTTGGAGTTCTGATTTGTAGGAACAACATCATGAGGGCATTAGCCCAAGCTGTTTAATAACTGCGCATCAGAATGATAGTTGCTTATGTACAGATAAACCACAAAAATGCAAAAATAATAATTTGATTCTAACGTGACTTGGCATTGAATGTTATAGTTTTGATAATATAATTTTGGACCAATTTTCGTGTTGCTAGATGGATTTAACAATGGAAAAAAATGTTTTTGTCTATAGACAAGTTTGTGCATATCATGTTAGAATTAATTATAACATAAAATAATATAATATTCTGCATATGATTTGCAGGTTCATTGGACGTTCATAAACTCCTACTCTGGTGGTGAAGTCATCAGTAATGACCAGAGCATCTACATCAACAACCCAGAATGCAAGGAGGCCTCGAAAAAGTATGAAATCATTGTAACCAAGTTCAACCAGCGGGAGACGTACATGTTAGTCATCAACTGCTTGGAGCTTGTGGATTATGGATATTACAAGTGCTATATTCAGATACGAGGGGAGAGCTCCGACACCTGGCCGAACAAGATTGGATTTCTAGTTGTTCAAGGTATGTTTTAGGGTTACCTGGTTGTTCAAGGTATGTTTTAGGGTTACCTGGTTGTTCAAGGTATGTTTTAGGGTTACCTGGTTGTTCAAGGTATGTTTTAGGCTACCTTGTTCAAGGTATGTTTTAGGTGTTGCCACTGATTTTCAATAGCGTATTAGTCTTTGACACTACAGACTCGTCACTAGTAATTGATTCATGTTTTTGCTGTGATATATATAATGCTTGCTGCACATTTAATATATACTATTTTATGTCAATTATATTTGGTTCAATAGATTATTAAAATCAGAAAAAAAGCTTACTTCCCTATTTAGCTGCATCAATATGTCATATTTAATAGCATAATGTAATTGAGCTATATGTCCATCATCACGTATGTTTCACATTCTTGCCATCATATAAACACTGTTTCACATATGTACATCAATGTAGGTAAAGCACCATTGCTTTTTTCTTGAAACTTTCAGTTCCACCAACGATTACCAGTAAGAACGTGGCTGTGATGCAGATGGATGTGGGGCAGTCTGCCAACCTGTCTTGTGAGGCCACCGGTGTACCTAAACCCAACATCACGTGGGTCCGATCGGATGGTGGCCTGCTGCCCGGTGGCATGGGGGCCCTGTGGAATGTAAGCAGCATTAGTATGTTGTCATTTGTTGGCTATTTTGGCAAATATACATCACAGGGACCGACACATTTATACACTTTTATATAATATATTATTAATAAGTATACCAAGCTCTCACACATTTATTCCCAAGTGAAGGTAACGAATAATTTACATTCATATTACAACACACAAAAACTTACTTACCGGTACTGTTAAATGAGATAAATGAACAAGATAAGAATGAAATGTGCAGTCTGACATTCAGTGATGTCAAAGAATGTGAAGCACATATTTGTCCAACGAATACTTATTGTGGTAATACAGAGAAATCTGTATAGAACTGTTGATTTTCATGATTCACGAACAAAGTCTGCATAACTGCATCAATTCTGTGGATACCCAGATACTATATCCAATGGCCCAGTATTACAAAATTAAACCCCTTGATGTCGTGTAATAAGGAAAAACTATTAATAAATATAGCTACTTTCTTAAGTATGGCAAATGACATGCGTAACGATCCGATAACGTAATCGAGTATGCTTGTATTTCTTTTTTACCTTATGCCACACATGTACTCCATGCTTTTCTCCAATCATTAATTATTTTCCTTTTATATGCAAGTTATACATTTTGCAATTATAGGAAATTTCATTTTGTCGCTTACTTTATTTTGTGTCATCTTTGTGTATTATTTAATTGTGTATGTCTTGGCAATGTTCTTTTTGAATATGCTAATAAATCTTTGACTTGACTTGATTAAGAAGTTTTTATTCAAAAAAACAAACTTAAAATACAATAATACTGTTACTGATACATGTGACTTAATATGCCTTGGAAATCTTATTTGACCTCATTATTCTCTCTATTAAAACATATTTAGTTGAAGCACTGATAATGAACCATGCCCTGCTGCTTTACAGTGAAAATATCCAATAAATGTATGTATCTTTTATTCAGTACACAGTGCTAGAGCTAAAAAACGTGACGATAAATGACCGGGGTCTTTATAAGTGTGTCGCCGACAACCAAGTACGACCCCCAGATGTGTACCTAGTGGCTTTGCAAGTGTTCTTCAAGCCGGACACCAATGCTGTACAGAACACTGTGGGACAGGCTCAGAACAGGCAGTTTGAAGCAAAACTGGAGTGTAGAGTATCAGGTAAATCACGTGGCAAACCAGTGCATTGATAGTAGAAGTCAGAAGTGTGCCCTGTATAGGTAAATCAGGTATTGTGTGACATAATCTCTTGGCAAGAAAGACTGGGCCCATACCTATAAAGCTTCATAGGAAAATCTGAAGTAAAGGGTTGTTTAAATAAAATGTTCGAAATGAAAATGTTTTGTTTTGAAGTATGAGAAGTATCCATTGATTGTTAAACGGAATAAATCTGTTTAATACTGAATTAGATTTAAATGAAACAGCCACAGACTCGGAATTTAATGATTTGAGGCGCGTCGTGGGAAAACCGGTCTTAATGCATGTGCGTAAAGTGTCGTCCCGGATTAGCCTGTGCAGTCCGCACAGGTTAATCCAGGAAAACGGCACTTTCCGCTTTTATGGTATTTTCTGTTTCAAGGAAGTCTCTTCTAAACATAAATACACTGTAGGCGGAAAGTGCCATCCCGGATTAGCCTGTGCGGACTGCACAGGCTAATCCGGGATGACACTTTACGCACATGAATTAAGTCCGGTTTTCCCACGACCCTCGTCATTTGAAGATTAGCTCACCTTAGAGTTTTTACTTAGGAGCTTTATACCGGCCCTGGCCTCGCAACAATTTATTTCATTCAAAGCAGGTTGTATGTCCATTAGAGCAAGTACATACCATTCAGTTGTAGGCAGTTTAATTGTTAAGAAAACATATTGCAAAACTAACAAGTTTGAATGTTTCACTTTCATTGACTCAATTAGGTTATAATAAAGCAATTACTCCTATTGGCGTAGCTCAAATTATTTATCTATTGCATTTTCGTCTGAATTTTTTTAAATAAATCAAACCTTAATAATATTTTCTAGTTTTATTTAGTTTCCATTGTTTGTACTGAACATGGCTGGGTGGTTGACATTACCCATAAAGAACTTAAGCAATACAACTTTTTTGAAGAAATTTGAAAATTATTCTGTTTACCAGTATCCAGTAAGTTCATCGTGTAATCTTCATGGCTTGACGTTTTCAGGTTATCCAGAGCCGGAGGTGGTGTGGTTCAGGGAACCAACAAAGACCAGCGGCCAGCTACAACTGGAGCAGCTCAACGATAACGCCAAGTACGACATCACCAAGCAGATCGCCACAACAACGCTGCGCTTCCAGGAGGCGTGGTATACCTTGAGGATCAAGAACGTGGAGGCCAACGACTACACCCAGTACTATTGCGTTGCTCAAAACAGAATTGGAAGGAACGACACCACCATGATTGAGCTCTTTGGTGAGAACAGGGTTTCCTTGCTTGATTGTTTGCATTATTTCAAATCCACTGAGATTATAGAATATAGAACAAAAAAGAATCTCTCAGTGGTAGGTCTTTCAGATCAGAATGTGGACACCTTCTCATAGGCCGGGTGATCCTGAAAGTTTTTATATTTTCAAGAATATTGTTGTGAAATGATGTTATTTTACAAACATTTATTCCCAAAACTGTGCATTTTCTAAGCATATATTATAAGTTAACTTGCTTAAACAAATTGATAAAATATACATAGAAAAATGCACATTGGTGGAAAAGGAACACAAATTCATGTATTTCATGTATTATGCGACTATGAACAGTCCAGCGCACATTTGAATGATGTAGTATTGGTTTGATTTGTTGTTAGTCAAAACATTGCAACTTTTTCATAAATTATACAACACTAGAAGGAGAACAAAAAGTCTTGACACCAATATATCAGCTGATCATAATTTATATTTCACACAAAATGTAATTTCAGAAACCATGGAGTGCCAGGGAGCCAACTGTCCTACCTATGAGGGTCAAGGAGCATCTGCAATATCTGTGTCCTTCCTAGCAACTGTCGCCATGGTTACAGTCGCTAAAATGTTCCTCTGAAGCTGGATGTTTGCATGCACTTCATAGTGTGTTGAATTTGTGACACAACTGTTACAGCAGTTAAATTTAGCTAAACATCTTCAAAATTTGTATCAACAGAAAAGAGAAAAGTTCTTTGGAAAAATACTTTTGTTTATTCATTTATTATTATTTGTTTAGTAGTAGAATTGATTATTCAACATGCAGTGTTGTTCATTCTTATAAATATCACATGGACATAAATGTGTTGTGTTCATTAATCAACATGTATATAGGTCATTATGCTAGTATCATTTTGTACATAAGCTACCAGTACCAGAGTTCCCGCTGTCGATCGCCATTGTCGCCAATGGCGACAAAATAAAAAATTTGGCGACAACTTTTTGAATTTGGCGAAAGTAAGTGGCGACAACTTTTCAAAAATGGCGATTTTTCAAAATTCCACATTTTTTCTGCGTAATATTTACTTAAAATGACATAAGAGGCTCTGTTTACCAGCCGCTTTACGGCAGTCGCTGTGCAATGGATTTCCGTGATGTAAGCGACACTGCTGAAATCAATGGAGCGTGCTGATTGCCGGAAAGTGGCAGATTATGGTGATAATTGGGATTATTGGTGGTGTTGTTACAAGTTATCTTAATTGGTCGTCAGTTTTATTGCTTCAGAGATAAGACAACTGTGAAATGTACCGACTTTGCGCTGAAGTGTGAAGTGTTTGTCACAGTATAGGAAGCAGATTAAAGCCTGTTAGGTTGACAACAATGACAATCAAAAAGGTAAATATGGATTGTTTTTAGCATAATCGGTGTGTTTAAAGGCAATAATTAAACATTTTGCCTTGATTAGTGCTATATAAACATGAGATAATATTCTCTGTTTCACTCGTCAAAATGGCAAGTTCAGAGTGTATAACGCCTGTTAAAAAGCGAACGTTAGATTCAGATGATGTTGAGACTCCTTCAAAAATGTATAAAACTCTAAATTCACCAGCTAACAGAAATTTCAAAGACAGTTGGAAATCAGATTTCCCGTTCCTCAAATATGATTCCAACACAAAATCTATGCTGTGTGAACTCTGTATATCCTCAAAACTGAGCAATTCATTCACTACAGGATGCACTGTATTGAAAAAGGAGAACATTGTTAAGCATATGAAAACCAAAGGTGAGATTTACTGTAGAGTGAAGTACACAAATACTTAACTTATTTAACTGTGTTCTGTACAAGGCACTATGTAGTAGTTCATATAATATAACGCGTATTTATATTGTTTATATGCTATTATTGTTATTAGCAGAATTTTTAATGTCTTCATTTTCTACAATGCAAATTTGGCGACAACTTTGTGAATTTGGCGAAAGTAAGTGGCGACAACTTGTTGAATTTGGCGAAAGTGGCGACAACTTTTTGATTTTGGCGAAAGTAAGTGGCGACAACTTTTTGATTTTGGCGAAAGTAAGTGGCGACAACTTTTTAAAGCCCAGAGGGAACCCTGCAGTACCATTAAATGCAGGGATTACTATAGAATCTTGTGTTAACAGTGCTGAAGAGTGCCTTTACATGTACATTTTAGTCTTGTAATGAGTATGAATATTTTAATTGTTACATAATACGAGAGTCCTGTGCATATGTCATAACTTCATGTATCGAGAACTTAGCGTGAATCGTAATAAAAGCCAGGTAAACAAATAAATTAAGGGTTTAATGTCTATTTCAAGACATGCAGTATTTTGAATAATATTGTATTTGTCAATCTTCATGAATGTTGGCATTATTTTTGTGTAATTGTTCTTTTGAAATAAAACTTCTGAATGTGACAATATCTCCGTGAACAGTTGTGAAAATCGATATAAGATGCTTGGGACTTTAACCCATATATTTTAGCAGATTTTGTAAAGGAGGCTAACATTATTCAGCGTTTTTGAACTAAATACTCTCATTGTAAATGTAATATAATATGTAAGTCTGTGTATATACAGTAAATAAATCAATAACATTCCATTTTATAGTATGATAGGCACTTATATTTTCCGCAAACATTCCTCTACTTTGGATTAACTGTCACTTCATTGTAAATACATCATAGATTTTACGGACATTTTCTATATACATTTTAAATAAAATATACTCAACAATTGATCTTGTCATCTTTTGATTTCTGGTCAGGTGGTCCTATATCGCTCATGAAGTAAATGGATCAAAAGCGAAGAGCTTTCTGTAGTGCAAACAAGAACACAGCTTTTTCCGCCCAAAACATTGCTTGATTTGACCATACATAAACCTGTTAAACTTGACATAGACTTTACTGAGGCAAATAACCTCAATAATTTCAAGCTGATCTGACAAGGATCCAGATGCATTAAACGATTTACCCAGGTAATTGACCTCCCCTGAATGACCCATTATCAAAGTTATTCTACATTAAATTAGGGCACACAATTTGACTTGTTTTCCTCATTTGACATACTGACTTAGTGCACATGACCCTTTGCCAAAACTTAATTTTGCGTTGGGGCAATATACATCTGACCAAGTTCCCTGATGTGATATAATGCTTTCTGGGCGTTAAGATGTTCATATTGTTCAACATATTTTACTATACATTTTCCAGTTATCCGACACGATGTAGATTACATTGAGGACATCAATTTGACATTGATTAAAACTGATCAGATTCATATTGTGAACTGTAAAGTATTTCAAAGCAATTGATACCACACACCACACAGGTCCATTACACAATTAATACCACACACCACACAGGTCCATTGCACCAATTGATACCACACACCACACAGGTCCATTACACAATTGATACCACACACCACACAGGTCCATTACACCAATTGACACCACACAGGTCCATTACACCAATTGATACCACACACCACAAAGGTCCATTTCACAATTGATACCACACACCACACAGGTCCATTACACAATTGATACCACACACCACACAGGTCCATTACACCAATTGGTACCACACAGGTCCATTACACCAATTGATACCACATACCACACAGGTCCATTACACCAATTGATACCACACACCACACAGGTTCATTACACCAATTGATACCACACAACACACAGGTCCATTACACCAATTGATACCACACACCACACAGGTCCATTACACCACTTGATACCACACAGGTCCATTACACCAATTGATACCACACACCACACAGGTCCATTACACAATCTCAACATGAGCATTATGTGCACTTGTTAAGTACCAGTAATAAAATATTGCATATTATAATTACATCACATAATTCTCACAACGCTAGCAAATTAGGACATGAATTGAAGGGCTGCAATGTTTATTGGGATGCTGAATGTTGTCACAGGAAGACACTGGTTGCTTATGAAGTAATGGGAAGTCACTGTCAGTAAAGAACTGAAATTTGATAGATTTGGGGCAAAGATCTCTAAAGCATTGTGAATCTTTTTTTTCAAGTTTATTTTAAATTACTAAGTAACCTTCCAACGCGCAAAATGACATACACAGTGACATGGTTGTTGCAAGCTGGTTATATTATTGTGAATACAAATGAGAAGTGGGAAAATCAGGTTTTAATGCATGTGTGTAAAGTGTCATCCCGTGGATGAGGCTGCTTTTCCATATGTCCGTATCTGCAGCCGTATAAATATTATACGGACGCGCTTTTCCATGAATCCGCATACTCGTCGAATATTTTACTACTAGTATTCTTCTTATTTTCAAATAGTTACAATATCTGAGTAAGAAGCTTTTAAACCCTTTTAACTAAGTAACCTGCAATCATATGCCAGTATGCGAAATTCAAACATTCACATATGGTGGATTTTAATCAATATAAAACATCCAACAATTATATCTACACTATAAGGCAAAACACTTGGCGCGAAATAAAATCTTGGACAAGCACATGATAAAAACGTGGACAACGTAAAATCCTTGCGTTGTTATGTTTACTTTTTTATTTATTAATTGTGTGTGTGTATATATATATATACCTGGACCAATAATGCAACATGTCTGTGTCATTGTTATAAAATAATAATGATACAATTACATTTTTGTAAAAAATAAATCTTCAATTTCTTTTCTTGCAGGCTATTAGTCAGTAAATCGAAACCAGAAAGGGTTCTTCTTCAAAACAGCAAAATTTCATTTCACACCCGTTTCCTTACATTTTAATTATTTAAGATAATGCACCTATCAATATTTTCCCCCAGGGGGGAGCGGCGGGCAAACCTAGGGGAATTAGACTTATTGTACTTTGGGGGGTCTAATTCCCCACCCTAGAGCCAAGCATTTTTGTCTAAATACCCTCAATGGGGGATGCTTAATTGGTGTATCAAATGGTCCGGGGGCCAATATAACCAGGATCTAAAATCCGAACAGTCTATTTCCCGGGACCCGGAATAATTCGGCGTGTCAAATTCCCGCCTATCGGGAATTGCTTTCAGTCTCAAGTCCCGTATATGCCCGCCGCTCCCCCCCGGGGGAAAATTTTGATAGCTGCATAATGTACTGTGTAATATATATTAAAATGTGTATATCATGTGATTTATTACAATTACAGTTTGTAAAAAGGTAAATTTATAAAAAAAAATAACTGTAAACTAACGACATTTGACACCCCTACTTTTGCTATTTACTTGTATGTAACCAAAATATTTACCAGTGTCCTGGAATAAGACCACCAAATTAATGCGCTACATCGGTTATTTTTGACTCGTTGCTTAAGTGTTTTTTCTTGTTACCAGTTCTCATTCTGAATATTTTTACAACATATTACTGCAATTTATTAATTTTTAACTGTACAAAGGACAATCGAGAGCTTGCATAGTATGATCTATTTTGACTTAGTAGGCTACAAAGATCTATAAATAAATATGTTTATTTATAGATCTTAGTCTAACAATCGGTGCGCCTAACTACTACGCTTCATCGGTTATTCTGGCCCTTGCAGATTGACTTGTTAACTGGCATGTATATAATTCCGTTTGCATAAGATAATTAATGCGCTACATCGGTTATTTTCAACTCGTTACGAAAGTGTTTTCTTGTTTATTTATAGATCTTTGAATAAAGCACTTACAATCAGTGCGCCTAACTACTACTCTTCATCCGTTATTCTGGCCCGTTGCAGATTGACTTGTTAACTGGCAAATGTTTCCTTTTTAGCAAAAATGCCCTCATAATTCACATGCTTTTAGTTTCTTTTGGTGGCAACAGTCTTTCTACGCTGTCAGCGTTTTGATTAACTTGTGGTGGCAGTGGTAACTGAGAGGAGTACAAATTGGGAAGTAACCACTGCGAGGAGTTTGCTACAAGTCATGTCTCATTTAAAGGTTACCCATTATTACATAGCTATTGTACTCGTCGAGTCTTATGTTGAGTTATCCAGGTGTATCTATGCAATTTTTAAAAAATATTTTCCCAGTTTTCAGTATAATAACCCTTTGTTCAACATGCTGAGATACCACGTCGTCCGCATCCGCATAAAATCGCTCACCGAGTGATTTCTTACGGACGGCTTTTGCGGACTGCGGACATATGGAAACGGTCGAACTGTTTTCAACTTGTTCGACAGGCTAATCTGGGATGACACTTTCCGCATACAGTGGATTTATGTTTTAGAAGAGACTTCTTTAAACATAAAATAACATAAAAGCTGAAAATGCCGTCCTGGATTAACCTGTGCTGGGACGACCTTTTACGCACATGCATTAAGTCCGGTTTTCCCATGACACGCCTCAAATCAATCACAATGTGTTTGCCTAGTGTGCTCATCATTCAGAGACATGTGTGCAATAAATGATCACAGTACATCTTCGAGACTAAAGGAATAGCTAGGCTATAAATAATCACAAACTCATTTATACATATCTATACAGTTTTATTATGTACACGTAATTTATTCTCATTTCTTTCATGCTTTAAATAAATAATAAACAAGGATGTGATTTATTAACATATCAACCCAAAGTAGTTCAAATGCAAAATCTGCGAGTTTATAGGACACATATTCTTCAAATAAAATAGGTGAACAAACTAATTGCTGCATTCTCACAACAACAATCACAATGATCAATACAGCTAATCTAGAGTCATAATTAAACAACTATTATGTTAATATTTCAAACTGACACATGCGGTGACGACAATATTCATCAACTTTCCGACAAGCACTTCCATCACTTGTTCACTGTCATCCCATCACCATGCATATTGAACGTATTCTTAAAATTCAGGATTTACATGAATGTCAATCTTCCACAAAAGAAACATTTATTTGAAGTCATAGAATCATCACATGCTATATAATGTACTAGACTACTCAAAATTTGATAAGGATCCGGATCTAAGCACGTCTCCTGTATGTCTCATTTCCTGATGTAGTGAACATAGTTTAAGCCATTATAGTTGTTTTTCGCTGCAACTAGCAGTCACCTAGTTAGCCATAATACTAATCATCATAATTAGTAAAATGTCAGTATTTTAAGTATTACTAGTGACTTAGGGGTAGATCTAGGATCAGAAATGGTGTAGGTCGATACTCCACAGGAGTGGACGTTTAATTCTTTGACAGTTGTTAACCATGTGATAATCCCATGCCTTTGACAAAGGCTTTGTTTTATAATAACTTTGAATTTATTTATAAGTAAACACCCTCACTGCATATTTCAGCTCTTGTAAAAACAACATGTTAATTTACCAAGAAATGTAACATTTTATATTTAACAGACCATCGATGCAGCAGGGAGAACCAAAAAGGAGCAGGGTGCAGCAACCTGCTATTGTTGCCCTGAATCTTTCTCTAGTACTAGCATGTATAAAATTATAATATATATATATGAGGCGCGTCGTGGGAAAACCGGGTTTAATGCATGTGCGTAAATTTTCGTCCCGGATCAGCCTGTGCAGTCCGCACAGTCATCCAGGACGGCACTTTCCGCCTGCAGTGGTTTTATGTTTAGTAGACTTCCTTGAAACAGAAAATACCATAAAAGCGTGCACTTTACGCACATGCATTTAGTCCGGTTTTCCCACGACATGCCTCATATATATTTAATTGGTCATGAAATTAAAATGCTTACAAACTCACATGTTTTAAAGGCAAATAATATTTTCAATGCTCAAGATACATATTTTCATTTAAGCAACTCTGCCAGACAAGCATAAAAAAGCTTGTTACACACTAATACAAAGTTAAAATTGGTCACAAAACGCTATGAACAAACACTCAACCATTCAGATTGCAGTGCTGAAATTATTTTAATAACAATACAATTTTAAACAAACTGCACTTTTGTGTGTGCCATTTATTACTAATAAGTGTTTGAAGGGTTTAAGTAATTCTGTCTAACTTGGCTATTTCCTGTACGTGTACACTCCACAGAGTGGCATTCTTCATACATAATTATAATTAATAAAGGTGAAAAATGAATGAAATCAAGGCGAATTTTGAGTACCATACAAATCTGAACATTTTTTAACATTTAACCCTTTACCTACACAATGAACCAAAAGTCCATTTTAAGAGTTAGCGGTTATAGTACATTTGTAATGTAAAACCTCAAGAATCCCAACAACGCTACCAGTTACTCACCCGGATGAAGCATTGATTAAACTATTGAGAGAAACCGTACTGAAGAAATAGCTAATAGTAATGGCATGTCGATATGCTCCATATGAAATAACCATCAGAACAAAATAAAGACCTATAGAATCAGAAACACTGTCACATTTTTGAACACAGTAATAACAAAAAACACCAGGTTTCATGAAGTCACAATCTTCCACTCTTCCGTAATACATAATACAGAAATATATATGAATAGATCCAGGAAGAGAATAGAAAATATTCCAACAGCTTTTAACAAGAAATCAATTACACACAGATTAAATTGGCTTCATAATTATTGTAAAGTTTAAATGCTTACACCAACCGAAATCATTAAGAATTAGCTATCAAACTATTTCTGTTTAAAAAGAGCAATTGGGGTTAAACAAAACTTAAAACAAAAACTTCAATAACATTTAAAACTTTTGCCTGTGATGTTAGTTAAACAAAAATACATTTTCTGTTCATTGACATACAGTTAAGTTTCATTTTTCTCTGAATCGCTAAAAAAAGAGATCTTTCTGATAACCTGTCTGTGTCTAAGACCTGAAAAATACTGTTTTTTAGATGTTGGAAGGAACATTATAACAATACTCAGCCTCAACATTCAACAAAATGCAAGTATCACATGCAAACAACTTTGATACAACTAAAAGTGTCTGTTTACCACCTTGCCCCAAAAAGACACACTTTAAATTGGCTTTTTAAAGTTTACTGCAAGGTAGATAGCATATGAAATCAAACTGAGAGTAATTAGACTGAGAGTCTTCCACATATCATTATTGAATTTGAATGTCGAGTATGTAAGCACTTTTCAATTCCCAGCCCAAATATACACAATTTACCAACACAAACAAGTGTGTTGTTTTATGAGGTGTTCGAAGTGTCAAGAGCGACTGATGTTTGAACAACAATGACATTCTGAAAATATTATGAGGTCCTTTATATGACATCCTGCCAGTCCATCGTTACACTATTTCGTATTTTTCTACATAAAAACACACTTCTGATGAATATTTGGCTGGGGTATCATCCTCCAAGAATTTAACATCTGTTACCTGAAAACAATTTAAATAAACAAATATAATACTTTATGCACACATGTAAATAAATTAAATAAACATAAATGAAACATGTTGTAAGACCAATAAAACTGCATAAATAAAGAAAAGTAAGTTGATTGCATCATCTTCAATCCATTGCAAATTAAAGACACTTTATGTATATAAGAATATACTAAAACATCTGTGAGGACGTTATATACATTCTCAATTACATAAAAGTGTCTATATCTATTTATAGCTGTTCTACTTTCTTTTTCTAATTTAGCAAGGCAAACAAAATATAAATATTAAATATTTTATTGTTTGCATTGTGATGAAACGGCAAATCCAACTTTAAAACTATTTTCTTTAAAAACAGAACCCTTATAAAAGACATCATGGGACTTTTGAAAGGCTCACCTGTATATCGCAATAAGATTTCTTTGAAACAAATGACACGTTGACAGGGAAGAAGTCGTCAGGGTGACCGCCCACCGAGAACTCCATGGAACCAGTCTTATTGGAGGCGTCGATGACCGTCAGGTTCCAGTGCAGCACGTTCTTGCGACTGTCGTAGCTGTATTCACCGTCACAGTCTCCCACAACCGGGGCCCCTACACCAGACCTGTAGGATAACACGAGAAACTGCCACTGTAATCACTGGCCGTAGGTATGGAGCACTACTGAGGTCTTGCAGCCAATGCATATTGTCAAACATACTAGACAATGTCAAATAACACACGATAACATGAGACTAAAACCTGTATAAAGGATAACAATAAAATTGAAACACTTCTAAACTACTAAAGCCAATTTATTGTCAAACATAAAGCTGTCTCAATTAAATCTAAAAATCATGCCCTTTCTTAGAAATCTGAAATATGCCTTTAATTGCAACTAAAGCCAAATGTATAATGAAACCAATTTTTATTGGCAAACATAAAGCTGTCTCAATTATATGTAAAAAATTATGACCTATTTTAGAAATCTGACATTTCCCATTTAAATATTTGCAACTCAAACCAAATGTATAATGTTCAGTGTCTAAGCTACATAACTTATACAACATGCACTGTCAAAGTTTAACAACATTTTATACACAGCTTGCAAATGAAGAAGTTTTAAATGTATCTTGGTGATATTCAACACTGTTTACAGCGGTTTAAATCTTCTACACTACTTACACTATTGGTATGGAGATTTGAACATCATTTAATTCCAGGTTAGGTTGTTCCAGTTCATATTCTATATTAACATCACATCCACTCCCACTCTCATTTGGCCAGCAATTTACTGCAAAAAAACACACAACATTTTGTATTAATGTGGTCAAAATGAGGTCATTCTTAATGCAAGTCATAGCTGGAGTTTCCACATTATGAACAAACAAACTCAACACTGGTAAGTAAATTCTTGGGTTTATGTGCAATGACATTTTTTCAGGATTAAAGAAAGAGCATGTAAGAAACATATTAACCGAAACCTATTCCACAGGAATTTTCTTGTCCCATTCATCTTATATATCATTTCCTTTGTTCCATAAACGTTATCTTACTGACTTTCTAACTGGGAAAAAATTCTCCTTATCTACTGAAATAGGTTGAAATACAATATTGTGTCTAATTACATAAAGACAGAAGACAGAGTACTGAGTGCTTACTTGTGAGTGGCATGTTGCTCTCGTCTTGCGAACTCAACCTCCATTTCAAGACTCCAATGTCCTGACCAACTGGGAACGGCTTCTCTGGGTTCTTGAGGCCGATGATAGACTGAGCTGCAAACATCTTCTTGTCTATGTTCGGGTGAGTCTGTAACGCCAAAACAACCCCTTGCAGCATTTTACACCTATTTTCAGCCAGGGGGAGCAATGACACATGTAGGAAGGTTCTGAACATAATTGATTTGACATGTTGCAATGCATTTGTTATCACCATTCTACTGTGTTTACTAACTTGTACCATGACAAATAATACTAATTAATATGTTTTATTCTTAAAGCACATTCATTATACTAGACAAATGCATTCTTTCATTTTATCTGGTATCCATACATTAGTTATTCCATTAAAATTGTAGGTGGTGAATATGGATGGTAATTATTTTGATAAACAAGGTTTGCCTTCAAGTCCTGCCAAGGTCAACAATCGACTGAACGAAGAGTTTTGATAGGCAAGGCATTAGTCAACAATCGAGTGAACGAAGAGTTTTGATAGGCAAGGCATTAGTCAACAATCGACTGAACGAAGAGTTGTGATACGTAAGGCATTAGTCAACAATCGACTGAACGAAGAGTTTTAATAAGCAAGGCATTAGTCAACAATCGACTGAATGAAGAGTTTTGATAGGCCATGCATTAGTCAACAATCGACTGAATGAAGAGTTTTGATAGGCAAGGCATTAGTCAACAATCGACTGAATGAAGAGTTTTGATATGCAAGGCATTAGTCAACAATCGACTGAATGAAGAGTTTTGATAGGCAAGGCATTAGTCAACAATCGACTGAATGAAGAGTTTTGATAGGCAAGGCATTAGTCATCAATCGAATGAATGAAGAGTTTTGATAGGCAAGGCATTAGTCAACAGTCGACTGAATGGTTTGATAGGCAAGGCATTAGTCAACAATCGACTGAATGAAGAGTTTTGATAGGCAAGGCATTAGTCAACAATCGACTGAATGAAGAGTTTTGATAGGCAAGGCATTAGTCAACAATCGACTGAATGAAGAGTTTTGATAGGCAAGGCATTAGTCAACAGTCGACTGAATGAAGAGTTTTGATAGGCAAGGCATTAGCCATTCAGAGAGCAACGACTTCATTGTCTGAAGATGTCTTGTGTAATCAACCATATTAGGTACACGAAGTTTGTTGGAGATTCAACTGAATAGGTGTGGTTATAAATCTAATAGTGATCTGTCAATTATTTAAGTCTTATATACCTCACGGTATTGGTCTCATGAAATGACTGTATAGTCACTGTGTAGTTTTTGTGAACATCCATTGGCATATGTGAATTTGCACTCCCTAATGAATATAGGACCATTTGGCACACTTTTAGCCCTCTTGTTTTCCACCAGGTACAGACCTAGTCGAATTGTTTGTAAAATTGTTGGTGAACCTCAAGGGGCCTACCTGCATTTGGACTCCCTTTTTATCATTATTGTTGACATGTAGCACTACCCTGGCCATCTTCTCGTCATTAATCTTCAGCTTGACGATGCCGTGCAGCTCCAGGGACTGTAGACCGCCATCACGACCCGCAGTCACTGATATCGTCTCTTCAGTCCTCACGTGAATACTGAAACAATGCAATGGTACACAACGTTTAAATCGCAACAATATTATGAACTTTTTCTTGATATTGTTTAATTTGAAGAATGATAAAAATATTGTCTACTCAATTCTCATGTGAATACTGAAACATTGTACAAGAGATTATTGCACAATAATAAATCACACTCATAGTACATGTGGCAAATATTCCTTTATATCTTTTAAATACAAATTTGAAGAATGATAGAAAGATCTCGCATGAATATTGAAACAGTATACATGAATATTTCGAACACAATGCTCATAATATATAAATGTTCTTTTATATTGGTAGTTTCAAATAATGTGAAGAATGACAAAAATACTTCACATTAATATTGAAATAGTATACACGAAAAACTCGAACACATGCTCAGAATATATTAATGTTCTTTTATATTGTTTAGTTTCAAATGATAATTTTGCAGACTAATTAAACTTAACTGTATTCAAATGTTATAATAAACCTGGACACCTTGCTAAAGGTACTGGGTGCGATCCCAAAACTGTTTCCGTTTCTTAGCTCCAATAAGCAAGGTTTAGAAAATACTTTCAGGCTTTAAAAAAAACACTGATTTTTTCAAAAAGTCAATAACTACTGACATCTATGGTTTTAACGTGTGATATATATTGTGTCTGCATGCTGGTTCTAATAGTACCCGTTTTAGTGTTCCAGACAATAGATAACTTATAGATAAAGAGATCTATACTAAAACTCACCCCTCTTGGTTTGCAGCTGGTGTGCTGACATTAGCCACAGCTTTGTTTGTGGACTGGTTGACACTTGTCACCTCTACAACACAGGATTGGAACATTAAAATATTGTTCCAACACTTAGCACCAAAAATACATTAAATGAGCAACAAACTGGTCTATATCCAATAAAGAATGAGGACCAATACAGACCTTATCTAAAAGGACTAGCAACTAAATATGAGAGGCATCATGGGAAAACCGGTCTTACTGCATGTGCATAAAGTGTCGTCCCGGATTAGCCTGTGCAGTCCGCACAGGCTAATCCGGGACGGCACTTTCTGCTTTTATGGTATTTTCTGTTCTAAGAAAGTCTCTTCTAAACATAAATCCACTGTTGACGGAAAGCGCCGTCCAGGATTAGCCGGTGCGGACTGCACAGGCTAATCCGGGACGACACTTAAAGCACATGCATAAAGACCGTTTTTCCCACGATGCGCCTCATATACATTATTCTAAAGGACTAGCAATAATAACACTTATTCTTCAAAGCCAGTGCAGTAATATGACCACTATTCTACAAAGAAAGAGACAGGTGATGCGTCTTACTTTCCCCCTCTGACATGAGCTGTCCTACAAAACTGTCCACATCTTGCTTCTTACTCTTCAGGTTCAAGGCTTTGCCTTTACCAGCTGGGCGACTGAAAGTGAATGGATGGCATTCCAACAACCATGCTTAAAAACAAAATGTGTGCTTCACTAATATCCTGGGACCCATCTTATTAAACATTGTAGGGCATATTTACATTACGATACAATTTTCGAAGAAGCATAAATGCTAAGCGCCAACATCTATGATTACTTTATTTTAGTAATTCAATTTATTTCCTCGGTATCTTTCACAAGTCCTTTATTTCAGGAACATACTGATAATAAATGTCAAATTTTTTTAAACTACAAAATTCAGTCGTAACTGAAACTTGCCGTAAGATCTTTGATAAGACGGGGCCCTGAATGTTACCAGTACTGATCTTTGCTTTGCCAATTCACATTTCACACCAAAAACATTTTTTATTTGTTTAAATCTTTTTGTTTTCTGTAAATAAAAAGAGTCAAGCAATCTTATGCAATCTAATTTTCTTCTATTATCTATAACAATTAAAAGCAGCACTTTTACTAAAATTAACGAACAAATACATGTATTTATAAGAATTACACAGAATCACACAGAATACCATCTGATATGCCGATTTGTTTTTTTTATATGCTGATTCACTTACCTGGGAGCTGTGTAAGCTGGTTTAACCGGTTCAATTGGGGTTGGCTCAATGATTGTAGTTGTGTCACCAGATCGAGCAAACGAGGAGCTGCCAAACCCACCACCTCCCAACCCCGTCCTGCCGGCACGGCCACTTCTCTCCGCTTCCTGGCGCTGCTTAGCCAATTCCTTAGCCTTCTTACGCATATGGTCCTTGGCTTCCTTTTCTTGGGTCTGCGGAAACGAGTTTATTTTCTAAACTACATGCAAGCATATCAATTTTCTAGTGCTAATGAGAAATATTGTTGACTTACTCAAGTTACAATAACATACACAGTCAGTGGCACCAATTTTTCTATGAAAAATGACTTATTTAATCATTAGTTTTTTTTTATCTGCACCCATAACACAAGAAATAAAATGTAGGCCCACATTAGATTCATAAAACTTATCTAAAGAATTTCACCTAAAACGAAATGAATATCCATTTTAACTTCTAATAATAAATTTGGCAAAGGTAATTTTTTACCAGCTTTATCAGCTTTATCATTTTCTGTACTTTGTGAAAAGGAGTACAATTAAACATAAGCTATCTTTGTGAAAGACTTTACCTGTCTAACAGCCATGAAAACTTTTTCCTCATGTGAGTCCATTTCAGTAAATGTTCGAATTTGTGCAAGATTGACATTTTCACGATAACCGAGGGCAACTACTTCGTCAAATGCAAATATCAGCTGAAAGGCCTGGTCCACTATGTCACTCTCATCTAGATTTTTACAGTATTCTGGAATCTGAAAATATACAGATATACAACAATATTACAGGCATGTAATTGGTACACTATTACAAAACAACGTATTCTAACAATATCCACTGAAACAATGCATTATCGATGATAAATACACATGTTCTTTAACATCTTTCTTAGCAAACAATTTTCATTTTCCTTCAGAAATCTCCAAGACTAACTGTTAGTCTTGGAGATTTCTGAAGGAAATTGTAAGTTACAAGACAAATGGAAAGGTAAATGTCAGATAGAATACTCACAACTTTTGCAAAAAGTCGAAGAGTTTCTAAGTCCTCCAAGATATTGCTAGCTTTGGTTGTAATAAGCAGCATGTACAGTTTTTCAAGAGGTTGATACACATATCGCACACTTTCAGTTTCCACAAACGTGTGCTGTTTCCCAGTGTTCATTAGTTTGGGGAAAGCTGCAAGGAGACCCTCTATTCTTGATCTGTTCATTTCAACAAACTGGCGGGAAATTATAGCTGAAAGAAGAAACAAGATCAATATTTTATAAATTAAACTTTTAAACTAATGACAATCATGAGAATTAAAACTGACATTACAAATATCTACAACTAGGAACAGTTTTCGTACTTGCTATATACAGGGATGCATTATCAATTAATACTTCAAATGAAAATAACTGCTAACTGCCTAACATAACGGCATTGTAAATGATAATTTGCCAATGTCAACCAATTGATTTGGCATTCACCAATCCCCTGCACCTTGTGAATTAGAGCAGCCCCATATACTATTTGGATTCTAGAACGTTTGCATGAAGTCTATTCAAGTTACCTTTCCCTCCTTTGTTACAAACTGCTGCAGCAAGCAGCACCTGAAAAACAACAGAGACAGTCAAATTCACCAGGATTACTAGATTAACCGAAATAGTGTGCTTTCGGTACAACAACTGAAATAGTGTGCTTTCAGTACAACAACCGAAATAGTGTGCTTTCAGTACAACAACCGAAATAGTGTGCTTTCAGTACAACAACCGAAATAGTGTGCTTTCAGTACAACAACCGAAATAGTGTGCTTTCAGTACAACAACCGAAATAGTGTGCTTTCAGTACAACAACCGAAAGCGCATAGGAACTGACCAAAAGACACCATTTATACACCAACATCAAACTTTTTATATCAAGATTAAAGTAATTTACTTTTTTACAGTTTATTGTGATTGAAAGTAAATCAGAAAGAAATATGACCACTAAAAATCAAATTAATAAACAAACACTTATGCTGACATTTGTGTTGTGTAGCCTACAGTTTAGGTTGTATAAGCCTTCAGATTGTAAGATAATTATATCAGTTTTTTTAGAGCCAATGTGCAGTGTCTGCGAAAACCTGACTGATAAATTTAGTGCAGGGCCGACAAAAGTTTAAAGAAAATCGGTCCGACTGACGGACGAAAAAATCCGATGACGATATTTACAATTCACCGAAACTTAGACGGGATGTGACGTATATTTCGTAATATCGGACAATTCAGCCAAATTCCATGAAGGCCGACTAGACTATACTGGTTTCGGTACTAATTTGGAACATTTAAATTAATAAAAGGGAAATACACATAAACATGCATGCATAATATACAAACTAACTCTAATTGCAATAATTAAAATGTATTTGACATTTAAATCACAAAACTTAATCCTATCCCAACGGAGTTTAAACAATTTTGGCAGCGTAATAAGTAGGCCTTGAAACGGACCGTCCTTGTCTGGGCCGTTAAAACACGCATTTGAATTTTGTTAACCAATCATATGCGAGAAAAATACTATTCAGTTTTCGCGAGGCACTTTCACTTTCGAAGTCAACAACAACAGTTACAAAATAAACAACACCATTTCGGCTATTTTAGAGGATTTTGCCAGATGATTTCGCTTTCAAATCATATTTTTATTGTTAACAATAACATCTCATTAATATTTGTAGATTAAATAGCATTGGTTATACAGAGCTTGAAAATGTGGAATGGTTTAACGTTAAACTATTATGATGGTGCAAAGCGGGGTAATAAACGTAAACTTGAACTTCCACAAGTAACTATGATTACATAATCTAAATAAAAAAGTATCAACCCGCACATCTACAATAGAAAAATAAAATAAATCTTAACAGTTACCTCATTTTTGTTATGTTTTTCAAGTTATTACTTTTTGTTAAGTCGGACTGAAAGATATTTCATTCGGACTAACAAATTGCCCAAATCGGACAAATATTGACTAAGATAGAGGAATTTTAGTAAAAATTCCCAGCAAATTTTTCATCAAACTAAATTAGTGCATAATATAAGTTATCATTTGTAGCAAACCAATTCATGTATTTGTGTTTTATAACAAAGTATAATATAAACACGTAATAATGCTTTTCTAAAAAAATCCCCTTTTGCCGTAGAATTTGGGTGCAGGATGAAGCGTACCATTTCCGAAGCGTACCAGTGCCTAAGTGTACCATTTCCGAAGCGTACCAGTGCCTAAGTGTACCATTTCCGAAGCGTGCCAGTGCCTAAGTGTACAATTTCCGAAGCGTACCAGTGCCTAAGCGTACCATTTCCGAAGCGTACCAGTGCCTAAGCGTACCATTTCCGAAGCGTACCAGTGCCTAAGTGTACCATTTTAGGATGAAGGGTACCACCCCCCGGCATACATGACTTTTTTTAACATGTTGTTCACACCCTACTGATAAGGTGTGATAAACTCCATCTGATACTTTGGGTGCAGTATAGAAAATGTGTAAACGTGTCGATAAATAGTTGTTTATAGGGATTTTATAGGGACAGCCTCAGTCTGATTTTAATTAATTGAAAAGGAAAACAATACATTCAGTTGCTTAAATTTAATAGGAACATAAAAAAAAAGTTACTAGTCAATTAACATTTTAAAATTCATCAAGATGGATTTTATTTGTTTCATATTATATTAAAATATATATTTTGGTACTAATACGTCAATTTTTAATGGTTTAATTTTCATTAAATTACTTTCATATATTGCATCAAAATAAAATAAAACAAAGAACATCAGCATAACAATGATGCACCTTTCTTCACATTTATTGTATTTGAACATCTTTTCACATTACATTACATGTACTGTATGGCCACTCATTTTTAGACTGTTGGCGGAAGCAAACTGTCTTTTGAGAGGGTAATTTCCAAAACAGGTCTCGCGGAAAACTATTTCTTTTCTTTGCAGGCTATAATTAGTCAGTAAATCGAAACCAGCTTCCATTAAGGGAAATTTGGGATTAATTTACTCCCAGTTTTTGTCACAGAACTTCCAAAATTGCAGCCATGGAAGTTGCAGAACTTCCAAAATTGCAGCCAAGGAAGTTCCATCATGTAAGGATGAACAAGTTAGAAAAAAAAGAAGACATTTTTCTAAATGTATACCTCTTTCACTGAATAAACTGGCATATAAGCACTTGATGACAAAAAAGTGGCCTTAAAAAAACTTGAATTTTATACTTAATATACGCATTTCTGAAATGCTCAGGACTTCTATAGCGCATTACTGTCAGAACTTCCAAATAGTATGAGCAAAACTTCAAAAATTAGAGGCCAGGAAGTTCAGACTTCCTGTTTTCAAAAGTTAATGAAAGCCGTGTCTTCAAAACAGCAAAACTACTCACCCTTTTTCTTAATTATTTATGATATAGGTATTATAATACGTATATGATGTGATTTATTACAATTACAGTTTGTAAAAAGGTCAATTTGTAAAATTAACTTTAAACTAATGACACCCCTACTTTTGCTATTTACTTGTATGTAACCGAAATATTTACCGGAGTGTCCTGGATTAAGACCACCAAATTAATGCGCTACATCGGTTATTTTTGACTCGTTGCGCAAGTGTTTTTTCTTGTTACTAATACTCTTTCTTAATATTCTGACAACAAATTACTGCAATTTATTTATTTTTAACTGTACAATGGACAATCCAGAGCTTGCATTGTATGATCTATTTTGACTCAGTAGGCTACGAACAAAAATCTATACATAGACATGTTTATTTATAGATCTTTGGCTAGGAAGCACTAATCGGTGTGCCTAACTACTACGCTTCATCGGTTACTCTGGCCATGCAGGTTGACTTGTTAACTGGCATGTATATAATTCCGTTTGCATAAGATAATTAGCGCGAACCATTTTTTCATTACTTACAAATTAGTTTTCATTATGATGTCGTATACTATTGAATAAGAAGCCAAATTATAAAGTTTAAAGGTGCGAAATTGAACTTCATTCAAACTAATGTTTCCTTTTAGCAAAAATACACTCATAATTCACATGCTTTTAGTTTCTTTTGTCGCAAACAGTCTTTCTAAGCTGTCAAAGTTTTCATTAGTTATAGAAGACTAGTATTCAGTACAGAACTTTTATTTTACATAAGTACACTTAAAAATTTATTAAACAATAAAACTATTCCCATCATATTTCTTGACGAGTGCCTAATTTAACTGATTTCAGATATACATCAACCAAGTAAAGTATTCAATAATAATAGTAGAAACGGATTCTTTACTTAGGTTTACTTTAATTTATAATTGCAAACCGCTACATCTGTAATTTCTCAGTCAACCAAACTGAGAAGTCATAAGATAGTAATTGATTAATATTAATGTTTCTATCCTTTTTTATTATGCTTTTAATACATTTTGTTTCATGTTATTTTTTAATAAAGGACGATGGACAATACAAACAATATTTTATTTCATCATTAGACATATTATGTCATTCATTGTCTGTATGCAGTATAGGGTGGAACGCTTTGTCCTGCAAAGTGGTACGCTTCATCCTGATGTGATTCATCTGAAATTCGTAAAATTCCCTATCTGAAGGGCCCTGCCACCTTTTCCCCAAAGGTGAAAAAAACACTGCATATACTCCAAAAATACAGGAAATCTTCAATAACTGGAAATGTAGTGAACATCACTGAAACACAAGATGGCTTTCATTCTTTTAAATCCGCTTTAGGTTATTGCACCAAAAACTGAAAATGTGCGCTGTGGGTTATTCAAGTAACTGAATACATAATGTTGAATCATGTGATTCAACAAATATTTTATATGTCAGATATATTGCACTGTTACACATAAATAACTTTGGAATTAGCAATAAATGAACATCAGTGGGAAAATGACAAACATATTTATAACTAGATTAATGTTGTGTTTATAATGGTTCGAGGACCATTCACTGTTTCCCAAATATATATATATATATTGTTTGTCCTGACTGTATTGCCTCAATGTGTCAATATTTAAAATAATGAATTAATTTATGTAAAATGGGAAATAGACCAAATGGACCTTACTGTGCCAAAGTGTCAATAAATAAATATAGTTAATAAACTGCTGGAACATCTGATTTGGAAACTGTGCAACTTGTCATGAAAATGTCACTATACTCTATTCGGATGGAGTCGCGGTACGGACGGTGTTGCAGTAAACAATAAATGTCATCTAGTGGACATATCTTGTAAACAAAACCCACGTCTTTTTCTAGTCTCGGTTTCTTATTATGAAAATTATCTGAAAATGCATAGAATATTGCAAAGTTCTTTCTTTTTTACTTAAACATGGTTGTATAATGCATTTCTTCTAAGAGTCTCATCTGATTTCATTGCAGAATTTAATAAGATATTGTTTTTACTCCGTCGTCTGTGCCAAATTAGTAGGAGTATTTCCCCGTGGGTTTTGTACATAAGTTATTTCCTTTCCGGTAATTAAGGTTATACTGTACACTATTTATTTCTCAAAATTGGCAAGGATTGCTTCCCTTGTTACAGATTACCGCGACTCCGTCGTCCAAGTTGTCAAATTTAACCTATAGACCGTGTTATGTGGTTTGGTGTTTGCAGTTATTCCAAATGAAATAATAGTTTTTTTGTTGATTGCCATGTGTGTTTAAGGCATTTTTACACCTACTAATCGTTAATTAAAAGTTGTAAGTGTTATCTTTCCATTTTGGTAATTCAAAAAATCGTTAGTACCGCGACTCCAGCGGAACACAGTATACAAGTGCATTATTTTTTCTAAAGTGTTCTGCTACTGACACATACATCCTTTACTGTAGCAGTCAGTGTAACATATAAACGCTTTATACTGTGACATATGTAGAGAAATATCCACTGAAATTTGATTACAACAATGCCGAACCGTGTTATGTTTACCTACCCCACCCACATGTTACAAACATATAAGTACAAATTATATAATAAAAATGTTGCTTCTCTGATACGGAGAGGGTATATTAAAATACACTTATCAATGTTTAAGGAAATAACAACCGCCGAAATTGTCAGTTTACCATTTTGCGATATTCTTGAATTAATTCCACCGAATGTGTACGTTGCAAATTATTTTTGCCGACACTCTCGAGCCACGTCAAGAAGTCCGATCACTCCGCTAAAATTTATTTTCGTATGGCCCGACGCTAATAGAATGTTGTTGCTTTTAAACAAACAGATAAAATATTTTTTGCTTAGGAATTCCTTTCATTACATAACAATA